>CM044010.1:51239430-52439430 GCA_024085815.1 Flaveria linearis | reverse complement strand
ATGGGTTTTCTAAATAAGTTGCATATGAGATGCAACAATTTATTAGGATATTTTGTTCAATAATATTATTTGTAATGTTATTTAAGCAAGTTAGATAACATTACAAAGTAATAATGAGAGTGTATGGATTATACAATTAAAAGGTTAGTTGTATATATATATCTAAGTTGAGAGACTAATTGATACAAATTGTTTGAAAGTTTTGAGTGGGAATATCTTGGATAAGAGCATCCATCCGTCCCCTCTCCTCATGTGTGATATTCTCCACTTTCTTGTGAACTACAAAAGAATAAAAGACTAGTCCACATGCAAGTTAGTACACTCTTCAACACATGCAAACTAGAACACAACAAAAATCTCTCTTCCTCTCTCTCTCTAAGTTACGGAATAAGGGGCAGCAGCAAGAGAGTGTTCATTTGGTGACAATCTACCTAGCAAGATGAAGTGTTTGCATATAAGCTTGGGCTCTCATCTTGAAGTTTGATGTCCAAATCCAAGCAAGATGAGGCTTTCTTAGAGCTTTGTGGGAGTCAACATTTATGGACATCCAACCTTGGAGTTTTGGCCATATTTCAGCCTTCTAACTTCTTTCTTTGGTCGACTTCTAACTGCTGAAAGAGGTAGTTTGGCAGCCCCTTTGAGGCTGTCATATTGTGTTGTTTTGTACATACATGGCATGTTGATTCACATAAAATGATTCTTTGATTTATGGGTTTGTTTCATACATTTGTATGGTCACTTAAAGAACATATTTTTCAGCTTATAAAATCGGTTTTAAATCTATATATCCGCTGCGTTTTTTGAAAGTTTAAATGGTTAAACTTAGTTTTATGTTCTAACAAACCCATCAATGGTATCAGAGCCGGTTATGTGGATGACTTGCTTGTTTTTGTCCTTTAAAATTGGTTTAGAGGATGATTATAAACTCATAGTAGGCTGATTTTGGTTGATTAAATAAACCCCATGTCTTTCAAAGTTATATCTTCATGCTTATGATTAAACTTTGAAAGATAGGAATATCAATTGGTTGACATGTTTGATTGTTGTTTGTTTGGACAAACAAACCAAAATTTTCAGTTTATGTTGGCTGAAAATTTAAGGTTTGATGGGGTTTATTTTGCTTGTTGAATGATGTTAATGATTGTTCATGTTGGTGCATAACCTAGCTTTTGGCCTTGTGTTGTTTGGATGCTTGCAATGTTTGTTTTGGTTGTTTTCATTTGGGTTGTAATATTATTCTTTTGTGCTTTGTTTAAAAATGTAATTTGTCTATTTATTCATGGGGATGTAATAATAGATTAGGAGTGTTTTTCTTTTACTAGAAAATATGTATTAGGATATATATTTTGTAAAAGATGATGCTCGGGAAGGAAGCACAAGAAGAAGACACAAAAGAAGGACTTGAAGCATATGGATGCAAGTTCAAGTGGGAGTCTATGAAGACCTCAATTTTGTGTTGTATTCAACCCTTAGGAAAGACCAAATGACCACACTTGTGATGGCAAACAAGTGTGGTCACAATAGTAGCTATGGTTATGCACATTGTGGTTGTTTATATTATGCTTGTTTGATTGTGATTTTATGAATGATTGTGTGATATTTGGATAAGATAAACAATCTTAATAAAAATGATCTTAACAAGCTAATATAAAATGGTTCTTAATCATTAAGTGTTAGTAAATGGTTATTAAAAAGATTAATGGTTTTATAATAAAATGAGTTTATTAAAAGAACCATAAGGGTATCTTGTATTTGAAAGCATGCAAATACAAGTACATAGAGTTTTCAAAACTAGAATTAATGAAAACCAAAAATCCCCTTTGAAACAAGTTTAACACCATCCTTTTACACGACACTCGAATCACTTGAGAACTATTTGTGGGATAAAGGTCACCTAACCACTTTTAGGGAACTTGTGTTTTGAGGTGGGCTTAACATATTTGTGGATAAAGGTCACCTAACCACTTGTGTGAGTAAACTCACATGTGTGTGTAAGTAGGACGACTTGAATTGGAAACCATATGCATAGGGTCACCGAAGCATGGCGTACAATGGTGTTGATGGGATTAAACATGCCAACCAAACATAAGATGTTTAACCGATCCCATAAAGGCTAGAAGTTGCAAAAGGTTGCAATTGTCAAATGTTGACTACCTTGTTAATTTAAATAATGGGATAAAGGTCACCTAACCATTATTTGAATATAAAGTTGGATTCTAGATTTTAATTATTAATTGTGTATGAGACATAAAAGGGTATTGATAATTAAAATGAAATTTTTCAGAAATACTAATAAGAACTTTGTAAATTTGTAGAATGGCCGCAAGCAATAATGCTACGACCCCGACCGTCCATACCCTATCACTGAGAACTATTTTAGAAAGGGATCTTTAGAATGACAACAACCTTATGGACTCAATTTTGAAACTTGAGAATCGTTCTCAAGAATGAGTAAAGGCCTATGTCCTTGACGATTCCATGTCTCACCAACCAACGTTGTTGATGTTAAGGCCTTTTGACGATTGGCTTAAGCACATTAAGGATTCTGTGCAAGTTTCCTACCTCATATTCCCGAACTCCAAAAGGGTTTGGAACATCATAGGGCATATGACATGATAATCTAGTTAAAGGAAATGTTCCTTCAACAAACTTTAGTAAGATTGCTTCGAAACGGTTCAAGCACTTTTTGCATGTCACATGGAAGAAACGCAATCGATAGCATCTTATATATTCTTAAGATGAAAAGCCACATTGATAGCTTCAAGATGCTTAACTGTCCTGTCTCAAAGTAGTTGGCCAAGGATTTGATCCTTGATTGCCCAACTAAAGGTTTGAGACGTTCATAATAAACTGTAATATGAACAGGTGGGACAAGAGCATCAGTGAAATTCACGCAATGCTCAAAGCAACCGAGGCAGAGATGGGTAGAGAGGTTCTGCCTATTCTCTCGATCAATGAGGGAGATTATAAGTGACAGGATCTCAGCCTCTAGTTTGATCAATTAGGTTGTATTCGCAGCGGATTAAGCACGAGGATTAGCAATTACTGCAAGAACATAAAAGGATTTTGCATGTAACAGTAAATATAGAGAGAGAAAACAATTCTTCCAAAAAGGTAATATTCTTTTTGCTCACACGTTTTGGCTAGGATTACAATTAGGTCATCTTCCTTTTATAGTGGAAGAATGACGTAGACTGATGTCACTGTTAGTGACATCAAACCGTTATTAACAAACTACTGAAATAAACACTTAACAACTGAAGATGTCAAACAGCTGACATCTTCTTACAAAAGCTAAGTGTTCTACTTATTACAAGTATTGAAAAGGAAACTACTGAAAAGCTATAACGACTGAAGAACAAACTCTTCAGTCGTATACAACTACTGAACTATAACAGCTGAAGAACAAACTCTTCAGCTGTTGTACAAACTACTGAAAAGGAGAAATATAAAACAACTGAAAAGTAAAACCATCACAACAACTGAAGAAGACTTCTTCAGCTGTTGTGACAAACTCTGAAGCTTTTGCACTTTGGTCTTTAGACTTTGGTCTTCAGATGATTCATCAGCTGATGACTTTAGTAGTTGTCATCAGCTGATGTCTTCAGTCATTGTCTTCAGACTTTGTGCATCAGTTGTTGATCTTCAATTCTTCAGTTCTTCAGTTGTTGATCTTCAGCACTTGTCTTCAGTACTTGAAGTCTTCAGTATTTGTATTCGTTAGTACTTCAGACTTCAGTATTTATCTTCAGTACTTGGGATCTTCAGCTGTTGTTCTTCAGATCTTGATCTTCAGCTGTTGAGTCTTCAGTCTTTGTCAAACTGCTGATGAAGCCTTCAGCAGTTGTTGTGATGTAATGTGGGACTTAGAGGTTTTCCTGATCTTGGCTCATTGATTCTTTTGGTCCAACAAACTCCCGCTGAACCAATGCAGGCAAAACCTCTAATTTATTTATTGTCCCACTTATTGTTGGTAGAAATGTTGGTCTATTTCCTTCTGGATCAGATCAGAAGTTGACCCTGATAAGCACTGGCCTGGGAAGAGGTCTCTTAATATTTGTTTGGCATAGTATGGATGGGAACCCTGACTTGGGGAACTGGACACAGGGCTGTTGTCCCATCCATGTGACCTACTTCCCACGTACGAGCCTATAGGATTCTCTGGTGTAGGCTCTAAGGAATGTAATTTGTTCTTCTTTGGATAGGTCCTCAGCCGCACCTTCGAATAATCCTTCACGGCCGTACAGCTCTGAGACAAACTTGGCCGGTTTGCCATTCTTGAGCTCAACAGTTGTGATCTGCCTATAGGCGAATTCATCAGGATGTCTGCCTTCTAGTAGAAGGTTGAGCTCATCTTTTTTGAAGTTCTCAAGCCTCTTATAAACTAAGCCTTTCCTAACCACCCTATTCTCCAACATCGTTTCGGGTGATTACTTAGACTTATAGGCTTTCTCGAACTCATCTACAATTTCCCAGGGTGTTATTACAAGAGCCACTGTGATCACTTCATCTACGATCTTCTTCATTTGGCTCTTGTATCTCACAGGAATGTCTTTCTTAATGATCCTATGAGCCACCATAGGATCAGGCCAAGTCCTCACTCTCTCTCTATCATATTGGAAAGTTTGTTTGAGAGTGAAGAGTCTCAGAGCTTCCTTCTTCATATTCAGTATAGAGGTAGACGCAGCATAAGCTTGATCAATTAACTTTAACATTTCAGCATCATAAAGCTTCTGTTGTTCTTCTTCTTCTAACTTAACCCTCACAACATCCATTTTTGAGGCGGGAGTGATGGTTTTAGGTTTGGCTTTAGGTAGAGGAATGACTGCAGAAAGAGGCAGTCTATCCTCCTCATCCTCCTCTTCTTCTTCCTCTTGCAGCCTCAGCACCTTCTCTTCTTCTGCAAGGGTGGATCATCGGCTGTAGGTTTTGATGGTAACGGGGTTGGTTTTGAGGGTTGTCTTTGGGTTGTTGGTGTGGGAATGTGGGCAGGCTTTGCTAGCAACCTAGAGATAAGTGCAGGTTTAGTCTGTTTGACTAGCAAGGTCCTGTTCCCAGCACCGGCTTCAGAAAGGGCTTCAGCGACCAGCCCCTTGGTAAAATCACCAGCTGAACAGATCTTGGTGGCTATAGCCAAGATTCTGTCCCTGGTCCAAGCCTTGACATCAAGGACTGGTCTCCCCAGATACTTCGAAATGAACCTACTTATAGCCTCGAGTCTCTTTCTTTCCTCTTGGCTATAAGTGGTCCATCGGTATTCTATCTCTTTTCTCTACATATTCCTAATCTCCTGATCTAGAATGGCAGTGTCCTTGTCAAAGCCTTGCCTGAACAACTAATCAATGACAGAGTCCATTGATCGGCTATGCTCAGCATCAGCCTCCTTGACAAGGGCTGCTAGATCAGTATCCACTTCTACCTTCTCTCCCTTCTCTCCCTCCTTTTCTCCTTTCTTCTTTGTGTAGGTGACATGAAAATCCTTTTGGATTTCAGCCACAGTAATCGGTTCAGCTCTCTCCTCCCTCACCTTCTCCTTCTCCTTCACCCTCTCAGTCTCCTCAGTCCTCCCCTCTCATTTTCCCCCTCTCTCCCTACTTCTTTCTCTTCTTCTACCCTCTTCCTCTTAGCTTGCACTGATGTCTCCCCCTTTTTGGGTGCATTGGTTGGGGTTTGACCATCAGCAAGTGTCTTGGCCACAGCAGCTTCCACCATGGGCTGTATTTGTGAGGGAAGCCTCTCATCAATGGTTTGCATCACAATGTCTGTAATTATAGGTGTGATGAGAGGCAGGGATTGTTTGAAGATAGCAACTAATTTCTCAGGAGGGTTCTGTTCCTGAGAACTAGTGCCAGAAGCAGAGGCAGGTGGCTGAGTTTGTGGGAGTGGCTGAGTGTATTTGAGACCTTCGGGTGAAGGTACCATCTGTGGGTCAATGGTGGCAGATGGACTTCGATCCTGAGACATTTTGGCAAGCAGCTCTTTGAGTCTGCTTACCTCATCCTCTAGGATAGTGTTTTGAGCAACTACATCGTAGAAGAAGCTCAGGTCATCATCAGTTTGCACTGAATCACCTAACCTCCTGACAGTGTCAGGATGTACATGCACTGAGTATGGCTCAGTAGTTGCATGTGCCCCTTTTTCTTGGTTCTGGGGACTTCCAGCCTCCAGATTGGATCCATCATCGGCAGTTGCCTCTAGTGAGGTCTTATTGCTGGTACCAGCTTCTTCCTGCTCATATGTTGATGCAGGGGAAGTGGCAGCCTCACCAGATTGCCTTATCTCCGTGGCCACACTTGGAGATATGACATGTGATTCTCTGTGTTGTGGGCTCCCATCACCACTTGGGTCCACCCTCTCTTCGGTTGGAGATACCCAGTTGTGATTGGTTTTTAGGGAGAGGGTGAGTGTTCAGATAGGTCAACACTTTGGCGATTATGAGTGTAAGGCTTTGTGGGGCGGTTTCAGTGGGAGATGGGCTTGAAGCAGTGTGCACATGGGGAGGAGTGTGCATTTCAATGGTAGTCTCCTCAAGTGAGAAAGACTCCAGATGTGTGGCAGCCCCTGAAGTGGTTGCATCAGGCTCCTGTTGAGAGGAAACCTGTGCGGTTATGGTAGGTGGAGTCGTGGTGACTGCTGGGAGAATCTGGCCAGCAGTCACTTCCTGCATTAGTGTTGCAGGGGCATCCTCAGGGGACTCATCTCCCTGAGTAGCCTTTTTGGGTTTTCTTTTGGTTTTGGGTTTGGTGGGGACTTTGGATTGTGAGGAGGAGGCTGTGGGTTCCAGCTGCGTGGGTTTTCGCTGCTTGGCAGCCTGTTTTAGGGTTTGGTCAGTGTTGTGCCTGGAGTATACCTCAGCTAGAACAGCCATGACAGGGACCCCAGTGCCAACAAGTCCCTCAGCATTAAGCTGGTTCTCGATGATGGCCATAATGAACCGAGGATACAAGATCCAACGGTTAGAAACAAGTTTTGTGGCCATATCCTTGATATCCAAAAATATTATTTCAGTGAAGTTCAAAGGTTGTTTTTCAAGGATGGAATACAATAATTGTTGCCACCTTATCGACATCTGGTCCCATGAAGATGTTTTGGGGGCCAGACACACATTCACCATATGGAAGATGAATCGTTGGGGATCTAGAAAATGTTTCTTGAACAAGGTTGAGGCAGAGAGGTCACCCTGATAGTCATTGGCAGTGAAACAGAGATCAAGGGCGACTTTGGGGTAGTTGGTAGGGAAGGTGGCATCCTCCAGCTTTAGGGTTTGTCGAATAGTAGCTGGAGTGATAACCACCGGATGGTTGTTCACGGATGACCGGAGAGAGACTTCGCCATCGTTCTCTCCGGTTTGAACGGTTATGTTCGTCCAGAACTGTACTAATGAATCGGCGTATATGGTGGGGTTGAGTAAGAAGGCCGTTTGGTATGGTGAGTCGTTCATCAGATCGACGGCATTGTGGAACTTTGACCAGAATGGCGATTTAGTGAGATGTGCGACACAGTTGTGTCGAGGTTTGATTTGCATGGCCGCCATTAATGGTGTATTTGGAAGTTTCAGAGGTTTTTGAAAGTTAGGTCAAGTGAAAATGAAAAGCTCTGAAGGTTGGGTATTTATAGGGTATGGCAAAGGTTGAAAGAAAACCCTACTGAAGGTTTTGGTGTTAGTCATCAGTTGTTGAAACTACTGATGACGTGGTTTTAACCTTCAGTGGTTGTAACATCTGAGGACTCGGTGTTAGTCTTCAGTAGAGGAAACTACTGAAACCTTGGTTTTGTCCTTCAGATGTTGTAAATGGCTGAAGACTTGTTGTTAGTCATCAGTAGTTATAAACTACTGAAGACATAGTTTTCATCTTCAGACGTTGTAACAACTGAAGACTTGGTGTTAGCCTTCAGTAGTTGTAAACTACTGACATCAGTAGTTGTAAACTACTGAAGACATGGTTTTGCTTAAGTTGTTGTAAACAACTGAGGACTTGGAGTTAGTCATCAGTAGTTGTGAAACTACTGAAGACATGGTTTTGTCCTTCAGTTGTTTGAGTATGAAACAACAAATGTTGGTATCAGCTGAAGAGTAAAGTTACTCATCAGCTATTTCCGTCAATTTAGTTGTCTCACTGACCCCCATATTCTCATCAGCTCTTTGGCCGACTTTCATATGCTTCATTGGTCCTTCAGCTTTTGTGAATATTTAAGCCTTCAGCTCTTGTGATCAGATGTTCACAAGTGCTGATGAGATATTCTTCAGAGCTGGTGAACAAATTGTCTTCAGTACTTATGTGAAAGATTACACATCAGTACTTGTGACCAAAATTTGTTCTTCAGTACTTATTTGTTTGAAAATTATACATCAGTAGTTGTAACCCACCTCACTACATTAGTTGTTTTCAACAAATAATGTACATCAGTACTTTGAAGCATTTTAGTCTTCAGTAGTTGTGAAAATACTAAAGACTCAATTACTCATCAGTACTTATAATTGACCTTTGCATACTAATGCTCATCAGTACTTGTGAACTGAGAGCATCAGTATTGGTGAAATTATTCTAGCTGTAGCATACCAAGCCTTAGTACCAAGTTTTGAAATATGGCACTATCTAGAGGCTTAGTAAATATATCTGCAAGCTCATCAGCACTAGGCACAAACTTTGGATCAATCAGACCTTTTTCATAGCAATCCCTAATAAAATGATGTCTGATCTCTATATGTTTGGTCCTAGATGCTGGACTGGATTTTTAACAATACAAAGAGCTGAAGCACTATCCACTAATAGTGGAGTCTTAGTCTCTATAATGCCATAATCCAATAGTTGGTTCTGAAGCCAGAGTATCTGAGAAGTACAACTTGCAGCAGCAATGTACTCAGCTTTAGCAGTGGATGTTACAATTGATGTTTGTTTCTTACTCTGCCAAGAAACTAAACAATTGCCTAGGAATTGGCAACCACCAGAAGTGGATTTTCTGGTGACTTTGCATCCTGCATAGTCACTATCAGAGAAAACAACTAATTTGCAAGAATGCCCAGTTGAATACCAAAAACCTAGTGATTGGGTACCTTGCAGATATCTAAAGATCCTTTTGACTGCAATCAAATGGGATTCTTTAGGTGCAGCCTGAAATCTAGCATAGGCACATGTTGCAAACATGATGTCTGGTCTAGAAGCTGTTAGGTACATCAGGGACCCAATCATACATCTGTATAGGGTTTCATCAACCGCTTTACCTTTCTGATCCATATCCAGTTGTGTGATGCTGCTCATGGGAGTAGAACAGGGCTTACAGGTTTGTAAATCAAACTTATTCAACAATTCTTTGGTGTATTTGGACTGATGGATAAAGATTCCATCATCCCTTTGTTTGATTTGCAAACCTAGAAAGAACTGTAATTCGCCCATAGCACTCATTTCAAACTTTTACTTCATGAGCATTGTAAAATCATCACACAACTTTGGATCAGAGGATGCAAAGATGATGTCATCTACATAAATTTGAACAAGGAGCTTATGCTGTCCCACAGTCTTAATGAACAAGGTTTTATCAATGGTGCCTCTAGTGAACTTATTATGGAGAAGAAAAGTTGATAGTGTCTCGTACCAGGCTCTAGGAGCTTGTTTCAGCCCATAAAGAGCCTTATCAAGCTTATATACCCAATCAGGATGTTTATTGTCCTCAAAGCCTGGTGGTTGACACACATAAACATCCTCTTTTATTTTACCATATACGAAGGCACTTTTGACATCCATTAGATAAACCTTAAGACTATGAAAGGCAGCATAAGCTAAGAACAATCTAATTGCCTCCAGCCTGGCTACAGGGGCAAAGGTTTCATCATAATCGATGCCTTCCTCTTGTGCAAACCCCTGGACAACCAGCCTAGCCTTGTTCTTAACTATTTGGCCCTTTTCATCTGTTTTGTTCCTGAATACCCATTTAGTGCCTATCGCACACTTCCCTTGGGGTAAAGGAACAAGCTCCCACACTTGCTGTTTCTTGAACTGAAGAAGCTCAAGCTGCATTGCTTCAACCCATCCATTGTCTCTGAGTGCAACATGGTAGTTCTTTGGCTCTTACTGACTGATGAAGAGAGCATAGAAGCAGAAATTGGACAATTGACTCCTGGTTGAAACTCCAGCATTGATATCACCTATGATTTGAGATGTGGGGAGATTCTTCAGCTCTTGATATACTATAATATCAGTGCAAGTGTTTGTAGGACTTTCAGCAGCAACAAATGGTGATGAAGATTCTTGAAACCATGTAGGAGATGGCAGCTCAAATGAAGTAGAGCATGCAGAAATCTCATCAGCATTTGTTGTGGATGGGGCTGATGAAGCTACAGGAGCATCAGGTTTAGTGGACTCAGGCAGGTTGTCACTAAACCTGAAAAGGTGAGTACTGGCTACATCATTATCAGTACCACCAGGTGGAGAACTGTTGACAGGCTCAACAGCTGGAGGTTGATAAGGAACATATTGCAGTATGTCCAGATCAAACAACTCCACAGGGTTTTGTGGAATCTTGTCCTTTGGAGATTCATTGAACTTGACATGCAGAGTTTCTTCAACCATCTTTGTCCTGTAGTTGAAAACTCCGTATGCCTTGCAAGTTGATGAAAACCAACAAAATACCCTGCATCCACCTTACTAGCAAACTTCTGGAGTGGATTGCTAGTGTTGAGAATGAAACAAGGACACCCAAAGGCTCTAAAGAAAGAAATCAGAGGGGCCAAATGATGAAGTACTTCATAAGGAGTCTTCATCAACCTCTTATTCACTAATGCTCTATTCTGCACATAGCAAGCTGTATTAACAGCTTCAGCTCAAAAGGTCAGTGGCAATCCTGAGTCAGCCAGCATTGACCTTGCAGCTTCAATGAGAGTCATGTTCTTTCTCTCAACCACTCTATTCTGTTCAGGAGTTCTGGGAATACTAAACTGCCTTTTAATTCCCTTAGACAGGTAGAAGTCATCAAGTGTGTGGTTTCCAAACTCTGTTCCATTGTCACTCCTCACACACTTGACCTGTAGGGAATACTGCTTCTCTACAAATTACACAAAGTTCATTATTGCCTTGGCTGCTTCATCCTTGGAGTGCAAGAAGAAAGTCCATACAAACCTGGAGTAATCATCCACAATTACCAGGCAGTATTTCTTCTTTGCCATGCTCATCACTCTGACAGGACCAAAAAGATCCATGTGCAGGAGCTGCAAGCAGGCAGTGGACTTTGGTTCTTCTATTGAAGGAAATGAAACTTTGTGTTGTTTTCCCTTTAAGCACGCAGTGCGTGCATTTGTCTTCACACTTGAACTCCTTCAATGGCAATCCTCTTACTAAACCATGGCTTATCAGCTGATTCATGTTCTTGAAATTAACATGCCCCAGCCTTCTATGCCATAGAGTAGACTCTTGAGGAGAGGCCTTGGAGAATAGGCAAGGATGGCCTTTTAGATCAATTTTCTTGGAAAGATCTAAGGCATATACTCTTCCTGTACTGTTGGCCTTCAGGAGAGTATATTCATCCAACACCTTGTCAATCAAACTCAGAACTTTGGATGACAGAATCCGACAGTTCTGGCTTGTGAAAAGGGCAACATGGCCTTTATCACACATTTGACTGACACTCAAAAGATTGTACTTGAGATTCTCCACATGGTTGACATCATCAAACCTTATTTCCCCATTGGAAACAAAGCCTTTTCCGATGATGTAACCCTTTGCATCATTGCCAAAGCAGACAAATCCCTTCTTTCCTTGAGTGTAGTCATTAAGAAGGGATCTGCTTCCTGTCATGTGCATAGATCCTCCACTGTCTACATACCAGATGCTTCTTTGGCATGTTGAAGAACCCTGCAATCATAACAACAAGTTAGTTAGTTTTGGAGACCAAAAAACTTTTTGATTTTGGGTCTATTCTCAACAACAGGTGCAAGACTAACTGGTGTGTTATGTGTGACAGCCTGAGGTGAAGGAGATGGTGTAGACGAGGAACCCTTTGACTTGGATTTCCTTTTCTGTGGTTTCAACACAGGAGCATCTAAATGGTTAACTCTTCCCATTAGATGTTGAACCATCATCACCAATTGTGTCTGACTTTATGATAAAGCTTTCAGCTCTTCAGACACATTGGGGCTTGCTGGTGATGGATTCCTGTGTTGCACCATCTTCTTTTGAGCAACCTCAGCTGTTGCCCGAGTAACCCCTACCTTCTTTTTACATTTAGCTTTGGGCTTAGGGATTTCAGGCTTTGATGTTGCTAGTACAAACTTGGTCTCAAACTCATTTTTCATTGTATTCATTTGCTCTTTAATTTTCTCTTTTTGTTTGAGTTTGGAACCCCTTTTGTACCAGCAGTCATCAGTAAGATGATTGAACAAGCCACATATCTCACATGGCTTCTTCTTCATCTTATGTTGATCATTAACTGAAGAGGATGAAACTGCTGAAGACTTGTTCTTCAGCTGTTTGCTATCAGCAGTAGCAGTTTTCTTCCATGTAGTACCTGCTTTCCTGACATCGTCTTTAATTGTCTTCAAACCTTTTCTACTGTCAGTATTCTTTTCATTGTTGGCAGTAGTTGAGGTTTGAACTTTAGGTGTTATCATTTGCGCTCCCGTACTTTCAGTACTTCCAGAGACAACACCTGAGTTGATCAACTTTTTGATCATGTGACAGTCAGCAATTGAACCATCAGCTGTTGTAGCATCAGCTGATTGGTTTGGCAGGAGTTAATGCTGACTTCTATCTCTGAGGATGCTGAATTAGAAGATAGTAGGTCACATGATGAAAAGGATTGGTTATTACTCTCTCCATCAGATTCCACTTCTGCTCTTGGAGTAAAATTTGTGGGAGGGGCAGTGTGATTATAACCAATGCCAAACTTCATATTGGAAGCTGATTGCTTACTAAGAAGCATTTCAAAACCCTTGCAAGACTGCACCCATCGATCACACTCTACCTGGGTGGTTGTAAGAGTTTCTTTGAGGTCTCTGTACTTCTCTAGAAGTACCTCTTCCCTAGCCTTATCCTCTTTGATTTGGCATTTAATCTTATAAATCTCATCATTTTTATCATTAATCACAACCTCAAATTCAGCTTTCTTTTTGGAAATTGTATGCTCTAGCACAAGGTTTTTATCAATTAAAGCTACATTTGCTTCTCTAATAGAAGCAAATGTTGCTATGCATGAATCAGAACAAAGCTTGGCTTTGGCCTAAGAAGATACCTGTGAGGAAGCATTGGATGATGACCCATCAGCGGACTCAAATGCCATTAGAGCAAGATTCCCAAATGGATTATCACCACCATGTTGACCAGCACCTTGGAATAGTTGTTCCTGACTAGATAGATCATCTGTCAGACTACTCCAGTCAATAACTCCTGGGGTGAAGAAGCTGTGTTGTTGAGGTTGGGGTTGATGATGAGATTGGGAAGATTGAGGCTTAGGAAGAGCATGTGGTGGCTGAGCAGAAGGTGCTTGAGCTTGACTGGACTGAGGCACATAGTAGCAGGGGTATGGGTATGGCATATGACCCTGAGGCACAAAGTAAGCAGGTGATGCCTGTGCTGGTGATGGATGGCAAGAACTGGAGGAATGTTGCCCTCTGTGCTGTGAGCTATTGCTTGGAAAAGTCACAAAGGGTGCAGATGAGTTAGATCCAGATGATCAACACTCTCTAGCAAAGTGTCCAAGCCTCTGGCACTTGTGACACCTCAATTTGCTCTTGTCAAAACCAACTTTGGTTTTGCTAGAGAGACCAGGAAATTTCCTGCTAGTTTTCTTGTAGAACTTTTGAGATCTGATATTTATCATTGCTATTTGACTCAAAATATCCATCTCTTCCTGATCATCATCTGGAATGCCCTTCAAGTCCTCCATCAGAAAACACAGATTATCACTGCTACCTCCTGAACTACTATTAACACCAACAAAAGCCTGTTCAGAGTTGGTAGAGAAATCAATATGCTCATCATAAGAACTTTCTGATGCAGCATATTCCGACTCCTGACCTATCAAGGCAGTATTGCCATTGACAAAGTCATCAGTAAGCTTCCCAGAGGTGGACAACTTCCTCTTTTGCTCTATCTCTCTCTCAAATGTGAGCAGTTTCCCATGAAGTTGGGTGAGAGATAGAGTATCCAAATTTGCACTGGAGCGTAGGACAATGGTATAAGTGTCCCATCTCTCAGGCAGTGATCTAAGGAATCTGTTGTTCATCTGGCTATTAGAGTACTCTTGTTTGACCATCTTCAGCTCAGAGATCAAACATGTGAACCGCTCATACTGCTGAGTCAGAGTCTCACCCTTCCTATGAGAGAATGTCTCATATTGTTGGGCGAGGATTTCCCTTGTGTTTGCTAAGACCTCATTGGTTTCTCCGAATTGTTCCTTCAGAGCAACCCAGAGACCATGAGCAGTTTCATGATGCAGAAGCCCTGAATAGATCTCATTTGGAATTGCCATAGCTAAAATTCCATGGGCTTTAGCATCAATCTCGAACAGCTTAAGATCTTCGTCCGAATATTGATCAGGTTTCTTCGGAACCTGTTCATTTGATTCAGGGACGCTCACCATAGGTTTGTGCGGTCCATGCACCACTGACTTCCAAGAACCAGAACTGTTGATAGACAAGAGATGAAGCATACGACGCTACCATATGTTATACTCGTTCCTCACAAGCATCGGAGGCTTGGTAGAGGAACCAGTATTGTGAGGATCGTTCGTTGGTGTCGACATCTCAGTTTTTAGTCAAAAATCAATTTTAAAAAAACAAATGTAGCTCAAAACCACAGAGAACCTCAAGTTTAACGGCCCGAAACAGCAGAATCTCAATCTCTATAGCTAATTCTTGCAAATTGCTAATTCGATCAAACGTAGAGATCAAAAGAGCAGTTTCAATGATCAATGATGAAATCAATCAATGATTAACCTGCTCTGATACCATTTGATAGGATCTCAGCCTCTAGTTTGATCAATTAGGTTGTATTCGCAGAGGATTAAGCACGAGGATTAGCAATTACTGCAAGAACATAAAAGGATTTTGCATGTAACAGTAAATATATAGAGAGAAAATAATTCTGCGAAAAAAGTAATATTCTTTTTGCACACATGTTTCGGCGAGGATTACAATTAGGTCATCTTCCTTTTATAGAGGAAGAATGACGTAGGCTGATGTCACTGATAGTGACATCAAACCGTTATTAACAAACTACTGAAATAAACACTTAACTACTGAAGATGTCAAACAGCTAACATCTTCTTACAAAAGCTAAGTGTTATACTTATTACAAGTACTGAAAGGAAACTACTGAAAAGCTATAACGACTGAAGAACAAACTTCAGTCGTATACAACTACTGAATTATAATAGCTGAAGAACAAACTCTTCAGCTGTTGTACAAACTACTGAAAAGGAGAAATATAAAACAACTGAAAAGTAAAACCATCACAACAACTGAAGAAGACTTCTTCAGCTGTTGTGACAAACTCTGAAGCTTCAGCACTTTGGTCTTCAGACTTTGGTCTTCAGATGATTCATCAGCTGATGACTTCAGTAGTTGTCATCAGCTGATGTCTTCAGTCATTGTCTTCAGACTTTGTGCATCAGTTGTTGATCTTCAATTCTTCAGTTCTTCAGTTGTTGATCTTCAGCACTTGTCTTCAGTACTTGAAGTCTTCAGTATTTGTATTCGTTAGTACTTCAGACTTCAGTACTTATCTTCAGTACTTGGGATCTTCAGCTGTTGTTCTTCAGATCTTGATCTTCAGCTGTTGAGTCTTCAGTCTTAGTCAAACTGCTGATGAAGCCTTCAGTAGTTGTTGTGATGTCATGTGGGACTTAGAGGTTTTCCTGATCTTGGCTGATTGGTTCTTTTGGTCCAACAATAAGAAATGGCCAATCTCGATCCTAAGGTAATTATTGCCAAAAGAAAGGAATACATCAAAGCAAAGGTTAAAGCGAAACCTCAAAAACCTAAGCTTATGAAGCCTAAAGTAAAGGAGAACGATCCGTGCTTTGAGTATGGAGAGATAGGAAAATAAAAGGGAATTGTCCCTCCTATCTCAAGGAGTTGAAAAATAAGAGGGATGCTAGGCAAACCTCAAATACAATTTTCATGATTCACATTGTATTAAATGTCATTTCTTCAAACACATGGGTATTGGATACGGGATGTGAGACTCATACTTGTAATTGTTGCAAAGGGGTTCAAAAGAAATGTGCGCTTCAAGGAGGGAAACTCTATTTTGAGACCTACAAATGGTTTGGAAGTTGTTCTCAAAACCTTTTGTATGCACCTAGTTTTACTAGGAACATAATTAATGTTTCCTATTAAAACAATATGGTCATGATTTAAAGTTTGTATACAATGGTATTAAGTTTTATGGATGATGTATTTCATTTTAAGGATATGCCTTTTAATGGTATTCATGAATTAGTTCATGATAATTTGTCCTATAATAACTCATTATACAAATTAAGCCCCAAGAAACTTAAAAGCAGTTTAAGTTATTATTATCTTTGACATTGTCATCTTGGTCACATAAACGAGAATTGGATTCAAACACTTCAAAAGAATGGTCTTTTGGAAACAAATGAAAATGTTTCATTTTGATAAGTGTGAACCAAAGGACTTATTAGGAATGATACATTTGGATGTATATGGTCCTTTTAAGACAATGACAAAGATTGGTGAAAAGATACTTCATTACTGTTACCGACGATTACAGTCGCTATTATTGTGTGCACTAGATGACACATAAGAATGAAGCTTTTGAAATGTTCAAAATCTTCAATATTGAAGTAGAAAATCAACTCTACATAACTATCTAAGTTCTTCATTCTGATAAAGGAGAAACTGAACCCTATTTGGATATGGTTCAATTTATTATGGCTATGAACTTACCACCTTTATCATCTTGAGTTTTTGCATTGCTCTATGAGGCTCATATTATGAATATGACCCGGGCAAAGAAAGTGTATATTAGTTGAGAATCCACAGAGACTATATGGGATACTGTTTCTTTGACTCAGCGGAGCAAAAGTATTTATTGCTCGAAAGGCTAAGTTCTTGGAAGCCAAGTTCCTTATGGAAGGAATGACACATATAACAGTGAAATTTGATAAGGATCAAGATCCACAAGCCGATACATGTTTGGTTGACACTAGCTATCAACAAGAGGTTGTTGATGATGATCAAGAGGTTGATCAATACACACAAAATGTTCGCAGATCTGGTAGAGTTAGCATTCCACCTGAAAGATATGGATTTTTCATAGATGGATGCTATGTGGTTGACTTTGATGAGCCAGCAACATACCATGATGCAATGTCCAATTCAGATTATGACAAATGGCTGGAAGCCATGAACGTAGAGATGCAATCCATGTATGACAACCAAGTTTAGGAATTGGTTGACCCTCCACTTAACTCCAAACCGGTTGGATGCAAGTGGGGTTTCTAGAAGAAAACAATATGCATGGAAACTTGGATACTTGCAAGGCAAGACTTGTAGCAAAAGGTTTCACTCAAACTCAAGGGGTTGACTATGATGAAACCTTCTCGCCTGTCGCAATGCTAAAGTCTATTAGGATATCATTTGCCATTACTTCTCATTATTATTATGAGATTTGGCAAATGGACGTCAAAATTGCTTTTCTTAATGGACATCTCAAAGAGACTGTCCATATGGTTTAGCCTGAAGGTTTTGTCGATCAAAAGCATCCTAATAAAGTATGCAAGTTAAAAAAATCAATCTATGGATTGAAACAAGCATCGAGAAGTTGGAATCAACGTTTTTATGAAGAGATCAAGAAATTTAGTTTCATCAAGAACGCTGACAAGGCTTGTGTGTATAAAAAGGCTAGTGGGAGTGTAATCACATTCTTAGTATTGTATGTTGATGAGATAATACTATATGGAAAAGACATTCCAACCATGGAAGGTGTTAAAACCTGGCTTGGAAATAGTTTTTCCATAAAAGATCTTGGTGAAGCCGCCTATATTTTGGGAATAAAGATCTATAGGGATAGATCGAGGCGGTTGATAGGTCTAAACCAAAGTGCATATATTGATAAAATCTTGAAAAGGTTCAAGATGGAAAACTCTAAGAAAGGTATGGTACCTATTCAAAGTGGGATAATATTGAGTGCATCTCAATGTCCAAGCTCAAAGGATGAGTAAGATTGTATGAAGGACATCCCATATGCGTCTGCTATAGGATCCATCATATATGCGATGATATGCACTAAGACCGGACGTGTCATGCGCGTTAAGCGTGACAAGAAGATATCAGTAGAATCCAGGTAATAGCCATTGGATGGTTGTTAAAAGTATATTGAAATACATTAGGAGGACTAAGGATATGTTTCTAATATACGGATCTGAGAAAGAGGAACTCGTTGTAAAGGGTTACACGGATGTGAGGTTCCAAATTGATCGAGATGATCCTCGATCACAATCGGGGTATGTCTCCATTATGAATAGGGTAACATTGTGCACTACAAAATACGAATACATAGCCGCCTCATTAGCAGCTTTGGAAACTGCATGAATAAAAGGTTTATCGTCGATCTAACGGTGGTCTCTAACATTCAAGACCCCTTAGAAATGTTTTGTGATAACGAGGGTGTGGTTGCTCAAATCAAGGAACCCCGTGCACATCAAAAGATTAGACAAAATGAGCGGAGATTCAACTACATAAGGGATATAGTTGAAAAGGCAAAGATGTGTATTCGCAAAGTTCACTTTCATCAAAAGATTGCGGATCCACTCACGAAGCTCCTCGAAAGGGCAAAGCATGAAAGTCATACCTATGCCTTAGAACTTCGATATTCTAGTGATTAGAATTGATCAGTTTTAGTATTAATATTTAAAATATGGAACAATTGTAATATTTAACTCATCTATATATTTACGATATTTTGAGTTATGTTCCTTTTAGCATGTTTATATCCATGAATATGTTTATTATTTTAAATGTCCGTAGTCGGTCATATTTGTGGGAACAAATATGAACGTAAGACTATTAGGAACTTGGATTGGCGGATATTCATAAGGCATGAATATAGAGTAATTGGTTGCTGCCAAGGTTCATAGATATTTGTGGGATAAAAATATTGGACTAACCCGTATCTCAAATTTTACTGCATGGAATCTTATTGATTGATCATAAGTAAATTTGAGTAAAGGCGAATATCATTTGGTATCCTCTGACATGAGATACATATTGGGTTTTGATATTCACCAAGTATTATACCTTGAGCTAATTTTTCACTGTCATGAAATAATGGACAGTACATAAGGGTATGTTCAGGTATAACACGAGGTGTTTGTAAGAAACGTATGTAGTCAAGATGGAATTTGTTCCTCTTATTCGTTGAGAGTTAGATGTCTAAGGCCTGATTAAGTTAAATCAACACGGAATGATCATTCTGTGTCCTTGGATTTAACATGACATCTGTAACAAAAGGATAGATGATTGATTAAGCTAAATCATTTCAAGGTACTTGAATGGGATGATGTTATTGAATGGCCATAAGTCATGCGTATTAAGGGTAGTAAACCGTTGTTAGGCGGTATTTACTGCTTGCATCAATCTTCTATGAATCTTGGGCAAGTGGGAGATTGTAGGATTCTATATGCCCAAGACACATAGAATATTGATGTGGTTAGTACGTTATGATCCAAGTCGGGTTATACCCAATAACAAGCTTAGCAAACACCAATTAATATTTAATAGATGATATGATCATGCAATTAAATATTTACACCAATTTAGAAGATGGGTTTTCTAAATAAGTTGCATATGAGATGGAACAATTTATTAGGATATTTTGTTCAATAATATTATTTGTAATGTTATTTAAGCAAGTTAGATAACATTACAATGTAATAATGAGAGTGTATGGATTATACAATTAAAAGGTTAGTTGTATATATATATCTAAGTTGAGGGACTAATTGATACAAATTGTTTGAAAGTTTTTAGTGGGAATATCTTGGATAAGAGCATCCATCCGTCCCCTCTCCTCATGTGTGATATTCTCCACTTTCTTGTGAACTACAAAAAAATAAAAACTAGTCCACATGCAAGTGAGTACACTCTTCAACACATGTAAACTAGAACACAACAAAAATCTCTCTTCCTCTCTCTCTCTAAGTTACGGAATAAGGGGCAGCAACAAGAGAGGATTTGATGAACAATATTGTGTTCATTGGGTGACAATCTACCTAGCAAGATGAAGTGTTTGCATATAAGCTTGGGCTCTCATCTTGAAGTTTTGATGTCCAAATCCAAGCAAGATTAAGGCTTACTTAGAGCTTTGTGGGAGTCAACATTTGAGGACATCCAACCTTGGAGTTTTGGCCATATTTCAGCCTTCTAACTTCTTTCTTTGGTCGACTTCTAACTGCTGAAAGAGGTAGTTTGGCAGCCCCTTTGAGGCTGTCATATTGTGTTGTTTTGTACATACATGGCATGTTGATTCACATAAAATGATCCTTTGATTTATGGGTTTGTTTCATACATTTGTATGGTCACTTAAAGAACATATTTTTCGGCTTATAAAATCGGTTTTAAAGCTATATATCCGCTGCATTTTCTGAAAGTTTAAATGGTTAAACTTGGTTTTATGTTCTAACAAACCCATCATGATTAAGTTAAATCAACAAGGAATGATCATTCTGTGTCCTTGGATTTAACATGACATCTGTAACAAAAGGATAAATGATTGATTCACCTAAATCATTTCAAGTAGGATACTTGAATGGGATGATTCTATTGAATGGCTATAAGTCATACGAATTAAGGGTAGTAAACCGTTGTTAGGCGGTATTTACTTCTTGCATCAATCTTCTATGAATCTTGTGCAAGTGGGAGATTGTAGGATTCTATATGCCCAAGACACGTAGAATATTGATGCGGTTAGTACGTTATGATCCAAGTCGGGTTATACCCAATAACAAGCTTAGCAAACACCAATTAATATTTAATTGATGATATGATCATGCAATTAAATATTTACACCAATTTAGAAAATGGGTTTTCTAAATAAGTTGCATATGAGATGCAACCCCTTTTGAAACAAACAAATTCGGCCGCCCCCCTCAAATGGTTGACCCTTTTGCTTTATTGAGAACTACATTATCATAACTAGTCCAACACTCAAGACACAACCTCTCTCATACATGCAAAACACAAGAAAATAACTCCTCTCTCTCTCTCTCTAAAACTCACGGTTTTCAGCAGCATTTTGGAGAGGTTTTTGGAGTGCTTTTGGTGTTCTTCTCCCTAGCAAGAAGGTGTTTTGCTATAGATCTTGGGGTATACAAGCTTGAGAGGACCTCTTTTTGGTGCCTTGGTCGTTTTTCATCATCCATTTCAACTTCTTTTGCTGCTGAAAGGTAGATTATGGCAGCCTCTTTATGGTTGTCCATAATGTGTTGTTTGTGATTTCATAGCTAGTTTCATTCACATATAAAAGATCCTTTTGTTCTTGGGTTTGTTTATAACTTATAACATCAAAATAGAACCTGAAATTTCAGTTTATAAACCATGTTATAAAGTTCATTTCCGCTGCGTTTTTCACAATGTTTAAATGGTTAAACTATGTTCATGTTCTAACAAACCCAACAAAAACATTTAAAAGTGGGGGTCTAGAACTCACCAGGATCGTCGAATGTCCATAATCGTCATCTACTTGAATTCTCAAGTAATGTCATCATCATAATCGAGTCGCCGCCTTTTGCAACGAAACCTTTACCATCATCCTAGAATCATCATCATCATAACATCCTCATCATCTTTCAAATACATCATCACCCTAAACTTATCTACCACTAACTACTAAAGTCCCTATCATCATAGCTAACCAATAATGTGCACATCATGTTATCATCAAGGATTATCATGACCATCTTATTCAAGAAAACCTTTACCATTTGCATGCTAAGCCATCATCAACAACATCATCGTATAACATCATCATCATCATTCGTACACCACTTTTGCACTACAACCATCCTTACTGTGAAGATACTATTTCCATATTCAAACTCCATCTTCATCTTATTGCAACTATATCATAATGAACATTACCACTACCTAAGAGCTATTAACATCATCATTAATGCATTGTCAACATAATCTAAACATCCTTACCATCACCAGACATCATCATCTTCACTATCCTTATGATAGTCCACACAATAATATTACCCAAAACATCCTTATAAACGTTACTATCATGAAGACCATAAGCCATGCCACGATATTTACATCATACCATCAATCTTTTCTTTTCCATAAAGCTATCGACAAATCTCAATTTACCTTTGTGGAATAATCACCATCGGAGCTTCATCAACATCGCACAAGCTTCACAACACCACAATTGGACAACTTTGACCTATTTTCACAAAGTATCGAAGGCTTACTGGACCCCCACGGTACTAAGATCAGAATGTAATCAAGACCACATACGGCTGTATCAGCATCGCCTTGCCGGAGGTACCCTCTGTTCAATATTGCTGCTTTTGTTCCTGCTCAACCATTGTCTTCGGTTCTCGAGAACACTACAACCACCAACATTAGCAGACAGGGCTTATCCGGGAGGAGAGACGACCTAAGGCCCTGTTATGATCTTCAAATCAGAGAAAGGGGAAGAAAGGGGGTCACCATCATGACTTCATGGTCACCATCACTAACAGGCATCACCGGAGAGCCGCGGCCAATGCCGCTGAGGTCGGCGAAGGGGGGATAAAAGTGGAGCTCGGTTCAGACCGGAGAAGAAGAACCAGCGGACAGAGAGAGGGGTTCGCCAATGCCGGAGCAACCTGCCGAGCTCCAACCACAGTCGCCGGAAAGGGGGAAAGGGGAGAATTGCTCGATGGGGAGGGGAGAAAAAGGGTGAGCGGCCGATTGGGAAGGGGGGCTTAGGGTTATTTTATGGTTTCATAAATTGTCGATTTTGGTCCCTCAACCTTACAAATATTTAATTTCAGCCCTCAACATATAAAATCGATCTTATCTCTCAAAGTTTGAGTCTTTAATATTGCTAGCGTTATTATTTGCTAATTAGGTATACATCCAACGGAAATTTGGGCCGTTACATAACTGTTGTTATATGAGAATTCAGCTAAGGTAAGTGATCATCCCAACTTCCTCCAAAGTCGATCACACATGCCCGGAGCATATCCTCAAGTGTCTGGATTGTTCTCTAAGACTGACCATCTGTTTGAGGATGATAAGCCATGCTAATGTGTAGCCTCGTCCCCATTGCATCAGGAAATCTTTTCCAAAACTTCAATGTGAATCGGGTATCACGATCTGACATGATACACACCGGCACACCATGACTAGCTACAATTTCCTTGATGAACAAATCCGCTAGTCTCTCGGATGAATATGTCTCGCGGATCGGTAAGAAGTGAGCACTCTTTGTTAGATCAACGACTATAACTAGTATCGTACCCCCTCGTCATGCAGGGTAACTTCATTATGAAGTCCATGGTGATGTGATCCCACTTCCACTCGGTTATATCCAACTGTTGGATCTTCCCGTATGGCTTCTGATGCTCTGCCTTCACTTGCAAACAAGTAAGGCACTTACATACTCCGCTACATTATGATTCATTCAAGACCACCAATAATCTTTCTTCATATCCTGGTACATCTTCGTGGCACTGGGATGAATCAAGAATCGACTCTTATGAGCCTCATCCATAATTCTCCCTCGTAGGTCTCCGTAACAAGGGATCCACATTCGTTCGTTTCGGGTTCTAACATCAAGAGTGTTTTCACCCAATTCTGCAACTAGACCCTTCATTCTCTTAGAATTAAGGCGATCTTCTTTCAACGCCTCATCTTGAAATTCTTTCACCTGGATCATCACGTCAGCGGTCATAACCAACTGATATACCTTCACCTGAAGCGGCTCGGGTCACTCCTTTTGGCTAAGGGCATCAGCCATAATGTTGGCCTTAACCGGATGATAATGGATCTCACAGTCATAATCTTTGATAAGAACTAACCATCTCCTCTGTCTTATGTTGAGATCCTTTTGCTCAAAGAAATACCTCAAGCTCTTGTGGTCCGTGAAGATGGTGTACTTGACTAAAGACATCATGTGAAGATCAACACCTACATCAGCCTATGGTGACACTTGCCTCAGTCCTTCTTTAGCTGCTTCAGCTTGCTTTTCAATAGTTTGTTGATCATAAGTAGCCGGATGTTCCTATATAATCTCATGCACATCAGCAGGAACATCATCATGAGCTTGTTCCTCAACATCAGGAACAACTTCCTTAGCTTGAACTTCTTCTAGATTGATCTTCTCTAACATCCATGGAAGTAGAGAAAAGAAAGTTCCACTATAGAAGTCCTCGAATCTCTTTTCTTGATATATTTGTAGGATTTGGCATTGTAGTGAGGAATGTCCATCACAGGGCCTTCTCCTACAATATCAGGAAAAGTTTCATTGATGAAGCATTTGATGAATCGGGGATACATCAGGAACATATGTCTTCTTCCTTCCTAAATGTTGGAGACTAGGCCATTGAATACATAAGCAGAGATGTTGAATTGTCTGTTAGTGCATAAGGCACAAATAGCTAATGATGTAGTGATAGGGATGTCATTCTAACTAGTCTTCCTTTTTGACAGGCAATGTTGGAATATATGAATCAAGAATCTCCATTGTAAGTTAACTAACCCCTGACAATCTATTTCCCTCAAAACCCCCTTCATAACCAATATTGGCAAAGAAGGTCATGATGTCATCTTCTTCTAGTTCTTGGGGAGAGTTGGCATCATCCCTAAATTGTAGACACTCTCTCACAGTTTGTTTAGAGATAACTAAAGTATGATCATCAGAGATCCTTCCAGATATGGTCCTCACACCATCTACTTCAGTCACTTTAGCTATTCCCTAGAATGATCTGATGAAGTTCTCATAGATGATGGGTCTAATAGTGATGGCATGTACTACTCTTGTTGTGGAAATGACTCTGATCATGTCTCTCAAACCCTCGTTTGATTGTTCTCTAAGAGTGATGGCTTATCAGTCACTTTAGCTATTCCCTAGAATGATCTGATGAAGTTCTCATAGATACTGGCACATCTTGATCAAGGTATCCACTAACATTGTAGAGCTTGATCCAAGTGAGGTTTGCCATAGATTCGGAAATAGAGACACATGTGTTAGTAATGTACTAGCAATTATCAAATTATACAACTAAGATCATGTTTGACTTTTCTCAGTTTGACTTTTCAGGTCAAAATTAAGAGTTCAAAGGTTACAGTTATATAGGAATTTGTCACACCCTCAATTTCCACAAACGGGGTTATACTGTTAGGCGTGTGACATGCCAGGATCTCAGACACAGTCATATCGAATGACACTATATGAATTTGAAAATAAATGTTTGACTTCATTCAACGGAACATAAACAAGATTAACATTAGTGCGGAAGCATATACATGATATGTGAATCCATTACATAAAAGTTACAAGTGCTAAGTCTAAACAGAATGTTGAATGCATGAAAATAAGATCGGTGAATGCATGTCCTGAGTGCGTTCCTAAAGCGTGCATCATGAGCTTATGCGTTCCTGGGGCTCCCCAAGGTGATGAGCTAGGTCTGATAAACCCTTTTTCCAATAATTCCTGCAATTACGTAGATAGCTCTTGCAGCTCTTTTGGAGCCAATCTGTACGGTGCTTTTGCGATAGGGGTGGCTCCAGGCACCAAATCAATCTGGAACTCGACTTGGCGATGTGGTGGGAGACCAGGTAGGTCTTCAGGGAAAACCTCAGGATAATCACGTACAACAGGAATATCCTCAATCTTCTTTTCATCGGTTTCTTTTTCGGTGACCATAGCAAGGAAAGCGGTATGACCCTTACGCAAACACTTCTGGGCCTTCATGTAGGAGATAATTCCGGAGACTGTACCACTCCTTTCGCCCTTGACAGACAAAACTTCAACACTAGGAAGGGATACACGAACAACTTTCTCACCACAGATGATCTCAGCTTGATTCTTAGATAGCCAGTCCATACCTACAACTACGTCGAAGCTACCAAGTGTGACAGGCATCAGATCTATATCTATCTCATGACCACATAATCCTAGTTTGCACCCCTTAATGATGTGAGTTGCCTCAATTAGTTTCCCGTCAGCTAATTCACAACATAACTAGGTTCCACGACAGCTAAGGTTACATCTAAGAACTTAATGAATTTGTTGGAAACAAAACTCCTGTCAGCTCCAGTATCAAATAGTGTAGAAGCAAAACAACCATTCAGGGGAAACGTACCAGTAACCACATTCTGGTCATCCCTTGCCTCGCCAGAACCAATCACGAATGCACGACCCTTAGCATTGCCCCCATTATTAC
This sequence comes from Flaveria linearis, assembly GCA_024085815.1. Taxonomy (NCBI): domain Eukaryota; kingdom Viridiplantae; phylum Streptophyta; class Magnoliopsida; order Asterales; family Asteraceae; genus Flaveria; species Flaveria linearis. The sequence goes on along the minus strand of CM044010.1, from coordinate 52,413,036 downwards.
CCTTGTTTCCACCCTTCAGCTGTGGGCAATCCTTCCTGTAGTGGCCCTCCTTACCACACTCGTAACAGCCCCTAGTCGCTCCGCCCTGGCGTTGTTGTTGATGTTGTTGCTGAGTCATCAGCTCACCCATGCAATCTTTAGCGGCATGACCTATCTTTCCACACCTTTGGCAACGGATGTGATCACACTGGCCATGGTGGTGGAAGTTGCACCGGTTACACTTCGGATACTTACCCGCATAGCTGCTCGATCCCTGGCCATTATTGTTGTTGTTGCTGTTCTGGTTGTTATTGGTGAAGCTTCTTGAAGAGTCAAACTTTCTGGTCTGTTGTTGCTGGGTGTTATTGGAGCTTGAAGACTTGCTGTTATTACCATCCCATTTCCTTTTGTGATCAGATGAGCCAGATGCAGCGCTACGTTTAGGCAAAGTACACTGTGCCACTGCCTGATCAGTGAGTTTGTGAGCTAGTCGGATAGCCTGCTGAATAGTGACAGGATCAGCAGCCATAACACTAGCTTGGATTTGAGGAGCTAGACCATCAATGTATTTCTCAATCTGTTTGTAGGCCGGGGTCACCATCTGAGGACATAAAGCAGCCAACTCGTGTGAACGAGTCGTGTATTCCTCGATGTCAGAACCAATCATCTTTAAATTCCAAAACTCTGCCTCTAGTTTTTGAACTTTGCTTCTGGGGCAATACTCTTCTTTCATCAAGATCTTGAAATCATCCCATGGCAAACCATTAGCAGCGTCAAGCCCTAAGGTCTGGACTTGTGAGTTCCACCACATCAGGGCTGGTCCTTCCAGGGTGCCGGAGGCATACTTGACACGACTCCCTGTAGGACAGTTGCACTTGGCGAAAACTGACTCGAGTTTCTCCAGCCAGCGAAGTAATGAAACAGCACCATCAGAACCACTGAAAGAGTGAGGCTTGCAATCCATAAACATCTTGAAGGTACAGATGGTTGGACCTCCTTGATTCAAAGTCTGGTTGTTTTGGTCCTGATTGCGGGCCTGTTCATAGGCTGCAAGCGCATCAGCAACGCCCTCATTGATGATAGCATTCAACTCAGCTTGAGTCAGGGTGATGTTTCCTCGTCCACCCGAGCGTCCAGCTCTTCTTCCAGACATGATTTCTTCAATTCACAATACATATTAGTCACTAATCGGATAATAATTATTGATAAAAATAAATTGTATCATACTAGTAGTGATGAAGGATCTGTTTGCATATCAATAGTGATGCTTTATAAGAACCGAGACCTCATGTCTCCAAGTATGGAAATGAAAATTGGTACTAATCATGTCCGTTATCACTCAATGGAGTTGCCAAAATTCTCATGCACGACAAATTACAATTACGTGTGCACCCGTGATCCTAATTTTCTTTGCATTGTCACCCATGGTTCCTCATATTCGAGATAACATACCTGGTCAAGTACCGAGTGTTATCAATGATAGAGGTATCAAAGATATATTTGTTACCCCAAGGGTCAAATAACTAAGGTTGTACAAAGGATTCGGTTAAAATAACACCAGGGAATCAAGACAATTTGGTCCTTTTCCCCTTGAAGTTCTAAGCGTTTAAATGTCTATGTTCGATTTTCTGATAGTCTTTGAACCTCTTAGTCGTCGCTCGTTTACTGCTCAGCCTAATGCAGAAGATAGGATATGTTGGGAATGGTAACAAGTGTGAAAGAGTTAGAAGAGTGATGTGTTGTTCTTTTTGTTTGTCATCGTTAAACTAGTCATGCGGGTTGGAAAGGTTTCTGTGCTCCCAATGTGGTAATGTTAGGTTCAATTCGTCGTTGCTTCAACTCCGAGAGTGAAGAATCAAGTGTAAATGTTGGGAGTGAGCGAGCGGGATTCTCCGCCGTCGGTAATGATACACATGTCATACCGGTAATGTTATGTTCGTTCAGCAATGAAATGTTAGGGTGCCAGGAGGTTGTTCGTACAACAGTTGCAATCATGTAAGAGTGTCTGTGCGATACTAGTGTTGTGTCTATGGCTATAGTCTAGATGCAATGCAATCCTAGTTCTCTATAACCTGTGGCTCTGATACCAATCTGTCATACCCTCAATTTCCACAAACGGGGTTTTACCGTTAGGCGTGTGACATGCCAGGATCTCAGACACAGTCATATCGAACGACACTATATGAATTTGAAAATAAACGTTTGACTTCATTCAATGGAACATAAACAAGATTAACATTAGTGCGGAAGCATATACATGATATGTGAATCCATTACATAAAAGTTACAAGTGCTAAGTCTAAACAAAATGTTGAATGCATGAAAATAAGATCGGTGAATGCATGTCCTGAGTGCGTTCCTGAAGCGTGCATCATGAGCTTATACGTTCCTGGGACCTGAAAAACATGCTAAAATGTGTCAACATAACGTTGGCGAGTTTACAGGTTTAATCTGATAGGATCAATTAGAGCAATCTGTATCAATTAGATGAACAATTCAAAGCAAAATACAATCAAGTGTAATCAAATCAAGACAAATCAACAAAATTCACATTCCATTGATTGCAAAGACGATTACAGTGATAGAAAGCAGTTCTCATAAACATGCAAAAACTTACTATCTACACTACGTCTAAGCTATTTATACTAGAACCTAAGGAACTAAATTTACACCACTAGTCCCTATACTAGTATAAAATACAAAAACAGACACTAAACAATAAAGACTAAATGTTAATCTTTTAAGGGACCTAACAATACTCCCCCTAAGATTGACATTGTCTTCAGTCTTCTGTTCAGCTCCATCTTTGCTTTTTCTTCTTTTGTCTTCAATATTGACTTTGTCTTCATTTCTTTTTCATTCTCAAATGAGCTTGTTCTTCTTCATGTATCTCTTCATTTGCAGTTTCATCAATCATGAAAGCATCCACATCATCTACTGCTTCATGATCACTTTCCTGTTCATGTACTTCATCACCAATTATTTCATCATCTTCATTTTGAGCTTCAGTTTCATGCTCAGATATTGGTGATTCATGAATTATGTCTTGGTGAGTTTCAGTTACACCACCATCATCATCATTATTATCATCATCTTCATCATTGTCATCATCTTGATCATCTTCATTATCTTGATCATCTTCTTCCAAAGGGAATTCATCTATAAGATCAGTAGGATCAATTGGTTCTCCCTCTATCAAATGATAATGCTCCACATTAATATCAACCTCATCATTTGCTACATTTAACATGTAGTCAAACATAGGTATATTTTGAGCACCTGTTATCATTGATAACTTTTTATATGTCATTTCAGACATATTTTCCATCTCCAATCGATCACCTCCAACACCATATACATGAATGTCAGGATATTCCTCATTAATAATCATTTGTAGGAATCTTGGATACATTAAGTATCTATGCCTTGTTCCTTTTTCCAAATTGAATGCAAAACCATTCAGTATCCATCTCGACATATTAAATCTTCTATTTGTAGCAACAGCAACTATTGGTGAAGCTATGTCCGTAGGAAATGAATTCCAACCAGCACTTCTTTTGGACAAGCAATGTTGAAAGATGTAGCACAGAAGCTTCCAGTGATTATAAACTCTTGCTCGAAAGAATTGTTTCTTGGGGAACTGATCAGGGTGACCCATGGCCATAAAACTTTCTCTGCATTCTTCAAAAGAGAATTCACATCTGTCTTGTGGATCATTATCTCCCAATCTCAGAGCATTCCTGATAGACTCTTCTGATACTTCTATCATTCTATCTCTTGTTATAAATCCCCTTACAACTTTTCTTCCATCTTCAACTTCAACCGTTGCTGTGTTCCAAAACTGTCTGATAAGCCTTTCATAGATGACTGTTTTGTAGCACATAGCATATACATATTTGGTTCTGAGAAGAAATCTGATCATTGTTTCATAAGAGAATGCATCTTGAACTTCATCATTCAAAAATGCAACAATATTATGCTTAGGAACAAATTTCAGTTCTGCCATCTGCACATTTAAGAACAAAGATGTTAGATAATGTATATTTTGAAGCAAATGATTAATTGTGAGTTTAAATTAATGATGATTTAAGAAATTATAAACTGATGTGTTAAATTTAATTTGAATTTTTGAAAATAACTTGAATTTAAGTTTAAGTGTACACACTTAATTTTGAAAAATGATGAATTTTCAAGATTGTTTTTGATTAGCATTTTAACACTTCTGTTTATGAAATCTTATATCACTTTATGAAATTCTTAAATTCCTGAGATGATGATTTGTATCAATGATGATTTTATTTTTGAAATTTGTTTTATTTTATTTTGAAAATTTTGAAACTGTTCATCTTCTTCAACAGTTCAACCGAGACTGTTCATCGAATACCCTGAACCAAACATTCAATCAAACATCAGATTATCACAAGATTAACCTAATATAATGATCGAAATCATCAGATGAACATGAATCAATCATCAATTTTTCTCATTTTTTTCTCGATTTGAAGAACTCTGTGATGTTTAAGTGTTAGGGTTCATACGACCCACAGGGATCGTACGACCATCAAAAATGTTTCATTTAAACTGAAATCAGTTGAAAATGATTCATTTACTTACATTCACAATCTCACGAATCCTATCAATAATCGGGAATTTTTGTTCGAAGAGAATACAGTTGATGAATAAGGGTTTTTGATCTACGAAGGTCGAAGGTTCGAGTGTTCAGAGGGTTTTGAGAGGGTTTTTGAATTTAGAATGAAATGAATATCACAAGTGTTCTATTTATACTACGTAAAAAATTTAGACTCATGAGTACTGTTGGTCGTTTTAGGATCATTCAGACTCATTAGATCAAAAATTTCACCAAGTATCTAGACATATGAGCACTGTACAGCAGTCGTATTAGCACTGTTAGACACATTAGCCTAGTCGTATGAGAACTGTTTCAGACTCATGACAACTGTTAGTCGCATAAGCACTGTTGGTCGCATAAGAACTGTTCCAGTAGCATGAGTACTGTTTCAGTAGCATAAGCAATTTTTCAGTAGCATTAGCACTATTAGTCGTATAATAAATGTGAAATGTCTACATTCAGACCCGAAAGAATCCAACCATTGTCCTGTAATGCCTCAAAGCCGAAAGATTTATTATGTGGAAATTCTGCATCCTCAAAGCCTATTAGTCGTATAATAAATCGAAACATACATTCATGAAACAGCATTAGCACTATTAGTCGTATAATAAATCTGAAACGTCAGGTAATTCCACCAACTTCCACACTTCTTGTTTTCGAAATTGTAGAAGTTCCTCCTGCATAGCTTCAATCCAACCATTGTCCTGTAATGCCTCGGTGACATTTTTAGGAACAGTCTGAGAAAGGAAACATGAGTATAAACAAACATTTGCATGTTCAGATTTACTCCTAGTAGTTCTCTCATTCAGAGGACCAATAATCTGTGATGTTGGATGGTTCCGGTGGATACGAGATATCGGAATCTCATTTCCTTGAACAGTAACATCAAGATTTGTTTGGTTCAGATTGGAGAGCTGTTGCAATAAGGAAGAGGAATGTGGAGTGAAATTTGGAACTTGAGTTGGTGAATTGATAAAGTAATCGAAGTTACTATGATCAATTGCATCTCCAGAGATAGAAGATGTGCCAGACTCAGGATGACCAATTTCTGTACCATCATTAGGAATAGGTTGTGATGCTTCTTGAGCAGCTGAAACATAATGATCTGAAGCTGGAGAATCAGGAACATTGTCATGGAATTGTATTGTTGAATCCTTGACAAATGAAAAAATGGATAATCTGGACGAGCATCATCTGAATCATCAGAATCTGAATCATCACTGAAAGATCCTAGATCTCCTCTTGAGTTCTTCTTACCTGAAAAATCATCAGAGTGATTAAACAAGTTAGACTGAAATGAGTTTGACAAAGAATCCAAATCAAATAACCATGCAGGACCATTTGAAACTGATGGAAAAGAGTTTTCCAAAAATTTAACGTTGAATGTTTCATTAATTGTGTTTGTCCTAGAGTTATACACTCGATAGGCTTTTGAAACAGATGAATATCCAACGAAAAATCCATTATCAGCTTTTTCTTCAAATTTTCCTAAATGATCACTTGAATTAAGAATCATAACTGGACAACCAAATGATTTTAAAAAATTTATGTTTGGTTTCCTGTCAAACATCAACTCATATGGAGTTTTCTTTTTATCTTTAACAAGCAAGATTCTGTTCTGAATAAAACATGCTGTGGATATTGCTTCGTCCCAGAAAGTGATTGGAAGTTTAGCATCTGCTAACATAGAACGGGCAGCTTCAATCAAAGTTCTGTTCTTCCTTTCAGCAACTCCATTTTGTTGTGGAGTTCTGGGAGCACTGAACTGATGAACTATCCCTTTTTCTGCACAAAACAAATCAATGTTAGCATTTTTAAATTCAGTTCCATTATCACTTCTTATTATTTTTACTTTTTGATCAAGTTGATTTTCAACTTTGTTAATAAATTCTTTTAGAAGATCTGCAGTTTCAGATTTAGCTTGAAGAAAGAAAACCCATGAAAATCTTGTATAATCATCTATGATGACTAAACAATAAGATTTTCTACCAATACTCCTAACATTAGTTGGTCCAAAAAGGTCCATATGTAACATCTGGAGTGGTTTGGTATTTGAGTTTATCAGCTTGGACTTATAAGACGCTCTATGTTGTTTTCCCTTCAGACATGCTGAGCAGTGATCAGTAGTTGAAAACTTCTTGGAAGGAAGTCCAATGACATGATTTCCTGCTACAAGCTTGTTCATGTTTTTGAAGTTGGAATGACCAAGACGTCTATGCCAAAGCTGGCTTTCATCATTAGAAGCTTTAGCAATCAGGCAGGTAGTTTCTGTTGCAGGATCCACTTGAGACATATCCAATTTGTATACATCTCTGTCTCTAGCAGCTTTAACTATCACCCAGTCATTGTTAATCTGAAATCCTGGTTTCAAGACATAACAGTGAGATTCATCAAAAAGAACAGAGTAAGATTTATCACAAATTTGGGATACACTTAAAAGATTAAAGTTCAACTGTGAACAGAAGTTGACTTTATCAAAACTTATAATCCCATTTGACACTGTTCCCTCTCCTGTTATCTTTCCACCTGCATCTCCTCCAAAAGCAACATGAGTACCGTCCTTTAACTTAAAGTCTTGCAATAAGGCTTGATTGCCTGTCATATGCCGGCTACACCCACTGTCAACATACCATGAGTTGATTGGTCTCCGCGGGCGTACCTGCATGCACAAAAATTTACGGTGAGTTAGTAACCCAAGCCGAGATGGTCTTGGGCTTGCCAAACTTGTCAACAATTGTAAATTGTTTAAAATGAAGTTTGTTGACATCTGGTTTCTTTTGAATTTTAACTTGTTCAAATTCTTTTTGAGAAACCAAGTAATTATCTCTTTGAGATTTTGAGTTCAAAGCATTATTAAGAAATCTTGAACTCTTGTATGAATCATTTGAGAATGTTCCTTGGTTTATTCTCACAGATCGAGGAATAAACTTTTCTTGGTGATATTGCTGTGATTTGACAAATTCTGAATTGTTTCTTCTGAAAGACCTCAAACCCAAGGAAGATTGTTGTTGTGAAAATTTAAATCCAATATTCTGATTTCTTATAAATTGTGGATTTACAAAACCTTGATTATTGAATTCCTTCCTTGTAGAGTTCTTCCTGAAGTAACAATCATTGGTATTGTGATTTCTTTCATCACACAATGCACAGTATTTGTTAAAATAACATTCAGCTGTGGTGTGATTTGTCATATCACATATGTAGCAATACTTGTTGAAGTAACATTCAGAAATGTCATGATTGTACATGTCACAGATATCACAATACTTTTCAGAATGTTTAAACAACATTTTATTAACCCTAGATGTTGAAGCAACATTTGATTCTTGTTTGAATTTTGGGTTAGGCAATTTAATTTGTTGTTTAATTGGAGTAAAATTTGTCTTTTGATCTTTGGGATTTTTCTTTTGAACTTGAACAGTATTCTTTGACTCCTTTGATTCAAATCTTTTGTACACAGCGGAAGTCTTATGATCTGGACTTGTTCTCAGATCAGAGTTAGATTTGATCTTAGGTGTATTTGTTATTTTGTGTTTGTGTTCAAGTCAAAAGTTCCAGCAGACACAAATTCACAGGTTTGATTTGTGTATTGTTCTGTGACTGATTAGTTGATTCAGTTTTCTTTGCTTTTGCAGCTTTTCTTCGTCTTTGATTTCTCAATCTAGATGAAGTTTTCTTGCTTTGAAGTTTAGTTGAATCTTGAGAAGATTCCTTTTGACATTCTTTCACTTCAGTTAGTTCATTTGAACTAGAATCATCAGAATTATTGTTATCTGATTTAACCTCTTCATATTTTTCTTTCAGTTTGTTATTGACATCAGAATTTTCACTCTTTATTTCAGTTTGTTCAATAACATTTTCACTTTTTGGTATGAACAACTTCTTTTGTTTTTGTTGAGGTTCATAAGATTTAACTTTGATTGGATGACCATTTTTAATCTTGTTTAAGTCAGTTTCTTCATAAACTTCAACATTTTTCTTTTGAATGTTCTTTTGATCTTTAAATTCCTTCAGTTTAGCTTTGTTTTCTGGTGAATGATCATGAGTATTGAAATTATCAGGTAATGTTTTGGAGATAGATTCAGGCATAGGTTCATGTGTGAATCCTAGACCTGTTTTGTCTTTTTCACTCCTTCCATTCACCAGTTGCTCAACAATTTTCTTTGAGCTTTTTACTTTGGCTAAGTCTATTTGAGTTGCTGCATGTGCCAATTTTTCTTTTTCTAGTGTTTTGTTCATCTCTTCAAGTTGTTGTTTGACAAGTTCAAGTTCTTTAATGGTTTTGTTCCATGATGCTTGAAGAGACATGATCTTTTCATCAGCAATTTTGTGATCTGATTTTAACTTGTTGTGTTTTGATTCTTCTTGTTTGAGCTTGTCACAGATTTTAAATGAGTATGTTCTGTAGTGTTCAACTAGCTCAAAACATGCTTTTGTGCACATTTTCTCTCTCACTTCTACTGGTATTTCAGGATATGATTGTGAAGATTCAGCATCAGAAGAATTAACAACCTTTGGCTGTTCTGATTGAGCCATAAGAGCAACTTCTTCAGAGGTATCTTTTGGATCTGATTTGTCACTCCAATCATATTCTTCTTCTTGATCTGATTCATCATATTTAGGATCTTTAAATTCTGACCAGTCTTCATCATCAACTTCAGCAACTAGTGCCAGATTAGCAGTGAGATCAGCAGTAAACTGCTCTGCATATGCACTCCAGTCATAACCATCTTTGATGTTTACAACCAGTGCCTTCTTAGTTTCCTCACTGTTCTTCTCTTCTTTTGATTCTGGCATTGGTAGACTTTGGTATGGCTTCTGAAAAGTCTTGTTTGCCTGTTGCTGATACTTTTGACCATTTGAGCTACCTTGGTTATTTCCTCCTTGGTTTCTTGGAGCTTTGCATTCTCTTGAAAAATGACCATAACTGTTACAGTTAAAGCATCTAGATTTTGATTTGTCAAACCCAACAGTTTTGTTTGCACTGGGTTTGTAATTTCTGTTGGTGTAAGCATGCTTTTGAGTTCTGTAAGCTATCATGACCATCTGCCAATTAAGATCCATTTCTTCTACATCATCTGGATCCATTTCAAACAAATCCTGTAGAACTAGCTCCATTTGAGTCAGATGACTGCCTTGATAAGCTTGAAAGCTTGCCATGAATGCAGTGAAAGCAGTTTTTGACTCTTCATCTTGTAAAAGAATGTTAATCACATCTTTCACTTTGCTTGGATTGGGAGAGTGTGAGGAGGATGGCATCTCAGTTGAAGGTTTTGGCATTTGAGCTTTAGTTGAAGATTGTGGTTGTGGTAGTGGTTGAGTGGAGTAAGCAGGTGTACTTGTGAAGAATCCTGCTCCCACAAATAGATCACCTTCATCTTCAGGAGTAGATTGATCTTTGGCCAAGAATGCATTCTCAACAGTATTTGCTGGAGAAGCAACATACTTATATTGAGATGTTGATGCATGTCTATCATTGTTTCTAGAGCTTTCATCAATCTCAACAGATTCAATCTTAGCAATAAGAAGATCAAGATCCATTGGAAACTTCTCAGTATGTTTCAACAGAGTGACAGTTTGTTTCCAAGAAGATGGTAGTGCATTCAGGAGTCTGTTGTTTAAGTCTTCAAGATCATTCTTGATTCCCAAAGTAGACATCTCTGTAGTTAATTGCACAAACCTGTTCATCATTTGGTTTATTGTTTCTCCTGAGATATGCTCAAAAAGTTCCAATTGCCTTTTCAGTTTCTGCTTTTTCAGATCTTGAATCTCTTTCCCTCCTTCACATATAATCTTCAAGGCTTTATACATTGTATATCCAGTCTGATAGTTTTCAAGCCTTGAAAGAACTTCCAATGGTAGTCCTTTACACATGAGAGAATATGCTTTGATGTCATTCTTTACTTTCTTTAAATCATCACCATGAAGATTATCTTCTGGATAAGGCTCTTGTGAATCTTTAGAGTATACAAATCCTCTGTCTGGACCATCAGTAGTCACAGGAATGTATGGACCTTTTTCAATTGATTTCCACAGATCAGTATCTATGGAATTCAAATGATGTTTCAGCCTTAGAGACCAATTTTTAAAATCAGCTCTGTTTTTAAGTTTTGGAACTCTATTCTCAGAATCCTCTGATTTAGCCATTTTTATATTTTTGTTGTTTTTCTAATCTTTTGAATTAAGAAATGAGAAAAAAAAATATTTTTGGGTTTTTGAAATTTTATGAAAAATTTCTAAGTGTCAGGCTGAAAAGTCCGAAACAGTTATCAAACGGCCAACAGTGATGATACGACCAGCAGTGAAACGGCCAACAGTTGTAATACGTCCAACAGTGAAATGGTTCAACAGTAGTGATGAGTCCAACTGTGATGAGTCTAAGGGATTGCCTTAGAAAAATATTCAACACAGTGTTGAAACTACCAACAGTAGTTATACGACCAAAGCTGAAACGACCAACAGTCGTTATACGGCTAAGCTGAAATGACCAATAGTTGTTATACGGCTAAGGTAAAACTACTAACAGTAGTGATGTGTCCAACAAACAGTGGTTATACGACTAGGGTGATACGACTGAAACAGTTGAGAAAAGTCCAACAGTTCTCAAACGACCAATCACTTGGTCAATTTTCAGTGTTTTTCATCCCTAATACGGCACATTCATCAGATTCTTATGAATGTAACGAACTCAGAAATCTCAAAATCCTTCAATTGTTGATGAATTGAGCTGAAATTTTGCAATTAGTTCAGAATTATGCCGATTATCAATCCTATAACCTCAATATCAGTGATCAACAACAAATTTCGATGAATTTCAGAGATTTTAGGTCGAACACTCAAGAACACATATTCGTACTGTTTTTCCACTAATTCACTCGATTTTTATGAGATAAACTGCAAATTGTGATTCAAAACATGTTTCTGATGAAGAAACACAGCTTCGATTCACAATATTTCACTTGAATTGTCAATTGATTACAGATTTCAGTGGATTTTTGAAGTATCTATCTTCGACAGAACTTCAAGAACACGCAACCGAAAGCTCTGATACCAATTGATAGGATCAATTAGAGCAATCTGTATCAATTAGATGAACAATTCAAAGCAAAATACAATCAAGTGTAATCAAATCAAGACAAATCAACAAAATTCACATTCCATTGATTGCAAAGACGATTACAGTGATAGAAAGCAGTTCTCATAAAACATGCAAAAACTTACTATCTACACTACGTCTAAGCTATTTATACTAGAACCTAAGGAACTAAATTTACACCACTAGTCCCTATACTAGTATAAAATACAAAAACAGACACTAAACAATAAAAGACTAAATGTTAATCTTTTAAGGGACCTAACATAATCAACAAGAAAATATGTCTGAAAGCATTTTAATGGTTTAGTATATAAAGCATATCGTGAGGTAGCTAGCCTGTGTTCATGTTACTTAGCGTTTCGAACCGAAGCTGACTGTTTCTGTCCTATATGTTTTTTGTATCCCCGTCACATCTCACCAGACACTGACAAATGTTAGGTCAATTTTGCACCCGTTTGACCTCCAATCAAGCTAGCGCGACTAGCCCGGGCGGGGCTTGTGAGACCCAGTAGTACTACTCAGAATTACCTTGCTAATCCCATTACTAACGGTTCGAGAGTGTCAGGACTGTTATGTGTGTTTGCACTAACGTAACAAGCGATATCAATAATACTACAACCATTTATGTAAATCTGTTTGCATGTTTTCTCCCCCAAAAGGATAGAAAGTAAAATAGGGGCCGTGAAGACTCACTGATGATGTAGTATGTAGGATGGAAGCCTCCCAAGTGTTATTACAATGGACTGTCAAACACCTATTGACAGTTATGTTAAGCGTTAATGTTATGTCTAGTATTAATGGAAATTTTTAGTCGGGTCGGGTCGCATTGGCTCGGTCGTGGGTGACACACACAAGCAGGCATACACATATCAAACCTTATGTAGATCCCAATTGAGTTGTCATTAATTGCAAACGGTTAGGTTATTTTAGATTGAAAAAGTATGTGCTTGTTGATTGCATTGATTTTAATCTTTGTGGTCAAGAAATGACACTTTATTGATTGTTACCTTATCATCACACGACAGGCACACCGCACACAAGGAGAATTCACTCACAATGACTCCAATCGCATAACAAGGCTAGACGCACGACTGGACACCTCATTCGCACGAATGGGCCATCAATTGTACGAATCAACCTCACTCGTACGATTGAACCCTCAGTCGTACGACTCAGCATTCAGTCGTACCACACCTCACCCATTCACTCGACTCAACGGCCAATCGCACGACTGAACCTTCATTCGTACGATTGGACCTTCTGTCGTGTGATACTCAGTCGCACACATTCATCCGATTGACTCAGTCGTACACACTCTCAATCGCATGCATTCAGTCGCACGACAAGCCCATACGCCTGGACTCAGCCGCACGACTCACCCCAGTCGCACCACTCAGTCGCACGACACTCCCAGTCGTACGGCTCAGTCGCACGACCGGCACAGTCGCGAACTGCGGCAGATCGCGACTGCTGGTGGGGCTGAACAGCCTTTGGCTGTTCCGTGCATGGTTTTCACACATCAGGGACTTCCAGAAACACTTTCCTAACATGTCTAAGTAAAATGCACATGCTGATTGACCTCACACGCACCCCCATGACCACATGCATTCAGGTTGAACCCGAGCACCCGAACCCTAGATTTGCAGCAGTGAAACGGGTAACAAAATGGACGACCAAGGTCGCCTACCTGTTGGAAACGTGTTATCTCAGCTGTAGTGTAGCTTAGCCGGTGAAAACGAGCTCAAAAGAAGTGATTGTTGGTGCTAGGAGGTGGTAGAGAGGTGGAGGAGGAGATGGTGAAGAAGAAGAAGAAATGGGAGTGAAATGAAAATTTTAGGTTGGTAAGGGGTTTATATACCCAGCCCTAGTTTGGCAATTTGTCACGTTTGGTCCTCGCACTTTGTCCCCGAGTTCCCGAATTTGTTTCGGTTGATAACGATGTAAATGGGCGAGCTATGTTAATTAAGGGGATTCCTTAAATAATCCCGTTTATTTGAATCCTCTCTATAAACACCAATGTTAGTATTATATATCACAATTTATTTAACGATGTCGGTGGTGATGCTTGTATACGTTTTGGGTAGTAATGAGAATGTAACAATGATAATGACAACAGTCTGAATGGTGTTAACCTGAAGTTACGGTGTGTCACATAATTTGACCTATCTTTTTATGTTTTATGCTTATTTTCAACCATCTTTACTATTTTAACATTTTCAAGTCTCGGTTCCCCTGTTCATCGTGGATAATGCTAGCGTTTCTGAATTGTTTGTTCCTTGTTGTATACATTAAAATCGGTTTCATTTAACTTGAAAATATCATTGAAATCCATTGTTTAATTTTTGATTTTTTCTTAACCTAGGGTTCTATGTTCATAACTGGTTTGGTATTTGAAGTTTACAAATCCAACGAGAGTCACCTTGCTTCGATATTCCTTTGGCTAAGAATCGATATATGGATGAAATGGACTTGGATGAACAATCAACACACAAGGTTTGTGATGGTTTGGAAGATTGATGAAGATCAGTGAGAAAAAGTTCGTCGCACTATAAGTTCACTCAAATTTGAAAAGTACTAAATGACTCTCATTAATGTGTTTAAATAGTCGATTCAATGACTTTCTTCAAACTTTGCAAGTGTATGAACAAATGTGGAGGTTTTAGTTTTTGTACTGTAGGAAATGCAGATGTTTTTGACTTGTACATAATTTTTAACTGTGACAAATACGGAAGAAGAAAAATTTCCGGCATTTGACCCTGTAACTAATATGGAAGAGCAATTGGATTTGTCCGCATTTACATTAGAAGCATTTTTGCTGTGACAAATACAGATGAACAATTTAGTTGCCCGCATTTCTTGGACTTCTATCCTCATTAGTTAATGCTGATGGATGTTAGTACTTATGTATTTCGCTATATCCATCCGCATTAATTGATGTTCAAACACTTAACATCATAGAAGAGTGTGAGCACATGTTTTGTTTTTGGTACAAATACACAACATTGTCATCCGCATTGTCATGTCAACCGCATTTCGGAAATGAGAATGAACAAACCTTAACCGCATTGGGGAAATCCGAAAGAACAAAATTTTATCCGCATAAGTTTTCTACCTTAAAAAACTTATTTGCATTAGGAAATGCAGAAGAATAAAATTTAATCCGCATAAGTTTTCTTACATGATACTTCAGACATTGTTGTACGCATTTGTTTGGAAACAAATACGGATGATTTAACATGTCTGCATTAGTTTCACTTTGGTTTTTCTTGCACAAAACAAGTACCCGCATTGGTTATATGCTTGGGTTACCTTCACCCGCATTAACCAATAGTCTTACCCGTACTAAAATTTGAACTTGTCAAAAATTAATGTTTTTGCTTTGGATAGTTTTGACTGCTTTTGCAATGATGCTTCGAATTTTTTATGAATATGTGTCTATTGCTTTGATATTGTAAAGTTTTGACTGTTGTTTGGATTGTCAGTTCTTGCTTGGATTGAATTGCACACCTGGTGCGATACAAATTTCCCAGATTTGACTAATCTTGGACTTTTGTGTTTCCAAATATCTGCATACACTAAGATACTATGATTTAACTTCCACACCAACACAACTATTTTTCTGAGTTTATATTTTCAAGAAAAGCAACAACTATATGCACTAATTAAAATACTTTTGAGATTTTGAAAATTTTTTAAATTTTTGTGAATGTTTTCATAAAATTTTAATTACCCCCCTAAAGTTTATATCCATATGGGAAACTTTAAAGATTTTAAAAATTTTGAATACTAAAGGAAAAAATTTTTGTAATTTTTTTTGATTTTCTTATTTGTACATGAAGAGAAAGTCTACCTTAATTGGGATCATATCAATCATACCTTTCACAAATGCAAGCAAATGTTAGCAAAATAGACATAATCATGAACATATTGATTGTAGGTATGTTTATCCTCTTAAAGTCATGCTTGATTAATATTTTTATGCTTGTGATCTTTATCATGTTTTGAGTGGATTGAGTATTGAACATGCACCTCACACTTAAAAGCATGGCAAGATCAACCACCCGCATGAAATGCATGGTAGAACTTTTTCACAACTTACATGACCAGGTCATTTAAATTATGAACTCTTATTTTGTTTTGAGATAGGGGATCCTTATTGGGATTCGTTTATGTTGATCCTTTTATTTATTTTATCCATAATGGGATTCTTTTTGCATTTCACTTTAGAAGGTGATCCTCTTTAGGATTCTTTTTGTTCATTCACAAGGAATGTAGTCTTTATTAATTCATCAATTTTGGATGTGTTCTATATTGGGAATCTTGTTGGATCATGACATCAGCACTATGTGCCTGTTTCTACAGATCTTTGCTCAATAAAACAGAGGAGAAACTGATGTGGGTTAATGAGATTCATAAGGCATCATTACCTGGTGTGTTTAGGTTACTACACACACACACTTTGATAAGCTAATACTTACTTATACTCTGAGATGAAGACTTCACAGTTGAATATGAGCTTTAGTTCATCACATCATGTATCTTTTTCGGAGTTGAGCCTACCCTCATATTAGATAAGTCATGTCAGTCTTTCAAGATTTTAAAATATGCACAATGAATGATATAACGACTGTAATTATATCATTTCCTAAATCTGAGTACATTTCATATTCTTCAACAAAACAAGTTCTTTTTGTAATTTTATAATATTTGAATGTTTTTACAAATTTTGATTCAAGGTTAATCATGCCAATTGATTGGACTAAGAATTCAAACCGACTAGGGTTAAATGTCTTAGGGAACAAATCAGCTAATTGATTGTTCGTGTGGACTTGTCTCAACTTGATTAACCCTTTTTCAGCATAGTCTCCTAAAAAGTGATATCTAATTTCAATATGTTTGGTTTTTAGTGCTGAACTGGATTGTTTGTTATGAACACGGTGGTTGTGTTATCAATGTGAATTAGCGTGTACATGAATTTATAACCATAATCAAGCATATGGTTTTGAATCCAGAGAACTTGAGAGCACGAAGCTGATGCTGCTATTACTCAACTTCTGCTATTGAAACAGACACATTTGTCTGCTACTTGCACTGCTAGGAGACCAGTCTGGGACCAACAAATTGACAACCCCAGAAATGGAATTCCGATTGAAATTGCATCCCTCGTATTCATTATCTGTGCAAGCATAAAGGTTGAGATCCCCTTCCTTTGGATATCACAATCCAAGTGCAGGCTTGCACTTGAGATATCTGAATATCCTCTTTACATCATTTACATGTGATTCCTTGGCATCTGCTTGATATCTGGCCCAAACACATACACCAAACATTATGTCAGGTCTGCTTGCTGTTAGATACATGAGTGACCCAATCATTGTAGAAGACTAATCAAGGCTCGGCAAAACATTTGAAGACTGAATGAAGACGAATTCTGAAGACAGCTTGTGCGAAAGCCAGATTCACGCGAGAAGAAGCATTCACGCGACAACTGACTCCACGCGAAGGACTAGACCCGCGCGAATGGCTTAGCCGCGCGAAAAGCAAGTCGCGCGAGAACTCTTTGTTTAGTATAAATAGCTTAGTTTTCGTTTTGTAATTAAGCTTTTGTTCATTATTCACTTCTGTACTGTGCGATTTCGCGCAAGACCTTTAATAGGTTGTGTTTATTTAATAGAAGAAGCATTTGTGATCAATTCAATTCTTATTTCAATCCAATCATGTTTACATTCCGCATTCATATGATTGAGATCGTGGTTTGACTGTTTCTTGGGAGATTTCATGGTTTTACAATTGGTATCGATACGAGTACAGATATCCCAGTCTGGAAAAGAACTGGCTACCACCGTATTGGAAGTATCTTTTTCATGTGGTGATTCACTGTTTGAGTAATCTTAAGGCTGGCATGGATAGTTTGAGTGCTGTTTTTGGCTCCTTATTAGTATCTCTGGTTGATGATCTACCTTTCAGTATCTCTGGAGTAATTTTCCAGGATATGGTAAAAAACGCCACAGCCAATCCAGGAAGGAAGTTTATTATGTACCCTAGATTTGTCCAGCTGGTGATCAATGATGCTTATCCTGAGCTTGCCACTCAGAGGTCTCCTAAATACGTTGTACAGACTATTAAGAAGGAGATTTTCACACATCTCACTGGAGCAAGAGGTAACAAATGCTCTGGTGAAAGTTTTGCAAAGATTGGAAAGTTTTCTGAGATAGAGGAAGATGTTGGTGAGTTAGGAGAAGGTGCTCAAACTGATGAAGCACAAACTGGCACGTCTACATCTGGTGCTAGAGATGATTTAGACGAGGAGATTGAAAAGTTATTTGAAGATGAGCCTGTGAATGAAGGAAGAATGGAAGGAGTTTTTCATTCTGCTTCCAGTTCAGAGACCGCGAGTGATCAGATAGGGAATGTTCCCTATGTGATTTAGACTGATCAAACACCGTCTACTCCAACTTCTTCATGACCTAATGTTGAAGACAGGGATACGGATTATATCCCGGAAGATTCTCCTAGTACATCAATGAGGAGAAAACGTATGGCAAAGAGGAGAGATTTCCCAGCAAGAAAAAGAGGTCGAGGTATTATTCCTAGGAGACCACGAACTCATGTGGTTATTACTGAGTCTGAACAAGAGCAGACTGCTGTTGAGACTACTTCTGCTCCTGTAACAGAAACAGTTCCTGTTTCTGAAGCAGCTAATATTTCTGAATCTGGTTTCTCTACTCCTCCTAGACCAAAAATCTGGAATTTGATGTTGACTCGTTTTTTAATACTCCTCCAGATTTTCAAGGGAGAGAAGAATCAACCAGTACTCCTCGTTCAATAACACTAGAAGAAAGAGTAAAGAACTTGGAGAAAGAAAGTTTTGAGAATGTTAAGTTGATTGCTGAATTGAAAAGGGGTAATGAAGAAAAGACAAAGCTGATTAACATGATTGATCTTAACTCAGCAATTAAAGATACAAGGATAGTTTCTCTCGAACAACAAGTGAAAAGAATGTTTGATTATACTTTAGGATTGGAGAGACAGCTGAATGAGCTTAGAGAATTTATATCTCAGACTTATTTCAATCAACCACCAGTTATCAGGTCTACTACTATGGTTGGTGAAACAAGTAGGCGTTCTCCAAGCCCATCCCCTGCTGAAAATGTTCCAGAAAGAGAAACGGTCAATGAAGCTCAAACTTCTAATGAACAGCCAAGTGTTAGTACTACTGAAGATGTTCCAATTTCATCTGAAGTACCTATCACTGAAGCTTTCACTTCTATAACTTTCGTTGAGCCAGAACATATGATGCCTTTGCCTGTTGTTAATGAAGAAGAGGATGAAGATGTGATTGATTAGGGTGATTCAGATGATAATGAGGATGATGATGATGAGGATGATGATGACAATAATGATGATGATGGTGGAGATGATGGTGGAAATGATGGAGGTAATGATGATGGAAATAATAATGATGATGATGGAGGTGATGCTGCAGGATTATCTTCGAGTCCAACTGGTGATACTAACACTGATAATGTTAATCGACGAAGTGTTAGTGATCCGGAAGGATATGATCCACTTGACCCTGCTACTGAAAGTTTGTATGAAAAGG
The DNA here is from genome assembly GCA_024085815.1 of Flaveria linearis. Lineage (NCBI taxonomy): Eukaryota > Viridiplantae > Streptophyta > Magnoliopsida > Asterales > Asteraceae > Flaveria > Flaveria linearis. Next base: position 52,393,728 of record CM044010.1, on the reverse strand, counting down.
AATTGTATTCTTTTCAACAATCTTCATCAAGTGTTGTCGAAGAAGAATTTGATGTGTTTGATGATTTGGATGATCAGAATGAATATACGGATATATTTGGGAACAACCTTCAGGAGTTATTCAATGATATTAATCTTGAAGAAGGAGAAATCCCAACTAAGACTGTGAGTGGTTCAACTCCTGCTGTTTCAACCAAGAAAGTTTCTACTGGTCAAATTGCATTATACACTAGAGGAGGATTAATGTTTAAAGCACCACCACCACCGACTGAAGCTCGTTTTCTGTTCATTTCAAAACCAAAACAAAAGTATGGTGAAATGTCTCATGTTATCAGTTGGGGATATGATGGAGAGAAAAGGTTGTATGTGATAAAAAGAAAGAATGGAGAGATTGATTATTTGAAGAGCACACAAGACTTCCATACTCTACGTGCTGCTGATCTTTACTCTATGGGCAAAGCTCCGTTTTTCAATGAAAGTAACCACAGAGAAGCTGAATTGATAAGATCAATGGTACGAAGGGAGTTGTGAACAAACTTCAAGGACTTTAAAACTGCCAAATCGAAGGTGATTGATGACTCTACAAGAATAGATGAAAAGACTAAAGCTCCAATGAAAATAATAGTCTATCAACATCCAAAATTCATCAGAAAAGTCCCAGTGCACGCTCCAGTTCCTCCCAATTCTTTGAAGCAATTACTTTCATGGAGATGTGAGAAGGATTCAGGTCATGCTGTGATCAGATGTACTGATAGATCATTTAGAATCATTGATCCAGCTGACTTAATGAAGTTTGGCAAAGACGACTTACTCAAGCTATTACACTGCCCCATTTCAGCTGATGAGTTAGTTTACTTTCTATCTAGCCAGTATATGTGGATGACGGATCGAATCCTTCGGAACAAATGGTATGCTTATTCAGGATCTTACAAAAGGGCTAATGTTGATTTTGATTAATGATGTTTCACCGAGCCTATGGGGAGATTGTAGAAGACTAATCAAGGCTCGGCAAAACATTTGAAGACTGAATGAAGACGAACTCTAAAGACAGCTTGTGCGAAAGCCAGATTCACGCGAGAAGAAGCATTCACGCGACAACTGACTCCACGCGAAGGACTGGACCCGCGCGAAAGGCTTAGCCACGCGAAAAGCAAGTCGTGCGAGAACTCTTTGTTTAGTATAAATAGCTTAGTTTTCGTTTTGTAATTAAGCTTTTGTTCATTATTCACTTCTGTACTGTGCGATTTCGCACAAGACCTTTAATAGGTTGTGTTTATTCAATAGAAGAAGCATTTGTGATCAATTCAATTCTTATTTCAATCCAATCATGTTTACATTCCGCATTCATATGATTGAGATCGTGGCTTGACTGTTTCTTGGGAGATTTCACGGTTTTACAATCATTGATTGATTATGAGTCTGACCCACTGATTTGGCAAATAAGACTGGACCTATCATCATTTTTGTATCAACATGAGTTCTAATGGATTGACAATCTGCAAAATGAAATTTATTCAACATAGATTCAACGTATTTTGATTGATTGATGAAGATTCCATCTGCTATTTGCTGTACTTGCAATCTAAAGAAGAATTTATGCTCCTCATTAGCACTCAACTAAAATTTTGAATGCATATGGTCTTCAAAATCCTTGCAAAGTTGTTTGTTTGTTGATCCAAAAAAATCATCCACGTAGATCTGGACTAGCAACATTTCTTGTCTTTTACTTTTTCTAAATAAAGTCTGATCAATATTTCCTCTCTCATACCCGTGTGCAAGAAGAAAAGATGATAGAGTCTCGTACCACTTTCGTGGGGCTTGATCTAGACCATACAAAGCTTTGTCAAGCTTGTATACCCTGTGAGGGAAATCTAGGTCTTCAAAGCTTGGTGGTTGACTCACGTAGACTTTTTTAGATATTTTTCCATAAAGAAATGCACACTTTACATCCATTTAATTGTTAGGCCCTATTCCCGAAGACCTCATAGTTGAAATATCATAGCATTACTATATAACAAAAAACATTTCATAAAGAGTTGTAGCGGAATTAAGTTAACAAAAAACCATTCATGCATATAATTAATGTTGCAAAATAATACATCGTTATAAGTTAGGGTTACAAACAACCAATTAGTTGCATTATAATACAACAAAATTATTAAGCATGAACGGATGCCAGTCTTGCCCAGATGAGTAGCTTCCTCCGTGTGCCATCCTCAGTAACCTTACCTACCAACTGAAAAAGCATAAAAGTCAATGTTACTGAGTGAGTTCTAGTTTTAAAGTATTAAAATACTTTATACTATTTATACATGAAAATACTCATTCTTAACAAAGCAGTTTCTTTACTTTTGCATGTGAACATTCATCGTACATACAACAAGGCATAGCCATATTCATTATTCATTATCTCACATATTCGTTCGTTTCGTACTTTATCATGATCTTTCGTAACCGTTCGTTTCGTACTTCATCATTATCTTTCGTAATGGCTTGTTTCATACTTTATCATTATCTTTCACTGTTTCTAGATCTTGTCAAAACTTTACCCTCATCGTGGCCCCAAGCCACCATTCCGGGCACAAAGCCTCATTATACCGTGGCCCTAAGCCACCATTCCGGGTACAAATCCCTATTATACCGTGGCCCGAAGCCACCATTCCAGGCGCAAAGCCCTATCATTTTTGGGGGAAAGTGACAAGGATCCAGTTTCGTACTACGGATCATTCACCAAGACTAATCCCCTATGTGTGAACCCTCATGGGTTAGCTAAAATCGCATGCTATTATACGCACAGTTGAGCTGATAACTCTTATGAGTTGTGATCCTCCTTTCATTCTGCTTGCAAGCCTTTTCTTTCATTTGTTCTTTACATTCCACTTTCATTATCATTAGTCTTATCTCTTTCTTTAATGATAATACTTTACGTTTATACACATAAACACACCACGCAAAGTCAAACATCAATATATATATGGAACATAAGAACAAAACATAACAATGCATAAAATGGGCACATATAAGCCTCGGGTCAAACTAGGGTCAAAACCCTATGATTCTTATCTTCCCAAAAATCTCAGAAAAATTCTAAGTGTTCTAGGCATTTTAATACTATGTAGGCGCATGAGGCTGGTTTAGGCGTTCCAGCACTATTTGGGCGCATGGACTTAACACTTAGGCGTTTCAGAATAATTCAAAGCATTTCTACTATTCAAGAGCATAGGGTACACTTAGTCATTCTAAGGCTTATAAGTGGGTACATGGGGTACTGTTTGGGTGCATCAGCCCTACTTAAACTTTTTAAGTCCAATTTCCAGGCGCATGGGCCCTGTTTGGGTGCATGACCTCACTTGTCATTTTTTAAGGCAAATTATCTAGGCGCATGGGCCCTATTTGGGTGCATGACTACCTACTTGCATGTTTCTAATTTGTTTTTCAACCCCAAACAACATTTCAACCTGTTCTAAGTTTGTTACACCCATTCTAAACCTCAAACAAGCATCTACAACCATAAAACATCAATATACAAACATGCACACTTATGGTTAGATATAGAACAATTATAAAATCTTTTATACATGCATTTTCAGCCCTAAAAGGTTGTAAAAACAAGTAAAACACGGGGTCTAGAAACTCACCTATTGTAGTCTTCAAGCAAGCCTCCACCAAACTTACTTGTACACGAGTTCAAACACCTAAAACAAGCCAAAATAAACACTAAAACACGTATAACACTTATAAATGGGTTCTAAGGTTGAAAGCCTCTCATAACCGAACCAAAACACAAGAAAACACTTACCAATTGCGAATTTCAGCCTTTCTTCTTGGAAAACCGAGAGAGAACTTCATTTTTCTCTTCTCTTTCCTTTTTCAGTAAAAAGTAGCAGCAACATGAATATTGGATGGGCGGCCATGCTTTTAAAAAGTGAAACTTGTCCTTTTTGTTCTATTTACACAATGCCTCCTTCAACTTTGGCTCTTTTTTTATTTTTCTCAATATACTTTTATTTCCTTTTCTATTATTTTTGACAAAATTTCGGGCGTTACAAGTCTACCCCCCTTAAAGAGGTTTTTTCCCTGAAACCTGTCACCCTTCGAATATGTCACACCCCGGGCACAGGTAGGGTGGGACGTCACAGACTAGCAACAACATACATGGCAGCGGAAACAAACAAATATAGAAGCTCAAATGGAGAGAACATCACATGACATTTAAAGTTTTAAAAGACATCGGGCTGGAATCAAATCCAGCCCCCAATGTTTACATAGTTCAACATAAATCAAATAGTCATTGTATCAACATTTTCCATAAATGTTCAAATTGTACAAGTCATAATTTTGGTCACACAAGCAAATGCCATGGTCTCGGGGGTTGAGTCTAAGTCTTCCATAATAGCTAAGAGTCTTCACGGATTACCTGAAACATGCTCAAAAGAAAATAGTGTCAACTAAAAAGTTGGTGAATTCAAGTGCTTAAAGTTTAAAAATAAAAGGGACTCTTGAAGTCCACACTTAAAGGTTTAGAATCAGGTGTGAAAGCTTATGAAAAATCTCATTTGATTTTTGAAAGCATCATTTTTAGTATCAATCATCGTGGGGTATCACAATCAACCCTGCACTCGGTCCCCAGTTGGCCTCTTCTAAACTTGTGTTTAACCGGATATTCACGAAGAAAGGAACCAAGCCTCTAAACAGTGAACCATACCTGCCAGGATGGTTCAGCATAGTTTCTTAATCAAAACCTGTTACATGCCACATACGATCCCTCAGGATCTCAGTGGAGTACCGCCCTGTAGCGGGAGCCACTGTGTGTGGGGGATTCCCCAAAGAATTAATGATCATGATATCAGTATCAGAAGGTATCCATAAGTCCTACATACAAGCATCAAGTAAAGCATAATCATAGTTCATAAAACAACAGAGCATGTTTCATCCAAAATCAGTAAGTAAAAGGGGATCACTAGAACTCAACTTAGGTGTTAAGCAAAAGTACTCTTCGTGTGCCGGGAATATCTCAAGTCTAGCACCCTAACATGAATATATTAAGTAATTAGCTACTGCTCTAAACCTATTTAAGGTGAAACAAGAGTGTCTAAGTCTTAGTTTGTCGGATTCGGCTTTGATTCAATTAGGGTTTGCATAAAAAGTTTCCTTTTATGGAAAGTCAAGGTTTCTCATACAATCAAGGATTTTTGCATTATTAAGTCAAGAATATATGGTAAATGTGATATTCAAGTTACTAAAGGGCTCATTTGAGTCGGTTATGAAGTTTGGCAAAATTTTACAGTTTAGCCCCTGAAGTTTCAAAATTGACAGTTTCTACCCTCAAGTTTGGTTTCTTGCATTAGATGGATTTTGTAACCAAAAATCAGGTTCATGACCTTAAACTAAATTACTTTTAAGAAAATATACACAAATTTTCAGATTATGGGTTCGGTTTATTAATTACGTGTTTAACGTTCCCGGTTACGGTAAAACCGAAGGGTTTTAAGTGGTTACCTATGAGTTTTCATGTTTTTGAGTCTTGGACCAGTAGATATCATTTTAAAGACATTTTATAAGTTTCAAGCGAGTTGATTATGAAATTTTTGCCTCTAATAGTTGAAAGCCTCGTTTTTGTGTTTAACCCGTTAAAACGCGTTTTTAATCGAATTTGACCATTTAAAAGCTCGTTTGACCAAATTTTCTACTTTATAAGTTATTTTCTCACTTAAAATACGGATATAACATGGTTTATATAATTTTTAACTCTATACCCATATTTCTTTGATTTTTCCTCAAAAACATCTCCCGGTTAGTACCCGTTTTTAACAAAAATCCATTTAACTTACCTTTTGACCACATAACTTACCCATAAACTCCAAAACACTTTATTAACTCTTAATGAACCTGGAATACTCTTTAAAAAGTTTAAATTCTAAGCTTTCTTGTTTTTAAGTTGTTTTACCATGTTTTCGGGTCCCGAAAGTGACTAAAATGGGTCTAATCTTAACATGTCTTTCATTTCCAGAGATCAACCATTAATAACACACTTAAAATTCATCAAAAATTTCTGAAATTTCAGTCCCAAATCGTGGCCTAGTTGTTCTACACATCCATAGACTTCAAATATATCGAAAATGTAATAAACGACCATTACACATGTGTAAATCATTGTAACTTGAGTTTAAACATTACCAAAACTTTATTTAACTTAAAAATCAGATTATTAGGGTGTTTAAAAGTTGTTCTTGTGCAGGTTATGACCCTTGTTTGAGAGGGTTTTCAAATAAGTGTTTAAAGGGTGTTGTTACATGTAGAAAGAAGGATTTTTCAAGGTGTACTTATGCTATAACCTCCCATTCATGGTGTACACCCATTTGTAACAATCAAAATAGGTTATTAGAAGTCTTATGAACCATAACAAAGCAGGTTACATGTCTTGTTTCACGGGGTGTTTGAAGATGCACAAGTTAGATGGTGAGAATCACCCAAAAAGAGGGTTTTCTAGGTGTAACTCGTGTTACACCTATAGATTGACATGATTTACTTGTATGATACCTTCAAGAACGTGAAAAGCTCTCCAATAACAAGGTGGTAGCAGCAAACTTCTGTTAGAACAAGATATGGTAAGGTTTTTGAGTGAAAAATGAAGACGGACATGAGAAATGACCAAAACCGGCAGCATGAAGCTTACACTCGATGTAGCTTATGGTTTGGAGGATGTAGTTAGTCGTGGATGGTCTGGAACTCCTTGGATAAGGCTAGAGAAGCTCGAACAAGGGGTTGAAACCATAAATCTTGCAAGTTCCAAGCACCAAAAGCTCACAAAATGGACACCTTCTTGTGGTTTGAAGCTTGGCCGATGTGTAGATGGTGTTGTCTTCGAATTATGAGGCTGGAAATGAGAGAAATCAGCTTAGCGTCTGTGTGTTTTTCTGCAGAGAAGTCCAAGAGAGAGAGAGGAGGGAGAAGTGAGGGTGGAGTGTGGTTCTTGCAAAGCATTTGCATAGAGTGGGAGTGGTAGGTATGTGGGTGGTGTAGGAGAGAGGAGAGGGGGGCGGCCGAGTTTGGCCTTTTGTGGGGCTTTTGATTTAAATTTTAATGTATATTAATATTATGTAGTATTACTTTGTTGTGTAGTGTAGTATTTTGGATGGTAAAAGTTTTTAGTTATTTGTTAAGTGTTGTGCATGCACATGCATGTCTTAGGCCGAAAATTAAGTATGTGTATGCACACATTTTAATTGTTTCAATAATGAATTGATTTCATTGTAATGGTGACTAATTGACTTTCCCAGGACACTAATTTAAAAAGGTAAAACTTAACTAACTAAAATTCACAAAAATCACATAAAATCATAGAAATGTAAATAATAGAAGTTAATGATGTAAGCAGTTAGGGTTAGAAAAGTGACCTTGAGGCCGGTTGTCACATTCTCCCACCGTTTAGGAAATTTCATCCCGAAATTTTAGCTTTGATTAGAATCTGAACGAGTGGGTTTGAAGAGGTGTGGATAATTCTTCCTCATCTCATCTTCACGTTCCCAAGTGAATTCTGGTCCTCGTTTTGAGTTCCATCTAACTTTAACCTTGGGTATTCGGCTTCGTCTGAGTTGCTTGACTAGGTGGTCTGTGATCTCTGTGGGCTCTTTCACGAAATTCAACTTGTCATTGATCCTTGCTTCTTCTAATGGTAGCTCCAGGGTTTTGTCCACCATACACTTCTTCAGGTTTGACACATGGAAGGTGTCATGTATACAACTCAGTTTCTATGGCAGTTTGAATTTGTACGCCATAGGACCTATTCTTGCAAGTATTTCGAATGGTCCAATGTATCTCGGGCTTAACTTTCCCCTCTTCCCGAACCTCACGGTTCCCTTCCATGGTGCTACCTTCAGCATTACCCTGTCATCCACTTGAAACTCTAATGGTTTTCGTCACTTGTCAGCGTATTTCTTCTGACGATCCCTCGCTGCCCGTAGTCGTTCCTTGATTTTGAAAATCTTATCGGTGGTTTCCAACATGATGTCGGGTCCCAATACTTGGCTATCACCAATTTCATTCCAACTCAATGGTGACCGACATTTCCTACCATAGAGAGCCTCATACGGAGTTGTCTTGATACTTGCGTGGTAACTGTTATCATAAGAGAACTCCACCAACGGGAGATGGTTGTCCCAGTTCCCACCAAAATCAATCATGCAAGCTCTCAGCATATCTTCCAAAGTTTGAATGGTTCTTTCGCTTTGACCGTCAGTTTGTGGGTGGTAAGCAGTGCTTAAGTCCAGACGGGTTCCTAAGGCTTATTGGAGTGATTTCCAGAAACACGAAGTGAAACGGCTATCACGGTCGGAGATTATTGATAGTGGAACACCATGCCTAGCCACTATTTCATTGATATACAGTTGAGCCAGTCTTGACATGTCATAATCTTCCCGCATTGGCAAGAAGTGAGCTGATTTAGTTAGTCTATCCACTATTACCCAAATAGCATCATGACCTGTAGACGTTCTGGGTAACTTAGTAACAAAATCCATCGTGACGTTATCCCATTTCCATTCTGGGATTTCGGGCTGCTGTAACGTCCCTGACGGTTTTTGGTTTTCAGCTTTTACCATGGCACAAGTTAGACATTTTCAGACACAAATAGCGATTGATTTCTTGATTCCAGGCCACCAGAAAAGTGCCTTTAAATCCTGGTACATTTTATCACTTCCAGGGTTAACCGAGTACCTAGATTTGTGAGCTTCGTCCAGAATTACCTCTCGAATTCCCCCATGCTTTGGCACCCATGTTCTCCCTTCGCACTTGTATGTACCATCGTTTCCTGTTTTAAATCGCTTTTCCATTCCAGTTAACCCTTCTCCTGCTAAATTTTCCTCCTTTAACGCTTCACTTTGAGCTTCTTTCAGCCTTGCAATTAGGTCAGTGTACACACTTATCCTTAAGGCTCGTACACAAAGAGGTTTTTCTCTCTCCTTTCTGCTCAAGGAATCTGCCACCACATTGGCTTTACCGGGATGGTAACGAATTTCGCACTCGTAGTCGTTTAACAGCTCAACCCATCTTCTCTGACGCATGTTTAGCATCTTCTGGTCAAGAATGTGTTGCAAACTTTGATGGTTAGTGTAAATGACACACTTCGTGCCATAGAGGTAGTGCCTCAACATTTTGAGAGAAAACACCACGGCACCTAATTCCAGATCGTGCGTAGTATAGTTCTTCTCGTGATTGTTTAGCAGTCTAGATGCATAGGCAATGACCTTGTTGCGTTTCATTAGCACGCATCCTAGCCCTTAACGCGAGGCGTTACAATAGACTACAAAGTCTTCAACTCCTTCTGGAAGGGCCAGAACAGGTGCACTGCATAACTTTTCCTTAAGCGTCTCAAATGCTTTATCTTGCTCTTGTTCCCACATAAAGGCTTTGTTCTTCTTAGTCAGTGCGGTCAAAGGTTACACAATGCGTGAGAAGTCCTTTATGAATCGTCGGTAGTATCCGGCCAATCCTAGGAATTGCCTAATCTCAGTGGGAGTTTCAGGAATCTTCCAATTCTTTATGGCTTCAATCTTGGAAGGGTTAACTTGAATCCCATTGTCATTCACTACATGCCCTAGAAATTGGATCTCTCGCATCCAAAACTCACATTTAGAATATTTGGCATATAGTTGCTCATTCTTGAGTAACTCAAGAATTAGTATGAGATGCTTCTCATGCTCTTCCCTACTACCAGAGTAGATTAGGATGTCGTCTATGAACACGATCACAAATTTGTCGAGATAAGGGCGGCATACACGGTTCATGAGATCCATGAATGTTGCTGGTGCATTAGTTAGTCCAAAAGGCATGACTAAGTACTCATAGTGTCCATACCTAGTTCGGAAGGCCATCTTGGGTATGTCTTCTTCTCTTATCTTCAGTTGGTGGTAATCGGATCTCAAATCTATCTTGGTGAAGTAGCTTGCCCCTTGAAGTTGATCGAATAGGTCGTCTATCCTCGGAAGAGGGTAACGGTTCTTTATGGTCAACTTATTTAACTCCCGGTAGTCAATGCACATGGGTAAGGTTCCATCCTTCTTTTTCACAAATAGCACCAGGGCACCCCATAGAGAGACACTTGGTTGTATGAATCCTTGTCCAGTAGTTCTTGAATTTGCACCATCAGTTCCTTCATTTCAGGAGGGACGAGTCGATACGACGCCTTGGCTACTGGTGCAGCGCCAGGCAGCAAATCTATTTGGAACTCAACTTGTCGACTCGGGGGAAGTCCAGGTAGGTCTTCCAGAAACACTTCTAGGTATTCAGAAACCACTGGGATATCTGCAATCTTCTTCTCCTCTTTGGTCTTTATCACGTAGACTATGAAAGCTGAGCATTCCTTCCTTAAGCTCTTGGTAGCTTTTAAATGGGATATCATAGGGCATAAAGTTTTACTCCTTTCGCCTTGTACCACTAACACTTCCTTGTCGTTCAACGGTATCTTGAGTAGCCGTTCATCGCATACAATTTCGACTCTATTCTTAGCTAGCCAGTCCATACCAACAACCACATCAAATCCTCCTAACTTAATGCGCATCAGATTTATTCTAAATGTATTTCCATTTAGATTCAACAAGCAATCCTTGATGACTTCATTAGTTTCTAAAATGTTACCGTCAGCTAATTAAACGGTAAACGTATCGGTTAAGGTGCACGCATCTAAGTCAATCAAGGATCTAAAAAGACTAGAGATAAAACTAGCAGTCGCTCCAGTATCGAACAAAACAGTAGCAGGATGGTTGTTTACAAGGAACGTACCGTTAACCACATCAGGTTCCTTTCGAGCTCTAACCAGATCCATCACGAATGCTCTTCCCTTAGGCTTGTTGGGCTTGGCATCCTTGTCTCTACCCAGCTTTGGGCACTTATTCCTCACGTGTCCTGGATCCCTACATTCATATGTAACACCCGGAAAATTTTCTAAGCAAGTTAAATAATAATAATGGGCTCAGACGAGACCATTTAATAAGATAGGCTGGTTATGGGTGTTAGACCAAGTTAACGCTTCGGGACGTGAGTTTGACGAGTTTAAAGTCCCGGGAACGCCTGATACATATATATAGACGGATCAGCTGAGCAACTCTCATTTTCACCCAAATCTCAATTTCTAGAGAGAGAGTGTAGAGAGAGAAAGTGTTGATTCGAGGCTCGGTTGGTCAAGAGATCGAAGATTGGCGTTTGTGGGCTTCCAAACAACAAGAATCCAGGTAAGAAACATCGTTTAATTGTTCGTTTTGGTGAAAAACCCGGATTCTAGTTTTTGGGTTTTTGAAAGTGGCAAGAATCGCCCAAAAACCCACGTTTTTATGTAAGGAAACATGTATAAAGCTTAGATATAGGTTCCTGGATGATAACCCAAGGTTTTGGGTGTAAAAGATTGAAGTTTTGGGTTAAAATGAGCTGATTCGTAAATTGCAGATCGTTTTGCGAAATTAGGCACTCCAGCGAAACTATAAGTTCGTCCAGCGAAACTAAGAGTAGTTCCAGCGAAACTATAGTTTCGCTGGGGCGAAACTATAGTTCCGTTGATAAGTTCGCCGACAATGCTATCCAACGAAAGTTAGGCGAAACTGGCAGCAAAACTAGCAGCGAAACTGCTAGCGAACCTGCCAGCGAATTTAGCAGCGAAACTGCAGATTTTCCAGCGAAACTGCTGGTGAATATAGCAGTGAAACTGCTAGTTACTTAGCGAAAGTAGCAGCGAACTTAGCAGCGAATTTAGATAGAAATTAACTCTTTTGAGTGTTAATCTACCTGCAGGCGGTGTAGTGCGACCTTCTCTTTCATAGCTTGATTAAGAGCTAATAATTAAGTACAGGTGAGTTCTAGGACCCCTCATTTACTTGTTTTAAATGATTTTGGGGCTGGAACACATATATACCTGTTTATTGAAATGTGTATGTTTGACCCATTTGGGTGTAATATCGTGTAGTAAGTTTAAGGTATGATTGTGGACTTGGGCGTGTTGTATGAGGTCCTAGTATGAGTCCCCAAGGTTTAGGAGGGACAATTAGGGCTGTTGCACTCGAGAGGATGCATAGTCAAGTCCCGGCTTTCAGGAAAAATGCGGGAGTAAGTCCTTACACGGAAGTTTCTGTAAGTGCCTGTAGATGACCGTCGATGTAGGCTATGTATATATGATGCCATGTATGATGATGTATGACTGATATATGTGTGTTCTTTATGATGAGGTATGAATATCTTTCCATGACTTACGTATTATGACAACGAATGAACAAAGTATTATGTAATGTAAAGTGAAAGTTAAAGGAAGAGGAACATGAAGATGAATGCATGTATTAATAAAATGAATGAGTAATATGACGATGAATACATGCATTAACGAATGAACGAAAGAAGTCTTGCAAGCATTGGATAAGGTAAATGGGTCCTTCTTGGTGATTGACCATATGTATGGTGCCCCTACCGCTTACCTCTAGTACCCTGGCATACGCTTTGTTGTTCATTTAATGACCTCGGCCCGGTAGCTAAGACTGATCGAGGTATAGCATATGGTAGTGGTACAAAAGATATCCAATGTGCAAGAAAAGATGAAACAGGATCCTTGTCATTCGACCACAGTAATCATGGCTGCGTGCCATGAAGTGGGTAAAGCCTGACAGGATGTAGTTATGAAGTGAAAGATAATGATGTATTAAGAATGAACGAATGAATGAAAAAGATAATAAAGATATTATCGACATGTATGTATAATGTATGATCGCGAATAAAGAAAAGAATGGTTTTATTCCAAACGAAGTATGTTTATTATAAAACTAGAACTCACTCAGCAACGCTGACTTTTTATGTGTTTCCAGTTGGCAGGTAGTATTGCTGGGGATGGCACGAGGCGGCTACTCAGCTCTTTTAGGATGGCATTCTCCTTTTGATAATGCTGCCATGCAATGTGTTGTGGGCCCATAATGCACGCAACACATTATGTTGCATGCAAGTGCATGATTCCTTTAGGATCCCGATAAACGGGATTACTTAAGGAATCTTCTTTATGATGAAAAATTTAATATTTCTATACTAGAGATCATTGTTTATGACTATTTTGTAATCAGTAACGATGTAATCTTTTGTAATAGTGCTTTTGTGATGTAATGCAACATTAGATGTTTTGTAATTGACGTACGTTGTATTAAATGGCAAAAGTATTTATAGTAAAAGAAAAGTTTATCTTAGAAATTCTGCTGCATGATTATATTAAGTTTATGCAAATATACGTTTTATGTGCGACGAATGACCAACTGTAAGGTGCCCGGGAATGGGGCCTTACTAGTTGGTATCAGAGCCAAAGTTTAAGTTAAACGGGTAAATTTTCAAAATAACCTAAACTTAAACTGAAATTGGGACGGAAAGAAAGGGAATGCCATCTGAGTAGCTGCGTGCCATAAGGTATTTTCTTAAAGATTAACTGATGTTATGTGCGTATGTATGTGGTATATGTGTACTGTTAGATTTAGATGCTAATGTAGTCAGGACAGGTAATGCTCAGGGTGCGAAGAGTAAAGTAAGTGGCTAATCACAACTGGCCACTGTAATTAGGGACTTACTATGCTTGACATAAACTGAGCTATTTCCTTGAATGACCGTGTTAGTATTTAACCTTTCAGTGTGAGATAGAAAATGGCTGGTGGTAGATCTTCTAAGGCCTCACGGGGTGGGGGCGGTGGCGGACGTGGTGCTGAACCGCGTGTCACGAGAGGGAGACCTAGGGTAGAGAAGGTTGTTCATGAGGAAAACGAGACCCCTCATCAGGAGGGTGTAGACGAAAGCGCCAATTTGAGAGCCTCGGTAAAAGAGGTAGTGGTTGAAGAGGTGCATCAGGTCATGCAGATGATCTTACCGGCTGTGGTGACCGAAGTGATTAAGGCTGTCTAGAAAGGTGAAAGGAAGGAGAGGAATAGGTCCTTAGGAAGACAGGAGCAAAAAGAGCCGGAAACGGTTCTTTCTGATGATGAAGAGGAAGAGGAGGAGGATCCAGTGCATGAGTCAACACGGGGTTGTAACTACAGGGCGTTTATGAGGTGCAAGCCCCCTACTTTTGACGGTTCTGGCTCCGCTGCTGATGCTCACCAATGGGTGAGAGAAATGGAGGTTGTCCTCGATATTAGTGATTGCCGGGAGAACAAGAAGGTGAAGTTTGCTACCCACTCTTTTACGGGTTCGGCCTTATGCTGGTGGGACAACATAGTCCAGGCCGAGGGTAGCAGGGCCATCGGAAGAATGAAGTGGTCCGAGCTGAAAAGGATGGTGATCGAGGAGTTCAGTCCTTGTCGGGAGATGGATAAAGTGGAGAGAGAGTTCCTGCAGTTGGAGGCGGGGACGATGACCCACCAACAATACACCACCAAATTCAATGAGATGGCGAGAATGGTGCAGGATCAGGTGACGCCGGTGTCTTGAAAGATCAATCGGTATATTCAGGGGCTGCCAGCTGACATCCGCAAGCATTTGATTACTACCCGACCGAGCACTTTTAGGTCGGTAGTGGATTTGGCAGGAAGGCTATATGATGAGCGGGCTGTGGTGGTGAAGGCTGAGGGTAGTAAGAAGGGAGGTGGTGAGAGAAACTGGCAGGGGAAGAGGTTTGGTCAAGGTGATACCTCGACGAGTAACAAGAAGGCAAGGGTGGATGACCGCTGTGTGGTCATGTCAGGAGCTGGGTTGAGGAAGTGTGGCCAATGTGGAAGAGAGCACTCGGGGAGTGTAAGTGGGGATCAAACATCTACTTTAAGTGTGGAAAGACAGGGCATATGGCCAAGGATTGCTGGACAGGCAAATGTTTTAACTGTGGGGAAAGTGGTCATATGAGCAGAGACTGCAAGAAGCCGAGGGCTGAGGGCTCAGGGGTGAAGAAGACGGGAGGAGAAGAATTGAGGGCAAAGGCCAGGGCATTCACGATGACACAAGAAGAGGCTAGGACGGACCCTGATGTTGTGTCCGGTACGTTCCCGATAAACCAAACTTTAGCCTCTGTATTATTTGATTCGGGCGCCAGTAGTAGTTTTATTTCTACTACTTTCTGTGCTAAACTGTCTGTTAGAAGTAAATGCCTCGATGAGTCCTTTGATGTAGAACTACTATTGGTAAGTCCACTAGGGTTACGGATGTGATAGAGGACTGTGCCGTAGAATTAGAAGGTCATAGGTTTGCTGCCAAGTTACATGTGATGCCCCTAGGAGGATTTGATGTAGTATTAGGGATGGATTGGTTAGCAACCTACGAAGTGAATATCGTGTGCCGAAAGAAGATGATTAGACTGACGGCGGCTGACGGGAGTCCGGTAACAATATACGGCGATCGAGTTACGACGATTCCGAAAGTGATCTCAATGGCGGTGGCGGGAAAGTGTATGAGGCGCGGATGTAGTGCCTACTTATGTTATGTAAAGAATGTGGAGGAGCCAACACCACAACTATCCAATGTACCGGTAGTGTATGAATTTCCAGACGTATTCCCGGAAGACTTATCGGGATTGCCACCTGACCGAGAGACCGAGTTCCAGATCGACCTGATACCGGGTGCTCAACCTGTCGCCAAAGCACCGTATCGCTTGGCTCCGACGGAAATGAAAGAGTTGATGGAGCAGTTGCAAGAACTGCTAGGTAAGGGGTTTATTAGGCCAAGTATCTCACCTTGGGGTGCTCCGGTTCTGTTCGTAAAGAAGAAAGATGGTAGTATGAGGATGTGCATCGACTACCGCGAGCTGAATAAGTTGACGGTGAAGAACAGATACCCCTTGCCGAGAATCGATGATCTGTTCGATCAGCTTCAAGGCGCCAGTTGGTTTTCACGAATAGATCTTCGATCGGGCTATCATCAGCTAAAAGTAAAGGAACAGGATATCCCTAAAACAGCTTTTCGTATGCGCTACGGTCACTACGAATTCCCCGTTATGTCTTTTGGTTTGACCAACGCGCCGGCTGCTTTTATGGATTTGATTAATCGAGTGTGTCGGCCAATGTTGGATAAATCAGTAATTGTGTTTATCGATGATATACTGATTTATTCCAGGAGTGAAGACGAGCATGCCAGCCATATTCGGAGGTGTTGGAGACCTTGAGGAAGGAGAAACTGTATGCTAAGTTCTCCAAGTGTGCTTTTTGGTTACGCGAGGTGCAATTTCTGGGTCACGTGGTAAATGCAAGGGGAATAATAGTGGACCCAGCAAAGGTTGAGGCCGTGATGCAATGGAAGTCACCAAAGACGCCATCCGAGATTCGCAGCTTCTTGGGATTGGCGGGCTACTATAGAAGATTTATTCAAGACTTTTCCAAGATAGCCTCGCCTTTGACAAAATTGACTCGCAAGGACGTAAAGTTCGTGTGGGGTCGAGAACAGGAGGATGCCTTTGAGGAGTTGAAGACAAGACTGACACAAGCTCCTGTCTTGGCATTGCCCGAGGGAAATGAAGACTTAGTTGTCTATTTGGATGCATCTTATTCTGGGCTAGGTTGCGTATTGATGCAACGCAGAAGAGTAATAGCCTATGCGTCTCGACAACTGAAGACCCACGAAGTTAACTATCCCACACACGATCTAGAACTAGCTGCGGTGGTTTTCGCGTTGATGATTTAGCGGCACTATCTATATGGGACGAAGTGCACCATCTTCACGGACCACAAAAGCTTGAAGTACTTCTTCGAGCAGAAAGATCTAAACATGAGGCAAAGGTGATGGTTAGAGCTGATAAAAGACTATGATTGTGAGATCCACCACCATCCGGGCAAAGCCAACGTGGTGGCGGATGCCCTTAGCCGAAAGGAAAGGCCCGAGCCTATTCGGGTGAAGGCTTATCAGCTAATTATCACCTCTGATGTGATGGCACAGGTTAAGGAGTTCCAAGACGAGGCTTTGAAAGAAGATTGTCTTAACTCCGAAAGGATGAGAGGTCTAGTTACAGAACTGGGTGAGAACACTCTTGGTGTTAAGACCCGATTTGGGCGAATGTGGATTCCTCGGTACGGGGATCTACGTGGAAAGATCATGGATGAGGCCCATAAGACTCGATACTCCATTCACCCCAGTGCTACCAAGATGTACCAAGACATGAAGAAAGATTATTGGTGGCCGGGTATGAAGCGTGATGTGGTGGAGTATGTGAGTAAGTGCCTGACTTGTTTACAAGTAATGGCAGAGCACCAGAAACCTTACGGGAAGATCCAACCGTTGGATATACCCGAGTGGAAGTGGGAGCACATCACCATGGATTTCATCACGAAGCTACCACGTACCCCGAAAGGGTATGATGCTATATGGGTGATAATTGATCGTTTGACGAAAAGCGCCCACTTCCTACCGATCCGCGAGTCGCATTCATCGGAAAGATTGGCGGATCTATTCATCAAAGAAATCGTAGCTCGTCATGGCGTGCCGGTGTCCATTGTGTCGGACCATGACACCAGTTTTTCGTCGAAATTCTGGAAGACATTCCATGATGCGATGGGGACGAGACTACATATCAGCACGGCGTACCACCCTCAGACGGACGGTCAGTCTGAGAGGACGATCCAGACACTCGAAGACATGCTTCGGGCGTGTGTGATCGATTTTGGAGGAAGTTGGGACGACCACCTGCCATTAGCTGAATTCTCATACAATAACAGCTATCATGCCAGCATTGGCATGCCACCTTATGAGATGCTATATGGTAGGAGATGCAGGACACCCGCTTGTTGGGGTGATATTGGTCAGAAGGAATTAGGGAACGTCGAGGTGGTCGAGGCTACGACTGATAAGCTTGAAAGGATCAAGGCTTACATGAAGGCGGCCAAAGACAGACAGAAGTCGTATGCCGATAAACGACGCAGACCGATTGAGTTCCAGGTGGGGGACCGGGTGATGTTGAAGGTCTCACCTTGGAAAGGAATTATTCGGTTCCGAAAGCAGGGCAAACTGAGCCCGCGGTATATAGGTCCTTTCCGAATCATTGCCCGTGTGGGAGAGGTGGCCTATAGGTTGGAATTGCCAGATGAGTTGAGTGGAATTCACCCAACCTTCCATGTATCTCATCTGAGAAAATGTTTAGCCGATGAAGATATGATTGTTACACTGGAGGATATCGAAGTATATGAACGACTCAATTATGTGGAGCAACCAGTGGCAATCATTGACAGAAAAGAGAAGCGGCTGCGAAATAAAGTGGTTCCTCTTGTGCGTGTACAGTGGAGGCACAGGAAGGGATCCGAATCAACGTGGGAGACAGAAGATGAAATGAGGCAGCATTACCCATGCTTGTTCGAGGAATAACAGGTTTCGGGGACGAAACCTAAATAAGGGGGGTGGACTTGTAACACCTGGAAAATTTTCTAAGCAAGTTAAATAATAATAATGGGCTCAGACGAGACCATTTAATAAGATAAGCTGGTTATGGGTGTTAGACCAAGTTAACGCTTCGGGATGTGAGTTTGACGAGTTTAAAGTCCCGGGAATGCCTGATACATATATATAGACGGATCAGCTGAGCAACTCTCATTTTCACCCAAATCTCAATTTCTAGAGCGAGAGTGTAGAGAGAGAAAGTGTTGATTCGAGGATCGGTTGGTCAAGAGATCGAAGATTGGCGTTTGTGGGCTTCCAAACAACAAGAATCCAGGTAAGAAACATCGTTTAATTGTTCGTTTTGGTGAAAAACCCGGATTCTAGTTTTTGGGTTTTTGAAAGTGGCAAGAATCGCCCAAAAACCCACGTTTTTATGTAAGAAAACATGTATAAAGCTTAGATATAGGTTCCTGGATGATAACCCAAGGTTTTGGGTGTAAAAGATTGAATTTTTGGTTAAAATAGGCTGATTAGTAAATTTCAAATCGTTCTGCGAAATTAAGCACTCATCCAGCGAAACTATAAGTTCGTCCAGCGAAACTAAGAGTAGTTCCAGCGAAACTATAGTTTCGCTGGGGCGAAACTATAGTTCCGTTGATAAGTTCGCCGACAATGCTATCCAACGAAAGTTGGGCGAAACTGGCAACAAACCTAGCAGCGAAACTGCTAGCGAAACTGCCAGCGAATTTAGCAGCGAAACTGCAGATTTTTCAGCGAAACTGCTGGCGAATATAGCAGCGAAACTGCTAGTTACTTAGCGAAACTAGCAACGAACTTAGCAGCGAATTTAGACAGAAATTAACTCTTTTGAGTGTTAATCTACCTGCAGGCGGTGTAGTGCGACCTTCTCTTTCATAGCTTGATTGAGAGCTAATCGTTAAGTACAGGTGAGTTCTAGGACCCCTCATTTACTTGTTTTAAACGATTTTGGGGCTGGAACACATATAAACATGTTTATTGAAATGTGTATGTTTGACCCATTTGGGTGTAATATCGTGTAGTAAGTTTAAGGTATGATTGTGGACTTGGGCGTGTTGTATGAGGTCCTAGTATGAGTCCCCAAGGTTTAGGAGGGACATTTAGGGCTGTTGCACTCGAGAGGATGCATAGTCAAGTCCCGGCTTTCGGGGAAAATGCGGGAGTAAGTCCTTACATGGAAGTTTCTGTAAGTGCCTGTAGATGACTGTCGATGTAGGCTATGTATGTATGATGCCATGTATGATGATGTACGACTGATATATGTGTGTTCTTTATGATGAGGTATGAATATCTTTCCATGACTTACGTATTATGACAACGAATGAATGAAGTATTATGTAACGTAAAATGAAAGATAAAGGAAGAGGAACATGAAGATGAATGCATGTATTAATGAATGAATGAGTAATATGATGATGAATACATGCATTAACGAACGAACGAAAGAAGTCTTGCAAGCATTGGATAAGGTAAACGGGTCCTTCTTGGTGATTGACCATATGTATGGTGCCCCTACCGCTTACCTCTAGTACCGTGGCATACGCTTTGTTGTTCATTTAATGACCTCGGCCCGGTAGCTAATACTGATCGAGGTATAGCATATGGTAGTGGTACAAAAGATATCCAATGTGCAAGAAAAGATGAAACGGGATCCTTGTCATTCGACCACAGTAATCATGGCTGCGTGCCATGAAGTGGGTAAAGCCTGACAGGATCTAGTTAAGAAGTGAAAGATAATGATGTATTAAGAATGAACGAATGAATGAAAAAGATAATAAAGATATTATCTACATGTATGTATTATGTATGATCGCGAATAAAGAAA
The DNA here is from genome assembly GCA_024085815.1 of Flaveria linearis. Taxonomy (NCBI): domain Eukaryota; kingdom Viridiplantae; phylum Streptophyta; class Magnoliopsida; order Asterales; family Asteraceae; genus Flaveria; species Flaveria linearis. The sequence continues at coordinate 52,373,574 of CM044010.1, read as the reverse complement.
AGAATGGTTTTAATAAAAACGAAGTATGTTTATTATAAAACTAGAACTCACTCAGCAACGCTGACTTTTTATGTGTTTCCAGTTGGCAGGTAGTATTGCTGGGGATGGCACGAGGCGGCTACTCAGCTCTTTTAGGATGGCATTCTCCTTTTGATATGCTGCCACGCAATGTGTTGTGGGCCCATAATGCACGCAACACATTATGTTGCATGCAAGTGCAAGATTCCTTTAGGATCCCGATAAACTGGATTACTTAAGGAATCTTCTTTATGATGAAAAATTTAATATTTCTATACTAGAGGTCACTGTTTATGACCATTTTGTAATCAGTAACGATGTAATCTTTTGTAATAGTGCTTTTGTGATGTAATGCAACATTAGATGTTTTGTAATTGATGTACGTTGTATTAAATGGCAAAAGTATTTATAGTAAAAGAAAAGTTTATCTTAGAATTTCCGCTGCATGATTATATTAAGTTTATGCAAATATACGTTTTATGTGCAACGAATGACCAACTGTAAGGTGCCAGGGAATGGGGCCTTACATCATAGCATTGTTTTCCTGGTGCGTAGGTGCAGTCCTTGATTAAATGACCTGTTCTGTTGCATCTGAAACAGGGCATCGGGTTACATTCCCCTTGATGGTGTAGTTTGCACTTGTTGCAAAATGGGCTTGTCCCCGAGTACAGTCTCCGGGTCTTGCTCCCTGATCTTCGTATCTCGCACCTTCGAAACTCTTTCTACCTAACCCGCTACTACTTCCAACCACTCTCTTTAGTTCAAACCACTTTCTTTTCTCACCAATAGACTTCCTCTTCTCATCAGCCCTAGTTTGCTCAGTCCATCCAGCCCTAACTAAGTCGTCAGTCAAACTGCTGGTAAGGTCAACTGCAGATTGTAGAGTCAAGGGTTTGAAGGAGTGGACCATTCCCCTAACTCTAGGATGTAGCACCCATATGAATCATGCTACGCTCTTAGGTTCAGGTGACACCAGATGAGGAACCAGTCGAGATAGGGCTAAGAATTGATTGATGTACTCGGTGTAATTGGGACCTTTCATTTCCAGACCCAGGAATTCTGACTCTAGCTTCTCAAGTTAATTGATGGGGCAATACTTGTTGGTTAACAGCTCTCTGAATTTGGTCCAGCTTATTCGATTTACAGCATTCCTTCCACGTGCTTGTGTGATCGACTTCCACTACTCCAATGCCAATCCTTTTAGTGATTGAGAAGCGAATCTCACTATATGGTCCATTTTGCATTCGCCAATATCCAAAACAACTTCCATCTCGTCAATCCATCTGTAAGTCTCTATCACACCCTCGGTGCCATAGAAGTCCTTGGGTTTGCATGCCATAAAGGTCTTATAGGAGCATCCATTCCTTATCGCTTCGGCTTCTTTGTTGTGGTCCTCGTTGTTCCCCAGTCCATCATTTCCATTTGTATTACTCCGATCAGCATTGATTTGAGCGATAATGGTCGGGATGGAATTAGCAATTTGTTGTGCTACTAGGTTAGCCATCCTCTCTTCATTCTCTTGGTTAGCATTTTCTCTGCGGGGAGATCCCGGTGGGGTAGGTTGGTTTCCCGTTTTCCTGGCCTCCTCATGGCGGCCTCTTGTAGCTCCTTGCCTCCCAAATCGTGTTCCCCTCCTATTTGGCATTCTGATAGTTTCACAGATTGTTAGGTCCCTTAAAAGATTAACATTTAGTCTTTATTGTTTAGTGTCTATTTTGTATTTTATACTAGTGTAGGGACTTTTTGTGTAAAATTAGTTCCTTAGGTTCTAGTATAAATAGCTTAGACGTAGTATAGATTGTAAGTTTTGCATATGTTTTATGAGAACTGCTTTCTATCACTTGTAATCGTCTTTGCTATCAATGGAATATGAATTTTGTTGATTTTGCATGATTTGATTACAATTGATTGTATTTTGCTTTGAATTGTTCATATAATTGATACAGATTGCTATAATTGATCCTATCAATTGGTATCAGAGCTTTCGGTTGAGTGTTTTTGAGGTTCTGTCGAAGATAGAAACTTCAAAAATCCACTGAAATCTGTAATCAATTGACAATTCAAGTGAAATATTGTGAATCGAAGCAGTGTTTCATCATCAGAAACATGTTTTGAATCACAATTTGCAGTTTATCTCATAAAAATCGAGTGAATTAGTGAAAAACAGTTCGAATATGTGCTCTTGAGTGTTCGACCTAAAATCTCTGAAATTCATCAAAATTTGTTGATGATTACTGAAATTGAGGTTATAGGATTGATTATCGGTATAATCATGAACTAATTGTGAAATTTCAGCTCAATTAATCAACAATTGAAGGTTTTTGAGATTTCTGAGTTCGTTACATTCATATGAAGCTGATGAATGTGGCGTATTAGGGTTGAAAAACACTGAAATTTGACCAAGTGTTTGGTCGTTTGAGAACTGTTGGACTTTTCTCAACTGTTTCAGTCGTTTTACCCTAGCCGTATAACCACTGTGGACAATCACTGTAGGTTAGACACATCACCACTGAGTAGCTGTATAACCACTGTTGGTCGTTTCACTGCTGGTCGTTTTAGGTTGTGGTCATATAACCACTGTTGGTCGTTTCAGCTTGTGGTCGTATAACTACTGTTGGTAGTTTCAGCATTGTGTTGGAAATTTTTCTAAGGCAATCCCTTAGACTCATCAGCTGTTGGACTTATCACCACTGTTGGACGTTTAACTATTGGACGTATTACCACTGTTGGACATTTCACTGCTGGTCGTATCATCACTGTTGGGCGTTTGACTACTGTTTCAGACTTTTCAGCCTTAACACTTAGAAATTTTTCATAAAATTTCAAAAATCCAAAAATATTTTTTCTTTTCATTTCTTAATTCAAAAGATTAGAAAAACAACAAAAATATAAAAAATGGCTAAATCAGAAGATTCTGAGAATAGAGTTCCAAAACTTAAAAACAGAGCTGATTTTAAAAATTGGTCTCTTAGGCTGAAACATCATTTGAATTCCATAGACACTGATCTGTGGAAATCAATTGAAAAGGGTCCATACATTCCTGTGACTACTGATGGTCCAGACAGAGGATTTGTGTATTCTAAAGATTCACAAGAGCCTTATCCAGAAGATAATCTTCATGGTGATGATTTAAAGAAAGTAAAGAATGACATCAAAGCATATTCTCTCATGTGTAAAGGACTACCACTGGAAGTTCTTTCAATGCTTGAAAACTATCAGACTGGATATACAATGTATAAAGCCTTGAAGATTATATGTGAAGGAGGGAAAGAGATTCAAGATCTGAAAAAGCAGAAACTGAAAAGGCAATTGGAACTTTTTGAGCACATCTCAGGAGAAACAATAAACCAAATGATGAACAGGTTTGTGCAATTAACTACAGAGATGTCTTTGGGAATCAAGAATGATCTTGAGGACTTAAACAATAGACTTCTGAATGCACTACCATCTTCTTGGAAACAAACTGTCACTTTATTAAAACATACTGGGAAGTTTCCAATGGATCTTGATCTGCTCATTGCTAAAATTGAATCTGTAGAAATTGATGAGAGCTCAAGAAATAATGATAGACATGCATCAACAACTCAGTATAAGTATGTTGCTTCACCAGCAAATACTGTTGAGAATGCATTTTTGGCTAAAGACCAATCCACTCCTGAAGATGAAGGTGATCTATTTGTGGGAGCAGGATTCTTCACCAGTACACCTGCTTACTCCACTCAACCACAACCACAGTCTTCACCTAAAGCTCAAATGCCAAAACCTTCAACTGAGATGCCATCCTCCTCAAACTCTCCCAATCCAAGTAAAGTGAAAGATGTGATCAACATTTTTTTACAAGATGAAGAGTCAAAAACTGCTTTCACTGCTTTCATGGCAAGCTTTCAAGCTTATCAAGGCAGTCATCTGACTCAAACGGAGCTAGTTCTACAGGATTTGTTTGAAATGGATCCAGATGATGTTGAAGAAATGGATCTTAATTTGGCAGATGGTCATGATAGCTTACAGAACTCAAAAGCATGCTTACACTAACAGAAATTACAAACCCAGTGCAAACAAAACTGTTGGGTTTGATAAATCAAAATCAAGATGCTTTAACTGTAACAGCTATGGTCATTTTTCAAGAGAATGTAAAGCTCCAAGAAACCAAGGAGGAAATACTCAAGGCAGCTCAAATGGTCAAAAGTATCAGCAACAGGCAAACAAGACTTTTCAGAAGCCATACCAAAGTCTACCAATGCCAGAACCTAAAGAAGAGAAGAACAGTGAGAAACTAAGAAGGCACTGGTTGTAAACATCAAAGATGGTTATGACTGGAGTGCATATGCAGAGCAATTTACTGCTGATCTCACTGCTAATCTGGCACTAGTTGCTGAAGTTGATGATGAAGACTGGTCTGAATTTAAAGATCCTAAATATGATGAATCAGATCAAGAAGAAGAGTATGATTGGAGCGACAAATCAGACCCAAAAGATACCACTGAAGAAGTTGCTCTTATGGCTCAATCAGAACAGCCAAAGGTTGTTAATTCTTCTGATACTGAATCTTCACACTCATATCCTGAAATACCAGTAGACGTGAGAGAGAAAATGTGCACAAAAGCATGTTTTGAGCTAGTTGAACACTACAGAACATATTCATTTAAAATTTGTGACAAGCTCAAACAAGAAGAATCAAAACACAATAAGCTAAAATCAGATCACAAAATTGCTGATGAAAAGATCATGTCTCTTCAAGCATCATGGAACAAAACCATCAAAGAACTTGAACTTGTCAAACAACAACTTGAAGAGATGAACAAAACACTTGAAAAAGAAAAATTGGCACATGCAGCAACTCAAATAGACTTAGCCAAAGTTAAAAGCTCAAAGAAAATTGTTGAGCAACTGGTGAATGGAAGGAATGAAAAAGACAAAACAGGACTAGGATTCACACATGAACCTATGCCTGAATCTATCTCAAAAACATTACCTGATAATTTCAATACTCATGATCATTCACCAAAAAACAAAGCTAAACTGAAGGAATTTCAAGATCAAAAGAACCTTTAAAAGAAAAATGTTGAAGTTTATGAAGAAACTGACTTAAACAAGATCAAAAATGGTCATCCAATCAAAGTTAAATCTTATGAACCTCAACAAAAACAAAAGAAGCTGTTCGTACCAAAAAGTGAAAATGTTATTGAACAAACTGAACTAAAGAGTGAAAATTCTGATGTCAATAATAAACTGAAAGAAAAATATGAAGAGGTTAAATCAGATAACAATAATTCTGATGATTCTAGTTCTACTGAACTAACTGAAGTGAAAGAATGTCAAAAGGAATCTTCTCAAGATTCAACTAAACTTCAAAGCAAGAAAACATCATCAAGATTGAGAAATCAAAGACGAAGAAAAGCTGCAAAAGCAAAGAAAACTGAATCAACTAATCAGTCACAGAACAATACTCAAATTAAACCTGTGAAGTTTGTGTCTGCAGGAACTTTTGACTTGAACACAAAAACAAAAATAACACCTACACCTATGATCAAATCTAACTCTGATCTGAGAACAAGTCCAGATCATAAGACTTCTGCTGTGTATAAAAGATTTGAATCAAAGGAGTCAAAGAATTTTGTTCAAGTTCAAAAGAAAAATCCCAAAGATCAAAAGACAAAATTTACACCAATTAAACAACAAACTAAATTGCCTAACCCAAAATTCAAACAAGAATCAAATGTTGCTTCAACATCAAGGGTTAACAAAATGTTGTTTAAACATTCTGAAAAGTATTGTGATATCTGTGACATGTACAATCATGACATTTCAGAATGTTACTTTAACAAGTATTGCTACATATGTGATATGACAAATCACACCACAGCTGAGTGTTATTTTAACAAATACTGTGCCTTGTGTGATGAAAGAAATCACAATACCAATGATTGTTACTTCAGGAAGAACTCTTCAAGGAAGGAATTTAATAATCAAGGCTTTGTAAATCCACAATTTATAAGAAATCAAAATATTGGATTTAAATTTTCACAACAACAATCTTCCTTGGGTTTGAGATCTTTCAGAAGAAACAATTCAGATTTTGTCAAATCACAGCAATACCATCAAGAAAAGTTTATTCCTCGATCTGTGAGAACAAACCAAGGAATATTCTCAAATGATTCATACAAGAGTTCAAGATTTCTTAATAATGCTTTGAAATCTAAATCTCAAAGAGATAATCAGTTGATTTCTCAAAAATAATTTGAACATGTTAAACTTCAAAAAAAACCAGATGTCAACAAACTTCATTTTAAACAATTTACAATTGTTGACAAGTTTGGCAAGCCCAAGACCATCTCGGCTTGGGTTACTAACTCACCTTAAATGTTTGTGACTGCAGGTACGCCCGCGGAGACCAATCAACTCATGGTATGTTGACGGTGGGTGTAGCCGGCATATGACAGGCAATCAAGCCTTGTTGCAAGACTTTAAGTTAAAGGACGGTACTCATGTTGCTTTTGGAGGAGATGCAGGTGGAAAGATAACAGGAGAGGGAACAGTGTCCAATGGGATTATCAGTTTTGATAAAGTCAACTTCTGTTCACAGTTGAACTTTAATCTTCTAAGTGTATCCCAAATTTGTGACAAATCTTATTCAGTTCTTTTTGATGAATCTCACTGTTATGTCTTGAAACCAGGTTTTCAGATTAGCAATGACTGGGTGATAGTTAAAGCTGCTAGAGACAGAGATGTATACAAATTGGATATGTCTCAAGTGGATCCTGCAACTGAAACTACTTGCCTGATTGCTAAAGCTTCAAATGATGAAAGCCAGCTTTGGCATAGACGTCTTGGTCATTCAAACTTCAAAAACATGAACAAGCTTGTAGCAGGAAATCATGTTATTGGACTTCCTTCCAAGAAGTTTTCAACAACTGATCATTGCTCAGCATGTCTGAAGGGAAAACAACATAGAGCGTCTTATAAGTCCAAACTAATAAACTCAAACACCAAACCACTCCAGATGTTACATATGGACCTTTTTGGACCAACTAATATTAGGAGTATTGGTCGAAAATCATATTGTTTAGTCATCATAGATGATTATACAAGATTTTCATGGGTTTTCTTTCTTCAAGCTAAATCTGAAACTGCAGATCTTCTAAAAGAATTTATTAATAAAGTTGAAAATTAGCTTGATCAAAAAGTAAAAATAATAAGAAGTGATAATGGAACTGAATTTAAAAATGCTAACATTGATTTGTTTTGTGCAGAAAAAGGGATAGTTCATCAGTTCAGTGCTCCCAGAACTCCACAACAAAATGGAGTTGCTGAAAGGAAAAACCGAACTCTGATTGAAGCTGCCCATTCTATGTTAGCAGATGCTAAACTTCCAATCACTTTCTGGGACGAAGCAATATCCACAGCATGTTTTGTTTAGAACAGAATCTTGCTTGTTAAAGATAAAAAGAAAACTCCATATGAGTTGATGTTTGATAGGAAACCAAACATAAATTTTTTAAAATCATTTGGTTGTCCAGTTATGATTCTTAACTCAAGTGATCATTTAGGAAAATTTGAAGAAAAAGCTGATAATGGATTTTTCGTTGGATATTCATCTGTTTCAAAAGCCTATCGAGTGTATAACTCTAGGACAAACACTATTAATGAAACATTCAACGTTAAATTTTTGGAAAATTCTTTTCCATTAGTTTCAAATGGTCCTGCATGGTTATTTGACTTGGATTCTTTGTCAAACTCATTTCAGTCTAACTTGTTTAATCAATCTGATGATTTTTCAGGTAAGAAGAACTCAAGAGGAGATCTTGGATCTTTCAGTGATGATTCAGATTCTGATGATTCAGATGATGCTCCTCCAGATTATCCATTTTTTTCATCTGTCAAGGATTCAACAATCCATTTCCATGACAATGTTCCTGATTCTTCAGCTTCAGATCATTATGTTTCAGCTGCTCAAGAAGCATCACAACCTATTGCTAATGATGGTATAGAAATTGGACATCCTGAGTCTGGCACATCTTCTATCTCTGGAGATGCAATTGATCATAGTAACTTTGATTACTTTCTCAATTCACCGACTCAAGTACCAAATTTCACTCCACATTCTTCTACCTTATTGCAACAGCTCTCCAATCTGAACCAAACCAATCTTGATGTTACTGTTCAAGGAAATGAGATTCCGATATCTCGTATCCACCGGAACCATCCAACATCACAGATTATTGGTCCTCTGAATGAAAGAACTACTAGGAGTAAATCTGAACATGCAAATGTTTGTTTATACTCGTGTTTCCTTTCTCAGACTGTTCCTAAAAATGTCACCGAGGCATTACAGGACAATGGTTGGATTGAAGCTATGCAGGAGGAACTTCTATAATTTCGAAAACAAGAAGTGTGGAAGTTGGTGGAATTACCTGAAGGAGAAAATGCCATAGGCACCAAATGGTTGTTCAGAAATAAAACTGATGATCGTGGCATTGTAATCAGAAATAAAGCAAGACTTGTTGCACAAGGATACACACAGGAAGAAGGAATTGACTATGATGAAGTATTTGCTCCAGTTGCAAGACTCGAATCTATTCGTGTTTTCCTGGCTTATGCATCATTCATGAAATTCAAGGTGTATCAAATGGACGTCAAAGGTGCATTCTTGTATGGTCCAATCACTGATGATGTGTATGTCAAGCAACCTCCAGGCTTTGAGGATGCAGAATTTCCACATCATGTGTATAAGCTTAGCAAAGCTTTATATGGCCTACATCAAGCTCCTAGAATTTGGTATGAGACATTATCTCAACACTTGATCCAACATGGATATACAAGAGGGAAAATCGATCCAACTTTATTCATAAAGAAGGATAATGATGATCTCTTATGTGTGCAAGTGTATGTAGATGATATCATATTTGGTTCTACAAGTCCAACATTGTGCAAAGAATTTGAAGAGATCATGAAATCTCGGTTTCAAATGAGTTCTATGGGAGAAATCAATTTCTTTCTTGGACTACAAGTTCAACAATCTGCAGATGGTATTTTTATCAATCAGGAGAAATTTGTTGATAAACTTTTGAAGAAATTCAAACTGCATGATTGTCAGTCCATAAGAACTCCAGCTGACGTAAACACCAAGATTGAACCTCATCCTAAAGGAAAATCAATAGACCAAACATTATACAGATCTATGATTGGTTCTTTGATGTATCTTACTGCATCAAGACCAGACATAATGTATGCTGTTTGTGTCTGTGCAAGGTATCAATCAGACCCGAAAGAATCTCACTTAATTGCTGTCAAAAGAATATTCAGGTATCTCAAAGGTAAACCAGCCTTAGGGCTTTGGTATCCTTACGAGGGTAATTTTGAGTTACATGGATACACAGATAGTGATTATGGTGGATGTTGTCAAGACAGAAAATCTACAACGGGTGGTTGTCAGTTTCATGGACCCAGATTAGTTTCATGGCAATGTAAGAAACAAACAAATGTTTCTGTCTCAACTGCAGAAGCTGAGTACATAGCTGCATCAGCAGGATGTTCTCAAATACTTTGGTTGCAAAATCAACTGCTAGATTATGGGTTCAATTTTCTTAAAACACCCATTTACATTGATAACACTGCTGCTATGTTCATTACAGCTAATCCAGTTCAACACTCAAAAACAAAACATATCGAAATTCGATATCATTTTCTAAGAGATAATTCTTAAAAAGGTTTAATCATTTTGATTCAAATAGCAACTGAAAGCCAGTTGGCAGACCTATTTACTAAAGCTTTTCTACCAGGAAGGTTTGAGTATTTAGTGGAGTCAATTGGCCTTATTAACCATGTGTAAACCTGGTTACAAATTTGAATCTTTTCATGATCAAATACTTTCCTAACTCTGACAATTTTCATAAGGATAACTGTTCATCGTTATTTGCCTGATTGTTTGTGTGTGTGTGCTTTCTTTTATAGAAAACCAAATACAAAATTAGAAAACTCAAAAAATCAAATAGAAAATTATACATAAAAAAAATCCAAAAATAGAGTGCTTTTTATTTTTCATTCATTATTTTAGGAATGAATCTGTATTTGCCTTCTGTGAGAAATGATAGTACATTAGTAAGATCAGTTACATACTTCACTCGCTAATAAAGTCTGATATGATCAGGAATTGTTGTGTAGACACTATCATGCTAGTATACTGAACAAGTAAATTCTTGTGATTACCACATTCTTATGCTTGTTTGTGTATTCATCTAAGTACATTTGAGTGTATTAGCTTATCAGATTGACTTCTTGTTAAGCTACTCCTGCTCACACCTAATGGTAATGTGACTAATCATGAGATCTGTTACAAGCATCATTTACTTCTCTGTTATGAGTCATCATAGACCTGAAGTACTGAGATATCCTCTGTTGTAAGTCATTACAGACCTGGATATTCTCATTTGATGCAAAAGATGCCAATGTGCACAACCCATTCAAAAAGATGGTTAGAGTTGATCAAATGGTTATCCATGATCATTCTCTGTTAAATTAAGTAACATGAACTCTGATTATGCATATTTGTTAGGTAATAAGTTGAGAATATGTGCTTTCTTGCATGTCTTGATGATGGTTGATCCTCTTTGTCTTGGTATGAGTCACATCTTGTCATATACCTCTACCATACTCATCCAAGAATTGAAAAAGTAAGTGAGTTGATAGTTTATGTCAAAAACACTCCTTTGCTGTCCTTAGATCTTGTGTCTCCTTTGCTGTGATATCACTGACCTGGAACACACTTGATCAGGATTTAATCATTGTCTATGACTATCCACACAATTTTTTATTTTAATGTTCTGATCTTATCTAATATGATCTCACTGCAATTAAAGATTCTAGTGTAAATATTAGATTTTTATTCTGCTTTAATTTTGATTTTATGCATGTTTTCTTGTGTGCAGGCAATATAACAATCTTAAGTGTGATATTCTTATGCTATCTTGGTAAACTTCTAAGTTTTGAGAAACTTAAAAGTTTAAGGGGAGTAATAAACCAATAAGAATATTCTCAGAAAATCAAAATGAAAATGATCATGTTGAATTGAACGGATGATGCTTTAATTTCAAAGTATGTGTGTGTTGATCAAATGATAAAATGATCTCATAATTTTTAGCAAGGAAAAGCTTCTTTGAAAAGTTTAAATCAAGACAGATGTTGAAATATTTGGTTGTTCATTTTGAAACTAAGATGAAGGGTCAAACTTGTAAATAGTTCAAATTTGAGGGTCAAAATGTAAATTTGAAACTTTGAGGGTCAAAATTTAAATTTGAAACTTTGAGGGTCAAAATGTAAATTTGAAACTTTGAGGGTCAAAATTTAAATTTGAAACTTTGAGGGTCAAAAGTGTAAATTTGAAACTTTGAGGGTCAAAATATAAAAATATGCAATATTGTTTGAATATTAGTATGAAATATTGCTAATTTGTTTAAACAGTGTGCAGGTGGAAGATTTGAAAATTTCAAGTGAAAAAATGCACAAACAGTTGTTATATGTCTGATTAGTTGATGTGTGGACATTTCAGATTTATTATGCTACTAATAGTGCTTATGCTACTGAAAAAGTGCTTATGCTACTGAAACAGTGCTTATGCTACTGAAACAGTGCTTATGCGACCAACAGTGCTTATGCTACTAACAGTTCTCATAAGTCTGAAACAGTTCTCATACGGCTAACCTAATGTGTCTAACAGTGCTAATACGACTAGACTCACAAGGCTGTATAGTGCTCATATGTCTCAATACTTAGTGAAATTTTTGACCTAATGAGTCTGAATGATCCTAAAACGACCAACAGTACTCATAAGTCTAAAAAATTTTTTTACTTAGTATAAATAGAGCACTTGTGATATTCATTTCATTCTCAATTCAAAAACCCTCACAAAACCCTCTGAACTATCGAACTCTCGAACTTTCTTCGACCAAAACCCTTATTCTTCGATTGAATCCATTTTGAACAAAAATTTCAGATTGTTGATAGTATTCTTGTGATTGTGAATGTAAGTGAATGAATCATATTCAACTGATTTCATTTTAAATGAAACATTTTGATGGTCGTTCGATCCTTGTACGGTCGTATGAACCCTAACACTTGTAAAATCACAGATTACTTCAAATCAAGAAAAAATGTGAAAAATTGATGATTGATTCTTGTTCATCTGATGATTTCGATCATGATATTAGGTTAAGCTTGTGATAATCTGATATTTGATTGAAGTTTTGATTCATGGTCACCGATGAACATTCTCGGTGATGATGAACTTGATGAAGAAGATGAACAGTTTCATAATTGTAACACCCGTAAATTTTTAGTAAAGAATCTAAAAGAATAAAATAGAAAGAGAAAGGAAAGAAAAAAAAAAAACAAAAGTTACTTTTGTTTAAGGGCCAAAAGTGTCAATTTGACAAACTTTCTATTAATTCTTTGTACAAAAGGTGGAATGGCCACCCATATTGTCTGCATTTCACTTCATTCGAACTTTTTAGAGAGAGAAAGTAGCAGGAGCAGAAAACCACCGGAATTTTGAAGAAGGATCTGAGAAATTCGAAGTTCTTGGTAAGAAATCCCGAATTTATGATGTTAGGACGATTCTAGAACCATACATGAGCATATAAATGTGACTAGTGTGTTCGGGTTGCTCTGTGTGTGTGTTTTAGGTGTGTAAACGACTGAGAAGTTCAAGTAAAGGGCATCCAAAACCCGAAGACAAAATTAAGGTGAGTTCTAGACCCCTTTTTACTGGTTTATAAATGTTTGGGGCTGGAAAATGCATGCAAAAATATATTTTTATAAAATTTGGGTTTGATACCCGTATGATATGAATGTGTGTATGTTTATGTTTATGTTAGATTATGCCTAGGATTATGTGTATATGTTTAGAACTAGGCATGATGATGTTTTGGGCTCGGATTATGAATTAGACACATGAATATGTTGTTAATATGTCTGAAATTGGGACTTAGAATAAATAAGAAAAGCTGATGTGTCCACCAGTGCTCATACGACCAACAGTGGTCGTATGATCAGGATTTTTCTAAGTGTTATAAGCCCAATAGGACTCATACGACCAACAGTGTGGTCGTATGACCAGGTGATGAATTTTTCTAAGTGATTGATGAGTCTAATAGGACTCATACGACCAACAGTGGTCGTATGATTATATGGAAAATTTTCTAAGTATGGGCTCATACGACCAACAGTGGTCGTATGACCCAAATATGTTCCTAAGTCCAGGGGTGATACGACCATCAGTGGTCATACGACCAACAGTGTGGTCGTAAGACCAGCTGATAAATCTAAGTGTTAAGTGAAAAGTCCAGCAGTGCTCATACGGCTAATAGTGCTCATACGTCCAGAGGGCTTATACGCCCTATAGTGCTAAAACGCCTAGACACTTAGAAATTTTCAGGGAATTTCCAGTAAGCCCGAAGTTCGAGGGTTGACCAGGGTTGACTAGGGTTAATAAATGATGATGTCTCATGCATATGATGATGAGTATGATTAACCCTAATTGTTACTAATATTATTATTAGTATATTACTGTTAACAATATTACTAAAATATTGTTAAGTAAGGTATGATGCTATGTATGATGATGAATGCATGATGATGAACGTATGATGAGTATGTATGATGTGTGTTCCTGATAATTGGGTATGCTTATCTTTCTGAAACTTTACGAATAACGAGAAATGAATTAATAAAGTATTGTGTATCGTAAAGTGAAAGATAATGAAAGAGGAACATGATGACGAATGCATGTATTAACGAATGAACGAAATGAAGAATGATGATGAATACATGCATTAATGAACGAATGAAATATGTCTTGCAAGCATTGAATAACGCGATTGGTCCTTCTATGTGATTGACCATGGTCATGGTACCTCTACCGCTTACCTCTAGTACCGAGCATACGCTCCCGTCATATGTTGACTACGGCCCGGTAGCTAAGACTGATTGCTTACCTCTAGTACCGGGCATACGCTCCCGTCATATGTTGATTACGGCCCGGTAGCTAAGACTGAGTGGGGTGTAGCATATGGTATTGGTACAATTAACCTTTCAATGCGTGCAAGTAAGTATGAACGGGATTCTTGTCATTCGACCACAGTAATCATAGCCGAGTGCTATGAAGTGGGTAAAGCCTGGCAGAATCCATACGAGAAGTTAAAGATAATGATTAATAACGAATGGTGAAGATAATAATGGATATTATCTATGTGTACGTATGATGTATGAACGCATGAACGAAAGGATACTTTTAAATAAGTAAAAGTATGTTTTAATACAAAACTAGAACTCACTCAGCAACGCTGACTTTTATGTATTTTCCAGTTGGCAGGTAGTGTTGCTGAGGATGGCACGAGGCTGCTACTCAGCTCTTTTGGGATGGCATTCTTTTGTTAATGTTTTTGTATTGTAATGCAAACAAATGATATTTTGTAACAGGTGTTGTATTACTTTGCAAAAGCATTTTTAGTAAAATTTAAAGTTTCCGCTGCATGGCTTTTATTAAGATATATTAAATGTATGTTTTATGGGTAATGACGACCAACTGTGAGGTGCCCGGGATCGGGGCCTTACAAGTTGGTATCAGAGCCAAAGTTTAAGTAAAATGGGTAAATTTTTTAAAATAAACCTAAGACTTAAACTGAGAATGGGACAGGGAGAATGAGAATGCCATCTGAGTAGCTGCGTGCCATCAGGTATTTTCTTGAAAGTTAACCAGTGTTACGTGCGCATGTTATGTGTTTATGTGTACTGTTAGACTTAGATACTAATGTAGTCAGGACAGGTAATGCTCGGGGTGTGAAGAGTAGAGTAAGTGGCTAATCACAACTGGCCACTGTAATTAGGGACTTACTATACTTGACATAAACTGAGCTATTTCCTTGAATGACCGTGTTGGTGTTTAAATCTTTCAGTGTGATAGAAGATGGTCGGTGGTAGATCATCTAAAGCCCCAATTGGTGGAGGCAGTGGCGGAAGTGGTGTGGAACCACGAGCCACAAGAGGTAGGCCTAGACAAGAGAAGAAGGTTCCCGAAGGACCTAATACTACTCCCTCGGGGGGAGTGGATGAGAGTGATAATGTAAGAGCCTCGGTGAAAGAGACGGTGATCGAGGAGGTGCACCAAGTCATGCAGACGATCTTACCGTCTGTAGTGACTGAAGTGATAAAGGCAGTACGTGAAGACGATAGACGAGGGAGGAATCGGTCCTCAAGTAGACAACAACGGACGGAAGCAGAGACAGTACTATCTGATGATGAAGAGGAAGAGGAAGAAGAACAGTTACGGGAGACCGCCCGGGGTTGTAACTACGGGGCATTCATGAGGTGCAAACCCCCAACTTTTGATGGGTCTGGTACTGCTACTGATGCTCACCAATGGGTGATGGAAATGGAAGCTGTCCTCGATATTAGTGATTGCCAGGAGGACAAGAAAGTGAAGTTTGCTACCCACTCTTTTACAGGGTCGGCCTTATGCTGGTGGAAAAATATAGTCCAAGCCGAGGGTAGCAGGGCTATAGGGAAGATGAAGTGGGCTGAGTTGAAAAGGCTGGTGATCGAGGAATTCAGTCCTCATCGGGAAATGGATAGGATAGAAAGGGAGTTCCTGCAGCTAGAGGCGGGGACGATGACCCACCAACAATATACCACCAAGTTTAACGAATTGGCGTTGTTGGTGCCGGAGCAGGTGACGCCGGTGTCACGAAAGATCAACCGGTATATTCAAGGACTGCCGGCTGAAATTCGTTGGCACTTGATTTCTGCTCGACCTAGCACTTTCAGGTCGGCAGTGGACTTGGCGGGAAGGTTATTCGATGAACGTGCTGCTTTGGTGAAGGCTGAGGGAAGCAAGAAAGGAAGTGGAGAGAAGAACTGGCAGGGGAAGAGATTTGGTTGGGGTGATACTTCGACAAACAACAAGAAAGCAAGGGTGGATGACCGCCGAGTGGTCGTGTTTGGAGCTGGGGTGAGGAGGTGTGGTAAGTGTGGAAGGGAGAACTCAGGGGAGTGCAAGTGGGGATCTAATCTCTGCTTTAAGTGCGGAAGGACAGGGCACATATCAAAAGATTGCCGGACGGGCAAGTGCTTTAACTGTGGAGAAAGTGGCCACATGAGCAAGGACTGCAAGAAGCCGAGGGCTGAGGGCTCGGGAGAGAAGAAGACGGGAGGAGAGGCACCGAGGGCAAAGGCTAGGGCGTTCACGATGACACAGGAAGAGGCTAGGACGGACCCCGATGTGGTGTCAGGTACGTTTCTAGTAAACCAAACTCTTGCTTCTGTGTTATTTGACTCTGGTGCTAGTAGGAGTTTCATTTCTGCCACTTTTTGTGCTAAATTGCCTGTTTGTAGTAAATGCATTAGTGAGCCTTTTTATGTAGAAACTGCTATTGGTAAGTCCACTAGGGTTACGGATGTGATAGAGGGCTGTACCATAGAATTAGAGGGCCATAGGTTTGCTGCCATGTTACATGTGATGCCTCTAGGAGGATTTGATGTTGTGTTAGGGATGGACTGGTTAGCAACCTACGAAGCGAATATCGTGTGCTGAAAGAAGATGATTAGACTGACGGCGACCGACGGAAGTCCGGTGACAATTTATGGCGATCGAGTTACGACGATTCCAAAGGTGATCTCGATGGCGGTGGCGGGAAAGTGTGTGAGGCGCGGATGCAGCGCCTACTTATGTTATGTAAAGAACGTAGAGACGCCAACACCACAGCTATGCGATGTGCCAGTGGTGTGTGACTTTCCAGATGTGTTTCCCGAAGACTTATCGGGTTTGCCACCTGACCGAGAGATCGAATTCCAGATCGACCTGATACCGGGTGCCCAACCTGTCGCAAAAGCACCGTATCGCTTGGCTCCGACGGAGATGAAAGAGTTGATGGAGCAGTTGCAGGAACTGCTAGATAAGGGGTTTATCCGACCGAGTATCTCACCGTGGGGTGCTCCGGTTCTGTTCGTAAAGAAGAAGGATGGTAGTATGAGGATGTGCATCGACTACCGCGAGCTGAATAAGCTGACAGTGAAGAACAGATACCCCTTACCAAGGATCGATGACTTGTTTGATCAACTTCAGGGTGCCAGTTGGTTTTCAAGGATAGATCTTCGATCGGGTTACCATCAACTAAAGGTGAAGGAACAAGATATCCCTAAAACAGCCTTTCGTACGCGCTATGGTCACTACGAGTTTCTTGTCATGTCTTTTGGGTTGACCAATGCGCCGGCTGCTTTTATGGATTTGATGAACCGAGTGTGCCGACCAATGTTGGATAAATCAGTAATTGTATTCATCGATGACATTTTGATTTATTCAAGAAGTGAAAAGAGCATGCCGGGCATATTCGGGAAGTGTTGGAAACGTTGAGAAGGGAGAAATTGTACGCCAAATTCTCCAAGTGCGCCTTTTGGTTACGCGAGGTGCAATTTCTGGGTCACGTAGTGAATGCAGAAGGAATAATGGTGGACCCAGCAAAGGTTGAGGCTGTGATGCAATGGAAATCACCAAAGACGCCATCCGAGATTCGTAGCTTCTTGGGGTTGGCGGGCTACTATAGGAGATTTATTCAAGACTTCTCCAAGATAGCCTCACCTTTGACAAAATTAACTCGCAAGGATGTAAAGTTCGTGTGGGGTCGAGAACAGGAGGATGCATTTGAGGAATTAAAGACGAGACTAACACAAGCTCCTGTCTTGACTTTGCCTGAGGGAAGTGAAGACTTAGTGGTCTATTCGGATGCATCTTATACTGGGCTAGGTTGTGTGTTGATGCAACGTGGAAAGGTGATAGCCTACGCATCTCGACAGCTGAAGACCCACGAAGTCAACTATCCCACACACGATCTAGAATTAGCCGCGGTGGTTTTTGCGTTGAAGATTTGGCGGCACTACCTATACGGGACAAAGTGCACTATCTTCACAGACCACAAAAGCTTGAAGTATTTCTTCGAGCAGAAGGATTTAAACATGAGGCAAAGGCGATGGTTGGAGCTCATAAAGGATTATGACTGCGAAATCCATTACCATCCGGGCAAGGCCAATGTGGTGGCTGATGCCCTTAGTCGAAAAGAAAGGCCTGAGCCGATTCGGGTGAAGGCTTATCAGCTGATCGTGACCCCCGATGTGATGACACAGGTTAAAGAGCTTCAAGATGAGGCTTTGAAAGAAGATCGTCTTAACTCCGAAAGGATGAGAGGTCTAGTGACGGAGTTGGGTGAGAACACTCTAGGTGTTAAGACCCGATTTGGGCGAATGTGGATTCCTCGATACGGGGATCTACGTAGTAGAATTATGGATGAGGCCCATAAGACACGATACTCCATTCACCCCGGTGCTACCAAAATGTACCACGATATGAAGAAAGAGTACTGGTGGCCGGGCATGAAACGCGACGTAGTGGAGTACGTAAGTAAGTGCTTGACTTGCTTACAAGTGAAGGCGGAACACCAGAAGCCCTACGGGAAGATCCAACCGTTGGATATACCCGAATGGAAGTGGGAACACATCACCATGGACTTCATCACGAAGTTACCGCGTACCCCGAAAGGGTATGATGCTATATGGGTGATAGTTGATCGATTGACGAAGAGTGCCCACTTCCTACCGATCCGCGAGACGTATTCATCTGAAAGATTGGCGGATCTATTCATTAAAGAAATTGTAGCTCGTCATGGCGTACCGGTGTCTATTGTGTCTGACCGTGACACCCGGTTTACCTCCAAGTTTTGGAAGAGATTTCATGATGCAATGGGGACGAGGCTACATATTAGCACGGCATATCATCCTCAGACAGACGGTCAGTCTGAGAGGACGATCCAAACACTCGAAGACATGCTTCGGGCGTGCGTGATTGACTTTGGAGGAAGTTGGGACAACCACCTGCCGTTAGTGGAATTCTCATACAATAATAGTTATCACGCCAGCATTGGCATGCCACCTTACGAGATGCTATACGGGAGGAGGTGTAGGACGCCCGTATGTTGGGGAGACATAGGGCAGAAAGAACTGGGAGGTGTTGAGGTGATTGAAGCAACGACTGAGAAATTAGAAAAGATCAAAGCCTTCATGAAGGCGGCGAAAGATAGGCAAAAGTCGTATGCTGACAAGAGGCGGAGGCCGATAGAGTTCAAGGTTGGTGACCGAGTTATGTTGAAGGTCTCACCTTGGAAAGGAATCATTAGATTCAGAAAACGAGGTAAGCTAAGCCCGAGATACATAGGACCTTTCCGAATTATCGCACGAGTAGGAGAGGTGGCCTATCGACTTGAATTGCCAGATGAGTTAAGTGGAATTCATCCCACATTCCATGTATCTCATCTGAGGAAGTGCTTAGCTGATGAAGACATGGTTGTACCACTGGAGGATATTGAAGTAGACGAACGGCTCAACTACGTGGAGCAACCAGTGGCAATCATTGATCGTAAAGAAAAGAGGTTGAGGAATAAGGTGGTTCCTCTTGTGCGTGTACAGTGGAAGCACAGGAAGGGATCCGAGTCTACGTGGGAGACTGAGGAAGAGATGAGACAACACTACCCACATCTGTTTGAGGAATAACAGGTTTCGGGGACGAAACCTATATAAGGGGGGTGGACTTGTAACACCCGTAAATTTTTAGTAAAGAATCTAAAAGAATAAAATAGAAAGAGAAAGGAAAGAAAAAAAAAACAAAAGTTACTTTTGTTTAAGGGCCAAAAGTGTCAATTTGACAAACTTTCTATTAATTCTTTGTACAAAAGGTGGAATGGCCACCCATATTGTCTGCATTTCACTTCATTCGAACTTTTTAGAGAGAGAAAGTAGCAGGAGCAGAAAACCATCGGAATTTTGAAGAAGGATCTGAGAAATTCGAAGTTCTTGGTAAGAAATCCCGAATTTATGATGTTAGGACGATTCTAGAACCATACATGAGCATATAAATGTGACTAGTGTGTTCGGGTTGCTCTGTGTGTGTGTTTTAGGTGTGTAAACTACTGAGAAGTTCAAGTAAAGGGCATCCAAAACCCGAAGACAAAATTAAGGTGAGTTCTAGACCCCTTTTTACTGGTTTATAAATGTTTGGGGCTGGAAAATGCATGCAAAAATATATTTTTATAAAATTTGGGTTTGATACCCGTATGATATGAATGTGTGTATGTTTATGTTTATGTTAGATTATGCCTAGGATTATGTGTATATGTTTAGAACTAGGCATGATGATGTTTTGGGCTCGGATTATGAATTAGACACATGAATATGTTGTTAATATGTCTGAAATTGGGACTTAGAATAAATAAGAAAAGCTGATGTGTCCACCAGTGCTCATACGACCAACAGTGGTCGTATGATCAGGATTTTTCTAAGTGTTATAAGCCCAATAGGACTCATACGACCAACAGTGTGGTCGTATGACCAGGTGATGAATTTTTCTAAGTGATTGATGAGTCTAATAGGACTCATACGACCAACAGTGGTCGTATGATTATATGGAAAATTTTCTAAGTATGGGCTCATACGACCAACAGTGGTCGTATGACCCAAATATGTTCCTAAGTCCAGGGGTGATACGACCATCAGTGGTCATACGACCAACAGTGTGGTCGTAAGACCAGCTGATAAATCTAAGTGTTAAGTGAAAAGTCCAGCAGTGCTCATACGGCTAATAGTGCTCATACGTCCAGAGGGCTTATACGCCCTATAGTGCTAAAACGCCTAGACACTTAGAAATTTTCAGGGAATTTCCAGTAAGCCCGAAGTTCGAGGGTTGACCAGGGTTGACTAGGGTTAATAAATGATGATGTCTCATGCATATGATGATGAGTATGATTAACCCTAATTGTTACTAATATTATTATTAGTATATTACTGTTAACAATATTATTAAAATATTGTTAAGTAAGGTATGATGCTATGTATGATGATGAATGCATGATGATGAACGTATGATGAGTATGTATGATGTGTGTTCCTGATAATTGGGTATGCTTATCTTTCTGAAACTTTACGAATAACGAGAAATGAATTAATAAAGTATTGTGTATCGTAAAGTGAAAGATAATGAAAGAGGAACATGATGACGAATGCATGTATTAACGAATGAACGAAATGAAGAATGATGATGAATACATGCATTAATGAATGAATGAAATATGTCTTGCAAGCATTGAATAACGCGATTGGTCATTCTATGTGATTGACCATGGTCATGGTACCTCTACCGCTTACCTCTAGTACCGGGCATACGCTCCCGTCATATGTTGACTACGGCCCGGTAGCTAAGACTGATTGCTTACCTCTAGTACCGGGCATACGCTCCCGTCATATGTTGATTACGGCCCGGTAGCTAAGACTGAGTGGGGTGTAGCATATGGTATTGGTACAATTAACCTTTCAATGCGTGCAAGTAAGTATGAACGGGATTCTTGTCATTCGACCACAGTAATCATAGCCGAGTGCTATGAAGTGGGTAAAGCCTGGCAGAATCCATACGAGAAGTTAAAGATAATGATTAATAACGAATGGTGAACATAATAATGGATATTATCTATGTGTACGTATGATGTATGAACGCATGAACGAAAGGATACTTTTAAATAAGTAAAAGTATGTTTTAATACAAAACTAGAACTCACTCAGCAACGCTGACTTTTATGTATTTTCCAGTTGGCAGGTAGTGTTGCTGAGGATGGCACGAGGCGGCTACTCAGCTCTTTTGGGATGGCATTCTTTTGTTAATGTTTTTGTATTGTAATGCAAACAAATGATATTTTGTAACAGGTGTTGTATTACTTTGCAAAAGCATTTTTAGTAAAATTTAAAGTTTCCGCTGCATGGCTTTTATTAAGATATATTAAACGTATGTTTTATGGGTAATGACGACCAACTGTGAGGTGCCCGGGATCGGGGCCTTACAATAATTTTCAAAATAAAATAAAACAAAATTCAAAATAAAATCAAAATTGATAAAAATCATCATCTCAGGAATTTAAGAGTTTTTAATAAAGTGATATAAGATAACATAAACAGAAGTATTAAACTGTTAATCAAAATCAATCTTGAAAATTCATCTTTTATCAAAATTAAGTGTTTACACTTAAAATTAAAATTCAAGTTGTTTTTAAAATTTAAATTCAATTTAACACATCAGTTTATAATATCTTAAATCATCATAATTTTAAACTCACAATTAATCATTTGCTTCAAAATACACAGTATCTAACATCATTATGTTTAAATTTTGCAGATGGCAGAATTGAAGTTTGTACCTAAGCATAATATTGTTGCATTTTTGGATGATGAAGTTCAAGATGCTTTTTCTTATGAAGAAATGATCAGATTTCTTCTAAGAACAAAATATGTTTATGCAATGTGTTACCAACTGTAATCTATGACAGACTTATTAGACAGTTTTGGAACACTGCACGGGTTGAAGTAGAGGATGGAAGAAAAGTTGTAAGAGGCTTTGTGACCAGAGATAGAATGATAGAAGTGTCTGAAGATTCTATCAGAAATGCTCTAAGATTGGGTGAAAATGATCCAGAAGATTGATGTGAATTTTCTTTTGATGAATGCAGAGAAATTTTTATGGCTATGGGTCATCCTGATCAGTTTCCTAAGAAACAATTCTTTAGAGCAAGGGTATATAATCACTGGAAGCTTCTTTGTTACATCTTCTAACACTGTTTGTCCAAGAGGAGTGCTGGATGGAATTCATTTCCTGTAGACATAGCTTCACCTATTGTTGCTCTAGTTACAAACAGAAGGTTCAATATGTCAAAGTGGATACTGAATGGATTTGCTTTTAATTTGGAAAAAGGAACAAGGCATAAATACTTAATGTATCCAGGATTCCTCCAAATGATTATTAATGAGGAATATCCTGACATACATGTTTATGGTGTTGGTGGAGATCGATTGGAGTTGGAAAATATGTCTGAAATGACATATAAGAAGTTATCAATGATAACAGGTGCTCAGAATGTTCCTATGTTTGACTACATGTTAAATGTAGCAAATGATGAAGTTGACATTACTGTAGAGCATTATCATTTGTTAGAGGGAGAACCAATTGATCCTGCTGATCTGATAGATGAGTTTCCTTTGGAAGAAGATGATCAAGATGAGGAAAATGATCAAGATGATGATGATAATAATGATGATGATGATGGTGATGAAGCTGAGACTCACCAGGATATAATTCATGAACCACCAATTTCTGAGCATGAAAATGAAGCTCAAAATGAAGATGAAGAAATAGTGGGTGATGAAGTTCATGAACAGGACAGTGAGAATGAAGCAGTTGATAATGTAGATGCTTTCATTATTGATGAAACTACTCATGAAGAGGTACATGAAGAGGAACAGGCTCACTTTGAGACTGAACAAGAGATGAATGTTGATGATCAAATTCTTGATTATGAGTTCATTGAGACATTCCAAATTCATCAAGATATACCTGTTTCTACAACCCATGTGGCCGTTCAAACTGAGGAAATTCTTGATGTTGATGAACTTGAAAGCCTAAAAGTTGAAAATAAAGCAAAAGGAAAAGAGATTGAAGAACTAAAGGCAGAGCTTGATTTGTTGAAGAAAGCAAATGAAAAATTGAAAGAAGATAGTTTGTTAAAAGATGAAAAGATTATGTCTTATTCCAAAGACAAAGAAGATGTTATAAAGAATTTTGAAGTTATGATCAAAGACTATGATCTTCTTGAAGAAAAATTCAAGAAATTGACCGAGGAAAATGAAGAGTTGAAAGAAGAGTTGATACAATTGAAAGAATTAGCAAAACCAAAGTCTCCAGAAGTTGAAATTATTTCAGAAACCATTCCAATTGATGTTGAGAAGGTATCTGCAATGGAGAAAGGGAAAAGAAAATTAGATGAAATAGATGCAGAAGTTGTACCTGAATCATCTTCAAAGGTTCAGAAAACTGAAGAGTTAATTGAAGAAGAAATTCAAGAAAGTCAAGAACCAAGTACTCAAGATAAAATTGGTGCTTTGGAAGACTTAGAAGATGAATTTGATGATAATTGGTATAATGAAGTTCTTGATGATGAAGATATGGTTGAAGAATTTGAAAATCTTCCTTTGGAACATGATCAAGGATTTGATGATATTCCAACTGACTTTGAAGAAAGATACAACTTCTTGGTAAAAATGAAGTACAACAGAGTGTTCTTAGATGGGCTAACTGTTTCTCAGATAAACGATGAATATGAGAAGTGTATAGCTGCTGAGTCTTCTGCACCTGTGGATCCAAATGAAATAATCTTGGAACATGGTGAATGGGATAGAAGACAGGAGAGCATAAATGTTAAAGAAATTTCTAGTTCTGAATTGCACCATCCAGATCCAGATGAGATGAGCATAACTGCTTTACGATCATGGTTGCAAGCTAGAAATTATCCATGGAAAAGATTAAAGAGATTACAAGGAGAATCTTTGAGAAATTTAGTCAAAAGCTTTCAATTGACTGAAAAACAATCAAACAAAATGATCATTCTAGATACTGATAATCCTCAGTATTTAGACATTACAAAAAGAACTCGGATCTTGAAACCCCAAGAAATCAAACAGATGGCTCAAAAATCCAGCATGATTGAAAGGATGAAAGAATTGATGAGCATGTTTCCACAGACTGAGAAACAAGTATACAAAGCTTCTTCTGATCAAATTCAAATTTTTGATAAGTCTAGATCAACTGGTGATCTAGTGAGAAATGTGTTACAGAGAGGACAATCAGTTGCTGAGCTTTTAAATGCAATGATTGCTCCAGATTTTACAAATCAAGTTAAAATCATAGCATGGAAGTATGATGAGATTTTTGATGCATTTTTGATAAAACGAGTAAATGCTGTGTGTGATGTATATCACTTCTACTCGAGCATCATTAAACTTCCAGTGCAAGATCTGAAAGAGTTAAGCAAGCTTGACTTGATAAATCCTACTGAATCAAAAAGAGGATCAATGTTTGTAGAACTCTTGAAAAGAGGATTAGCAAGGACTAGTAACTTCCTTGAAACAAGATGTGATCAGGAGGACAAGGAGTACTTTGCTTTGCTGAAGAAAAACAAAACGTTAAGGGGTTTACAAACAGAAGAAGAACATTTTATGATTGAATTTTCTGATAAGTATTTCGAGAAAGTAACTTCACCGGGATTGAAGGTCATTGAAGGAAATCAAAAGACAAAACCAATTTTGAGATGGTTCTATAACACCTCAACTTTTGAGTTGAAGTTGGTCCGAAATCTCACAAACTGGGATGAGGACATGATTTCATTGTTTGGTACTTTTGAACTAAAATTACTTCACCCGAGTTATATTTCATTCTTGGCTGTACAAAAGTTTGAGAAGGTGATTCCTGATATTGCAGAACAAGATAAGAAATACTTTATCTCAATTATCAATGTGATGAATGCTGCAATGTAGCGAATTTCATTGAGAAAGGCTCTTGCTTATGCAAACATCATGAAGAAAGATATTCCAAATATTGAGTTTATGAGAATATCAAGAAAAGGAGTACTTGAATTGTATACAAAAGACTGTGGAATTCCAATTGAGCTATATGCTAATGTTGATATAGCATGTTTGTCAAAGAACACGTTGGAAAGAATGAAGCAGTTAGATATAAAAACCAATGAATCAAAACCAGAGCAAGCTGTGCTAGCAAAGAAATTCAAGTCAGCGATTGAGACTGCATTGAAGGAAATTGAAATGTACAAGCAGAAGCCGATGTTCTCTGTAAAAGAAGAACCTGAGGATTTCTTTGCAGATTGAAGAATGAAGAGAGAAGAGTGAAGATAAAAGAAGAAGTCAAAGGATGCAGAGAAGATAAAATGAAGACAAAGACAAGATCGAAGATAAAAGAAGAAAAGAAAGGATGGAGCTGAACTGAAGACTGAAGACAATGTAAATCTTAGGGGGAGTATTGTTAGGTCCCTTAAAAGATTAACATTTAGTCTTTATTGTTTAGTGTCTATTTTGTATTTTATACTAGTGTAGGGACTTTTTGTGTAAAATTAGTTCCTTAGGTTCTAGTATAAATAGCTTAGACGTAGTATAGATTGTAAGTTTTGCATATGTTTTATGAGAACTGCTTTCTATCACTTGTAATCGTCTTTGCTATCAATGGAATATGAATTTTGTTGATTTTGCATGATTTGATTACAATTGATTGTATTTTGCTTTGAATTGTTCATATAATTGATACAGATTGCTCTAATTGATCCTATCACAGATAGATTCATTTAGCATCTCAAATTTGTTTTGAATAGCTCATGCATCATTACCCTATTATACCTAGCCTTAGGAGGAGAGATCGTGGTGTGTATATAGTTATATGTTTATATACTACCCACTATGTAATTCTTACGTGGTTTAATTCAAAGTATATCATAGCAGTTTAGGCAATCAATCAGTATGGATACAGACAATTTCAAAGCATAGCTTAACATAATGCAAGTTACCACAAATAATCCAATAACCATATTCCAAACAAGTAGCTTCATAGTTAAATAGTGATAGTAGTGTCAGTAAGCCAGTTGAATCAGAGTCATGCTCTTACAATTTGGAAGGTGCCATTAGCCCCATAATAGTAATAATAATAGTATCAAACATTAATCAAGATTGTTTCCTTCAACTGTCTAAAGACAGATAGTCCCATTTCTCATCCCTACTCTCACCTCCACCTTTTCTTCAACCATCCAAGCTATCCAGAGTTCTTCTTCTTCTGTTCCTGTTCCAACATCTGCACCCCATGTGATGCCATCATAGCCTGGAATTGAGCAGACTGGGAGGTCCGGGTAGCGTGCTGAAGAGTCAGCTCGTGGCGACGGACGGTCTTTAAGATCTCATCCAGTGCTGCATCAGAGGGTCCTACGTCACTTGCTCGGCGGCTAGACTGGGAGTACCTATCACGAGCCAGTACGCTAGGGCCGTCATACATACTGTGCCTCGGTGGCATCTAGGCTCATCATGTGGGTGGCGTCGGAGTGGGTCAAATGGCGGAGGTGGAGGTATAGGGGTCCTAACAGGTGGTGGAGGAGGAGGTGGCATCCTAAATGAGACTGAAGGTCCAGGCCTAGCACTCTTGCGTGGACTAGTGACAACACGTGCTCCCCTATTCCCGATAGGTGGGATAGTCGAGTGAGCAGAAGCAGCAACGTGTGGAGAGTGGGAGCGTGTCCGGCTCCTGGAAGGTGTCGTTGAGGAAAAGTCCTTAGAAGCTTCGGTGTCGTCCGATGTGACGGATAGCCATCCTGGGTGTCCGCATCTCCGGAGGTATTCCTCGTACTCAGTCTGAGGCTTCGCTCTTCTAAGGGTTCCAGTAAGGTAGTCTCATTGTCTGGGTATGCGGGCACCTTACCTTTGTCTGCCATAGTCCTTGTGCCCTGTATAGAAACATCATGAGTAATTTGGTTTCTCATAGCTCATGATTATAACGATAGTACTAGTAATAGTAGTAATGGCGGTAGCATCAGATATTCCAACATATCATTTGTCAGTGATATCAAAACCAATAGTCTCATCAAATAGTATCAGATATCCCAATACATCATTTGTCAATGACATTGAGTCAATAGTCTCTTTAAATAGTGTCAGATAGCATAGTTCATCATAGAAGTCATTTAAATCCCCTTTTTAAAATAAGTTTCAAAATCATCAACATTTACCAGAAAAGTCCAAACATTACCTAAAGGTTCGTGATGGAAATTACACGTCCGGTAAATTCATGATTACGTTGCTCAAGTGTAATCATCAATTTACCCAACCTGATCATTCCAACACTCCCCACAAGGACAGTCCTAGGGTATCAGGATTGTAGCCTAAGGTCTACTATGGTACTCCCGTCTTCTCTACACCCTTTGGCTCTGATACCAATCTATCACACCCCGGGCCCAGGTAGAGTGGGACGTCACAGACTAGCAACAACATACATGGCAGCGGAAACAAACCAATATAGGAGCTCAAAGGGAGAGAACATCACATGGCATTTAAAGTTTTAAAAGACACTGGGCTGGAAACAAATCCAGCCCCCAATGTTTACATAGTTCAACATAAATCAAATAGTCATTGTATCAACATTTTCCATAAATGTTCAAATTGTTCAAGTCATAATTTTGGTCAAACAAGCAAATGCCATGGTCTCGGGGGTTGAGTCTAAGTCTTCCATAATAGCTAAGAGTCTTCACAGATTACCTGAAACATGCTCAAAAGAAAATAGTGTCAACTAAAAAGTTGGTGAATTCAAGTGCTTTAAGTTTAAAAATAAAAGGGACTCTTGAAGTCCACATTTAAAGGTTTAGAATCAGGTGTGAAAGCTTATGAAAAATCTCATTTTATTTTTGAAAGCATCATTTTTAGTATCAATCATTGTGGGGTATCACAATCAACCCTGCACTCGGTCCCCGGTTGGCCTCTTCTAAACTTGTTTTTAACCGGATATTCGCGAAGGAAGGAACCAAGCCTTAAAATAGTGAACCATACCTTCCAGGATGGGTCACTATAGTTTCTTAATCAAAACCTGTTACATGCCACATACGATCCCTCAGGATCTCAGTGGGGTACCTCCCTGTAGCGGGAGCCACTGTGTGTGGGGGATTCCTAAAATAGATCTATCCACATAAAACAAGCGGTTCACAAAACAATTAATGATCATGATATAAGTATCATAAGGTATCCATAAGTCCCACATACAAGCATCAAGTAAAGCACAATCATAGTTCATAAAACAACAGAGCATGTTCATCCTAAAAACAGTAAGTAAAAGGAGATCACTAGAACTCACCTTAGGTGTTAAGCAAAAGTGCTCTTCGTGTGCCGGGAATATCTCAAGTCTAGCACCCTAACATGAATATATTAAGTGATTATCTACTGATCTAAACCTATTTAAGGCGCAACAAGAGTGTCTAAGTCTTAGTTTGTCGGATTCGGCTTTGATTCAATTAGGGTTTGCATAAAAAGTTTCCTTTTATGGAAAGTCAAGGTTTCTCATACAATCAAGGATTTTTACATTATTAAGTCAAGTATATATGGTAAATATGCTATTCAAGTGATTAAAGGGCTCATTTGAGTCGGTTACGAAGTTTGGCAAAATTTTACAGTTTAGCCCCTGAAGTTTCAAAATTGACAGTTTCTACCCTCAAGTTTGGTTTCTTGCATTAGATGGATTTTGTAACCAAAAATCAGGTTCATGACCTTAAACTAACTTATTTTTAAGAAAATATACACAAATTTTCAGATTATGGGTTCGGTTATTAATTACGTGTTTAACGTTCTCGGTTACGGTAAAACCGAAGGGTTTTAAGTGGTTACCTATGAGTTTTCATGTTTTTGAGTCTTGGACCAGTAGATATCATTTTAAATACATTTTATAAGTTTTAAGTCATTTGATTATGAAACTTTTGCCTCTAATAGTTGAAAGCCTCATTTTTATGTTTAACCCGTTAAAACGCGTTTTTAACCGAATTTGACCATTTAAAAGCTCGTCTGACAAACTTTTCTACTTTATAAGTTATTTTCTCACTTAACCTACTGAAATAACATGGTTTATATAATTTTTAACTCTATAACCATATTTCTTTGATTTTTCCTCAAAAACGTCTCCCGGTTAGTACTCGATTTTAACTAAAAATCCATTTAACTTACCTTTTGACCACATAACATACCCATAAACTCCAGAACACTTTATTAACTATTAATGAACCTGTAATTCTCTTTAAAAAGTTTAAATACTAAGATGTCTTGTTTTTAAGTTGTTTTACCATGTTTTTGGGTCCTGAAAGTGACTAAAATGGCTCTAGTCTTAACATGTATAACACACTTAAAATTCATTAAAACTTTCTGAAATTTTAGTCCCAAATCATGGCCTAGTTGTTCTACACATCCATAGACTTCAAATATATCGAAAATGTCATAACCGACCATTACACATGTGTAAATCATTGTAACTTGAGTTTAAACATTACCAAAACATCATTTAACTTCAAAATTAGATTATTAGGGTGTTTAAAAGTTGTTCTTGTGCAGGTTATGACCCTTTTTGAGAGGGTTTTCAAACAAGTGTTTAAAGGGTGTTGTTACATGTAGAAAGAAGGATTTTTCAAGGTGTACTTATGCTATAACCTCTCATTCATGGTGTAAACCCATTTGTAACATTTAAAACAGGTTATTAGAAGTCTTATGAACCAAAAAAAAGCAGGTTACATGTCTTGTTTCATGGGGTTTCAAGATGCACAAGTTAGATGGTGAGAATCACCCAAAAAGAGGGTTTTCTAGGTGTAACTCGTGTTACACCTATAGATTGACATGATTTACTTGTATGATACCTTCAAGAACGTGAAAAGCTCTCCAAGAACAAGGTGGTAGCAGCAAACTTCTGTTAGAACAAGATATGGTAAGGTTTTTGAGTGAAAAATGAAGTCAAACATGAGAAATGACCAAAACCGGCAGCATGAAGCTTAGACTCGATGTAGCTCGCGGTTTGGAGGATGTAGTTAGTCGTGGATGGTCTGTAACTCCTTGGATAAGGCTGGAGAATCTCTAACAAGGGCTGGAAACCACAAATCTTGCAAGTTCCAAGCACCAAAAGCTTACAAAATGGACACCTTCTGGCGGTTTGAAGCTTGGCCGATGTGTAGATCGTGTTGTCTTCGAATTATGAGGCTGGAAATGAGAGAAATAAGCTTAGTGTGTGTGTTTTTCTGCAGAGAAATCCAAGAGAGAGAGGAGGGAGAAGTGAGGGTGGAGTGTGGTTCTTGCAAAGCATTTGCATGGAGTGGGAGTGGTGGGTATGTGGGTGGTGTAGAAGAGAGGAGAGTGGAGGAGAGGGGGCGGCTGAGTTTGGCCTTTTGTGGGGCTTTTTGATTTAAATTTTAATGTATATTAATATTATGTAGTATTAATTTGTTGTGTAGTGTAGTATTTTGGATGGTAAAAGTTTTTAGTTATTTGTTAAGTGTTGTGCATGCACATGCATGTCTTAGGCTGAAAATTAAGTATGTGTATGCACACATTTTAATTGTTTCAATAATGAATTGATTTCATTGCAACGGTGACTAATTGACTTTCCCGGGACACTAATTTAAAAAGGTAAAACTTAACTTACTAAAATTCATAAAAATCACATAAAATTATAGAAATTTAAATAATAGAAGTTGATGATTCAAAATTCACTACTACGAGTTGATTGTTTCTATTATTAGTACTCATAAGACGGGTGATGATGTAAGAAGTTAGGGTTAGAAAAGTGACCTTGAGGCCGGTTGTCACAGAATAACTGTGGGTAATACTGTCTCATCTCTTCTTCAGTCTCCCACGTAGACTTAGAACCTTTCCTGTGCTTCCACTGCACCCGCACCAGTGGAACCACTTTATTTCACAACCTCTTCTCTTTTTGATCCATGATTGCCATTGGTTGTTGTACATAATTGAACCGTTTATCCATTTCGATATCATTCAGTGGTACAATCATATCTTCATCAAAGTACTTTCTCAGATGAGATACATGGAATGTCGAATGTATTCTACTTAACTCATTGGCCAGTTCTAATCGATAGGCCACCTCTCCTACTCGTGCGATGATTTGGAAAGGTCCTATATACCTTGGGCTTAGCTTACCTCACTTTCTGAACCGAATAATTCCCTTCCAAGGTAAGACCTTCAACATAACTCGATCGCCCACCTTGAATTCGATGGGTCTACACCTCTTGTCGGCGTACTTTTTTTTGTATATATTTTGCTACCTTCATAATGCTTTGATCTTTTCTAACTTTTTAATTGTAGCCTCGATCACTTCAAGGCTTCCTAACTCTTTTTGTCCAATATCACCCTAATATAGGGGTGTCCTATACTTCCAACCGTATAGCATCTCATAAGGAGGCATACCAATGCTGGTATGATAACTTGTAAGGCCCCCTTCCCGGGAAACTTCACAGTTGGTTAATCATAGCATAAACCACTTTAAAAGCAAAACATTGCAGCGGAATTTAATAAACATCCATTCAAAACATATAAATTATAATGTAAACAACACTTATCCCTCAAATAGAATAAACACATTGTACTTTTCAAATTAAATAGAATTTCATAATATGGGAATGCTAAATCGTGTGCACCAAGTAGCTGCCATCTCTGTGCCATCCTCAGCAATCGTCATTACCTGCCAACTAATATGCGTAAAAGTCAGCTTTGCTGAGCGAGTTCTAGTTTTTTATATAAATAAGAAAATATAAACTTTAACCTGCATATAATGACCACGCACACATCATACTACATAACATTTCTTGCATCATATTAAGCACGTTCATCATCTTTCATTCTTTCATTATCTTCCACTTCATCATATGGGAGATTGCATAAAGCAAGAGCTCATGTTGATCGACAACGAATGTCGATCCCTGTCGGTACACATAAACGCGGTAGCTAACCCCTGACAGTTGACCCACACTGCAAGGCACGAAGTCTGCTCATGAATACAGGTCCATCATCATCATGGCCAATCACAAGAATTAGACCCCTAGTGTGCATTCTCATGGGCTATGAAAGCCGCACACAGTTGAGCTAACAACCCATTGGTTGTGAACCTCCATACATGTTGCTTGCAAGACTTTTCATCATCATACGGGCCCGGGGTAATATTTATTAGGTTTCACTGTCATTCTTTTTATTAATTAATGTTCCACTTTATAATAAGTAATGCTTTACATATTATCATCCGCATTACAGGTTAACATGGTGCATTAAATAACACTTCATAGAAATAAACCCATATACTTTATATAGAGAAACAACCACATCATATAGCTGCCAAATCCTAGTCGACGCTTAATCAGAACCCCTTAATGAAAACACTCCAAGTACACTAATGTGGGTAATAGTAACCTTTTGCTGGTAACATACTAATTTTAAAGGTGTACTTGTGTGGGTAACATACCAATGTGTATAACATACCAATACGGTAACAAACATCCTAAGACGGGTAATACAAATATGGGTAACCACCTAATACGAGTAAGTAAATTAACATGGGCAAACATATTAACCCAGATAAGACTAATAACACGGGTACGTGTCCATACGGGAAATCGTAACATATTTCAACCGTCATTCCTTATGCATATCATTTCCATCCATTATACCTAAACTTTGTTTCTGGTAGTGACTATTATCCTCGTATATCTAAAGTTCACTAAAGAACTTGGCATTCATATCATCATATCATCAACGAGTCAAAACATCATAGGAAATCATAAAAAAGTCATATTCATATGTAAAATGGTTGGTTTGACAGAATACGTAATGTAGGTATGCATACTAGCCCCAAAAGAGAAAACATTTAAAAGTGGGGGTCTAGAACTCACTAGGATCGTCGAATGTCCATAATCGTCATCTACTTGAATTCTCAAGTAATATCATCATCATAATCGAGTCGCCATCCTTTGCAACGAAACCTTAACCATCATCCTAGAATCATCATCATCATAACATCCTCATCATCTTTAAAATACATCATCACCCTAAACTTATCTATCACTAACTACTAAAGTCCCTATCATCATAGCTAACCAATAATGTGCACATCATGTTATCATCAAGGATTATCATGACCATCATATTCAGGAAAACCTTTACATTTGGATGCTAAGCCATCATCAAAAACATCATCATGTAACATCATCATCATCATTCATACACCACTTTTGCATGACAACCATCCTTACTGTGAAGATACCATTTCCATATTCAAACTCCATCTTCATCTTATTGCAACTATATCATAATGAACATTACCACTACCTAAGAGCTATTAACAGCATCATTAATGCATTGTCAACATAATCTAAACATCCTTACCATCACCAGACATCATCATCTTCACTATCCTTATGATAGTCCACACAATAATATTACCCAAAACATCCTTATAAACGTTACCATGATGAAGACCATAAGCCATGTGTAAGGCCCCGTTCCCGAGACGCTTACAGCTGGTCATTCATCGCACTTAAAACATATAATTAAATGACTTTACTAAAATCATGCAGCGGAAACTTTTAAAACCAACATTTCATTTCATTTAAATAAACACTTTTGCAAAATAATACATCGTTCACTACAAAAGATCGCTCGATCGTATTACAATGCAAAAACATTAAACAAAAAAATGCCATCCAAATTGAGCCAAGTAGCTGCCCCGTGCCATCCTCAGCAACTAATACCTGCCAACTGGAACACACATAAAAGTCAGCGTTGCTGAGTGAGTTCTAGTTTTATAAATAAAATACTTCACTTATAATTCAAACTGTTATTTACTTTTATAATTGCTCATACATCATACGTACAAATAGATGAAGGGTTCTCGGATCTAGTTTGATCAATTAGGTTATGATTTGCAGCGGAATAGTATAAGAATTAGACGAAATTTAAGCAAGAACACAAAGGATATTCAATGAAACAGTATGGTTATAAAGAGAGAAAGTTTTCTGCAAAAGAGAATGTTTTCATTCATACACAAGCTTCAAGTATTACAAATTAGGTCAACCTTCCTTGTATAAAGGTAAGGTGACGTCAGCAGATGTCACCTGATAGTGACATCTAACCGTTTTACATAAACAACTAAAAATAACTAAACTACTGAAGATATCCACAATAGCTGAGGACATCTTCTTACAATAGAAGCTAAGTATTACTAATACTACAACTACTGAAAACAAACTACTGAACTAATGATTACAAACTACTGATTACAAACTACTGAACTGATAAAGACAACTACTGAAAAGTAAACCATCACAACTACTGAAGAGTACTACTTCTGCTGTTGTGATAACCTCTGAAGACTTGGTCTTCAGACATTGTCTTCAGCTGATGTCTTCAGACTTTGTCTTTAGTATTTGTCTTCAGACTTTGTCTTCAGTACTTGTCTTCATACTTTTTCTTCAGTAAATGTCTTCAGACTTTGTCTTCAGTACTTGTCTTTAGACTTTGTCTTCAGTACTTGTCTTCAGACTTTGTCTTCAGCTGATGTAGTCTTCTTCAGTTGTTATGATGTCTGTGGGACTTAAATGTTTTTCTGATCTGGCTCATTGGTTCTTTTGGTCCAACAAACTCCCCATGAACTAATGTAGCCAAAACCTTTAAGTTTATTGGAATCCTATTTATTAGGCAAAAAGATTGTCTTTTTCTCCTGGATCAGCTCAGAAGTGACCATTTTAAGCATAGGCCTGGGAAGAGGTTTCAGTAGATATGATTGGCAAGGGATGGATGGGAACTCTATCTTGGGGAATTGGACACAGAGTTGTTACCCCATCCATGAAACCTACTTCCTTATAATGAGTCTGTAAGACTCTCTTACATAGGCCTCCAGGAAGACAATTTGTTCTTCCAAAGTGAGTTCTTCAGCTTCTCCTTCAAAGAAGAACTCTGGCCCATAATACTCAGACAAATATTTGACCTGCTTCCCATTCTTTTGCTCCACAGTTGTTATTTCTCTGTAAGCAAACTCATCAGGGTGATTACCCTCAAGTAACAACTGGAGCTCATTGCTTCTGACTTCTTCAAGTCTTTTATAAATTAACCCCTTTTTCACCATTTTGTTTTCTAGTAACTTTTGGGGGAAAGATTAGCTTTTTAGGCTCTCTTGAAGTCTTCTAGGATTTCCCAGGGTGACACTACAATGGCCAGCATGATCACTGCATCTACAATCTTCTTTACTTGGCGATTGTATCTATTTGGAATATTCTTCTTGTGAATTCTATGACTCACCCTGGGATCAGGCCAAATTCTAACTCTCTCCTTATGATGTTGAAAGGTAAATCTGAGAGCATACAACCTCTAAGCATGTTTCCTCATAGATAGTATTGATGTAGTCTAAGGAAAGTTTTTATCAACCATACTCAACAGCTGCTCATCATGTTGTTTGTGCAGTTCTTCTTCTTCAAGCTTCACTTTGACAGTTTGCATCTGGATGGCAGGAGTGATCACTATTGGTTGGCTCTTGGAAATATTCTTTGATACTTTAGGCATCTTCCCTTTTGATTTAACAACAGTTGAAATGGGTAGCCTATCATCCTCATCATCTTCTTCTTCTTCTTGAAGCCTCAACACCATTCTCTTCCTCTTGGGTGCATCATCGGCAGTTGTTTGTGTTGGCTTCTTGGGTAAAGGAGTTGGTTTTGTTGGTTGTGATTTTGGTTGTTCTGGTGTGGGAGATTGTACAGGCTGCTCTAGCATTTTGGTAGCAAGTGTGGCTTTGGAGTACTTTTCCAGATTAGTCCTCTTCCCAGCACCAGCTTCATTAAGGGCTTCTATGATTAATCCTTTGGTGAATGCTTTAGACGAACAGATTTTGTTGGTTATCTCCAAAATACTATCCCTGGTCCATGATTTCATTTCAAGAATTGATCTCCCCAAATATTTTGATATGAACCTGACCATAGATTCCAGTCTTTCCTGTTCTTTCTCACTGTAACTAGCCCATCTATACTCAATCTCTTGTATCTCCAGCCTTCTGATCTCTGAATCAAGTTTAGTAGTGTCGAATCCTTGTCTAAATAGCTGGTCAATGATTTTGTCCATGGATCCGCTATATTGCTCATCAGCTTCTTTAATCATTTCATCCAACTTATTCTTATCAGGAGTCTTTTCACCACCCTTCTTCTTTTTGTATGTGACATGAAAATCCTTTTCTTTCTCCTTCTCTTTTTCTTTCTCCTACTCCTCTTCTTTCTCCTTCTCTTCTTTCTCCTTCTCCTTTTCTTTTTCCTTCTCCTTTTCTTTTTCCTTCTCCTCTTCAACTCTCTTCCTCTTGTTTACTTTCACTAACTTAGACTCCACCTTTTTGGTTGCATTGAGTTCAGGGGTTTGAATGTCAAAAAGTCTCTTAGTGACTGCATCATCAACTAGGGTTTGTATATTTGAGGAGAGCCTCTCATTAAAGGCTTGATGCACAATGTCAGTGATGATGGGAGTGATGAGAGGCAGGGAAGATTTAAAGACAGCAACCATTTGCTCAGAGGGGTTCTGTCCCTGAGAAATGGTGCCAGAAGCAAAGGCTGGTGGTTGATTTGTTGAGAGTGGCTCAGTGTTTGAGAGACCTTCAGAAGTAGGTGCCATCTGTGGGTTAATTTGGGCAGATGGAGTTGATTCTTGAGACAATTTGGCAAGCAGTTCTTGTAGTCTACTTACCTCAGCCTCAAGAATGGTGTTGTGGGCAAGAACATCATAGAAAAAGCCCAGGTCATCAACAGTGGTTGCTGAATCATCTGACCTCCTGATTTCATCAGGATGAACATGTGCTGAGTGTGGATCAGTATGCACATGTGCCCCTTGATCTTGGTACTGAAGACTTCCTGCCTCAGGATTATGCCCTTCATCGGCAGTTGCCTGTGGTGAGGTCTTAGGGATGTTACCAACTTCAGCCTGTTCATATGCTGAAGCAGGAGAAATGGCAGCCTCACCAGAAGTTCTAATCTCCTCCTCCACACGGGGAGGTTGAACGATATAATCCCTGTGTTCTAGGTTATCAGCAACACAAGAATCCTCCCCCTAAACTGTTGAGGTTTTCTCAGTTGTAATAGGTTTCTGGGGAGGGGTTGGAGTGTTTAACTGAGTCAGCACTTCAGTAATTATAAAAGTTAGGCTTTGTGGGGTGGCTTCAGTGGGAGATAGGTGTGAAGCAGATTGCACCAGGGGTGAATGGTGCTCTTCAATGGCAACCTTCTGAAATGAGAGTGGTTCCAGTAATATGGCATCCCCTGAAATATTTGCTTCAAGATCCTGTTGAGAGGATTCCTGAGCGGTTGTGGTTGGTGGAGTCTGTATAACTACTGGTGGATTACTACCAGCAGTTTCTTCCTGCCTTGGTGCTGCAGGGGCATCTTTAGGGTACTCAACTCCCTGAGTAGCCTTTTTGGCTTTTAAGTTTTTGGCTTGGTGGGGACTTTATATCTGGAGGATGAGGCTAAGGGTTCCCGCTGCTTGGGTTTTAGCAGCTTGGCAGCCTCTTTAAGTTGTGTGTTTGAGTTGTGCCTGGAGTATACTTCAGGCAAAACTGCCACAGCAGGGACTCCAAGGCCAACAAGGCCGTCAGATTTTAATTGATTTTCAATAATGGCCATGAGAAACCTTGGATATAATATCCATCTGTTAGCCACAGGTTTCAATGCCAGATCTTTTAGTTCTAAAAATATAATTTCAGAAAAACTTAAGATTTGGCGTTCAAGAATAGAATACAATACCTACTGCCACCTTAAAGACATTTGATCCCATGAGGAGGTTTTGGGAGCAAGGCAGACATTGACCATGTGGAAGATTAGGCGTTCAGGGTCATGGAAGTGCTTCTTCAAGATTGTGGTAGCACTTAAGTCACTTTCGTATCCATGATGGGCGAAGGATAAGTCGGTTGTACGCTTAGGATATTCGGTGACGAAGGTGGCATCATTCAGATTTAGGGTTTGCCGAATAATGTCAGAAGTGACGACCACCTTCTTCTGATTGACAAATGACTGGAGAGTGATCTTGGCATCATTCTCACCAGTTGTGAGGGTGATGTTTGTCCAGTATTGTTGTAGGGATTCGGCGTATATGGTTGGATTCAAAAGAAAGGCTGTTTGGTATGGGGATTCAACGTTCAGATCGATGGCGTCATCAAACTTGTTCCAGAAGGCTGATTTGGTGAGGTAGGCTACACAGTTATGGCGTGGTTTGAGTTGCATGGTCGCCATTAATGCAGGAGGGAAGGACTAAGAATTTTGAATAATAACGTTCGGGGAATGTAAAGTTCTGAGCTTAGGGTTTGGTATTTATAGATTATGAAACAGCTAATGGAAAACAACTGAAGGTTTTGGTGTTTGTCATCAGTTGTTTGAAACGACTTAAGACATGGTTTGAACCTTCAGGTGTTGTAAACAACTGAAGACTTGGTGTAAGTCATCAGTAGTTGGAAACTACTGAAGACTTGGTTTTGGCTTCAGTTGTTTTGAAATGAAACAACAGATGTTTGAAACAGCTGAAGAGTAAAGTTACTCATCAGTTGTTGTCGTCAATTCACAGGTTTCAGTTGTTTCATTCTGACCTCAACATTTACTCATCAGACTTTGTCTGATTTTCAGACGTTTCATTGGTCATCAGTTCTTTAGAATATTTATTCATCAGCTCTTCTGAACATTTGTGCAGTAGATATTTTTGAAATAAATATTCTTCAGAACTTGTGAACAAATTTTGTCTTCAGTAATTATGCTCAAAATTACACATCAGTACTGTTGGACAAATTTGTTCTTCAATACTTATCTATTAGAAATAAGCATCAGTAATTACAACCAGATCAGTAGTTGTACCTACATCAGTTCTTTTCAACAAATAATGTACTTCAGTACTTATAAGTATTTTAGTCTTCGGTCTTTTTAACACTTCATTAGTTAAAAAAAACTTGAAGACAAAATAACTCATCAGTACTTATTTTTGACTTTGTATACTAATACTCATCAGTACTTATGATATGAGAGTATCAGTATTAGTCAATTTGTTCTAGCTGCAGCATACCAAGCCTTAGCATTAGATTTTGAAAAGTTGCACTGTCCAAAGGCTTAGTAAATTTATCTGCAAGCTCATCAGCACTAGGAACAAACTTTGGATCAATCAGACCTTTTTCATAACAATCTCTTATGAAATGATGTCTGATCTCAATGTGTTTGGTCTTAGAATGCTGGACATGATTCTTAACAATACAAAGAGATGAAGCACTGCCCATCAGTAATGGAGTCTTAGTCTCTGTAATGCCATAATCCAGTAATTGATATCGAAGCTAGAGTACCTGAGATGTACAACTTGCAGCAGCAATGTACTCTGCTTCAGCAGTAGATGTAGCAACTAAAGTTTGTTTCTTACTCTGCCAAGAAACCAAACAATTGCCTAGAAATTGGCATCCACCAGAAGTTGATTTTCTGGTTACTTTACACCCTGCATAGTCACTATTAAAGAAAGCAACCAATTTTCAAGAGTGCCCAGTGGAATACCAAAGTCCTAGAGATTGAGTTCCTTGCAAGTATCTAAAGATCCTTTTTACTGCAATCAAATGGGATTCTTTAGGTGCAGCCTGAAATCTAGCACAGACACAAGTTACAAACATAATGTCTGGTCTAGAAGCTATAGGGTACATCAAGGAACCAATCATACATCTGTAAAGGGTTTCATCAACCACTTTACCTTCCTGATCAGCATCCAGTTGTGTGGTGGTACTCATAGGAGTAGAAC
This sequence comes from Flaveria linearis, assembly GCA_024085815.1. NCBI lineage: Eukaryota > Viridiplantae > Streptophyta > Magnoliopsida > Asterales > Asteraceae > Flaveria > Flaveria linearis. The sequence goes on along the minus strand of CM044010.1, from coordinate 52,333,293 downwards.
AGGGCTTACAGTTTTGTAAATCAAACTTTTTCAAAAGATCCTTTGTATATTTTGACTGATGAATGAAAGTTCCATCAGCTCTTTGTTTGATTTGCAAGCCCAGAAAGAACTGTAATTCTCCCATGGCACTTATTTCAAACTTTTGTTGCATTAATTTTGTAAATTCCTCACACAAATTTGGATCAGAGGATGCAAAAATGATATCATCTACATAAATTTGAACAAGTAGCTTATGCTGTCCTACTTTCTTTATGAATAAAGTTTTATCTATGGAGCCTGTAGTGAAATTATTTTGAAGAAGTATATTAGACAATGTTTCATACCAGGCTCTAGGAGCTTCTTTTAACCCATACAAAGCTTTATCAAGCTTATACACCCAATCTGGATGTTTATTATCCTCAAAACCTGGTGGTTGACACACATAAACTTCTTCGTTTATTTTACCATATAAAAATGCACTTTTGACATCCATTTGAAAAACTTTAAGATTACGGAAAGCAGCATAAGCTAAGAACAATCTGATTGCCTCCAGTCTGGCTACAGGGGCAAAGGTTTCATCATAATCAATACCTTCTTCTTGTGAAAACCCCTGTACAACCAGTCTGGCCTTGTTCTTGACAATTTGACCTTTTTCATCAGTTTTATTCCTAAACACCCATTTAGTGCCTGCTGCACACTTACCTTGGGGTAGAGGAACCAGCTCCCACACTTGCTGCTTTTTAAACTGAAGAAGTTCAAGTTGCACGGCTTTAACCCAGCCATTGTCTCTTAATGCAACATGATAGTTCTTTGGCTCTTGCTGACTAATGAAGAGAGCATAGAAGCAGAAATTGGACAATTGACATCTGGTTGAAACTCCAGTATTAATATCACCAATGATTTGAGACATTGGGTGATTCTTCAGCTCTTGATAGACAATAAGATCTGTGCAAGTGTTTGTAGGAGATTCAGCAGCAACAGATGTTGATTCAGACTCTTGAAACCATGAAGGAGATGGCAATTCAAACGAAGTAGATGATGCAGAGATCTCATCAGCATTTGTTGTGGATGGAGCTACTGAAGCTATAGCAACATTAGGTTTAGATGACTCAGGCAGTTGAGCACTAAACTTGAAAAGGTGAGTACTGTCATCATCATCATCAGTACCACCAGGTGGAGAACTGTTTGCATGAGGTGAAATATTTTCAGGAACTGCAACAGCCGGAGACTGATAAGGAACATATTGCAGTATGTCCAAATCAAATAGCTCCACAGGGTTTTGTGGAATTTTGTCCTTTGGAAATTCATTAAACTTCACATGCAAGGTCTCTTCCACTATCTTTGTTCTGCAGTTGAAAACTCTGTATGCCTTGCAAGTGGATGAATATCCAACAAAGTACCCTGCATCCACCTTTGATTCAAACCTCTGAAGTGGATTCTTTGTGTTGAGAATGTAACAGGGACACCCAAATGCTCTAAAAATGAAATCAGAGGGGCCAAATGATGTAACACTTCATACGGAGTCTTCATCAGCCTCTGATTTACTAAGACTCTATTCTGCACATAGCAAGCTGTGTTGACAGCTTCAGCCCAAAAGGTCAGTGGCAATCCAGAATCAGCCAATATTGACCTGGCAGCTTCAATAAGTGTCTTGTTCTTTCTTTCCACCACTCCATTTTGTTTAGGAGTTCTTGGAATGCTATACTGCCTCTTGATTCCCTTAGACAAGTAGAATTCATCAAGTGTGTGGTTTCTAAATTCTGTGCCATTATCACTCCTCACACACTTGACTGGAAGGGAATACTGTTTTTCAACATACAACACAAAGTATATAATGGCTTGTGCAGCTTCATCTTTTGAATGCAAGAAGAAAGTCCATACAAATCTGGAGTAATCATCCACAATTACCAGACAATATTTCTTCTTTGCCATGCTCATCACTCTTACAGGACCAAACAAATCCATATGCAGTAATTGCAAGCAGGCAGTTGACTTTGGCTCTTCTATTGGAGGAAAGGATACTTTGTGTTTCTTCCCTTTTAAACAAGCAGAGCAGTTGTCATCACATTTGAACTCCTTCATTGGCAATCCTCTCACTAAACCATGATGGATCAGCTGGTTCATGTTTGTAAGATTCATATGACCAAGCCTTCTGTGCCATAGTTTAGATTCCTGAGGAGAGGCCTTAGAGAACAGGCAAGGATGGCCTTTTAGATCAATTTTCTTTGATAAATCTAAGGCATATACTCTTCCTGTCCTGTTGGCCTTCGGGATAGTATATTCATCCAATACCTTGTCAATCAGACTCAGAACTTTGTAAGATAGAATCCTACAGTTCTGGCTGGTGAAAAGGGCAACATGACCTTTATCACACATCTGACTGATACTCAAGAGATTGTACTTGAGATTCTCCACATGGTTGACATCATCAAACCATATTTCACCATTTGAAACAAAGCCTTTGCCGATGATGTAACCTTTAGCATCATTACCAAAAGAAACAAATCCCTTCTTTCCTTGAGAGCAGTCATTAAGAAGAGAGCTGCTCCCTGTCATATGCATGGATCCTCCACTGTCCACATACCAGATGCTTCTTCGGCATGCTAAAGAACCCTGCATTTGTCAAAAGAAACTAGTTAGTTTTTGAGACCCAAACCAGTTTGGTTTTGGGTCTGTTCTCATCAACAGATGTGACACTAACTGGTTTGTCATGATTAACAGCCTGTGGAAGTGGAGATGGTGTGGAAAACGAGTCCTTTAATTTTGGCTTGGTTTTCCTTTTTCTGTGGCTTAATCACAGGTACATCTATTTGGTTAACTCTGCCCAACAGATGTTGAATCATCATAACAAGTTATGTCTGATTGTTTGCTAAAGCCTTTAGTTCATCAGACACATTAGTTCTTGTTTGTGATTGGTTCCTGTGTTTCACCATTTTCTCACTTTTGGAAGACACAAACTTACTCTAGTGTTTTGGTATTCCATGAGGAATCCATTGAACACCTTCAGCTGTTTCCTGATAAACCCCTTCCTTCTTTTTGGATTTCTTCAAGGAATTTGGGTTTTCAGGTTGAGATGTCTCTGGTACAAACTTGATTTCAAATTCATCTTTCATTTTATTTATTTTCTTTTTGATGTTCTTATCTTTGTTGAATTCGGAACCCTTTCTGTACCAGCATTCATCAGTGAGATGATTGAATAAGCCACATATTTCACATGGCTTTTTCTTCATCTTCAATTGATCAACTACTGAAGAAGATGAAACTACTGAAGGTTTGTTCTTCAGTACTTTCTTCCTTTCAGTACATATGTTAAGTACTAAAGGATTCTTAACTACTGAAGATTTGTTCTTCAGAAGTTTTCTATCAGTACTTTTGGACTTCCTGATAGACTCTTCAGTAGCTGTCAAACCATTTTTGTTCTCAGTGGGTTTGGTTTGTTCTTCAGGTGTTGTGACTTTCCCTTTAGTACTTTGAGTACTTTGTGAGACAACACCTGAAGTGATCAGCTTTCTGATCATGTGTTTGTCAGCATTGGAACCATCAGCTAATTGATTTGCTGAGGTGCTAATACTGACTTCATCCTCTGATTTTGATTCATTACCAGAGGTAGAGACACATGATGATGTGGATTGGTCATTGCTTTCTCCTTCAGATTCTACTTCTAATTTGGGAGTAAAATTTGTAGGAGGAGCAGTGTGATTATAACCAATCCCAAACTTCATATTTGAAGCTGTTTGCTCGTTAAGAAGCATTTCAAACCCCTTGCATGATGTTACCCAGCGTTCACACTCTATCTGGGTATCTGCAAGTGTTTCTTTGAGATCCTTGTATTTCTCTAAGATAACCTCTACCTTTGCCTTTTTATCAGTGATTTGGCATTTTAATTTATAAATCTCATCATCCTTTTCATTTAAAACAGACTCAAACTCATCTTTTCTTTTGGAAATCACTTTCTCTATCTCAAGATTTTTATTGATTAAAGCTACATTTGCTTCTCTAATTGAGGCAAAGGTAGCTATGCATGACTCAGAACACAACTTGGCCTTAGCCTCTGAAGATACCTCTGGTACCTGTGATGTAGAAACATTTGAGTATGAACCATCAGTAGGCTCCAGGGCCATAAGAGCAAGATTTCGAAAAGGGTTTTCACCACCATGTTGACCAGCACCTGGAAACAGTTGTCCATGATAACCAGAAAGATCATCTGGTAAACTGATCCAGTCAACAACTCTAGGGGTGAAAAAGCTTTGTTTTGGTTGAGATTGAGATTGTTGATTTGATTGAGATAGTTGAGGCTGAGGTAGGGCAGGTGTTTGTTGAGCTGAGGTACTTGAACCTGATTGGACTGAGGCATGTAAAAACAGGGGTAAGGATATGGCATAGGACCTTGAGGGACAAAATATGCAGGAGATGATTGAACTTGTGAAGGATGACTAGAACTGGTGGAATGTTGCCCTTCGTTTTGTGAGCTATTGCTTGGGAATGTCACAAAGGGTGCAGATGAGTTAGATCCAGATGATCTACACTCTCTTGCAAAGTGTCCAAGTTTATGGCACTTGTGACACTTCAACTTGCTCTTGTCAAAACCAACCTTGGTTTTGCCAGAGAGACCTGGGAATTTCCGACTAGTCCTTTTGTAAAACTTTTGAGATCTAATGTTGATCATTGCCATTTGACTCAAAATGTCCATCTCTTCCAGATCATCATCTGCAATTCCTTTCAAATCATCCATCAAAAAGCACAAATTATCACTACTACCACCTGAATTACTATCAACACCAACAAAAGCATGTTCTCCACTGTTTGTAGAGAAATCTATATGCTCATCATATGAACCTTCTGATGCAACATACTCTGACTGCTGACCAACCAGTGCAGTATTTCTTGGTACAAAGTCATCAGTGAGCTTCCCAGATGAAGACAGTTTCCTTTTTTGTTCTACCTCTCGTTCAAATGTCAACAGTTTCCCATTAAGTTGGGTGAGAGATAGAGTGTCCAGATTTGCATTGGAGCGTAGGACAATAGTATATGTGTCCCATCTCTCAGGTAGGGATCTGAGGAATCTGTTGTTCATCTGGCTGTTTGAATATTCCTGCTTAACCATTTTCAACTCAGATATCAAACAGGAAAATCGCTCAAACCTTTGAGTCAGAGACTCACCCTTTCTATGAGAGAATGTCTCATATTGATGGGCAAGGATTTCTCTAGTGTTTGCCAAAACCTCATCAGTTCCTCCAAATTGTTCCTTCTGAGCAACCAGAGGTCATGAGCAGTTTCATGATGCATAAGCCCTAATTAGATTTCATTTGGCAGTGCCATGGCTAGAATTCCATGAGCTTTAGCATCAATTTTAAACAGTTTTAGATCCTCATCCAAATACTGCTCTAGTTTCTTCAGAACCATCTCATTCTCTTTCGGAAGACTCACCATAGGCTTGTATGGTCCATGAACCATAGAATTCCAACATCCTGTGCTATTGATAGACAGTTGATGGAGCATTCCGCGTTGCCATATGTTATACTCACTCCTAACAAGCATCGGAGGCTTTGTTGAGGATCCAGTATTGTGAGGATCATTTGTTGGTGTAGCCATTTTCACAGATTCAAACAAATTCAATGTAATTTTAACAAATTTTGCTCAAAAAGTCAACAACTCTGTTTTAAACACGTAGAACCTCAAATTAATTCACCGGAAGCAACCGAAATTCAAGCTCTATAACCAATTCTTGCTAATTTACTAATTCGATCAAACTTAGATATCAAAAGAGCAGTTTCAATGATCAATTGTTAAATCGATCAATGATTAACCTGCTCTGATACCATTTGAAGAGATGTCGTATCTAGTTTGATCAATTAGGTTATGATTTACAGCGGAATAGTATAAGAACTAGACGAAATTTAAGCAAGAACACAAAGGATATTCAATGAAACGGTACGGTTATAAAGAGAGAAAGTTTTCTGCAAAAGAGAATGTTTTCATTCATACACAAGTTTTAGGTATTACAAATTAGGTCAACCTTCCTTTTATAGAGGTAAGGTGACGTCAGCAGATGTCACCTGATAGCGACATCTAACCGTTTTATATAAACAACTGAAAATAACTAAAACTACTGAGGATGTCCACAACAGCTGAGGACATCCTCTTACAATAGAAGCTAAGTATTACTAATACTACAACTACTGAAAACAAACTACTGAACTAATAATTACAAACTACTGATTACAAACTACTGAACTGATAAAGACAACTACTGAAAAGTAAACCATCACAACTACTGAAGAGTACTACTTCAGCTGTTGTGACAACCTCTGAAGACTTGGTCTTCAGACTTTGTCTTCAGCTGATGTCTTTAGACTTTGTCTTCAGTACTTGTCTTCAGACTTTGTCTTCAATACTTGTCTTCAGACTTTGTCTTCAGTACTTGTCTTCAGACTTTGTCTTTAGTACTTGTCTTCAGACTTTGTCTTCAGTACTTGTCTTCAGACTTTGTCTTCAGCTGATGTAGTCTTCTTCAGTTGTTATGATGTCTGTGGGACTTAAAGATTTTTCTGATCTGGCTCATTGGTTCTTTTGGTCCAACAATAGATAATTTTATTATTATCTTTATCATCGTTCATTAACTATCGTTCGTTCATCATCGTATGTCATAGTTATCATTCGTTATCTTTCTTACATTCTGGGCCAATGCCACGGGCTATACCCCAACGTCATGCATATAGCGGGTACTGGGCTGAAGTCTATAATTAGACTCCCGTACATTGTGCCCGGTGGCCTGACCACAGTACCGGGGTAACTTCATTCGGACCAATGCCATGTGCTATACCCCACCGTCATGTATAAAGCGGGTACTGGGCCGAAGTCCTTAATTAGACTCCCATACATTGTGCCTGGTGGCCTGACCACAGTACCGGGGTAACTTCATTTGGACCAATGCCATGTGCTATACCCTACCGTCATGCATAAAGCGGGTACTAGGCCGAAGTCCATAATTAGAATCCCATACATTGTGCCCCGTGGCCTGACCACAATACCAGGGTAAGCAGCAAGATCCCATACATATGGTCAATCACAAGGTATAGACCGTAGTCTGCATCCTTCCGAGGTAGCTATCCCGCACACAGTGAGCTAACACCCTTTATTGGGTGTGAACCTCCATACATTGCTTGCACGACCTTTCTTACATTTGTCCGTTCATTAATGCATACATTCATTCATTCTTTATACTTCTCATATCATTAATATTAACTTCCGCTTTACGTTACATAATACTTCACGTTCATCTCATACTCATAATACGCAGCTCATGGAATAATACATAATAAGAAGCATAAGAAAACACATCATACATAAGCATAACATCATCATACATCATCACACATCATCTAAACATCATGCATCATCCATACCCGTACACATACCTAACAAGTCATCACAGAACATGGCCGACCCTCCGTGGGACAGCGGGGGTTCGGGGCGGCAGCCCCTAGTAGGTCCAAGGGGCAATGCCCCTGGCTGGGGTCGCGCTGCCAGGTCAGCATGAAAAATTTTTATTTTAACACTTTTATATAGCACATTTCCTAGAAAAATCGATCTTCCTGTTGAAACCTCTTAAAAATATTTCTAAGTTTTTAGGCGCATGAGCACTATGCAGGCGGTTGGCCTTCTAAACGCATGGGAACACTTAGGCGCATGGGAAGGTTCTGGGGGCATGGGCACTATTTGGGCGTATGGGCACTATTTGGGCGTATGGGCACTATTTGGGCGCATGGGCACTATTTGGGCGCATGGGCACTATTTGGGCGCATGGCCCAACACTTAGTCATTCTGGCCATTATTCCAGACGCTTGGGGTACTATTCAGGCGCATGGGCCTGACTTAGATGCATGGACATCTAGGCGGTTGGGTACTGTTCAGACGTTTGGGATTTCTGCGCAGTTGGGAACACTTAGTAAATTTAACCGTTGGCGCATGGGCCACTGTTTGGATGTTTGGGCAACTAACTCATACTAATTAACATAAATCAGACCCAACTCATCTTATATCATGATCTACACTTAGTATTAACATTCTAAGCATCATAACAGGTACATACACACATATCTATATCCCAAATTTGTACCGACCCATATACACATTACACACACATACATACGGGTTTCACCCATCTTTTATAAAACAGGTTCACATGCATTTTCCAGCCCCAAAATTGTTAAAAACATGTAAAAATGGGGTTCTAGAAACTCACCTTATTCAACTTTGGGTATATCTTCCTTCAAACCTGTTTGCTATGAGCTCAAACACCTAAAACCCACCAAAACACACACACACACAAACGTACATACACATACATAAGTATAAACTCGAACTAAAATCAGTCAAGAACAACTAAAAATCATCAAATTCTTACCTTAAATTCGACTTCTTCTTCCTCTTCTTCAAAAACCCGAGCTCTCTACTCTTTCTCTCTCTAAAATCGGTTGAAATGAAATGTGCAGATAACATCGGTGGCCATGCCACCTTTTGTACAAAATTATAATAAATTTTGTACTTTTGACATATTTAACCCCTCAACTTGGGTCAAATTGCATTTCCTCTATTTATTCTTCTTTATATAACTCTTAAAATATCCGGGTGTTACAAGTCCACCCCCTTATAAAGGTTTCGTCCCCGAAACCTGTTATTCCTCGAATAGATGTGGGTAATGCTACCTCATCTCCTCTTCAGTCTCCTACGTAGACTCGGATCCCTTTCTGTGCTTCCACTGTACACGCACAAGAGGGACCACTTTATTCTTTAACCTTTTCTCCTTACGATCAATGATCGCCGCTGCTTGCTCCACATAGTTGAGCCTTTTCATCTATTTCAATATCTTCTAGTTGTACAACCATGTCCTTATCAGCTAAACACTTCCGCAGATAAGATACATGGAATGTAGGGTGAATTCCACTTAACTCATCTGGTAGTTCCAACCTACAGGCCACCTCTCCTACTCGAGCAATGATTCGGAAAGGCCCTATGTATCTCGGGCTCAACTTGCCCCGCTTTCTGAACCGAATGATGCCCCTCTAAGGTGAGACTTTCAACATGGCTCTATCTCCCACCTGGAACTCAATCGGTCTACGTCTCTTATCAGCATACGACTTCTATCTATCTTTAGCCGCCTTCATAAAGGCTTTGATCTTTTCTAGTTTCTCAGTCGTAGCCTCGATCACCTCAATACTCCCCAACTCTTTCTGACCAATGTCATCCCAACAAACGGGTGTCCTGCATCTCCTACCGTACAACATCTCGTATGGTGGCATGCCAATGCTGGCATGATAACTGTTGTTGTACAAGAGTTCTACTAATGGCAAATGGTCATCCCAGCTTCCTCCAAAATCGATCCCGCACGCTTGAAGCATGTCTTCGAGTGTCTGGATCGTTCTCTCAGACTGACCGTCCGTCTGAGGATGATAAGCCGTGCTAATGTGTAGCCTTGTTCTCTCAGTCAGCTCCTAAAGAGTCTCATGAAAAGGCTGTCAAACAAATTTTTCATTATCTAAAGGGCTCTTCTTGTTTAGGACTTTGGTATCCTTATGGTTGGAATTTTGACTTACATGCTTACTCTGATAGTGATTCCAATGACTGCAGGTTAAACAAAAAGTCGGTTACTAGAGGCTGTCAATACTTGGGCAATTGTCTGGTTTCATGGCAAAGCAAGAAACAGACCACTGTCTCTCTCTCTACACGAGAAGCAGAATACATTGCCGCCTCCAGTTACTATTCTCAAGTGTTATGGATTCAGCACCAGATGATGGACTATGGGATCAACTTTTTTCATACCCCGTTGTTCTGTGACAACGAAGCAGCCATCGGCATTTGCAAAAATCCTATTCATCATTCCCGAACCAAGCACATCGAGACACGGATTCATGCAATCCGTGATGCTCAAGAAAGGGGTTTAATTAATATTATTCCCATTGATACAAAAAATCAAAAGGCAGATCTTTTCACGAAAACTTTCGATAAACCTCGCTTTTATGAATTAATTTCCATGCTGGGATTAATATCATTTTAAACCTGTCTTTCCTCGAAACATTCTGTGTTTATATTTCTTTCGTAACTTTCTTCTTTTTCCTTATATCTTTCTTTTTCTTTTGCTCCACCGCCCTTCGCCATTCTTTCATATTTAATAAAAAAATATAATAAAAAAAGATGTGTTAATAGATTTTAGAAATTTCTTTTCCTGATAGTCGTAGAAATTTCAGGGGAGAATAATTATAAATAACCGCTTCTTTTGTTTTCTTTTGTAGAATTTTGGCCTTCTTGAGATGTCTGAACAATATGAAGGAGGTCAACAGTATCATGTCGGGATTTGGTTGATAGGCTCAGCCCGAAAGCAAAGTAGATAGTACTCCCGTAGCTTAACTAAAAGAATAAGAAGCATGATTACTTGGACAATCCCCTTGACATCTTTGGCCTTCATAAAGTTTCAAGTCTTTGTTCAAAAAGGATTGAGAATGGAACATTTCTGTGTTGTTTTGCTCTTGTCTTATATATCCTTGTTTCTAAACATTCCCATCTGTTCCCTAAAGCTTATGCTTATTCATCTTTGTATCATAGAAGCTTTTCTGTGTATTGTTATGTCCTGTTTATGCTCATCTCCTCTTCTGTATGTAAGGCCCTATTCCTGGGCACCTCACAGTTGGTCATTCATCGCACCTAAAACATTTTAAAACGTGCATATATCTTGCAGCGGAATTTAAAACGTTCATTAATAACTAAAACATGTCATTTCATAATATTACAATATTCGTTTTCATCTCAAAATACATTGACATGTCAAAATATGGATGCCAGCCTCAACGGAACTGAGTAGTCGCCTCGTGCCATGCTCAGCAACATACCAGCCAACTGGAAACACATCAAAGTCAGCGTTGTTGAGTGAGTTACAGTTTTATTTTAAAAACATACTTTTCTTTCATTAAAAACTATTTCTTTACTTTAGGATATCACGCATCATACGTACATACACATAGATAATATCATTATTATGTTCTTTTCTCATTCATTCTTTATCTTTAGCTTTCACTCATTCTCTGTCTTTTACTTCTATCTGGATCCGGTCACACTTTACCCTCTTCATGGCACACAGCCATGATTACTGAGGTCGAGTGACAAGGATCCCGTTTCATGTGTTAACATTATGCTCCTTCCATTCATTATTTTCTTTCGTTCGTTCTTTAGCTTTCATTTCGTTCATTATCTTTCGTTCATTTCTTCCATTCATGCTATGTCCTTCATTCGTTTATTATCTTACTTATCGCACCTTAACGTCTTCGTACCCGAAGTACATATAGCATGAATCGCACCAATGGAGTTGTCACTAAGACCAACTCTCCCTCTGTGTGAGAACTTTTAGGGTTTAGCCAGAATCGCACACCATCTCATGGGTCAGCCCAAAATCACACGCTACAAAATCCACATGAGGTAGGCCAAAATCGCACGCTACATAGCACACAGTAAATACCACATCACACGTATCGGAGCAGCTACCAAAACTGAACTCCCACTGTGTCTATGTTCCCTTATAAGTTCCACCGTACACATCGCACAAATCACACCAAGGGAGACGTCACCAAGACCGACCCCCCCTGTGTGTGTGAGGGCTCTCGGGTTTTTGCCAGAATCGCACGCCATCCCATGGGTTAGCCCAAAATCGCACGCTACATAATCCAAATGGATAGGCCAAAATCGCATGCAACATAGCACACAGTAAATACCACATCGCACGTATCGAAGCAGCTACCAAAATTGAACTCCCACTATGTCTATGTCCCCTTATGAGTTAGCCATAATCGCAGGCTATAATACACACACAGTTGAGCTGACAACTCCCAATGAGTTGTGGGTCTCCTTTCTTTCTCTTGCAAGCCATCCTTACTCTCATTTATTCGTTCATCCTTGCATTCATTCATTACATTCCTCTCTTATTATCTTTCACTTTACGTTACATAATACTTTTCATTCATTCATAAACAATACACGTAAGGATACGGAAAGATAAACATACATCGAAGCAAGGAACGTCGACATTTACAAGTCATCAATCATCACCATCTATCATGGCAACATCATACTTAACATGCCTACGGAAAAGATGAACATACATCGATACTAGGAGCATCAACATTTACAAGTCATCAGTCATCATCATTATATAGGGCCTCATCAACTTAACATATATACATCATTCATATACACGCAATACTATCGTCGTAGTGCCCAACATCACTTCTAAGCCTTGACGGTTATCTCACATGTACCTACGGGAGCTACCACATCATTACTTACCCTTGCTCTATTCCCGAAGGCCAGTAATTGAACTATATCTCTCCTCGCATAACAGCACTATTTGGGCGATTGGGCACCCTTCAGTCGCATGGCCTTCATGCGACTGACCACTATGCGATTGGATCAATGCGGATGAGCACCCACGTGGATGAACACCCAATCGTGCGAATGGACTTTCTATCGTGCGAATGAACACTATGCGAATGGGCTCCTATGCCACTGAACCCTCAGTCGTGCGATTGGACAGCCATGCGAATGGACTTATGCAAGTGAGCTCTCAGTCGTATGAGCTGTCATGCGATTGAACCTCCAGTCGTGCATTTGAACCTCAGTCGTCCCTCAGTCGGCCGATTGGCCCTCTAGTCACCTAGCCCTAGCTGGGCAGCGACTGTTGTTCATCTCGAACTGCAGCCGCGACATTCGGCCTTCAAACCCTCCCAAACTCATTCTAAGCCCAATTCAAACCTCCTAAACCTTAGGGAATCATACTATGACATCATACAAGCACATACGACTCCAAAATCACGCTCTAAACACACCATACACAATCAAACCCAAATGGGTCCAACACACACATTTCAAAAACGGATTTATATGTGTTCCAGACCCAAAATCGGTTGAAAACAAGTAAATGAGGGGTCCTAGAACTCACATAAACAAGAAGAAGATGAAGAGCTTCGTTTGGACTAGTTACTCGACGAGTTTCGAGCCCGAACCACCACTTTTCTCTTCTTTCTCTCTTTTCTTCTTTTTGGCTGATTTTGCAAGTGTGGGGAGAGGGTAAGGGCTTCCCTCTCCCTTAAATACTACAGTCCCGTCGCCCGAGCTCCAGGCGTATGGGCGCTGCAGTCGCCTGAGCTCCATGCGATTGAACACTCCAGTCGTGCGACTTCCATGCGTATGGAGCTCCAGTCTCATGACTCCATGCGTATGGGACTCCAGTCGCATGACTCCCATGCGTATGGATGCCCCAGTCGCATGACACTCCAAACAGAATTTTTCAGGTGTTGCAAGTCCACCCCCCTTAAACGGGTTTCGTCCCCGAAACCTGTTGTTCCTTAAATCTTTGCGGGCAATACTATCTCATCTCTTTTCCAGTCTATCACCTGGAATCCTATCGCTCTACATCGTTTATCAACTTATGTCTTCTGGTCCATCTTTGACTATCTCCGTCGGCAACCTATGCATACTGATCAATATCCATTTGACTAGGACCTACGGCCTCAAATATGCCATATAGAGTACGGTCAGTATAATTAGAAAGAAACACCACAAGATTTGTTTGATGTTCTTTATGTATGAATAATGACCCTCTGGCAAACCAAACAACTGACGAGAAAGGCATTCATTAATCGTGATATGTGTTCTTCCAAATATAACTGCACCGAGATCGGTTTTTCTCAGGTTCCTTGCAGGTACACTATGATTGAAAGGAAAATCGGCTTCTTTGGTGGCCCAAACCAAATTTATCTTTTCTTTTGCTTCCGACCTCCCATTCTACTTGTTTGCTACAACGTTGAAACTATGCGTACGTTGCCATTCGATGAACCAATCACAGGCTAAAACCGTTCCTCAGACAACGGGTGACACGGCTTTCTCAATTGCATCACGTAATCCTCTAGGGCATCAGGTAACCTAGTGAATCCATTAATAGTAATCTCTACATTGAAGGCTCATTAATGTTCCTTCTCCTAACATGCAACTCACAACAGAAGGCAGTAGGAACGAACTACTACTAGCATCGCATTCAAGGCATAAGTGCACAAAATTAAATTACCGGAAACGTACCTGACGTCAAGTTGAAGTCCGCTCCAGCCTCCTCCTGCTTCATCGTGTTGGCGCTGCGTTTGCCCTCTGTCCTTCTCCTCCAGTCTTCTTCACTCCCAAACCTTCCGCCGTTGGCTTCTCATAGTTTTTACTCATATGGCCAATTCCTCCACAATTGTAGCATCTCACGGTTCCACATTCTCTAGCCACTTGACCACGCTTCCCATACTTGTAGCAAGTATTTGGTCCCCTTTTGCATTCTCCCGAATGCTCCATCCCACAATTTACACAACTATCCGACCCCGCACCAGGCGCGACCACACGACGGTCATCCCCCCGTGCGTGCTATATATTCGTTGGAACACCACCCCGTCCAGTTCTCTTCCCCCTCCAGTTCCGGTCTCCATCATCTTTCTCGCCGTCTTCAGCCACCACCACCACCGTCCTTTCGTCATACAGCTTTCCCGCCAAATCAACTGCCGACCTAAACATGCTTGGTCGGGCAGCGATCATGTGCCTACGGATATCCACCGGCAAGCTCTGAATATACCTCTTGATCTTCCGCGAAAGAGGTGTCACCTGATCTGGCACCAGCCATGCCATCTCGTTGAATTTGGTGGTGTACTACTGATTCGTCATCGTCCCCGCTTCCAACTGTAGGAACTCCCTTTCAACCTTATCCATCTCACGGTGAGGACAAAACTCCTCAATCACCAGCCTTTTCAACTCTGACCATCTCATCCTTCCGATAGCCCGGCTACCCTCAACTTGGACTATGTTGTCCCACCAGCACAAAGCTGAGTCCACGAAAGAGTGGGCGGCAAACTTCACTTTCTGATCCTCCCGGCACTCGCTGATATTCAGCACAGCTTCTATTTCCCTCACCCACCGGTGAGCAGCAGCAGCAGTGCCATTACCATCAAAAGTTGGGGCCTTGCATCGTTGAAATGCCTCGTAGTTACAGCCTCGTACCATCTCCGGCGCAGGCTCTTCCTCCTCTTTTTCCTCTTCGTCATCGAAGAAAACCATTTCAGTCTCGGGCCGTCTCCTTTCGCCCGAAGGTCTACCCCTTTACTGTCTCTCCCCATCTCTAACAACCTTTATCACCTCGGTCACTACAGACGGTAGGATTGTCTGCATGACCTGATGCACCTCCTCGACCACCGCCTCTTTCACTGAGGCCCTCAAGTTAGCACTCTCATCAGCGCCCTCCGGATGAGGGGCGGGTTCCTCATGAACCACCTTCTCAACCCTAGGTCTTCCTCTTGTGACCCGTGGTTCAGCACCACGTCCGCCATCACCTCCACCACACGAAGCCTTAGAAGATCTACCACCGGCCATCCTCTATAATACACTGAAAGATTCAAACACCAACATGGTCATTCAAGGGAATAGCTCAGATCATGTCAAGTACAGTAAGTCCCTAATTACAGTGATCAGTTATGATTAGCCACTTACTTTACTCTTCGTACCTCGAGCATTACCTTTCCTAACTACATTAGTATCTAAATCCACCAGCAACATATAAACACATAACATGCGCACATAATACCGGTTAACTTTAAGAAAATACTTGATGGCACGCAGCTACTCAGATTGGCATCCCATCCCTTTCTGTCCCATTCTCAGTTTAAGTTAAGGTTTATTTTGAAAATTTACCTATTTCACTTAAACTTTGGCTCTGATACCAACTTGTAAGGCCCCATTCCCGGGCACCTCACAGTTGGTCATTCATCGCACCTAAAACATTTTAAAACGTACATTTATCATGCAGTGGAATTTAAAACTTTCATTAATAACTAAAAACATGTCATTTCATAACATTACAATATTCGTTTTCATCTCAAAATACATTGACATCTCAAAATATGGATGCCAGCCTCAACGAAACTGAGTAGTTGCCTCGTGCCATCCTCAGCAACATACCTGCCAACTGGAAACACATCAAAGTCAGCGTTGCTGTGTGAGTTCCAGTTTTATTTTAAAAACATACTTTTCTTTCATTAAAAACTATTTCTTTACTTTAGGCTATCACGCATCATACGTACATACACATAGATAATATCATTATTATCTTCTTGTCTCATTCAATCTTTATCTTTAGCTTTCATTCATTCTCTGTCTTTTACTTCTATCTGGATCTGGTCATACTTTACCCTCTTCATGGCACACAGCCATGATTACTGAGGTCGAGTGACAATGATCCCATTTCATGCGTTAACATTATGCTCCTTCCATTCATTATTTTCATTCGTTCATTCTTTAGCTTTCATTCGTTCATTATCTTTCATTCGTTTCTTCCATTCATGCTCTGTCCTTCATTCGTTTATTATCTTACTTATCACACCTTCACATCTTCGTACCCGAAGTACATATAGCACGAATCGCACCAATGGAGTTGTCACTAAGACCAACTCTCCCTCTGTGTGAGAACTTTTGGGGTTTATCCAGAATTGCATGCCATCTCATGGGTCAGCCCAAAATCGCACGCTACAAAATCCACACGAGGTAGGCCAAAATCGCACGCTACATAGCACACAGTAAATACCACATCACACGTATCGGAGCAGCTACCAAAACTGAACTCCCACTGTGTCTATGTTCCCTTATGAGTTCCACCGTACACATCGCACAAATCACACCAACGGAGAGGTCACCAAGACCGACTCCGCCTGTGTGTGAGGGCTCTCGGGGTTTAGCCAGAATCGCACGCCATCTCATGGGTTAGCCCAAAATCGTACGCTACATAATCCACATAAGATAGGCCAGAATCGCTTGCTACGTAGCACACAGTAAATACCACATTGCACGTATCGGAGCAGCTACCAAAACTGAACTCCCACTGTGTCTATGTCCCCTTATGAGTTAGCCAAGATCGCACGCTATAATACACACACAGTTGAGCTGACAACTCCCAATGAGTTGTGGGTCTCCTTTCTTTCTCTTGCAAGCCATCCTTACTCTCATTTATTCATTCATCCTTGTATTCATTCATTACATTCCTCTCTTATTATCTTTCACTTTATGTTACATAATACTTTTCATTCATTCATAAATAATACACATAAGGATACGGAAAGATAAACATTCATCAAAGCAAGGAACATCGACATTTACAAGTCATCAGTCATCACCATCTATCATGGCAACATCATACTTAACATGCCTACGGAAAAGATGAACATACATCGATACCAGGAGCATCAACATTTACAAGTCATCAGTCATCAGCATTATATAGGGCCTCATCATACTTAACATACATACATCATGCATATACACGCAATACTATCGGTGTCATGGCCAACATCACTTCTAAGCCACGACGGTTATCTCACATGTACCTACCGGAGCTAACACATCATTACTTACCCTTGCTCTTTTCCCGAAGGCCAATAATTGAACTATATCTCTCCTCGTACATAACAGCCCTATTTGGGTGATTGGGCACCCTTCAGTCGCATGGCCTTCATGCGACTGAACACTATACGATTGGACCAAACCGGATGAGCACCCATGCGGATGAATACCCAATCGTGCGAATGGACTTTCTATCGTGCGAATGAACACTATGTGAATGGGCTCCTATGCGACTTAACCCTCAGTCGTGCGATTGGACAACCATGCGAGTGGACTTATGCAACCGATCTCTCAGTCGTATGACCTGTCATGTGACTGAACCTCTAATCGTGCGTTTGAACCTCAGTCGTCCCTCAGTCGGCCGATTGGCCCTCCAGTCGCCTAGCCCTAGCTGGGCAGCGACTGAAGTTCATCCCAAACTGCAGCCGCGACATTCGGCCTTCAAACCCTCCCAAACTCATTCTAAGCCCAATTCAAACCTCCTACACCTTAGGGAATCATACTATGACATCATACAAGCACATACAAGTCCAAAATCACGCTCTAAACACACCATACACAATCAAACCTAAATGGGTCAAACACACACATTTCAAAAACGGATTTATATGTGTTCCAGACCCAAAATCGGTGGAAAGCAAGTAAATGAGGGGTCCTAGAACTCACACAAACTAGAAGAAGATGAAGAGCTTCGTTTGGACTAGTTACTCGACGAGTTTCGAGCCCGAACCACCACTTTTCTCTTCTTTCTCTCTTCTCTTCTTTTTGGCCGATTTTGCAAGTGTGGGGAGAGGGTAAGGGCTGCCCTCTCCCTTAAATACTACAGTCCAGTCGCCCGATCTCCGAGCGTATGGGCACTCTAGTCGCCTGAGCTCCATGCGATTAAACACTCCAGTCGTGCGACTTCCATGCGTATGGAGCTCCAGTCGCATGACTTCCATGCGTATGGGACTCCAGTCGCATGACTCCAATGTGTATGGATGCCCCAGTCGCATGACACTCCAAACAGAATTTTCCGGGTGTTACACTGTATGGTAGTACTGACCTGGAGTGATGATCTCCTCTGCTGTACGGAAGTACTGACCTGGAGCTCTTATCGGCACAACGTGATGATCTCCTCTGCTGTACGATAGCCACAAGCTCGGGGCTCAACGAAAGAGAAAGTCTTGGCATTAATAAAATGGGGGTTAGCTGTGAAAGAAAGAGCCTGGACCAACCGGCTAAATAAATCTTCCTGAATTGGAAGAGCAAGAACAAGTCTCTCCGTTTTTTTGGGGGAGCAGAGCAGCTTCCTCTATTATGAACTGACCTAGAGCTCTCATCGACACAATTTGAAGAACTCCTCTGCTGTACGGTAGTAATGACCTAGAGTATCCATCAGTACAACTTGATGATCTCCTCTGCTGTACGTGAGTACTGACTTGGAGCTCTCATCAACTGCTGTCAATTTGTATCTTGCTTCTTCTGATAAAGGTATCTTTATTGTACGTCAAAAGAATTAATCAATCAGTAGGTGTCATTCGTTCAATATATCATGAGGACAGGACAAGTTTCTTTGCCAAATTTCTATGGGGACTGAGTCTTTCCATGTCTTTCTTAAATCTAACCGATAACATGATAACAACGGCTACGGTTGACTTGTCGAAAAGAAGAAGGCATGGGCTTAGAAAGGACAAGTATATCTGCAATCTCACCGAACTATGACGCTCCAGAAGATTCCTTCAGCTTCTCGTTTTTCTTAAGATCTTTTCTTTCTTCTGATAAAACAATATGATGTTTGGTGTGATCGTATGGGGTCTTTTTCTTGTGATTTCGTTTTCTTTTGCTTTTTCTTTCTGGTTGTGTTTATTTTGTCTTTGGTTTTCTATGAAAATGAAGCTCAATTTTTTAATTTTAGGGTTTTCTTCGAAATAATACTTTCGCAGGTAGTTTCACTATGCGAAACTGTAGCTTCGCATGGCGAGACTACAGCTTCGCTGACACTTTCGCCGTGGTTCTTTCGCTCACTTTTGCTCAGCAAAACCATAGCTTCGCTCTAGCGAAAGTATATAAATTCGGAGAAACTAGTACCAGCGAAAGTGTAGATTCCTCTACGAAACTACTTACTATTTAGGTCTCTCTACGAAACTGCGATCGCATTTGTGTTGTTTTGATCTGGTTTTTTACTGATTTACCATCACAAGTGAGTTTCGAACTCAGCACCATAGTCTTCTCTAGGTTTTTCTCTTCCATTATAGAGTATGTTGATTGAGACTGTTGGGTTGTGTCGCAGTTCATTCTGCGAAACTACCCATTGTCCAGCGAAACTGAACGAAAGTTCTTCATTTTTCAGCGAAACTATGTAGTTATGCTGTCCGAGCGAACTAAATAGTTTCGCTAAACGAAACTCAGTTTCGCTGTGCCGTAACTACAGTTTCGGCCAGTCGAATCTACCACTCTGTCATGCCGAAACTAACAGTTTTGGCCGCCGAAATTGTCTCTTTCTTTTGCTGAAACTAAAATAATTTCAGCGAAACTATAGTTTCGGCTAGCAAAACTATACCTTTTGATATTATTTTATTTTATTTATTATTATATTATTCTTGCATATATCTTGCTAACTTGTTCTACTTGGTTTTCAGTTTAAATGGTCATTCCCAAGTTTGATGGGAGGAACAACATTACAACCATATTAGACGATACTCACCCGAAAGCATCTGGGTTTAGAGATTATATCCGGTGGCTGCCAAGATCCCCGATTGCATACGCGATCTCCCACTCCACTACCATATATGATCTGCACATTTGAGATTTCTGGCGTACTACTGAGTATGATACTAGGGGAGACTCACAGAGGATCATAGCCAAAGTACTGGAGAATGATCTGATTATTACTGAAGATGTTATATCTAGAGTACTGAGGCTTGAAGAGGACTTTGGAGAGGAGGTTGAGTTATCTGATCAGGAGGTGTTTGATGCTTCCCGCTCAATGGGATATAAAGGACCTCCTTTCGGGACTAGAAGGAAAACAAAAAGTCCTTTATGTCCAAGGAGTGGAGATACATAGCTCATGTTTTATTATGTGCTTAGATCACCAAAAAGGTGGATCACATGGGCTGAATCTGGATTGGGCAAAGGCAATGGTGATTTCTGTAGGGGAGAGAAGGCAAATATAGCCAGTTTGATATTTGCTTGTATGGCTAAGAACGTGATGGCATTGAAGGAAGACAAATGGCTGCCATATCCCTGATTTCTTTAGATGATCATAAACGACCTAATCCATTGATGGGTTTGTTGGAACAAAAAATCATAGTTTAACCATTTAAACTTTCAGAAAACGCAGCGGAATTACAACTTTATAAACCCCTTTATAAGCTGAAAAATATGTTCATTAGATGACCATATTAATGTATAAAACAAACCCAAAGAACAAAGGATAATTTATGTGAATATACAAGCTATGAACATATGAAAATGCACATAAAATCACAGCTTCAGTGAGCTGTGATTTACTACCTTACTGCAGCAGAATTTCGACCAAGGATGGGTGGTTTTGGATGCTTGAAATTTGCCAAGAGCTCAAAGTAGAGATCCTCAAGCTTGTATACCCCAAGCCTCCTTGCAAACACCTTCTCTTGTTAGGTAGAAATCACCTAAAACAACACCAAAACCTTCAAGAAAACCCTGATTTGCTTGCTGCTGGTCCGTAACTTTCTTGAGGGAGAGGAGAGTGTTTTGTGTTGTTTTCATGCAAGAAGAGAATGAGAAATGAGAGTCTCTCTCTTTAACTAGTTAGTGGAGTGGAGACAAGCCTTGCATGTGTTCATTAACCAAAGGAATAACTTGGTTAAAACAAGATGAGCATGCATGTGTGTAGTGTTCAAGAGAATAAGTTGCTAGTGGAAACACATGACAAGCATGTGTGTTTTCCACTCACCAAGTCACATGGACGGTTTTATCATGCAAAAAGGAAAGATTTCCTTTTATTTTTATTCTCTTAAATATTAATACACACATGTATATATTGCCTACTCTTTTAACTAGTTTATACAATAAACCAACTAATTGTATAAGTAGTATACTCTCATTATTATTTGGTGTTATACAACTAATTTAAATAACACTTCAAATAATATTATTGAACAAAATATCCTAATGAATTGTTCCATCTCATATGCAACTTATTTAGAAAACCCATTTTCTAAATTGGTGTAAATATTTAATTGCATGATCATATCATCAATTAAATATTTATTGGTGTTTGCTAAGCTTGTTATTGGGTATAACCCGACTTGGATCATAACGTACTGACCACATCAATATTTTATGTGTCTTGTGCATATAGAATCCTACAATCTCCCACTTGCCCAAGATTCATAGAAGATTGATGCAAGCAGTAAATAACGCCTAACAACGGTTTACTACCGTTAATACGCATGACTTATGACCATTCAATAACATCATCCCGTTCAAGTACCCTACTTGAAATGATTTAGGTGAATCAATCGTCTATCCTTTTGTTACAGATGTCATGTTAAATCCAAGGGCACAGAATGATCATTCCTTGTTGATTTAACTTAATCAGGCCTTAGACATCTAACTCTCAACGAATAAGAGGAACAAATTCCATCTTGACTACATACGTTTCTCACAAACACCTCGTGTTATGCCTGAACATACCCTTATGTACTGTCCACTATTTCAGGACAATGAAGAATTAGCTCAAGGTATAATCCTTGGTGAATATCAAAACCCAATATGTATCTCAGGTCGGAGGATACTAAATGATATTCGCCTTTACTCAAATTTACTTATGATCAATCGATAAGATTCCATGTAGTAAAATTTGAGATGCGGGTTAGTCCAATATTTGTATCCCACAAATATCTATGAACCTTGGTAGCAACCCATTGCTCTATATTCATCCTTATGAATATCAACCAATCCAAGTTCATAATAATCTTACCCTCACACTTGTTCCGACAAGTATGAACGACTACGGACATTTAGTGTAATTAATTTACTCATGGATTAAACATGCTAAATTGGAACATTAATTGAAACATTATAACCAAATAATTTTATTCAAATAATAAAGAGTTCCACATATTGAAATACAAAATTTGATCAAGTCCAATCACTAGAATATTGAAGTCCTAATGCACAAGTGTGACTTTCATGCTTTGACCTATCTAGGAGCTTCGTGAATGGATCCGCAATGTTTTGATCGGTATGAACTTTGCGAATATATATCTTCCCCTTTTCAACTTCATCCCTAATGTAGTTGAATCTCCGTTCAATGTGCCGAGTCTTTTGATGAGTGCGAGGTTCCTTGATTTGAGCAATAGCACCTTCGTTGTCACAAAAGATCTCTAGGGGGTCTTGAATGGTAGCAACAACCCCTAGATCAGCAATGAACTTCCTAAGCCACGCAGCTTCTTGAGCTGCCAATGAAGCGGCGATGTATTCAGATTCTCTTGTAGATAGTGCCACTACATCTTGCTTTGAGCTCTTCCAAGAGACTGCTCCTCCATTCATAATGAAGACATATCCCGACTGTGATCGAGAATCATCTCGATCAGTTTGGAAACTCGCATCCGTGTAACCTTTTACAACGAGCTCCTCCTCACCAGATCCATATATTAAGAACATATCCTTAGTGTTTCTAAGGTATTTCAAAATACTTTTAACGGCCATCCAATGACTATTACCAGGATTCTGTTGATATCTACTTGTCATGCTTAGAGCACATGACACGTCCGGCCTAGTACATATCATTGCAAACATGACGGATCCTATAGCAGATGCATATGGGACTCCATTCATTCTTTCTTGTTCAACCTTTGAACTAGGGCATTGAGATGAGCTCAATATAGTCCCCTTTTGAATAGGTACCAAACCTTTCATAGAATTCTCCATCTTGAACCTTTTCAAGATCTTTTCAATGTATGTACTTTGGTTTAAACCTATTATCCGCCTTGATCTATCCCTATAGATCTTTATTCCTAAAATATAGGTGGCTTCACCAAGATCCTTGATGGAAAAACAGCTTCCAAGCCAGGTTTTTACACCTTCCAAGGTTGGAATGTCGTTTCCAATTAGTAGAATGTCACCGACATATAATACAAGGAATGTAATAATGCTCCCACTAGCTTTCTTATATACACAAGCTTCATCAGCGTTTTTGACGAAGCCAAATTTCTTTACTTCATCATCAAAACGGCGATTCCAACTTCTTGATGCTTGTTTCAATCCATAGATTGATTTCTTTAACTTGCATACCTTGTTAGGATGTTTTGGATCGACAAAACCTTCAGGCTGTTTCATATGGACATCTTCCTCAAGATATCCATTAAGAAAAGCAGTTTTGACATCCATTTTCCAAATCTCATAGTCATAATATGCTGCTATGGCAAACAATATCCTGATAGACTTTAGCATGCCACAGGCGAAAAGGTTTCATCATAATCAACCCCTTGAGTTTGAGTGAAACCTTTTGCTACAAGTCTAGCTTTATAGGTATCCAAGTTTCCATGCATATCGGTTTTCTTCTTGAAAACCCACTTACTTCCAACTATCTTGGACTTAAGAGGTGGTGTAACCAATTCCCAAACATGGTTATCATACATGGACTGCATCTCAACATTCATGGCTTCTTGCCATTTGTCAAAATCAGGTTTTGACATTGCCTCTTGGTATGTGGTTGGTTCATCCGAATCTACCACATAGCATCCATCCATGAAAAATCCATATCTCTCAGGAGGAACACTAATTCTACCAGATCTGCGAACGTTTTGTGTATCTTGATCATCCATATGATCATTTTCAACATCCTCATGTTGATTGCTAGTTTCAACCAATTGTGTATCGTCTTGTGAATCTTGAACCTCTTCAAGTTCCACTGCTCTTCCACTAGTTTCTTCCGAAAGAAACTTAGTTTCCAAGAACTTTGCCTTTCGAGCAATAAATACTTTCTGTTCTGTCGGATCATAGAAATAATATCCAATACAATCTCTAGGATATCCAATGAAGATACACTTTGTGGATCGGGCTTCCAGTTTGTTTTGAGTGTATTGCTTAGGATAAGCATCATACCCCCAAACTTTTAAATATGATAATGATGGAACCCTTCCATGCCATATTTCGAAAGGTGTCCTTTCCACTTTCTTGGTTGGGGCCATATTTAAAATACGGGCCGCGGAGAGCAAAGCGAAACCCCAAAATGATAGAGGTAGTGTACTTCTAGCCATCATAGATCGAACCATATCCAATAGAGTCTGATTCCTCCTCTCAAACACACCATTATGTTATGGTGTTCCAGGTGGAGTAAGTTATGAGACTATCCCACAACTCCTAAGATACTCTTGAAATTCACTACTTAGGTATTCACCTCCTCTATCTGTACGAAGAATTTTGACCGTTTTGTTGAGTTGATTTTCTACTTCATTCTTGAAGATTTTGAACATTTCAAAAGATTCATGTTTGTGTCTTAACAAGTACACATACCCATAACAACTATAGTCATCGGTAAAGGTAATGAAGTATCTTTCACCATTCCTAGTTATTGGTTTAAAAGGTCCACATACATCCGAATGTATGATTCCTAATAAATCCTTTGCCCTTTCATTAGTCCCACTAAAAGGGGCCTTTGTCATTTTACCTTGTAAACAAGACTCACATACATCAAATGAATCATTTTCATTAGTTTTCAAAAAACCATTCTTTTGGAGTTTTTGCATACGATTCTTGTTTATGTGACCAAGGCGACAATGCCAAAGATAGGAATCACTCAAATCTAATTTGAGCTTTTTGGTGGTTGCTTGGTACATTGAGCTATCATATGTTGTGTTTTCATGAACCAATTCATAAATACCATTACAAGGTATAACCTTAAAATAAAACATATGATTGAAAGAAACATGAATATCATTGTCAACAAACTTGAAATCATAATCACATTGTCTTCAACGGGAAACAGAAATAATGTTCCTAGTTAAACTAGGAGCATACAAAACATTCCTTAAAATAACTTCCAAACCACTTGGAAGCTTCAAAATGTAGTCTCCTTGGGCTTCCACGTGAACTTTTGCACCATTCCCCATGAAGAGACTAATTTCCCCTTTTGCGTAGTACTCACTTCTTTTGAACCCCTGCAACAAATTGCAAATATGAGTTCCACATCCGGTATCTAGTACCCATGTGTTAGAAGAAATAACATTTAGCTCAACATGTATCATAAAGATTGTACCTGAGGTTTGCCCCGCATCCCTCTTTTCTCTCAATGCTTTGAGATAGACCGGGCAATTGCGTTTCCAATGGCCTACCTCACCACATTCAAAACACGGGTCATTTTGAGCAACTTTTTCCTTCTTTTTGGGTGGCTCCACTTTTGCTTTTCCTTTTCCCTTCCCCTTGACGTGCCCCTTCCCTCTTGCAACACTTGCCCTAGGGTCGGGGAGGTGCCTCTTCTTACTACCTCCTTCATTGATCGTAAGGACCGGTAGAACCTTTCTACCCATGCCCGCCTCGGCCGTTTTGAGCATTGAGTGAAGCTCACCAATGCTCTTGTCCCATCCATTCATGTTATAGTTCATAACGAAGCTATCAAACTTTTTGGATAGTGAGTTGAGGATCAAATCCGTTGCCAACTCATTGGACACGCGACAGTTAAGCCTTTCGAGGCGATCAATGTGGCTCTTCATCTTAAGAACATAAGATGACACCGATTGGGTCTCGTCCATTTGACATGCATGGAGTGCTCGAACCGTTTTGAAGCGCTCCACCCTTGATTGTTGTTGGAACATTTCCTTCAACTGGGTGATCATGTCATAGGCATTATGGTTCTCAAAGTCCTTTTGCAAATCGGGAATCATGCTTGCTAGCATGAGGCATGCGACTTGCACAGAGTCCTCCATGTACTTGACCCACTCGGCAAGAGCCTCATCGTCATTTTCATCGGGTTGATCGGGAATGGGATCGTCTAACACATAGGATTTCTTTTCTTGCTTGAGAACGATTCTCAAGTTTCGATACCAATCCATGAAGTTCCCATGGTTTAGACGTTCCTTTTCAAGGATTGTTCTTAGTGATAGGTTATGGACGGTCGGGTTTGTGTTGTTGTTTGCGGCCATTCTACAAAATTTACAAAGTTCTTATTAGTATTTCTTAAAAAATTACATTTTAATCATTAATACCCTTTACGTCTCATAGACAATTAATAATTAAAATCTAGAATCCAACGTTACATTTAAATATCGGTTAGGTGACCTTTATCCCTTTATTTAAATTACCAAGGTAGTCAACTTTTGACAATTGTAACCTATTACAATTTCTAGTATATGGTATCGGTTAAACATCTTATGTTTGTTTGGCATGTTTATCCCATCAACACCCTTTGTACGTCATGCTTCCGTGATCCTAATACATGATTTCCAAATTAAGTTGTCCTACTTAGACACACATGTGGATTTGCTAATATTAGTGGTTAGGTGACCTTTATCCCATAAATATGGCAAACCCACCTCAAACTCATAAGTTCCCTCTAATGTGGTTAGGTGACCTTTATCCCACATCAAGTTCTCAAATGATTTGAGTGTTGTATAAGAGGATGGTGTTTGACTTATTTTAATAGGGATTTGAACATTTAGAGGTTTCATAATTCTAGTTTAGAAAACTCTATGTACTTGTATTTGCATGCTTTCAAATACAATGTACCCTATGGTTCTTTTAATAAAACCCATTTTATTATAAAATCATTAATCCTTTTTAATAACCTTTTATTAACTTTTAATGATTAAGAACCATTAATTTTCATCTTGTTTAGTTTGTTTATGAGTTTGTAATATATGTCTAAATATCAACCAAACAATCAAACAACAAACATTCAAACAAGCATAAACATGAGTGCATAACCATAGCTACTAAGTTGACAACACTTGTTTGCCATCACAAGTGTTGTCATAAGGTCTTTCTTAAGGTTTTGTAATGACACATTATATGTGTCCATGGACTCCCACTTGAATCCATATCCAAATACTTCAAGGTCCATGTCTTTGATGTCCATCTTTGGGTCTTGATCTTGTGCATCTTCCTTTTACAAAATTATATCCTAATACATTTTTCTAATAAAAAGAAATGAACCTAATCTATTTATTACATAACCAAATGAATAAATAATTACAACCCAAATAATAAACATAAATATTACAACCCAATTGAATGAATTAAAACAACCATTCCAATCATCCAAATGACATAAGGCCAAAGGCTAGGTTATGCACTATCATATGAACAATCATATATATATTATTCAATAAACACAATAAACCCCACCAAACCCTAAATTTTCGGCCAACATAAACTGAAAATTTGGGTTTGTTTGTCCAAACAAACAACAACCAAACATATCAAGCAATTGACATTTCTATCTTTCAAAGTTTAATCATAAGCATGAAGATATACTTTGAAAGACTTGAGGTTTATTAAATCAACTAAAATCAGCCCCTAATTAGTTGATTAACATCCTTTAAAATGATTTTTAAAGGATAAGAACAAGTAAGTATTCACATAACCGGCTCTTGATGCCATTGATGGGTTTGTTGGAACATAAAATCATAGTTTAACCATTTAAACTTTAGAAAACGCAGTGGAATTACAACTTTATAAACCCTTTTATAAGCTAAAAAATATGTTCATTAGATGACCATATTAATGTATAAAACAAACCCAAAGAACAAAGGATCATTTATGTGAATATGCAAGCTATGAACATATGAAAATGCACATAAAATCACAGCTTCAGTGAGCTGTGATTTACTACCTTACTGCAGCAGAATTTTGACCAAGGATGGGTGGTTTTGGATGCTTGAAATTTTCCAAGAGCTCAAAGTAGAGATCCTCAAGCTTGTATACCCCAAGCCTCCTTGCAAACACCTTCTCTTGTTAGGTAGAAATCACCAAAAACAACACCAAAACCTTCAAGAAAACCCTGATTTGCTTGCTGCTGGTCCGTAACTTTCTTGAGGGAGAGGAGAGTGTTTTGTGTTGTTTTCATGCAAGAAGAGAATGAGAAATGAGAGCCTCTCTCTTTAACTAGTTAGTGGAGTGGATACAAGCCTTGCATGTGTTCATTAACCAAGGGAATAACTTGGTTAAAACAAGATGAGCATGCATGTGTGTAGTGTTCAAGAGAATAAGTTGCTAGTGGAAACACATGACAAGCATGTGTGTTTTCCACTCACCAAGTCACATGGACGGTTTTATCATGCAAAAAGGAAAGATTTCCTTTTATTTTTATTCTCTTAAATATTAATACACACATGTATATATTGCCTACTCTTTTAACTAGTTTATACAATTAACCAACTAATTGTATAAGTAGTATACTCTCATTATTATTTGGTGTTATACAACTAATTTAAATAACACTTCAAATAATATTATTGAACAAAATATCCTAATAAATTGTTCCATCTCATATGAAACTTATTTAGAAAACCCATTTTCTAAATTGGTGTAAATATTTAATTGCATGATCATATCATCAATTAAATATTAATTGGTGTTTGCTAAGCTTGTTATTGGGTATAACCCGACTTGGATCATAACGTACTAACCACATCAATATTTTATGTGTCTTGGGCATATAGAATCCTACATCCATAACGTTCCAAGACACGGAGAAGTGAAGAATTTAGTGTCGATGAACACACGTATCTTTGATGATTGTTGTGCAATCAGGCACGACTTCAGTGGGAGGATTACACACTTGTGGGAGAATATGTATACTCCAGAGCGTTGGGCATACATCAGGAAAGTTATAGAGTCTGAGGACAAACGTGCTGAGGAGACGAGACAACAACAGTCTGAAGCTGTAAAGAAGAGAAAGAGATACGCCAAAGAAAAAAGATTATGTTTTTGAAGAAGAGGTTCATGAGATGGCGTCTGAGGCCAGGGCGGAGAAGGAGAAGAGGGCAAAGAAGAAATCCGATTCTGGGGAAACTGAGAGGAGAACCAAACAAAGACATCAAACATTTACTAAGCCCCCACAAACTGAAAAAGGGCAAGTTTAGATGAGGATGTAATCAGGAACCTCAACACCCCTCTCTCCAATAAATTGAGTATGATTAAGACTAAGCTGATTAATCAGGGGATAAGGGAGAAGCAAAAGGATGAGATGATGGAGGGAATGACTAAGATGCTGATTTATCAAAACAAACTGATCAAGAGACTGCTGGAGGAGGTTAATAAGCTGAAATCTGCTGCCAGCCTGCCCAATCAGCTAATTCAACAAGAGTTGGATGATTTGGCTGATACTTCTAAGTTCCCATTTCTGAATATGGGTACCTCTTCTAGGACAGGAGAGGGTACATCAGGTGCAGGAGTAGAAGAAACATGGAGATTAGAAAGGAGAACAGAGAGTGAGCACGTGGAGCATGTAGAGGAGGTGATTGAGGCTGGGTTTGTGGATATAGGGATGAACCTTGATGATTTTACTATAGAGGAGGCATTCAAGACCTTGCCTAGATGGGATCTAAGAAGGTTGGCAACTTTGCCTCTGCTTGATGCTGATTTGAGTGAAAGAGCAAAGCTGCTAGAGAAAGATATTAAGAATGGGCTGAATGACAACTTCCAGGAATTTGGGTTTATGAAGGCAGAGAGGAAGAGGTCCAAGAAAGACAAGGATTGGGTGACGGGTAAAGGTAAGATTGTACTGAGTGTGAAGCCACCGAAAACTGTACACAGAGTTAGGCTGGCTAGTCCCCCCTAACGTCTACAAGGATTCGAGAAGTGGTTTTATGATAATAATATGGGGGAGGCGGTGATAAGGGTGAAGGGTGGTATAGAATATAGACTTTTTGATCCTTTGGAAGTTTTTGGATTCTCTGATGAAGACTTGCTCATTCTCTGTGAGAATCATATCAAAGCGGGAGCAGGAGAGGAGACGAGGAAGGAAGCAAGCCTGTTCATGATGGTGGCTAACAAGGTGAGAGGAGTAAGGGATGAAATAAAGGAGCTAGCGGAGAAAGTAAAGGATGATGATGATCTGAACTTGTAAATCCGGGACTTGACAAAACAATTTGCACAAGCTAGTGCTCGTCCCGAAGGAGCTGATGAAGCAGGAGGTGACCAAGGTGGATCAGTTGCTGAAGCTCAACAAAAGAAGACCGCAGGAGCTGAGACAGATATCAGGTGTAGGAGCAGGGGAAGCTGGAGCTGAATAGAGATATCAAGACAAGCAAAGTCTGTGATATCCAACCTAGGGAGAGTATTGAATATCAAGTATAGGTTGGACTCACCTTAGATTAGTATTTGTATATATTTCTATGTAATAGGATTAATGTTAGATTACTTTTGTAATTTGATTAGTTTAATTAATCATTTTTTAGTCCAGCGAAACTATGAGCGAAACTGTAGTTTCGCTCACAGTCAGCTGTTTAGTTTACCCAGCAAAACTGTTATTTCTGCCGGGCAAACTATAGTTTTGCTAACATAGTTTCGCAGTTAGCAAAACTTTCTGTGAAACTAAGACTGCTATATATAGAAATCATCTTGTTCATTGTTTGGCATCCTTGCAAAAACCCTAATTGAATATCTGTGTTGCAAGTGTCATTTGTAAGTTGTTTCTTATTGATATATATTGAGTTTATCTTATTTCATTTGTACTGTTGCTTACTGGGTCATCTTTGAATACCTTTTGGTCTTCATTGTTCTTCAAAATCATTGTATGTGTTGTTAGTTTCTAGTATTGAACGATTCAAACTTTCATTTGTACTGAAAATTCGATCATATGGACCAAAACCATCCATTATACCTAAACTTTGTTTCTGGTAGTGACTATTATCCTCGTATATCTAAAGTTCACTAATGAACTTGGCATTCATATCATCATATCATCAACAAGCCAAAACATCATAGGAAATCATAGAAAAGTCATATTTATATGTAAAATGGTTGGTTTTACAGAATACGTAATGTAGGTATGCATACTAGCCCCAAAAGAGAAAACATTTAAAAGTGGGGGTCTAGAACTCACCAGGATCGTCAAATGTCCATAATCATCATCTACTTGAATTTTCAAGTAATGTCATCATCATAATCGATTTGCCATCTTTTACAACAAAACCTTAACCATTATCCTACAATCAACATCATCATAACATCCTCATCATGTTTCAAATACATCATCACCCTAAACTTATATACCACTAACTACTAATGTCCCTATCATCATAGTTGTTGGACCAAAAGAACCAATGAGCCTGATAAGAAAAACCTTTAAGTCGCACAAACATCACAACAACTGCTGAAGGCTTCATCAGCTGATGACAACAACTGAAGACTTCATCAGCTGAAGTTCAAGTGCTGAAGACTACATCAGCTAAAGTCAAGAACTGAAGACTTCAGAGGTTGTCACAACAGCTGAAGTAGTACTCTTCAGTTGTTGTGATGGTTTCTTTTCAGTAGTTTTCTATTTTAGATTCAATAGTTTTCTTTCAGTAGCTTACTTAATGTAAAACGTCTGAAGAGCCTGTTCTTCAGACGTTGTAGTTCAGTAGTTGTAGTTTCAGTAGCTATAGTGCTAGTTTACACTTAGCTTTTGTAAGAAGATGTCAGCTATTGTAGACATCTTCAGTAGTTTAGTTTACTTTTAGTAGTTGTTGTAATAACGGTTAGATGTCACTATCAAGTGACATTGACATCGGCTGACGTCACCTCCCTTTTTTGTTATTGCCGAAGCATGTGTTGAACAAAATATTCCTTTTTGCAGAAATACATTATCTATCTATAACCGTACTGTTCCATTGAATTATCATTTGTGTTCTTGTTTGAATTTTTCTAATTCTTATACTATTCCGCTACTAATCAAATCTAATTGATCAAACTGGATACCAGATCCTTTCAAATGGTATCAGAGCCGGTTAATCATTGATCGATTTAACAATTGATCATTGAAACTGCTCTTTTGATATCTACGTTTGATCGAATTATCAAATTTGCAAGAATTAGTTATAGAGTTTGAGTTTCTGCTGCTTCTGGTCAATTAATTTGAGGTTTTAAGTGTTTTTGAGCTAGATTTGTTGAAATTACTTTGAATTTGCTTGAATTTGTGAAATGGCGACACCAACCAATGATCCTCATAATACTGGCTCCTCAACAAAGCCTCCGATGCTTGTTTGGAGTGAGTATAACATATGGCAACGACGTATGCTCCATCACCTGTATATCAACAGCGCAGGATGTTGGAAATCTGTGGTGCATGGACCGTACAAGCCTATGGTGAGTCTTCCAGAAACAAATGAGAGGGTTCCGAAGAAACCTGATCAGTAATCGGATGTTGATCTAAAGCTGTTCGAAATTGATGCTAAAGCCCATGGAATTCTGGCCATGGCACTGCCTAATGAAATCTATTCAGGGCTTATGCATCATGAAATTGCTCATGACCTCTGGGTTGCTTTGAAAGAACAATTTGGAGGAACTGATGAGGTCTTGGAAAATACTAGGGAAATCCTTGCCCAGCAATATGAGACATTCTCTCATTGGAAGGGTGAGTCTCTGACTCAACAGTTTGAGCGATTCTCTTGTTTGATTTCTGAGCTGAAAATGGTCAAACAAGAATATACAAACAGCCAGATGAACAACCGATTCCTCAGATCCCTGCTTGAGAGATGGGACACATACACTATTGTCCTACGCTCCAGTGCAAATCTGGCCACTCTATCTCTCACCCAACTTCATGGGAAACTACTGACATTTGAAAGAGAGATAGAACAGAAAAGGAAGTTGTCTTCATCTGGAAAGCTCACTGATGACTTTGTACAAGGCAACACTGCCTTGGTTGGTCAGGAGTTAGAGTATGCTGCATCAGAAGGTTCATATGATGAGCATATTGATTTCTCTACAAACTATGGAGAACTTGCTTTTGTTGGTGTGGATTGTAATTCAGGTGGTAGTAGTGATAATCTGTGCTTTTTGATGGAGGACTTGAAAGGAATTCCGGATGATGATCTGGAAGAGATGGATATTTTGAGCCAATTGGCAATGATCAATATCAGATCTCAAAAGTTCTACAAAAGAACTGTAGGAAATTCCCAGGTCTCTCTGGCAAAACCAAAGTTGGTTTTGACAGGAGCAAGTTGAGGTGTCACAAGTGCCATAGGCTTGGACACTTTGCAAGAGAGTGTAGATCATCTGGATCTAACTCATCTGCACCCTTTGTGACCTTCCCAGGCAATAGTTCACAAAACAAAGGGCAACATTCCACCAGTTCTGGTCATCCATCACAAGTTCAATCCTCACCTGCATATTTTGTTCCTCAATGTCCTATGCCATACCCTTACCCATGTTTTTACATGCCTCAGACAAGTCAGGTTCAAGCACCCATTGCTCAACAACCACATGCCCTTCCTGAGCCTCCACCATCTCAATCTCATCAACAATCTCAATCTCAACCACATCACGACTTTTTCACCCCTGGTGTTGTTGACTGGAGCAGTCTACCAGATGATATGTCTGGTCATCATGAACAACTGTTCCCTGGTGCTGGTCAACATGGTGGTGACAATCCTTTTAGAAATCTTGCTCTTGTGGCCCTGGAGTCTGCTGATGGATTATCCTCCAATGCTTCAACATCATAGGTATCACAGGTATCTTCAGAGGCTAAGGCCAAGTTATGTTCTCAATCATGCATAGCCACATTTGCATCTATTAAAGAAGCAAATGTAGCTTTAATCAACAAAAAGCTTGAGCTAGAGAACATAATTTCCAAAAGAAAAGCTGAGTTTGAGTCTGTTCTAAATGAATAGAATGATGAGATTTACAAATTAAAATGTCAAATCACTAATGATAAGGATAAGGAAGAGGTAATTTTAGAGAAGTATAAGGACCTCAAAGAAACTCTTGCATCTACCCAGGTAGAGTGTGAACGCTGGGTAACTTCATGCAAGGGTTTTGAAATGCTTCTCAGCAAACAAATAGCTTCCAATGTGAAGTTTGGAATTGGTTATAATCACACTGCTCCTTCTACAGATTTTACTCCTAGGTTAGAAGTAGAATCTGAAGGAGAAAGCAATAACCAATCAACCTCATCATGTGATTCATCCTCTGATAATGCACCAAAATTAGAGGATGAAGTCAGCATTAGTACTCCAGAAAACCAATCAGCTGATATTGAAATAGCTGATGATTTAAATGCTGACAGTCACATGATCAAACAAGAGTTGATCACTTCAGGTGTTGTCTCACAAAGTACTCAAAGTACTGATGGACAAGTTACAACACCTGAAGAACAAACCCAAACTACTGAAAGTAGAAAGGGTTTGAAAACTGCTGAAGAATCTATCAGGAAGTCTGTAAATACTGAAAGGAAAAAAACTACAAGTACTGATAGAAAACTGCTGAAGAACAAATCTTCAGTAGTTAAGAATCCTTCAGTACTTACCACAAGTACTGAAAGGAAGAAAGTACTGAAGAACAAATCTTCAGTAGTTTCATCCTCTTCAGCAGTTGATCAACAAAAGATAAAGAAAAAGCCATGTGAAATATATGGCTTATTCAATCATCTCACTAATGATTGCTGGTACAGAAAGGGTTCAAAACTCAACAAAGATAAGAACATAAAAGAGAAAATTAACAAAATGAAAGTTAAGTTTGAAACCAAGTTTGTACCTGTAGCATCTCAACCTGAAACCCTAAAATCCTTAAACAAATCCAAAAAGAAGGAAAGGGTTAATCAGGAAACAGTTGAAGGTGTTCACAGGAAGATGGTGCAACACAGGAATCCATCAAAATCAAGCACTGATGTGTCTGATGAGCTGAAGGCTTTAGCAACCAATCAGACACAACTTGTTATGATGGTTCAACATCTATTGGGGAGAGTCAATCAAATAGATGTTCCTGTAATTAAACCACAGATAAAGAATTCTAAGCCTAAAACAAAGGAATCCTTTTCTGCACCATCTCCATCACTACAGGCTGCAACTCATGACAACCAGTTAGTGTGAAATCTGTTGAGGAGAACAGACCCAAAACCAAAATGGTTTGGGTCTTAAAGCTAACTAGTTTGTTGTGATGAATGCAGGGTTCTTCAGCATGCCAAAGAAGCATCTGGTATGTGGACATTGGAGGATCCATGCATATGGCAGGGAGCAGCTCTCTTCTTAATGAATACTCTCAAATAAAGAAGGGGTTTGTTTCTTTTGGCAATGATGCTAAGGGTTACATCATCGGCAAAGGCTTTGTTTCCAATGGTGAAATACGGTTTGATGATGTCAACCATATAGACAATCTTAAGTATAATCTCTTGAGTGTCAGTCAAATCTGTGATAAAGGTCATGTTGCCTTTTTCACCTGTCTGAACTGCAGGATTCTGTCTTCCAAAGTTCTGAGTTTAATTGACAAGGTATTAGATGATCATACTCTCCAGAAGGCCAACAGGACAGGCAGAGAGTATGCCTCGACTTGTCAAAGAAAATCGATCTAAAAGGCCATCCTTGCCTATTCTCCAAGGCTTCTCCTCAGGAATCTACTCTATGGCATAGAAGGCTTGGTCATGTGAATCTCAAAAACATGAACCAGCTGATTCACCATGGTTTAGTAAGAGGATTGCCAATGAAGGAGTTCAAATGTGATCACAACTAGTCCGCTTGCTTAAAAGGAAGCAACACAAAGTATCATTCCCTCCAATGAAGAGCCAAAGTCCACTGCCTGCTTACAATTATTGCATATGGATCTTTTTGGTCCTGTAAGAGTGATGAGCAAGCAAAGAAGAAATACTATCTGGTAATTGTGGATGATTACTCCTGATTTGTATGGACTTTCTTCTTGCACTCCAAAGATGAAGCTGCATAAGCTATTATGAACTTTGTGTCGTATGTTGAGAAATAGTATTCCCTTCCAGTCAAGTGTGTAAGTAGTGATAATGGCACAGAATTTAGAAATCACACACTTGATGAATTCTACTTGTCAAAGGGAATCAAGAGGTAGTTCAGCATTTCAAGAACTCCTGAACAAAATGGAGTGGTGGAGAGAAAGAATAGGACACTTGTTGAAGCTGCCAGGTCAATGTTGGCTGATTCTGGTTTGCCACTGACCTTTTGGGCTGAAGCTATCAACACAGCATGCTATGTGCAAAATAGAGTATTAGTAAATCAGAGGTTGATGAAGACTCGTTATGAAGTACTACATCATTTGGCCCCTTTGATTTCATTTTTAGAGCATTTGGGTGTCCCTGTTATATTCTCAACACAAAGAATCCACTTCAGAAGTTTGAATCAAAGTTGGATGCAGGGTACTTTGTTGGTTATTCATCTACTTGCAAGGCATACAGAGTTTTCAACTGCAGAACAAAGATGGTTGAAGAGACTTTGCATGTGAAGTTTAATGAATCTCCAAAGGATAAAATTCCACAAAACCCTGTTGAGCTATTTGATTTGGACATACTGCAATATGTTCCTTATCAGTCTCCAGTTGTTGCAGTTCCTGAACCTCCTGCACACAGCTCTCCATGTTGTGGTACTGATGATGGATGCTGACAGTATTCACCTTTTCAGGTTTAGTGATCAACTGCCTGAGTCATCTAAACTTGATGCTCCTGTAGCTTCAGCAGCTCCATCGACAACAAATGCTGATGAGATTTCTGAATCATCTACTTCATTTGAGTTTCCATCTCCTATATGGCTTCAAGAATCTGCATCAACATCTGTTGCTGCTGAATCCCCTATAAACACTTTTACGGATCTCATTGTTTATCAAGAGCTGAAGGATCACCCAATGTCTTAGATCATTGGTGATATCAATGCTGGAGTCTCAACCAGAAGTCTATTGTCCAGTTTCTGCTTCTATGCTCTCTTCATCAGTCAGCAAGAGCCAAAGAATTATCATGTTGCATTAAGAGACAATGGATGGGTTGAAGCCATGCAGCTTGAGCTTCTTCAGTTTAAAAAGCAGCAAGTGTGGGAGCTGGTTCCTTTACCCCAAGGTAAGTGTGCAATAGGCACTAAATGGGTGTTTAGGAATAAAACATATGAAAAGGGTCAATTTGTCAAGAACAAGGCCAGACTGGTTGTACAGGGGTTTGCACAAGAAGAAGGTATTGATTATGATGAAACGTTGCCCCTGTAGCCAGACTGGAGGCAATCAGATTGTTCTTAGCTTATGCTGCTTTCCACAATCTTAAGGTTTTTCAAATGGATGTCAAAAGTGCCTTTTTATATGGTAAAATAAAAGAAGAGGTTTATATGTGTCAACCACCTGGTTTTGAGGATAATAAATATCCAGATTGGGTGTATAAGCTTGATAAGGCTCTATATGGGTTGAAACAAGCTCCTAGAGCCTGGTATGAAACATTATCAAATTTTCTTCTTCAAAATAATTTCACTAGAGGCTCCATAGGTAAAACTTTATTCATAAAGAAAGTGGGACAGCATAAGCTGCTTGTTCAAATTTATGTAGATGATATTATTTTTGCATCCTCTGATCCATGGTTGTGTGACGAATTTACAAAGTTAATGCAATAAAAGTTTGAAATGAGTGCCATGGTAGAATTACAGTTCTTTCTAGGTTTGCAAATCAAACAAAAAATTGATGGAACTTTCATTCTTCAGTCCAAATATACAAAAGATCTTTTGAAAAAGTTTGATTTACAAAACTTTAAGCCCTGTTCTACTCCCATGAGCGGCACCACACAACCGGATGTTGATCAGAAAGGTAAAGTGGTTCATGAAACCCTTTACAGATGTATGATTGGTTCCTTGATGTACCTTACAGCTTCTAGACCAGACATTATGTTTGCAACTTGTGTCGGTGCTCGATTTCAGGCTGCACCTAAAGAATCCCATTTGATTGCAGTCAAAAGGATCTTTAGATACTTACAAGGAACTAAATCTCTAGGACTTTTGTATTCTACTGGGCACTCGTGCGAATTAGTTGCTTTCTCTGATAGTGACTATGCAGGGTGCAAAGTCACCAGAAAATCAACTTCCGGTGGATGCCAATTTCGAGGCAATTGTTTAGTTTCTTGGCAGAGTAAGAAACAAACTTCAATTGCTACATCAACTGCTGAAGCAGAGTACATTGCTGCTGCAAGTTGTACATCTCAGGTACTCTGGCTTTAGAATCAATTATTGGATTATGGCATTACAGAGACTAAGACTCCGTTACTAATGGACAGTGCTTCAGCTCTTTGTATTGTTAAGAATCCAGTCTAGCATTCTAGGACCAAGCATATTGAGATCAGACATCATTTTATTAGGGATTGTTATGAAAAAGTTCTGATTGATCCAAAGTTTGTTCCTAGTGCTGATGAGCTTGCAGATATATTTACTAAGCCTTTAGACAGTGCAACTTTTCAAAATCTGGTGCTAAGGCTTGGTATACTGCAGCTGGAATAAATTGACTAATACTAATGCTCTCAGATCACAAGTACTGATGAGCATTAGTATACAAAAGTCAAAAATATGTACTGATGAGTTATTTAGTCTTTAGCATTTTTCATAACTACTGAAGACTAAAATACTTCAAAGTACTGAAGTACATTATTTGTTGAAAAGAACTGATGAAGTTACAACTACCGATGTGGTTATAACTCCTGATGCCTTTTTCTAACAAATAAGTACTGAAGAACAAATTTTGCCCAGAAGTACTGATGTATAATCTTACACATAAGTACTGAAGACAATATTTGTTCACAAGTTCTGAAGAATAATTTATTTCATCAGATCTTCCAAACATTGGTTCAGAAGAGCTGAAGAATAAATATTCAAAAGAGCTGATGACCAATGAAACATCTAAAAATCAGACAAAGTCTGATGAGTAAAGGTTAAGGTCAGAATGAAACACCTGATGCCTATGAATTGATGACAACAGCTGATGAGTAAATTCTCTTCAGTTGATTCAAACAACTACTGTTTCATTTCCAAACAACTGAAGCCAAAATCATGTCTTCAGTAGTTTACAACTACTGATGACAAACACCAAGTCTTCAGTTGTTTACAACTTCTGAAGGACAAAACCACATCTTCAGTAGTTTTCAACTACTGATGACTAACACCAAGTTTTCAGTCGTTTACAACCTCTGAAGGTTAAAACCATGTCATCAGTCATTTCAAACACCTGATGACTAACACCAAAACCTTCAGACATTTTCTATCAGCCGTTTCATGACCATACCCTAGAAATACCTAACCCTAACTTTAGAGTTTTTCATTCTCACAACCTAACATTCAAAAACTCTGAAACTTCCCTCTTACATTAATGGTGACCATGCAGCTCAAACCACGCCATAACTGTGTAGCCTACCTCAGAAAATCAGCCTTTTGGCCCAAGTTTGATGACGCCATCGATCTGATAGTTGAATCTCCTTACAAAACAGCCTTTCTTCTAAATCCAATCATCCATGCCGAATCCCTCAAACAGTTCTGGACAAACGTCACCATCACAACTGGTGAGAATGACGCCGAGGTCATTCTCCAGTCGTTTGTCAACCAAGAGAAGGTGGTCATCACTTCTGACATCATTCGACAAACCTTAAATCTGAATGATGCCACCTTCGTCACTGAGTATCCTAAGGGCATAACCGACTTATATTTCGCCCACCATGGATACCAAGGTGACCTCCATGCTTCCATAATCCTGAAGAAGCACTTCCATGATCCTAAACGACTTATCTTTCACATGGTGAATGTCTGCCTTGCCCCCAAATCATCTTCATGGGATCAAATGTCATCAAGGTGGTAGCAGGTATTGTACTCTATCCTTGAGCAACAAAATCTAAATTTTTCTGAAATAATCTTTTTAGAATTAAAAGATATGGCTATGAAACCTGTGGATGACCGATGGATCTTATATCCAAGGTTCCTCATGGCCATTATTGAAAAACAATTAAAAGCTAAGGGCCTTGTTGGCCTAGGAGTCCCTACTTTGGCTATTTTGCCTGAAGTATACTCCAGGCACAACTCAGACACACGCCTAAAAGAGGCTGCAAAGCGGCTAAAACCCAAGCAGCGGGAACCCACAGCCTCATCCTCTTCCAAATCCAAAGTCCCCACCAAGCCAAAAACCAAAAAGCCCAAAAAGGCTACTCAGGGAGTTGAGTCCCCTGAGGATGCCCCTACACCACAAAGGTAGGAAGTAGCCACTGGTACTAATCCCCCAGTAGTTACAAAGACTCTACCAACCACAGCCACTCAGGAATCCTCTCAAAAGGATCCTGAAGCAACAATTTCAGGGGAAGCCACATTTCTTGAACCTCTCTCACTTGAGAAGGTTACCATTAAAGAGCACCACTCTCCCCAGGTGCAAAGTGCTTCACCCCTATCTCCCACTGCAACCGCCCCACAAAGTCCAACCATTCTGATTGCAAAAGTGCTGACTCAGCTTAACACTCCACCCTCTCCCCAGGAACCTATTACAACTGGGCAAACCATAACCATTGAGAAGGAAGATCAAAGAGTTGCTCAGAGCTCACAGCACAGGGATTACAATGTTCTATCTCCCTGTGTGGAAGAGGAGATAAGAACATTTGGTGAGGCTGCCACTTCTCCTGCTTCAGCACATGAACAGGGTGAAATTGGTAACATCTCTAAGTCCTCACCAGAGGCAACTGTTGATGAAGGATTTAATCCTGAGGCAGGAAGTCCCCAGTTCCAAAAAAAAAGGGGCACATGTTTCCACACTCAGCACTTGTTCATCCTGATCTAATCAGGAGGTCAGGTGATTCAGCTAACATTGATGATGACCTGGGCTTCTTTTATGATGTTTTAGCCCAAAACATAATTCTTGAGGATGAGGTAAGTAGATTAAAGGAACTGCTTGACAAAATGACTCAAGAATCATGTCCATCTGCCAATATTCACCCACAGATGGCACCTTCTTCTGAAGGTCTCCTACACACAGAGTCACTCCCAAATACTCAGCCACCAACCTCTGCTTCTGGCACCATTTCTCAGGGACAGAACCCCTCTAAGCAAATGGTTTTTATCTTTAAAACATCTCTGCCTCTCATCACTCCCATCATCACTAATATTGTGAATCACACCCTTGATGAGAGGCTTTCCTCAAATATCTAAACCCTGGTTGATGATGTTGTGTCAAAGAAACTTTTGATATTCAAACCCCTGCAACCAATGCAACCAAAAAGGGGTAGTCTAAGTCAGTGAAAGCAATCAAGAGGAAAAGAGTTGAAGAGGTGAAAGAGAAAGAAAAAGAGAAAGAGGTGGAGAAGGAGGTGGAGAAGGAAAAGGTGGTGGAGAAGGTGATGGAGAAGGAGTCTGAAAAAGAAAAAGAATTTCATGTTACATATAAGAAGAAGAAGGGTGGTGAAAGTGAAAAGACTCCTGATGAAAAGAAGCTGGATGATATGATCAAGGAAGCTGATGACCAACACAGCAGGTCAATGGATAAAATCATTGATAAGCTATTTAGGAAAGGCTTTGATACAGCTATGCTTGATTCTGAGATCAGGAGGTTGGAGATTCAGGAGATTGAACACCGATGGTCTTGCTATAGTGAAAAAGAGAAGGAGAGAATTGAAGCTATGGGAATATTCATTTCGAAGTATCTGGGGAGATCAGTCATTGAGGTCAAATCATGGTCCAGGGACAGTATCTTGAAAATAACCAACAAGATCTGTTCGTCTGAGGTATTCACTAAAGGGATGATCATAGAAGCCCTGAATGAAGCTGGTGCTGGGAGCAGGACTGATCTAGCCAAGCACACCAAAGCTTCTCTTACAAAATTGCTAGAACAGCCTGTCCAATCTCCCATACTAAAACAACCCACATCACAACCCATAAAACCAACTCCCCTTCCTAAGAAACCAATAGCTGATGATGCACCCAAGAAGAGGAAGAGAAGGGTGTTGAGGCTTGAAGAAGAAGAAGAAGATGATGATGAGGATGAGGACAGGCTGCCTATTTCAGCTGTTATTACATTTCCTATGGCCAAGAGTCAACCAACACTCACTCCTACAATCCAGATGGAAACTGTGAAGGTAAAACTTGAAAAAGAGCAACAGCTAAACTACATGATGAGGAGCTGTTGAGAATGGTTGACAAAGTTTATACTCAAACTTCATCGATTATATCCATGAGAAAACATGCTTAGAGGTTATATGCTCTCAAACAAACTTTTCAATATCAGAAGGAGAGAATAAGGATTTGGCCTGATCTCATGGTGAGTCATAGGATTCACAAGAAAGACATTCCACACAGATACAATGGCCAAGTGAAAAAGATTGTAGATGCAGTGATCTTGCTGGCCATTGTAGTATCACCCTGGGAGATCCTAGAAGACTTCAAGAAAGCCTATAAAGCCAAGCATCCCCCATAAAAGTTGTTGCAGAACAAAATGGTGAAAAAGGGGTTAATATACAAGAGGCTTGAGGAAGTCAGACATGATGAACTCCATTTGTTGCTAGAGGGTAATCACCCTGATGAATTTGCTTACAGAAAAATCACAGCAGTGGAGTTAAGAAATGGGAAACAGGTCAAATAACTGTCTGAGTACTATGGACCTGAGTTCTTTTTTGAGGGAGAAGCTGAAGATCTTACCATGGAGGATCAAATTGTCTTAATTGAGGCCTATGTGAGAGAGTCTTATAGACTCATAGTTGGGAAGTAGGTTCCATGGATGGGGTAAAACAGCTCTGTGTCCAGTTCCCCAAGACAGAGTTCCCATCCATCCTTTGCCAATCAGATCTTTGAAACCTCTTCCCTGGCCTATGCTGATATTGGTCATTTCTGAGCTGATCTAGAAGAAAAAGACAAAACTTTTCTGCCTAATAAGTGGGACATCAATAAAGTTAAAGGTTTTGGCTGCATTGGTTCAGGGGGAGTTTGTTGGACCAAAAGAACTAAAGATCCTGATCAGAAAAACCTTTAAGTCCCACAGACATCACAACAACTGTTGAAGGCTTCATCAGCTGATGACAACAACTGAAGACTTAATCAACTGAAGTTCAAGTGCTGAAGACTACATCAGCTAAAGTCAAGAACTGAAGACTTAAGAGGTTGTCACAACAGCTGAAGTAGTACTCTTCAGTTGTTATGATGGTTTCTTTTTAGTAGTTTTCTATTTTAGTTTTAGTAGTTTTCTTTCAGTAGTTTACTTAATGTAAAACGTCTGAAAAGCCTGTTCTTCAGACGTTGTAGTTCAGTAGTTGTAGTTTCAGTAGCTATAGTGCTAGTTTACACTTAGCTTTTGTAAGAAGATGTCAGCTGTTGTAGACATCTTCAGTAGTTTGGTTTACCTTCAATAGTTGTTGTAATAATGGTTAGATGTCACTATCAAGTGACATCAGCTAACGTCACCTTCCTTATAAAAGGGAGGATGACCTAATTTTGTTATTGCCGAAGCGTGTGTTGAATGAAATATTCCTTTTTGCAGAAATACCTTTTCTCTCGATAACCGCACTGTTCCATTGAATTACCATTTGTGTTCTTGCTTGAATTTGTCTAATTCTTATACTATTCCGCTGCGAATCAAATCTTATTGATCAAACTAGATACCAGATCCTTTCAATAGCTAACCAATAATGTGCACATCATGTTATCATCAAGGATTATCATGACCATCATACTCAGGAAAACCTTTACCATTTGCATGCTAAGCTATCATCAACAATATCATCATATAACATCATCATCATCATTCATACACCACTTTTGCACTATAGCCATCCTTACTGTGAAGATACCATTTCCATATTCGAACTCCATCTTCATCTTATTGCAACTGTATCATAATGGACATTACCACTACCTAAGAGCTATTAACATCATCATTAATGCATTGTCAACATAATCTAAACATCCTTACCATCACCAGACATCATCATCTTCACCATCCTTATGATAGTCCA
This sequence comes from Flaveria linearis, assembly GCA_024085815.1. Classification (NCBI taxonomy): domain Eukaryota; kingdom Viridiplantae; phylum Streptophyta; class Magnoliopsida; order Asterales; family Asteraceae; genus Flaveria; species Flaveria linearis. The sequence continues at coordinate 52,289,018 of CM044010.1, read as the reverse complement.
CATAATAATATTACCAAAAACATCCTTATAAACATTACCATCATGAAGACCATAAGCCATGCCACCATATCTACATCATACAATCAATCTTTTCTTTTCCATAAAGCTATCAACGAATCTCAATTTACCTTTATGGAATAATCACCATCCGAGCATCATCGACATCGCACACACTTCACAACACCACAATTGGACAACCTTGACCTATTTTCTCAAAGTATCGAAGGCTTACCGGACCCTCACGGTACTAAGATCATAATGTAATCAAGACCACATATGGCTGTATTAGCACCGCCTTGCCGGAGGTACCGTCTATTTAATATTGCTGCTTTTCATCCTACTCAACCATTGTCTTCGGTTCTCGAGAACACCACAACCACCAACGTGAGCCGACGGGGCTTATCTGGGAGGAGAGACGACCCAAGGCCCTGTCATGAGCTTCAAATCAGAGAAAGTGGAAGAAAGGGGGTCACCATCATCATTTCATGGTCACCATCACCAATAGGCGTCACCGGAGAGCCGCGGCCAACGCCGCTGAGGTTGGCGAAGGGGGGATAAAAGTGGAGCTCGGTTCAGATCGGAGAAGAAGAAGTAGTGGACAGAGAGAGTGGGGTTCACTCTTATTGTCATCGCCATGGCCGGAGCAACCTGCCGAGCTCCGATCGCAGTCGCCGAATAGGGGGAAAGGGGAGAATCGCTCGATGGGGAGGGGAGAAAAAGGGTGAGTGGCCGATTGGGAAGGGGGGGCATAGGGTTATTTATGGTTTTATAAATTGTCAATTTTGGTCCCTCAACCTTACAAATATTTAATTTCAGCCCTCAACATATAAAATCGATCTTATCTCTTGAAGTTTGAGTCCTTAGTATTGCTAGCGTTATTATTTGCTAATTAGGTATACATCCAACGGAAATTTGGGGAGTTACAAGTCTATCCCCCTTATTTAGGTTTCGTCCTCGAAACCTATTGGTCCTTAGATAACCCGGATTAATACTGTCCCAATCAACTATGGATTATCATACTGCTTACAAGTTTGTTCCTAATACACACCATATTAGATCTGATCCACCTTTTTTGTCATTTAATTGTAGCCTTTGAAACCTTCATATATTCTGACATTCTTGTCTTGTAAAGCCATATCATTAATGCTAGCATTATGACTGTAAACTTAGATTCATGAGTAGGTCAGTTATCTTCTTGTATTTAAACTTTTAAGCAACATAGCCATTGCTTCCCATGTTACATTGAATTTTAGCAGAGTCCTTGCATGAAACACGTGTCTCTAGATTCTTAACACCTAGTGATAAAACTATCACCAAGGTTGAGGTCAACTTTCTCCCTTCTGAGCCTGAATCATTTTTACCAACCAATTTCTCATTTAGACTTGACGCCATCACTTGTGAACCTTACCAATAGCAAGATTATCTTTAGGGGGTACAGAATAAACAATCTATACTAATCAGTCACTCTCATAAGCTATGGAATTGTGACATCATTCTCTAGGGACCCTTTAACATTACTGCTTCTATTTCATCAAGATCTATCATGATTTCAAGAACTTTGCTTCACATAACTAGAATGCTCGATCTAAGGACATTACTTATAAATTCTCTTTCATTTCTCCTTGACACTTTGCAGACCTACATAGCCTTATTTAATCTTGGAGTTGATGAGTACATCCTCTATAACACTATCACAATCCATTGAGCGTTATTTAGCAATTCATATTCATTAAGTCCATAAAACAATGCAAAAGATCACATCATGTCCCAACCGGGAATGAAATGTTATCTCTGGAGTATCATACTCTTTAACTAATAACTATTGATGACTCCTCCTACACTTGATCTTAAAAAAACCCAACTTGCCAGTCACAATTGGTGGAACAGTCTGTTAATTAAAGGTCATAGTCTCCACAACCAACTCCTTCTCTATTTCCACCTCTTTCTCAGTTTCTTTTTCTTTCTCTTTTTCCTCCTCAATCCTCTTTCTCTTGATGGCTTTCACTGACTGAGTCTCCCACTTTTTGGTTGCATTGGTTGCAAGGGTTTGACTGTCAGAAAGCTTCTTGGTCACAGCAGCATCCACCAGTGGCTGTATAGTAGAGGGAAGCCTCTCATCAAGGGTTTTGATCACTATGTCAGTGATAATGGGTGTGATGAGAGGCATGGAGTTTTGAAAGATAGCAGCTATTTGCTCAGGGGGGTTCTATCCCTGAGAAATAGTGCCGGAATCTGAGGCTGGTGGTCGAGATTTTAGGAGTGGCTCGGTGTTTGTGAGACCTTCAGATGAAGGTGCCATCTGTTGGGTTATTTTAGTGGTAGATGGACTTGATTCTTGAGAGAGTTGGGCAAGTAGCTCTTTTAATCTACTTACCTCCTCCTCAAGAATAGTGTTCTGGGCTAGAACATCATAAAAGAAGCCCAGGTCATCATCAGTGTTAACTGAATCACCTCACCTCCTGATTGGATCAGGATGTACATGTGCTGAGTGTGGCTCAGTGATCATATGTGCCCTTTGTTCTTGGTACTGGGGACTTCCTGCCTCAGGACTGGAACCTTCATCGGCAGTTGCCTCTGGTGAGGACTTAGATATGTTACCAGCTTCATCCTGTTCATTTGCTGAATCAGGGGAAGTGGCAGCCTCACTAGATGTTCTTATCTCCCCTGCCACACTGTGAGATTGAACATGATAATCCCTATGCTGTGGGCTCTCAGCAACACTTTGTTCTTCGCTCTCATTGGTTGGGGTTTGCCCAGTGGTTATAGGTTCCTGGGGAGAGGGTGGAGTGTTGAGCTGAGTCAACATTTTTGCAATAATAAGGGTTGGACTTTGAGGGGCAGTTGCAGTGGGAGATGGGGTAGAAGCATTGTGCACCCGGGAGATTAGTGCTTTTCAATGGCAACCTCCTCAAGTGAGAAAGGTTCCAGATGTGTGGGTGCCCCTGATGTGGTTGCTTCAGGCTCCTGTTGAGAGGATGCCTGAGCGGTTGAGGTTGGTGGAGTCCTTGTATCTACTGGGGGATTAATGCCAGTACATGTATCCTGCCTTTGTGTTGCAGGGGCATCCTCAGGGGACTCATCTCCCTGAGTAGCCTTTTTGGGCTTTTTGGATTTAGGTTTGGTGGGGACTTTGGATTTGGAGGTAGAGGCTGTGGGTTCCAGCTGCGTGGGTTTTTTCAGCTTGGCAACATTTTTTAGTGTCTAGTCAGAGTTGTGCCTGGAGTATACCTCAGGCAATACAGCCATGGTAGGGACTCCAAGGCCAACAAGTCCCTTAGCTTTCAGCTGGTTCCATATAATGGCCATTATGAACCATGGATATAATATCCATCGGTTAGCAATAGGTTTTGAGGCCATATCCTTAAGTTCTAAAAATATTATTTCAGAAAAATATAAGTTTTGGTGCTCAAGGATAGAGAATAATACCTGCTGCCACCTGGAGGACATTTGGTCCAATGAAGAGGTTTTTGGGGCTAAGCAGACATTCACCATGTGGAATATAAGGCGTTCCACGTCATGGAAATGCTTCTTTAGGATGGTAGAAGCACTGAGGTTACCCTAGTATCCATGGTAGGCAAAGGATAGATCAGTGGTGCCCTTTGGATATCCAGTGGGGAAGGTGGCATCATCCAGTTTTAAGGTTTGGCGAAGGATTGCCGAAGTGATGACCACCTTACGGTTGTTAACGAATGACAGGAGAGAGACCTCGACATCATTCTCTCCAGTGAGGGTGACGTTCATCCAGAACTGATGAAGAGATTCGGCATATATTGTTGGATTTAGGAGAAAGGCCGTTTGGTATTGGGAGTCGACCAAAAGATCTATGGCATTGTCGAACTTGGTCCAGAATGGTGATTTCATGAGGTAGGCAACACAGTTGTGTCTGGGTTTGAGCTGTATGGTCGCCATTAATGGTAGGAGAGAGGTTTCAGAGTTTTTGAACGTTAGGTTATGAGAGAATGAAAAACTCTGAAGTTAGGGATAGGTATTTATAATGGTTATGAAACAGCTGAAAGGAAATGACTGAAGGGTTTGGTGTTAGTCATCAGTTGTTTGAAACGAATGATGACATGGTTTTAACCTTCAGAGGTTGTAAACGACTGAAAGCTTGGTGTTAATCATCAGTTGTTGTAAACTACTGAATACATGGTTTTGCTTTCAGAGGTTGTAAACGACTGAAAGCTTGGTGTTAGTCATCAGTAGTTGTAAACTACTGAAGACATGGTTTTGCTTTCAGAGGCTGTAAACGACTGAAGACTAGTTGTTAATCATCAGTAGTTGAGAACTACAGAAGATATGGTGTTCATCTTCAGACGTTGTAAACAACTGAAGACTTGGTGTCAGTCATCAGTAGTTGTAAACTACTGAAGACATGGTTTTGCTTCAGTTGTTGTAAACTACTAAGAACTTGGTGTTAGTCATCAGTAGTTGTAAAACTACTGAAGACATGTTTTTGTCCTTCAGTTGTTTGGGTATGAAACAACAGATATTGAAATCAGCTGAAGAGCAAAATTTACTCATCAGCTGTTGTCGTCAATTCAGTTGTTTCATTCTGAACCTCAACATTTACTCATCAGACTTTGTCTGAATTTTAGATGTTTCATTGGCCTTAAGCTCTTTTGAATATTTATTCTTCATAGCTTGTGAACAAATATTGTCTTCAGTACTTATGTGTAAAATTACTCATCAGTAGTTGTGGACAAAATTTGTTCTTCAGTACTTATTTGGAAAAGCTAGGCATCAGTAGTTATAACCACATCAGTAGTTATAACTACATCAACTTTTTTCAACAAATAATGCACTTCAGTACTTTGAAGTATTGTAATCTTCAGTAGTTATAAAAAACGCTGAAGACTAAATAACTCATCAGTACTTATATTTGACTTTTGTATACTAATGCTCATCAGTACTTGGCTGACCAGCACTAGTATCAGTCAATTATTCTAGCTGCAGCATACCAAGCCTCAGTACAAGATTTTGAAAAGTTGTACTGTCTAAAGGCTTAGTAAAGATATCTGCAAGCTCATCAACACTAGGAACAAACTTTGGATCAATCAGACCTTTTTCATAACAATCCCTAATAAAATGATGTCTGATCTCAATATGTTTGGTCCTAGAATGCTGGACTGGATTTTTAACAATACAAAGAGCTGAAGCACTATCCATTTATAATGGAGTCTTAGTCTCAGTAATGCCATAATCCAATAATTGATTCTGAAGCCAGAGTACCTGGGATGTACAACTTGCAGCAGTAATGTACTCAGCTTCAGCAGTGGATGTAGCAGTTGATGTTTGTTTCTTACTCTGCCAAGAAACTAAACAATTGCCTAGGAATTGGCATCCTCCAGAAGTTGATTTTCTGGTCACTTTGCATCCTACATAGTCACTATCAGAGAATGCAACTAATTTGCAAGAATGCCCAGTGGAATACCAAAGTCCTAGTGATTGAGTACCTTGCAAATATCTAAAGATCCTTTTGACTGCAATCAAATGGGATTTTTTAGGTGCAGCCTGAAATCTAGCACAGACACATGTTGCAAACATAATGTCCGGTCTAGAAGCTGTAAGGTACATCAAGGACCCAATCATACATCTGTAAAGGGTTTCATCAACCGCTTTACCTTTCTAATCAACATCCAGTTGTGTGGTGCTACTCATGGGGGTAGAACAGGGCTTACAGTTTTGTAAATCAAACTTATTCAAAAGATCTTTTGTATATTTGGACTGATGAATGAAGATTCCATCAGTCCTTTGTTTGATTTGCAAACCAAGAAAGAACTGTAATTCTCCCATGGCACTCATTTCAAACTTCTTTTGCATTAAGTTTGTAAATTCAGCACACAACTGTGGATCAGAGGATGCAAATATAATATCATCAACATAAATTTGAACAAGTAGCTTATGCTGCCCTACTTTCTTAATGAATAAAGTTTTATCTATGGAGCCTCTAGTGAAATTATTTTGAAGAAGAAAGTTAGACAGTGTTTCATACCAGGCTCTAGGAGCTTGTTTCAACCCATAAAGAGCCTTATCAAGTTTATACACCCAATCAGGATGTTTATTGTCCTCAAAACCTGGTGGTTGACACACATAAACTTCCTCTTTTATTTTACCATATAAAAATGCACTTTTGACATCCATTTGAAAAACTTTAAGATTATGAAAAGTAGCATAAGCTAAAAACAATTGAATTGCCTCCAGTTTGGCTACAGAGGCAAAGGTTTCATCATAATCAATACCTTCTTCTTGTGCAAACCCCTGTACAACCAGTCTGGCCTTATTCTTAACAATTTGGCCCTTTTCATCTGTTTTATTCCTTAACACCCATTTAGTGCCTATTGCACACTTACCTTGGGGTAAAGGAACAAGCTCCCACACTTGCTGCTTTTTGAACTGAAGAAGCTCAAGCTGCATTGCTCAACCCATCCATTGTCTCTTAGTGCAACATGGTAGTTTTTTGGCTCTTGCTGACTGATGAAGAGAGCATAGAAGCAGAAATTAGACAATTGACTTCTGGTTGAGACTCCAGCATTAATATCACCAATGATTTGAGACATTGGATGATCCTTCAGTTCTTGATACACAATGAGATCTGTGCAAGTGTTTGTAGAACTTCCAGTAGCAACAGATGTTGATGAAGATTCTTGAAACCAAGTTGGTGATGGCAACTCAAATGAAGTTGAGGATGCAGAAATCTCATCAGCATTTGTTGTGGATGGAGCTGCTGAAGCTATAGGAGCATCAGTTTAGATGACTCAGGCAGATGGTCACTAAACCTGAAAAGGTGAGTACTGGCTAGATCATCATCAGTACCACCAGGTGGAGAACTGTTGACAGGAGCAACAGCTGGACCCTGATAAGGAACATATTGCAGTAAGTCCAAATCAAATAACTCCACAGGGTTTTGTGGAATCTTGTCCTTTGGAGATTCATTAAACTTCATATGCAAAGTCTCTTCAACTATCTTTGATCTGCAGTTGTAAACTCTATATTCCTTGCAAGTTGATGAATAACCAATAAAATACTCTGCATCCACCTTTGATTCAAACTTCTGGAGTGAATTGCTTGTGTTGAGAATGTAACATGGACACCCAAAGGCTGTAAAGAATGAAATCAAAGAGGCCAAATGATGTAGTACTTCATAAGGAGTCTTCATCAACCTTTAATTCACTAACACTCTATTATGCACATAGCAAGCTGTGTTGACAGCTTCAGCCCAAAAGGTCAGTGCAATCCTGAATCAGCCAACATTGACCTTGCAGCTTCAATAAGGGTCCTGTTCTTTCTCTCCACCCCTCCATTTTGTTTAGGAGTTCTGGGAATGCTGAACTACCTCTTAATTCCCTTTGACAAGTAAAAGTCATCAAGTGTGTGATTTCTAAATTCTGTGCCATTATCACTCCTCACACACTTGACTGGAAGGGAATACTACTTCTCCACATATAACACGAAGTTCATAATAGCTTTTGCAGCTTCATCTTTGGAATGCAAGAAGAATGTCCATACAAATATGGAGTAATCATCCACAATTACCAGATAGTGTTTCTTCTTTGCCATGCTCATCACTCTGACAGGACCAAAAAGATCCATATGCAGTAATTGCAATCAGGCAGTGGACTTTGGCTCTTCTATTGGAGGGAATGAAACTTTGTGTTGCTTTCCCTTTAAACAATCAGTGCAGTTGTCTTCACATTTGAACTCCTTCATAGGCAACCCTCTTACTAAACCACGGTGTATCAGCTGGTTCATATTTTTGAGATTCACATGACCCAGCCTTCTATGCCATAGAGTAGATTCTTTAGGAGAAGCCTTGGAGATAGGCAAGGATGGCCTTTTAGATCTATTTTCTTGGAAAGATCTAAGGCATATACTTTTCCTGTCCTGTTGGCCTTCAGGAGAGTATGATCATCCAACACCTTGTCAATCAAACTCAGAACTTTAGATGACAGAATCCTTCAGTTCTGACTGGTGAAAAGAGCAACATGGCCTTTATCACACATTTGACTAACACTCAAGAGGTTGTACTTGAGATTCTCCACATGGTTAACATCATCAAACCTTATTTCCCCATTGGAAACAAAGCCTTTGCCGATGATGTAACCTTTAGCATCATTACCAAAAGAGACAAACCCCTTCTTTCCATGAGAGTAGTCATGAAGAAGAGAGTTGCTCCCTGTCATATGCATGGATCCTCCACTGTCTACATTCCAAATTCTTCTTTGGCATACTGAAGAACCCTGCAAATATCATAACAAATTAGTTAGGTTTTGAGACCCAAACCTTTTTGGTTTTGGGTCTGTTCTCATCAACAAATGGTAAACTAACTGGTTTGTTATGAATAACAGCCTGAGGTGATGGAGATGGTGTAGAAGAGGAATCCTTTGGCTTGGATTTCCTTTCTGTGATTTCAGCATAGGAGCATCTAATTGGTTGACTCTCCCTAATAGATGTTGCACCATCATAACAAGTTGTGTCTGATTTTGTGATAAAGCTTTCAGCTCATCAAACACATTAGTACTTGAGTTTGATGGATTCCTGTGTTGTACCATCTTCATTGAGCAACCTCAGCTGTTGCCTGATTAACCCCTTCCTTTTTGGATTTCTTTTTGGACTTTGGGGTTGCAGGTTTTGAATTGCTGGTACAAACTTGGTCTCAAACTCAGTTTTCATTTTGTCCATTTTCTTTTTAATGTTCTCATTGTGTTTGAGTTTGGAGCCCTTTTTATACCAGCAATCATTAGTAAGATGATTGAATAAGCCACATATTTCACATGGCTTTTTCTTCATCTTATGTTGATCATCTGCTGAAGAAGATGAAACTACTGAAGACTTGTTCTTTAGCAGTTTTCTATCAGTACTTGCATTCCTGATATCTTCTTCAGTAGTTTTCCCACCCTTTCTACTTGCAGTTTTCTTCCCTTTAGTACTTGCAGTAGTTTGGGTTTGTTCTTCAGGTGTTATAACTTGCTCTTCAGTACTTTCAGTACTTTGTGAGATAACACCTGAAGTGATCAACTTTTTGATCATGTGAGTGTCAGCATTTGAACCATCAATAGCAGCTGATTGGTTCTGTGAGGAATTAATGCTGACTTCAACCTCTGATGGTGTTGTATCAGATAGTAATCACATGATGAGAAGGATTGGTTATTGCTTTCTCCTTCAGATTCTACTTCTGCTCTGGGAGTAAAATCTGTAGGAGGAGCAGTGAGATTATAACCAATGCCAAACTTCACATTGGAAGCTGACTGCTTGCTGAGAAGAATTTCAAAACCCTTGCAGGATTGTACCTAGCGATCACACTCTACCTGGGTAGCTGCAAGTGTTTCCTTGAGGTCTCTATACTTCTCTAGAAGTACCTCTTCCCTAGCCTTATCATAAGTGATTTGGCATTTAAGTTTATAAATCTCATCATTCTTATCATTAAGCACCGATTCAAATTCAGCTTTTCTTTTGGAAATTATTTGCTCTAGCTCAAGGTTTTTGGTAATTAAAGCTACATTTGCGTCTCTAATAGATGCAAATGTGGCTATGCATGATTCAGAACATAACTTGGCTTTGGCCTCAGAGGATACCTGTGATACCTGTGATATGGAGGCATTAGAGGACGAGCTATCAGCAAACTCCAGGGCCATGAGAGCAAGGTTTCTAAAAGGATTGTCACCACCATGTTGACAAGCACCAGGAAACAGTTGTTCATGACCAGACATATCATCTGGTAAACTGCTCCAGTCAACAACTCCTGGGGTGAAAAAGTTGTGTTGTTCAGGTTGAGATTGTTAATGAGATTGGGATGGTTGAGGCTCAGGAAGAGCATATGGTTGTTGAGCAATGGGTGCTTGAACTTGACTGGTTTGTGGCATGTAGAAGAAGGGGTAAGGATATGGCATATGACCTTGAGGGACAAATATGTAGGTGATAACTGAGTTTGTGATGGATGACCAGAACTGGTAGAATGTTGCCCTTTGTTCTATGAGCTATTACTTAGGAAAGTCACAAAGGGTGTAGATGAGTTAGATCCAGATGATCTACACTCTCTAGCAAAGTGTCCAAGCCTATGGCACTTATGACACCTCAACTTGCTCTTGTCAAAACCAACTTTGGTTTTGCCAGAGAGTCCAGGGAATTTCCTACCAGTTCTTTTGTAGAACTTTTGAGATCTGATATTGATCATTGTCATTTGGCTCAAAACATCCATCTCTTCCAGATCATCATCTGGAATGCCCTTCAGATCCTCTATCAGAAAGCACAATTTATCACTGCTACCACCTGAACTATCATCAACTCCAACAAAAGCATGTTCAGTATTAGTAGAGAAATCAATATGCTCATCATAGGCACTCTCTGATGCAGCATATTCCGACTCCTGACCTATTAGTGCAGTATTGCCTCGTACAAAGTCATCAGTGAGCTTACCAGATGATGACAACTTCCTTTTATGTTCTATCTCTCTTTCAAATGTAAGCAGTTTCCCATGAAGTTGGGTGAGAGATAGAGTGCTCAGATTTGCACTAGAGCGTAGAACAATAGTGTATGTGTCCCGTATCTTAGGCAGGGATCTGAGGAATCGGTTATTCATCTGGCTGTTTGAATACTCTTGTTTAACAATTTTTAGCTCAGAAATCAAACATGAGAATTACTCAAACTGTTGAGTTAGAGTCTCACCCTTCCTATGAGAGAATGTCTCATATTGTTGGGCAAGCATTTCCCTAGTGTTTGCTAAGATCTCATCAGTTCCTCCGAATTGTTCCTTCAGAGCAACCCAAAGATCATGAGCAGCTTCATGATGCATAAGCCCTGAATAGATTTCATTAGGTAGTGCCATGGCCAGAATTCCATGGGCTTTAGCATCAATTTCGAACAGCTTTAGATCTTCGTCCGAATATTGATCAGGTTTCTTTGGAACCTTCTCATTTGATTCAGGAACGCTCACCACAGGCTTGTATGGTCCATGCACAACTGATTTCCAACAGCCAGCGCTGTTGATAGACAGATGATGGAGCATACGTCGTTGCCATATGTTATACTCACTTTTAACAAGCATCGGAGGCTTTGTTGAGGAGCCAGTATGTGAGGATCATTTGTTGGTGTCGCCATTTCAGAATTTAGACAAATTCAAGTATACTAAACAAATCTAGCTCAAAACCACTTAGAACCTCAAATTGAATGGCCAGAAGCAACAGAAACTCAATCTCTATAACCGATTCTTGCAAATTTGCTAATTCGATCAAACGTAGATAGCAAAAGAGCAGTTTCAATGATCAATTGTTAAATCGATCAATGACTAACCAGCTCTGATACCATTTGAAAGGATCTAAGCATCTAGTTTGATCAATTAGATTAGATTTGCAGCGGAATTAACACATGAATTAACAAATTCAAACAAGAACACAAGAGATTTATCAATGAAACAGTACGGTTATAGAATAAGAGAGAGTTTCTGCATAAAGGATGTATTTCATTCAATATAAGCTTTGACAACTTACAATTTGGTCATCTTTCCTTTTATAGGGAAAGATGACGTTAGCTGATGTCACTTGACAGTGACATCTGACTGTTATTATAACAAAATACTGAAAGTTAACACAACTACTGAAGATGTCAAACAGCTGACATCTTCTTACAAAAATACTAAGTGTTAAACTATCACTACAACTACTGAAAAGAAACTACTGAAACTACAACGACTGAAGAACATGCTCTTCAGTCGTTTTACAAGTACTGAAAAAGAAATGAAACTACTGAAAAGAAAAGACTGAAAGGAAACCATCACAACAACTGAAGAAAACTTCATCAGCTGTTGTGATAAAGTCTAAAGGCTTCAGCACTTGGACTTCAGACTTGAACTTCAGTTGTTGTCATCAGCTGATGTCTTCAGTTGTTGTCATCAGCTGATGTCTTCAGTCTTTGTCTTCAGTCTTTGTACTTCAGCTGTTGATCTTCAGTACTTTAGTCTTCAGCTGTTGAGGTCTTCAGCACTTTAGTCTTCAGCTGTTGATCTTCAGTACTTTATGTGAATCCAAGGATCGCAATTCAGGAATTATCAGTATTAAAATAAATCAATTTAATGATCGCGGAATTATCATTAATTGACGTTTAATTATTTGAATGATTAATTATGAACACAACCACAGAAACACAGTAAATGCAAAATCAATAATTATTCAAAAGTATTTCATTAACTATAACGTAATGATTACAAAAGAATAATAATGAATACTATAAACAATCGAATACAGTGTATCAAATAATGTTGATGTTGATGCGACGGCGATTAGGGTTGCACAATGGTGTAACTTGACAGCCGTAATAATGATTGATTGTGTTCCTCGAGATGTGAAACCTAGGACTCATATTTATAGATGATTTGAGTCGGTTAAGGAAACACCGGATCTCTCGGGATTGTTGTTGATCTTGTTGACTTGTTTGACTTCTTGGAATTGATAATCACACAAGTATAATGGTCTTCCGCAGGAGTCTTGTCTTCCGCAGATCTTCTGTTCTTCCGTAGGAGATTTGCTTTTCCGTAGGAATGTTGTTCTTCCGTAGATAATCCTTCTTCCGTAGGAGTCTTCACTTCATGGAACTTGATCATCCGTAGGAACTTATACTTGGTCATTTGGTCTTGTATGAAACATATCTACGGATTAACAAAATTGTTCATCCGTAGATGTTTCCTACACTTAGTCAGTTTTATCAAATCCATCCCAAGAATATTGTTTTTCCTGTCAAAGCACAAATCAACACACATACATATATGGGGTTAACCTATAGATTCAAATCACATATATATATATTTTGACTGTTACAAATGTTAATTACAAGACTTGATTTTCAAGTACTAAGCCTATACAAAATTGATCTAGTCCTATACAATCTAGACCTAACAATACTCCCCCTTAGGCTTAGCTCCTTGTAATCAGTCCTTCAAAACTGCTAGCTCCTTGACTCTTGATATAATTTTGTTGTAGAAGTAAGATACAGCTGCCTTTTGATCATCATACTTGTATTTGATCTCCATTTTGCTGATCTTCTTCAGAGTCTCGTAGCCAAGTCCCAGAACATCCTCTTCTGTAGTGAGAGTCTCTAATACTCGGTCATTCTTCACTACTTCAAGTTCATCTTGTTCGGAGAGGCGAAGTTCTGAGACTTCTTCATATTCTGTTCCCTTCAGCAAGCCTGCATTATGTCTTCGTCGTTTGTAGGCTTTTGCATGAAGTTTGTCGATGACTTGGATCATGTGTACAAGCAGGAACAGATCATTTTGAGCTGCTTCATCACTCAGCTTCGGAAAGAATTTGTCATGAAGGTAAGAAGTGTAGCTTGGATGAAGCAACTTGATCTCCGCAGGATCAAAAATCCTGATATTTTCTGCACGTTTGTTCTCTGCATTTCTCATCAGCACCAGCTCTTTTGTCCTCTCTACATATCCCCACTCAGTAATAGGGAGTGTGTATTGAGTTCCTTCAATCCGTTTGATGGCTGCTGATGTTCTGTTTTGTATCCAACCCTCTTCAGAAATTCATCATCTACTGAGTCAGAGGCATTGGACTTGGATCTTTTCTGCCCATGAGTTATTCGTTTGTGAGCATCATCATCTCTTTTAGCTCCTATGATCACATCATCCTTGAACCTTGTTTTCAGTTGACCCATTCTGCTTGAGAAGTCCCTGCCCCTTGGGTGTATTGGATGATTTGTCAAAGAAAGGCTTTGCAGGTCCTTTAAGTCATTCTCAGAAAGGCAGAGTACTGAAAACACATCACGGAAGTATTCAACTCTTCCTGATGTCCTTTTAATCACTGCACAATCCCACTCCTGGTCATATTTCCATGCCATTATTTTATTTTCTTCAGCTGAGTTGGGAGTTGTGATATGATCAATCAACTGAATCAGAGTGGACTTCTGATCAGTGATTTCTCTGACAGTGGTACCAAGGGGCCATACTTTGCCTGGAATGACTTCCCTTGGTTCCCTGATCAGCTTATCTTTAGCTTTATGCTGATCCTTGGGTTCTACAGTGATTGGATCAGCAGATGATTTGCTTTGTTTGTCATCAGTAGGATGAGGAGCTGTTGTTCTGAATTTTACACCTGTTTCCAGCTCCACCTTCATTACATGCTCCATCATCCTCCGCAGCTCACCAGTAGTTCTACCTTTAAGTTCATGTGGCTTGTAATTGTGACCCTGTAACCAGCAAGTCATATTGTACTTTGAGAGTTTTGCTGTGTCACAGTGGCCCAATTCTTTCTTTAATTTCTCCAATGATTGAAAAGTGGTAAAGGCTTCATAATCACAATTTGGGATTATGAACCTTGCAAATTCAAATTCTTTCAATGCATTGGTCATCTCTGAAGTGTTCATCCTCTCAACCATGTCATACGGAAACCCATGGTTGATGAGGGTCATAAACATGCTGGAGTCAGGCCTCTCTTCCAAGATATCAGCAGTTGTCAGAAGGTCATCGGCCTTTCCACCTTATCAGCAGTGGGGGAATCCATCCGTGTTAATTCCTCCCACTCTTTGTCACTATCTTCTTTTTCTCCGGAAGATACCTTCACAGCAGAAACTCTACTGAAGGTGTGTGATCAGGAGATGGAACTTTTGATTTCTTCGGGGAGCTTTCTTCTTCTTATTTCTTTTGTGTGGCTCCGAAGTATTTTCTTTTTCGGGTGTAGGATATCAGCGGCTTAGTAGCTCGACCCGATTGTTTTTCTGGTTCAGCACTTGTATCAACTTTTGTTTTCAAATCAGATAGCTTTCTCTTCAGGCTCTCTATTTCTATCCTTTTGCTTAATTAGCTCGGCCTTTTCATTTTGTTCTTGTTTCAAAGTTGCCTCTAGTTCCCGTTTGGTTTTGAACAATGCATCAATGATTCATTGTTGCATTGAGCATCTTCTCTCAGCCTTTTCAAACTGGCATCCTTCTTTGTTAGCTCTTCATCCTTTTCTTGGATGACTCCGTATAGCTCCACAATCCTTTGTTTTCTTTTGTTGGATTTAAGCACCAACTTGTTATATTTTGCCACCAAAAGCTCTTGCTCACAGGGATGTCGCTGTCACTTAAGTCATCTTCATTGTAAGCAGTGACATCCTGAGCAGAAGTTTGAGTCTCCCCGGGTTCATCAGCAGGTATTGGCTCGGTATGAGCTGATGAAGGGGGTTCATCTGTGTGAGTTGGAGAGAAGGGAATAGTGCTAGCTTCAGATAGTAATTCGGTGTCTCCTGAGTGTACAGAGTGTACAGACTCAGTCACCTCAAGTGGTTCAGTCTCAGCACTTTCCGGAGATTGGGGTTTTGGGGATTCTGGTGGTGGTTGTATGGGTGATTGGCTTGGAGTGGAGAGAATGGTTGTGTGTGATGAGATGAAGATGATGATATCAGAACAGGTGATTGGTGTGGCTGAATTGGAGAGATTGGTTGGGTGTTGAGGCTTGAAGGTGATTGTGGTTGTTGAGGTGATTGGCTTGATGATGCATGTTGTAGTGGTGGTGTTTGGATTGGTGATTGTTGTTGGTGTGTGGTGTTTGGTGTGGTGAGTGAGAAGATTGAGCAGAATCAGCAGATGATTCAGCTTCATCTTCCCACGCCAACTCTTGTGGCAGATCAGCATGTGGATCAATAACATGTGCAAACATAGGCATGTCAGGACCTTCATACTTTCCACTCAGTTTATTCAGCACCGATTTGTTCAGGTGAGCTTGAACAAACACTTCTCCAACCCTGTTCAAGCTTGGGAGCTCAGAGTTAATCACCAATTGCAGGAATCTGGGGAACATGTACATCTTCGCATTCTTTTGTATTTGACTTGCTCGCACAAACAGTTGAAGATGTATCTTGCATAATTGTAGATTCTTCCCTCAAACACCCCAATAATCCTGATGAGATGTGTCGAGAAAATCTGTCTAATCCTGACTTTCGGTTTGACATGCACTTCAGGTAGGTGTGACATAAGAACCTGTACGGTTTGCACAGCCTACCCTTTTGATTTCTCCTTTTTCATAATCACCATCGTACCCCATTAGATTGAATACCTTTTCTATGTATTCATTCTCGAAAACGTCCGGGTGACCTATCTCTCTATCTCCGAGTTCCAAGCATCTTCGTAAGGTGCTTTCATTCACTCGAAGACGCTGACCCAGAACTTCAGCTACTATGACCTCCTCATTGTTTTGTTCTTCCACTCGAGCCGAATTCCAAAATCCGATTATGTGCGACTGATGAATCACAGGCTCAGCCGTCAAGGCGTAAAAGAGCCTGGATCGTCGGAGATATCTGATGATATCTCGACATCCTTCCGCTGCTGGATCATCAGCGTTCAAGTATGCACACACATTATGCTCCTTAGCAAATCTATTTGCCATCTGCAAAGAAAATCAAGTTAGAAACACGCAGTTGAATCGTTTGAATGACAATAATCGATTAACCAGTTCCGTATTGATGTTTACGACATGATTTACCTTTGCAGTAACTGTAATCGGTTACCAGATAATGTTGATTTTTTGAAATTTTGAAAAGGGGGAAAAGGTGCGATTTTCTAGGTTAATCTGAAAAAGTGCTCTGTAAAAGTGAAATGAATTTTAAGAGTCAGACACCTTATTTGTAGTCCAACAAATTAACTTCTTTTATTAATTATGTTGGGCTCACATTATGTTGGGCCCACTTTCATTTATTCCTACGTTGGACCCACTTCCATTTATTCCTTTTCATATCCCAAGTGTTTAGAATGCATTATCTCTTCCGCAGAACATCTGCGGAACCTTGACATCTGCGGATGTCAACATCTGCGGAACTTTACATTGGATGTAAGTTCAAATAATGCATTTGTTTTGTTTTGCTTGTTTTGCTGCTGAATCAGAGATCACATAATACTTCTACGGATGAGCGGTATTACTGTGACTTCTGCGGATGCAGAAATTTCACTGTTACTTCTACGGATGAGAAGTATTACTGAAACTTCTGCGGATGCAGAAATTTCACTATTACTTCTACGGATGAGAAGTATTACTGAAACTTCTGCGGAGCTTAAAGTTTAGAAAACTTTAAATGTATGATATCTACTTAGTAGACTCAATTGTTGATGTTGGACATTGTTGACTTCATTTGCATGGCAATGTAGTACAAGAAAGCAAGTGTCCTGTATCCTGCATTCAAGTTAGTGCTCAAGATCCAATTCCTTCAAAATAATTCAGATCAATTATCAGCTTTTATTGTTTGTTTTTCATGCATGAACTACTCCCCCTAAATTTGTGATTAATGTGAAACTGTTGCATTCATCATAAATTTAAGTTGTGAACAGGCATGACAGGCTTATGACATTCTAAATGAGAGAAATTCTGTTGAAATAACAAGTAAGCATCTGTGAAACAGGTACATGCAGGCATATATATATAGAGGGATCATACTATAAATTGGCTTCTGCTGATGGTGTTAGTTGATTCAACACATATCTGATTGCAAGTATATAGATCCACTTAAATTCAAACAAGAGTGTTGTATCAACTAGGCATGCAAGTTATCATGTTGTGAAGTTTGTTAATCAGTAGTAGTCATGAGTCCCACATTCAATTATCGTTAGAGTATGTCTTCCGTAGATGAGGCAAATCACTACATTCCACACTTAGAGACTATGTACATTAAGTTATAAGTTCTATCTTGAGACAATGTTCAGTCTCATGAATGCTTTGATGTGATAGCTCTTGAGCTTGATGTTCAATGGATCACAAGTGATTCCTTTTTAGAGCTGAAATATGATCTTCATAGTCACCAGGTCTTTACTTTCGTAAAACAGAGGTGAACTTTAACCCAGGTCTTTGTTGACACAAAACAGAGGGAGAATGAAGATCACACTTGTTAATCACATTCCCAGGTCTTTGTTCACACAAAACAGAGGGAATATGATTTGCAAAGATAGAATATTATAAAGTATTTTACATAGTGTGCTTGTGTAAGTGATTTGAGCACAGTAGGAGAGAACATACCTTCATGATTCTCAAATGGAATCCTCACAGACAGTTACCTTATGTTTTTAGTTTGGCATGCTCTTAGCTTTGTTCCACTCAAGTTGAACCTACTCACATATCAGTATGATATAAGTCAGATTGAGTGTTTGTTTAATAGCCAAGTATAGTCTACTATCATTTCCCATATATAATGCATGTATAGATGTTCTAACAGACACTTAAGTTATCCTCAACGATTACTCTTCACAAAGTCAATCATAAGCTTTTGTTGATTTATTCTAAGTTAATCATCCCTAAAGATTCTATCAGAAAATTGAATCTAACAGAATCAAATGCTTTAGTAAACAAATCAGCAAGCTGATTGGTTGTGTCTACTTTGACTAACTTGATTAGACCTTTTTCAGAGCAATCTCTCAGAAAATGGTATCTGATTTCTATATGTTTTGTTTTACTATGTTGAACTGGGTTAGCAGTTATAAACATAGCAGCTGAATTATCAATATGAATTGGTGTATGAAGGAAATTGTAACCATAATCAAGTAATTGGTTTTGCAACCAAAGTACTTGAGAGCAACCTGCGGAAGCAGCTATGTACTCTGCTTCAGCCGTGGATACAGATACATTTGTTTGCTTCTTGCACTGCCATGAAACAAGTCTTGGTCCTAAGAATTGACATCCACCAGTTGTGGATTTTCTGTTGTTGTTGCACCCTCCATAGTCACTATCTGAGTATGAGTAGAGGCTAAAGTCTCCATCTTTGGGATACCAAAGTCCCAATGCAGGTTTGCCTTTCAGATATCTGAAAATCCTCTTTACAGCATTCAAATGTGACTCCTTTGGGTCTGATTGATACCTGGCACAAACACAAACAGCAAACATTATGTCAGGTCTACTGGCAGTTAAATACATTAAAGAACCGATCATAGATCTGTACAATCTTTGATCTACGGATTTGCCAGCAGGGTCAGGCACAATCTTGTCTATTGTTGATGCTGGTGTCTTGCATGAAGTGGAATCAGCAAGATTGTACTTCTTCAAAATTTGATGAATGTACTTCTCTTGATTGATGAAAATGCCATCTGATTTCTGATGAACTTGTAAGCCAAGGAAGAAAGTCAATTCTCCCATGGAGCTCATCTGAAATTCAGATTTCATTAAGTCTTCAAATTTTGACACAGCTTCTTTGGTTGATCCAAATATGATGTCATCAACATATATTTGAACAACCAAAAGATCTTGATGTTCTTGTTTGAGGAAGAGTGTCTGATCAATAGTTCCTCTCTTGTACCCATTCTTCAGCAAGAAGGATGATAGTGTATCATACCACTTTCTGGGTGCTTGATGAAGACCATACAAGGCTTTGTCAAGCTTGTATACTCTATGTGGATAATCAGGGTCTTCAAAACCAGGGGGTTGTGCCACATAGACTTCTTCATCAATTTTCCCATAAAGGAAAGCACACTTGACATCCATCTGATAGACTGTGAACTTCTTGAATGCTGCATAGGCTAGGAAGACTCGTATAGCTTCAATCCTTGCAACTGGGGCAAAGACTTCATCATAGTCTATTCCTTCTTCCTGAGTGTATCCCTGTGCAATGAGTCTGGCCTTGTTTCTTACTATGATACCTCTGTCATCCAGCTTGTTCTTGAAAAGCCATCTTGTGCCAATTGGATGTTGACCTGAAGGCAAATCGACAAGAGTCCACACTTTCTGTTTTCTAAATTGTTGCAACTCTTCTTGCATGGCCTCAATCCAGCTGTTGTCTTTCAGTGCAGCTGTGATGTTTGCAGGGACTGTTTGAGATAAAAAGCAGGTGAACAAACAAATGTTTGCCACACCTCCTTTGCTCCTTGTGGTTCTGGCATGCAGGTCCCCAATGATGTTGTCTGTTGGATGAGATTTGTGTACTCTGCTTGTTGAAACAGCATCAACTTGAACTGTGGAGTCCAAGTTAGTGAAATCCATTGAAGATGGTGTCAGCTGAGAAGTCGAGTCAATGAAATAATCAAAGGCTCATGATCGTTCGGATCAGCTGGTGTTTGATTGGCTGCTTTGTCTTCTTTCGCAGGAAGTTCTACGGAATCAGCATTTTGTTGTTCCGCAGGAGGTTCTACGGAAGCAGTATTTTGTTCTTCCGCAGGAAGTTCTACGGAAGCAGTATTTTGTACTTCCGTAGGAGTTATATCATCCACGGACGAACAATGTTGGTCAGCTGGTAATGGTTGGATGACTGCCTCTTCATTTCTAGCATCAGTAGTAACATCTACGGATGAGGGAACATCTGCGGATGAATTTACATGTGCTGGGGATGAAGAGTTAGCTTCTCCAGAAATAGCTTCATGCTGCTGACTTGATCTTTGCTGTGGTTCAGGTGGCACACGTGCTCTTGGTGGATCAGCTGTTAAAGGCACTTCATTCACACTTGGTGGCACAACAGGATAACATGTATCCGCAGCACCTGCATTGATCAAATAACCAGTGTTAAATGATTCTGTTAATGCATCTATATCAAATAACCAAGATGATCCTTTTACATTGGTAGTAAACATGGATTCATCAAAAGAAACATTGGGAGTTTCTTCAACTATGTTATGTTCTGGAATGTACACCCTGTATGATTTAGAAATGGATGAATATCCAACAAAGAAACCATCATAGGCTTTTTCAGAAAATTTTCCCAATTGTTCTTTAGTATTTAAAACAGACACATGACACCCAAAAGCTCTAAGATATCCTATAAAAGGTTTTCTTTTAAATAAGAGTTCGTAAGGTGTTTTTTATGTTCTTTGACTATCAAAGTTCTGTTTTGAACGTTGCAGGCTGTATTCACAGCTTCTGCCCAGAATGTAATGGGCAGCTGAGAATCAGCTAGCATTGTTCTGGCTGCTTCTATCAGTGTTCTATTTCGCCTTTCAGCCACTCCATTTTGTTGTGGAGTTCTTGGGGCACTGAATTGTCTAGCTATTCCTTTAGTCCTGCAAAAAGAATCCAAATCAGCATTAACAAATTCAGTTCCATTGTCACTCCTAAAAATTTTAACTTTTAAATCAAGTTGATTCTCAATCTTGATTACAAAGTCCATTAATGTTTCAGATGTTTCACTTTTATGTTTTAAGAAAAAGACCCATGTAAATCTAGTGAAATCATCAACTATCACCAAACAATATTGTCTTTTTCCAATGCTCAGCACATTGGTTGGACCAAAGAGATCCATGTGAAGCAATTTGAGTGGTGTAGTGTTTGTGTTGATTGTTTTGGATTTGTGAGACACTCTGTGTTGTTTTCCTTTATAACATGAAGAACAGTGATTAGAACAATGAAATTCTTTCTTTGGTAATCCAATGACTAAGTCATTTTTCACCAATTTATTCATGTTCTTCATGTTGGAATGGACAAGCCTTCTATGCCACAATTGAGATTCATCTTCGGAAGATTTGGACAGCAGGCATGTCTCATGTTGTGTGAGTGTTGTGTTGTTCATATCCAAAAGATATGTGTTGCCTTTTCTTGATGCTTTAAGAAGTATCCAGTCTTCTGGAACTGTAAAACCGGGCTTAAGAATGTAACAGTTAGTGTTATCAAATAGTGTTAAATAATTTTGATCACAAATTTGGGAAACACTAAGTAAATTATACTGCAAATTTTCACAGTAATTTACTTTTTCAAATGTTAAAACACCATTAGTTACCATTCCTTCACCAACAATTTTACCTCCCTTCTTATCCCCACCAAATGCCACATAAGAGGCATGTTTATGTTTGAAGTCATGGAGAAGTGCACAGTTGCCTGTCATATGTCTGGAACAACCACTGTCAACATACCACTTGTTGTCAGCTCTCCATAATTGTTCCTGCGCAACAAAAAGAAAACTAATTAGAATTGACAATCCAAGGCTTAATTGTCTTGGATTTGCCAGTTGTGTCAACAATAGTTACTCCTTCATGAATTAATCGTGAAGTTTCATTATTATTTGTTTCTTTTTGATCTGATGTTTGTGAGGATGATTCTGTTGAAGATGATTCGAGTTTCTGAGTGTCTTCATGCTTATCCGAATCTTTCTTCAACTTAGCTTGTTTTGGTTGGTATCTCAACTTTGAAGAAGATCCTGTAGTCTTGAATGTTTCTTCATCTTTTGTTTTGATTGGGACACAGGAGTTCCTTTATCAAAGTTGTCAAAGAAATCATCAACAGCTTCCGGTTGTTTATCAGACAAATCCACCTTTTTATGAGGTGTCTTAGCCTGTGTTGGCATTTTCTTCTTCACAGTCTTGTCAGCAACAGATGATCTTTTCTTTGAATTTTGTTTTTCCTGCTCAGGCTTTGTCTTTTTGTCACTTTCTGAGTCTGTTGATGTACCTTGTGATTTCTTGTTGCTCTTTTTCTTGTTCTTCTTATTAAAATAACATTCCTGAGTGGAATGGTTATTTTTCTCACATATGGCACAATGTTTGTTGAAGAAACAGTCATCAGTCATGTGATTGTTCATGTTGCAAATGGAACAGTAACTACTGAAGTAGCATTCATCAGTGCTGTGATTCTTCATATCACACCATTTGCAATATTTCTCAGAATTTTCTTCTTCAGCCTTCTTTTTGGTCTTTTTCTGACTAGCTGAGCCATCCGTTGATTTCTTCTTGGGTTCATCAGCTGGTAATTCTTCATGTTTATTTGTGGATGGCTTCTGTTGTTTGACATTTAGCTTTTTGTGAGCATTTGATGTTTTCCCTTTTCATCTCATCCACATTTCAGTGTCTTTCTTCCGTTGTTTTTCTGCGGAATTAGTCTTTGTCTTCCGCAGATGATCTACGGACTTGGCAGTTTTTGCTTTCCGCAGATGTTCTGCGGATTCCTCAGTCTGTTCTTTCCGAGGATTCTTGTTTGAATATTTCTTACCTTTATCAGATGACAAACGTGATTTTGTGCTTGATTCGCAGCTGTCGATCTTGGGAAGATGCAGTTCTTGTAATCCTTCATTCAGTTCAGCAATCCTCTTACAAATGGTCTTCAGCATGTTCCGTTGCTTTGGCGGATATTGCAGCTTTGATTCTTCAAGTACTCGTGGAAGACCAGGTTCAACTTGAACATTCTTACCAATGTTCAGTTGAACATTATCATGTTCATCAGAATCATCCAGGTCATCATAGTTATCAAAATCTGATTCATTATGTTTAATTGACTCTGATTCAGTTGATTCAGTTTCACTCATCTCAGCTTTATTGTTGTTTATTTGACTATCCTTTTTGTCAATGTTGGTGCTTTGCACAAAATGATTTGACAAGTTGTTAGTCATTGTTTCAGGTAAAGGTGTGTAGTTATTATTAATAGGTGGTGCCACTGCATTATAACCCAACCCTGACCTGTTCTTTGATTCAATATGAGAATTGAGTAACTTCTCATATTGCTGAGATGATAATTGAAACTTCTGAAGTTTCACTTCAGTAGATGCATGATCAGCCATGGATTTAGTTAAGGAAGTGGTCAGATGCTCAACTTGGGCTTTTAGGCTGTAGTTTTCAGAAACATATTTTTCTAAATCTTTTTGTAAAGAGTTTATTTTGATTTGATATAGTTTCTGTTCTCTTAAGTGTGATTCATTTAAAACCATAGTTTCTTTTACTTTATCAGCCAGTTGTTGAGCATGGACTCTATATCTTTCAACTTCCTCAACACAAGTTGATGAACATAATCTCTCTTTTACCTCTTTGGCCATTGGAGGAACTTTGTTTTCCATATGTGCCATCAGTGCTTGATTCTCCTCGATCACTTCCTTCTCATACAGGCTCCAGTCACATGTTCCATCCTGAAGTATGATCAGACCTGTCTCCTTAGAGTTGCTTGGTCCTGCTGATGTATTTGTGGCTGGTGGGGATGTGAGCTGAGGTTGTCTATGCAGAGATCTTTGAGAGGTTGACTGCTGATTCTGATAGTGTTGTTGCTGATGATGTTGTTGTTGCTGCTGCTGATGCTGTGGAGTTGATTGTTGATTGCATTCTCTAGAAAAATGACCATAGAGATTGCACTTGTAACATCTGACCTTAGACTTATCAACTCCAATCTTCGATGTTTTGCTAGCTGCTGCCAGATTTTTGTTTCTTCGAAGATATTGTTTGGCTCTATAGGCAATCATAGCCATCTGCCATTGCAGATCCATCTCTTCTACAACATCTGGAGGGAGTTCCTCCAAATCTTGCTGGCAGATGTTTGCTGCTGTAAGGGAACTTCCAAGATAAGCTTGAAAGCTAGAACTAAAAGCTGCAAAGGCTGCTTTTTGTTCTTCAGAATCCAATATCACAGTTATTGGTTCTGAGTTTGCTGTTGATGAAGGCTCTCTTTTCTCTGTAGATTTAGCCTTTTCCTTTTGAGTTTTACTCTGAGATGACTTTTTAGTGGGTTTAGATGCATAGAAGCTTACTTCTTCTTCATTATCACTCAGAGCACAAGAGTTATCATCTTCATTATTAGATATAAATGCACTACCAGCATTCTTTGTTTCCTTGAAGTGATAAGGTGAGACATGAGTTCTCACACTCTTGTTTCTTGATTGTTCATCCAGTTCAAGTGCTTCAACCTTGGCAACTAGTGTATCTAGACCAGTTGTCTTCAGATCTATGGTGTTTTTGAACATGGAGACTGTTTGCTTCCAACTTTCAGGCAAAGTATGGAGCATCTTTTGTTCAGTTCCTCAGTTGTGTATTTTAACTCCAAGATGTTCATCTCAGTGACGAGTTGCATGAATCTATGGAGTTGCTGAGGAATTGATTCACCCTCAATATGATGAAAAGTTTCATACTGTGATCTAAGGGTGTCTTTCCTTATGCTTCTGATTTCATCACTCCCTTCACAGAGAGTGTGAAGTATCTTCCATAGGGAATTTGCTGTTTTATAGTTCTCGCACCTGATCAAGATTTCTTCAGGTAAAGCCATACTCAGCAAGCTGTATGCTTTAATATCGACTTTAACCTTCTTGACATCATCAGGTGGCAAGTCCTTAGTGCTGATTGGCTGGTTTTTGTCATTATAATCCGGCCCAAGAGTGGGTGGAATATAAGGACCTTGTGTGATGGACTCCCACAAGTCAGAATCAGTGTAGTTCACATGATTTCTGAACTTGATCTTCCAGGATTTAAAATCAGCTTTTGTTTCCAACTTTGGTGGTTGATAAGATCCTACTCCAAAAGTACTCATGTTTAAAGTGCAAAACAAGATTTAAAATTTAAATGCTTGAATTGACAAATCTATCAAAGACGCAGATCTAGTATTCAATGGATTTGAATATAGATCTAAATCAAACAAGCAATAAGAGAATGCTTGCTGAAAGACAAGTCGTTGATTTAATTGTTTGAAAATCAATTAAACAATTTTAATACTGATAGATCAATTGATCTAAATCAATGAGCACCAATGGCTCTGATACCACCTGTGAATCCAAGGATCGCTATTCAGGAATTATCAGTATTAAAATAAATCAATTTAATGATCGCGGAATTATCATTAATTGACGTTTAATTATTTGAATGATTAATTATGAACACAACCACAGATACACAGTAAATGCAAAATCAATAATTATTCAAAAGTATTTCATTAACTATAACGTAATGATTACAAAAGAATAATAATGAATACTATAACAATCGAATACAGTGTATCAAATAATGTTGATGTTGATGCGACGGCGATTAGGGTTGCACAATGGTGTAACTTGACAGCCGTAATAATGATTGATTGTGTTCCTCGAGATGTGAAACCTAGGACTCATATTTATAGATGATTTGAGTCGGTTAAGGAAACACCGGATCTCTCGGGATTTGTTGTTGATCTTGTTGACTTGTTTGACTTCTTGGAATGATAATCACACAAGTATAATGGTCTTCCGCAGGAGTCTTGTCTTCCGCAGATCTTCTGTTCTTCCGTAGGAGATTTGCTTTTCCGTAGGAATGTTGTTCTTCCGTAGATAATCCTTCTTCCGTAGGAGTCTTCACTTCATGGAACTTGATCATCCGTAGGAACTTATACTTGGTCATTTGGTCTTGTATGAAACATATCTACGGATTAACAAAATTGTTCATCCGTAGATGTTTCCTACACTTAGTCAGTTTTATCAAATCCATCCCAAGAATATTGTTTTTCCTGTCAAAGCACAAATCAACACACATACATATATGGGGTTAACCTATAGATTCAAATCACATATATATATATTTTGACTGTTACAAATGTTAATTACAAGACTTGATTTTCAAGTACTAAGCCTATACAAAATTGATCTAGTCCTATACAATCTAGACCTAACACTTTAGTCTTCAGCTGTTGAAGTCTTCAGCACTTTAGTCTTCAGCTGTTGATCTTCAGTACTTTAGTCTTCAGCTGTTGAAGTCTTTAGTCTTTGTCAAACAGCTGATGAGGCCTTCAGCAGTTGTTGTGATGTCTTGTGGGACTTAAAGGTTTGTCTGATCTGGCTCATTGGTTCTTTTGGTTCAACACTATAAGATTTTGAATACTAACGTTATCGTTCAAGGAAATGGTCCAGATCATGACGAGTATTGTAAGTTTTCAATTACAGTGGCCAGTTGCAAATGACTACTTACATTACCTTTCATGCTCTAAACATTTCCTATCCCAATTCACATCGGTATTCAAATCTACTAAGCACATCTAAACAAGTAGCACACGCATATAATACTGGTTTACTTAAAACTTTTACCTGATGGCACGTAGCTACTTGGGCTGGCATCCTTCATTTGGTCCCAATTTTAGTTTAAGTTTAGGGTTTGAAAATAATTTATCTAATTCTCTTAAACTTGGCTCTGATACAAACTTGTAAGGCCCCCTTCCCGGGAAACCTCATAGTTGGTTAATCATAGCATAAAACCACTTTAAAAGCAAAACATTGCAGTGGAATTAAATAAACATCCATTCAAAACATATAAATTATAATGTAAACAAACACTTATCCCTTAAATAGAATAAACACATTGTACTTTTCAAATTGGACAGAATTTCATAATATGGGAATGCCAAATCGTGTACACCAAGTAGCTTCCATCTCTGTGCCATCCTCAGCAATCGTCATTACCTTCCAACTAATATGCATAAAAGCTAGCTTTGCTGAGTGAGTTCTAGTTTTTATATAAATAAGAAAATATAAGCTTTGACCTCCATATAATGGCCACGCATGCATCATACTACATAACATTTCTTGCATTATATTTAGCATGTTCATTATCTTTTATTCTTTCATTATCTTCCACTTCATCGTAAGCAAGATTGCACAAAGCAAGAGCTCATGTTGATCGACAACGAATGTCGATCCTTGTCGGTACACATAAATGCGGTAGCTAACACCCGACAGTTGACCCACACTGCAAGGCACGAAGCCTGCTCATGAATACAGGTCCATCATCATCATGGCCAATCACAAGAATTAGACCCCTAATGTGCATCTTCATGGGCTATGAAAGCCGCACACAGTTGAGCTAACAACCATTGGTTGTGAACCTCCATACATGTTGCTTGCAAGACTTTTCATCATCATACGGGCCCGAGGTAACATTTATTAGGTTTCACTGTCATTCTTTTTATTAATTAATGTTCCACTTTATCATAAGTAATGCTTTACATATTATCATCCACATTGCAGGTTAAAACGGTGCATTAAATAACACTTCATAGAAATAAACACATATACTTTATATAGAGAAACAACCACATCATATAGCTGCCAAATCCTAGTCGATGCTTAATTAGAACCCCTTAATGAAAACACTCCAAGTACACTAATGTGGGTAATAGTAACCTTTTGCTGGTAACATACTAATTTTAAAGGTGTACTTATGTGGGTAACATACCAATGTGTATAACATACCAATATGGGTAACAAACATCCTAAGACGGGTAATACAAATACAGGTAACCACCTAATACGAGTAAGTAAATTAACATGGGAAAACATATTAACCAAGATAAGACTAAAAACAAGAGAACGTGTCCATACGGGAAATGGTAGCACATTTCAAACCGTCATTCCTTATGCCTATCATTTCCATCCATTATACCTAAACTTTGTTTCTGGTAGTGACTATTATCCTCGTATATCTAAAGTTCACTAATGAACTTGGCATTCATATCATCATATCATCAACGAGTCACAACATCCTAGGAAATCATAGAAAATTCATATTTATATGTAAAATGGTTGGTTTGATAGAATACGTAATGTAGGTATGCATACTAGCCCCAAAAGAGAAAACATTTAAAAGTGGGGGTCTAGAACTCACCAGGATCGTCAAATTTTCATAATCATCATCTATTTGAATTCTCAAGTAATGTCATCATCATAATCGAGTTGCCATCTTTTGCAACGAAACCTTAGCCATCATCCTAGAATCAACATCATCATAACATCCTCATCATGTTTCAAATACATCATCACCCTAAACTTATCTACCACTAACTACTAAAGTCCTTGTCATCATAGCTAACCAATAATGTGCACATCATGTTATCATCAAGGATTATCATGACCATCATATCCAGGAAAACCTTTACCATTTGCATGCTAAGCTATCATCAACAACATCATAATATAACATCATCATCATCATTCATACACCACTTTTGCACTACAACCATCCATACTGTGAAGATACCATTTCTATATTCAAAATCCATCTTCATCTTATTGTAACTATATCATAATGGACATTACCACTACCTAATAGCTATTAACATCATCATTAATGCATTGTCAACATAATCTAAACATCCTTACCATCACCAGACATCATCATCTTCACCATCCTTATGATAGTGCACATAATAATATTACCAAAAACATCCTTATAAACATTACCATCATGAGGACCATAAGCCATGCCACCATATCTACATCATACAATCAATCTATTCTTTTCCATAAAGCTATCGACGAATCTCAATTTACCTTTATGGAATAATCACCATCCGAGCATCATCGACATCGCACACACATCATAACACCACAATTGGACAACCTTGACCTATTTTCTCAAAGTATCGAAGGCTTACCGGACCCTCACGGTACTAAGATCATAATGTAATCAAGACCACATACGGCTGTATTAGCACCGTCTTGCCGGAGGTACCCTCTGTTCAATATTACCGCTTTTCTTCCTTCTCAACCATTGTCTTCGGTTCTCGAGAACACCACAGCCACCAACGTGAGCCGACAGGGCTTATCTGGGAGGAGAGACGACCTAAGGCCCTGTCATGAGCTTCAAATCAGAGAAAGAGGAAGAAAGGGGGTCACCATCGTCACTTCATGGTCACCATCACCAATAGGCGTCACCGGAGAGCCGCGGCCAACGCTGCTGAGGTCGGCGAAGGGGGATAAAAGCGGAGCTCGGTTCAGATCGGAGAAGAGGAAGCAGTGGATAGAGAGAGAGTGGTTCGCTCTTATAGTCATCGCCATGGCCGGAGCAACCTGCCGAGCTCCGACCGCAGTCGCCGGAAAGGGGGAAAGGGGAGAATCGCTCGATGGGAGGGGAGAAAAAGGGTGAGTGGCTAATTGGGAAGGGGGGCATAGGGTTATTTTATGGTTTCATAAATTGTCAATTTTGGTCCCTCAACCCACAAATATTTAATTTCAGCCCTCAACATATAAAATCGATCTTATCTCTTAAAGTTTGAGTCCTTAGTATTGCTAGCGTTATTATTTTCTAATTAGGTATACATCCAACGGAAATTTGGGGAGTTACAAGTCTATCCCCTTTATTTAGGTTTCGTCCTCGAAACCTATTGGTCCTTAGATAACCCGGATTAATACTGTCCCAATCACCTATGGATTATCATACTGGTTACAAGTTTGTTCCTAATACACACCATATTAGATCTGATCCACCTTTTTTGTCATTTAATTGTAGCCTTTGAAACCTTCATATATCCTGACGTTCTTGTCTTGTAAAGCCATATCATTAATGCTAGCATTATGACTGTAAACTTAGATTCATGAGTAGGTCAGTTATCTTCTTGTATTTAAACTTTTAAGCAACATAGCCATTGCTTTCCCATGTTACATTGAATTTTAGCAGAGTCCTTGCATGAAACACGTGTCTCTAGATTTTTAACACCTAGTGATAAATCTATCACCAAGATTGAGGTCAACTTTCTCCCTTCTGAGCCTGAATCATTTTACCAACCAATTTCTCATTTAGACTTGACACCATCACTTGTGAACCTTACCAATAGAAAGATTATCTTTAGGGGGTACAGAATAAACAATCTATACTAATCAGTCACTCTCGTAAGCTATGGAATTGTGACATCATTCTCCAGGGATCCTTTAACATTGCTGCTTCTATTTCATCAAGATCTATCATGATTTCAAGAACTTTGCTTCACATAACTAGAATGCTCGATCTAAGGACAAACAAACAAACAAACAAACCTAGTATATCCCACTCAAGAGCAGGGTCTGGTGGGGTAGATAGTGGCAAGTCTTTCCTTTATCTTGGTAGGTAGAGAGACCGCTTACAAAGAGACCCCCGATTCGATAAACAAAAGCACTAACGATAGCAAGACAACAAATAATATATCATGCAGCACAAAGCACACAACATACGGGGCGTTTCACCTATAGAGCGCAAATAATTTAGACACCAATATATAAAGAACAAGATATAGCAAACAACAGAGAAGCGGCGCGATTCACCTATAGGGCAGTTGTGAACTGCGTACACCTTTGCCCCCGCACCAAGTCTACAATAACTCTTCCTACCTACGGATCCTACTAAAAGTCCTTAATTTTAATCCTACGCCTCCACTAGCTCTATCCTCGATCATGTGCTCAGAGAGGTGCAAATATACATATCTTGCCTAATTAACTCATCCCAAGTCAACCTCGGTCTTCCTCTACACCTCCTACCCTCTAAGACGAAGTTCTCTACTGCTCTAACGGGTGCTGACATATGTCTCCTCTTCACATGCCCAAGCCATCATAATCTTCCCTCTCGTATTTTATCTGCGATACAAGCCACCTCTAACTTCTGTCGGAATACTTCGTTTCTTATCCGATCCAGTCTTGTGTGTCAGCACATCCACCTCAGCATTCGTATTTCCGCTACCTGTATTTGTTTCTCGTGCGATTTCTTTATTGCTCAGCAGTCTGTTCCGTATAACATAGCTGGATCACTGCTACTCTGTATAGTTTTCGCTTTAGTATCGCTGGAAATCTCTTATCACATAGAATCCCTGATGCTGCTCTCCACTTGCACCATCTTGCTTGGACACGGTGAGCTACATTGTTGTCTATCTCTCCGTCCTCCTGTAGGTATGAGCCCAGGTATTTAAACCTAGTCGTTCTTGGGACCGCCATACCCTGGAGACTGATTTGGGTGACCTCTTTAGCCTCACCACTAAAATTGCAATGCATGCATTCCGTCTTAGAGTGACTTATCCTTAAGCCTCTACTCTCTAGTGCTGCTCTCCACTGTTCTAGCCTGTCGTTAAGCACCGTTTTAGATTCTGATATTAAGACAATATCATCCGCATAGAGCATGCACCACAGAACTGGCTGTGGTATGGACTTGGTCATCTCGTCCAACACAACTGTAAAGAGAAATGGGCTCAGTGCCGATCCTTGGTTGAGTCCCACTTCCACGGGGAAGGGGTCTGTGTCTCCGACTGGTGCTCGCACACATGTTTTTGCTCCGTCATACATATCCTCGATTATTTTGATATACCTCTCTGGTACCCTTCTATGTCGTAGACTTTCCCAAATGAGTTGGCGCGGAACACTATCATAGGCCTTTTCTAGGTCGATGAATACCATATGTAGGCCATTACTTATAAATACCATATGAGTTGGCATGGAACACTATCATAGACTTTCCCAAATGCTAGATCTAAGGACATTAATTATAAATTCTCTTTCATTTCTCCTTGACACTTTGCAGACCTGCATAGCCTTATTTAATCTTGGAGTTGATGAGTACATCCTCTATAGCACTATCACAAATCTATTGAGCGTTATTTAGCAATTCATATTCATTAAGTCCATAAAACAATGCAAAGGATCTCATCATGTCCCAACCGGGACTGAAATGTTATCTCTAGAGTATCATACTCTTTAACAAATAACTATTGATGACTCCTCCTACACTTGATCCAAAAAAAAACCCAACTTGCCAGTCATAATTGGTGGAACAGTCTGTTAATTCAAGGTCATAGTTACCTACTGTTCACTGTCTACTTATTTAGCTATCTATAATCCTTACACATGTACCTTCTTTCATCTTTATTCTTTTCAAACAACACCAAAGTATTATATGGGTGCAATAATCAATCAGTCAAAACCTTTATTAAGGGGGGTATTAACGCTATATCACTAACTCTTTCATTCCTCACGAAACAATTGGTACGGTGACATGACTTCAAGCTGAGTCCCAGATGACAAGTCGATCTCAAACTCTTTCTTCCAACTTTGAGAAGGTCCTCTGGAGTCACATTAGGAAGGCACACACTATAGCTACATCTGTCAACTTTAAGTCTTTGCCCTTAGCATCTTTCATTTACACCGGATAAGCTCATCAACCTTGTTTCATAAACTTGTCTATCTCATTATTAGGATCATCCCTGAAATCATGCGATCTTAATTATCATAAGTCAGGAACAAACATCCATCATGTGCAAACCAAGAGGTCATATTTCTATGTCGTGTAGTATCAGTCCCATGTGCAGCTAGTCGATTCATATCCAAGACCATATTACGTCCAACTAGGGTAGTAACATGCAATCCAGAAGAAAGCTCTAACCTTCCATTACTATTTTATAATCATTTACAAGCATTGCTATCCAAATTGAATACTAAAGTTATCGTTCAAGGAAATGGTCCAGATCATGACGAGTATTGTAAGTTTTCAATTATAGTGGCCAGTTGCAAATGACTACTTACATTACTTTTTGTCACACCCCGGGCCCAGAGAGGCGGGACGTCACGATTAGTAAACAACAACAAAAATATAGCGGAAACTAAATGGTTTATTGCAAAGTGTCACATGATGTTTACATTAAAATATTGGCTTTGCTTCCAATTCAAAAGGTGCTTCAACCTACAATCTATAGGTGTCGTGATCAATCTCTCAGGAAATATTTCTTGAAGCTTCAGTAACTACGGCTTCTAGGCTCAACCTTTGTCTTTAACCTCTACCCTCGTATCTTGCTTCGGATTTGGGTAACTTCTGTAGCTCAACTATTCTCCCTAGCTGTACCTGAAGACATGCTCAAAAAGAAAATTGTGTCAACATAAAGTTGGTGAGTTCAAGTGCTAAAGTTTCAAAACAATTAAAAGGAACTACAAGAGTCCACAGTAAAGGTTTTAGAATCCAGTGTGATAGTTTATAAAAATCTCATTCGAGTTTAAAAACATCATTTTTAGTATCAGTCATTGTGGGGTATCACAATCAACCCTGCACTTGGTCCCCGGCTGGCCTCTTCTAAAGTTATGTTGTACCGGATATTCCCGTGGGAAAGGACCAAGACACAGAATAGTGAACCATTCCTGCTAGGATGGCTCACCGTAGTGTCTTACTCAAACCTGTTACATGCCACAAACGACCCCTTAGGATCTCAGTGTTGTACCTCCCTGTAGCGGGAGCCACTATGCGTGGGGGATTCCCCAAATAGATCTATTAACGTAAAAACAAGCGGTTCACAAAAGAATTAACGATCGTGACAAAAGTCTCAGCAGGTGTCCAAAAAGTCCCACATACTAGCATCAAGTAAGCACAATCATAGTTCATAGAACAAAATATCATGCAAAACAGTAAACAGTATCACACATAAGAATTTCAGTTTAAAGGAGCATGCTTCATCCCCAAAACAAAAGTAAAAAGGGGGACACGAGAACTCACCTGGTTTCCTTATATAATTTCAGAGCTTGACAAAGAAAGGTGATGATCACCAACAAAGCAATCCTAACTAGAACATATAAGATTCACGTTTAGAATTAGCATGATGTTATTACATGCGTGCAGTTGAGCTCTCTAGTTAACTTAATGTTGGCGATTAGTATCCTTAGCTTCTTGTGTATTTGTTAAGTGTCATGAATTAACTCGTGTACATTAGGTTAATTAATGCATTTAATCAAGAATTGAGTCTTAGCTTAAATAATATAGAAAAACCAATTTATATCATGGATTCCAAATCTTTAAAAATAACTCGCATTGACGATGTAAGTAATACATAATGTTTCAAACGATGTTTATAATGTTCACGTTCACATCATATTAGTTAACTTGATTGATGATAAATAATTCAATTTTTGATGATAGTTAACGATATTTTGTATAAAAAGAGTGTTATAATATTTATTTCAATAACAATGAGATGACAGGCAATTAGCAACAACACGATGATGGATCCTTATAGCATTTTAGGTCTTTTACCTTAAATAAAACTTGTAGATGCCGGATAAACTAACTATATATTGTGTATATATATATATATATATATATATATATATATATATATATATACGCAAATGCACAATCGTGTTTGAATGTATTTTACATCTCTAAGTCTTATAACGATTTAACGTGGCATGGAATCAGCTTATTTGTTTAATCAGTGACATGATATAACCATTTTCTAAAATGTAATGTTTCATATATGTTATCTAGGTTGATTTCTATTAAATAGCGTTGTTATTTAAATCTCGAGTCCAAACCATCCATTTAAATCAAACATTTATAACAAGCGATGTTCGTTTTTGTTTATAGTTCACATATTTTATAATTTATGCCTTTATATAATTAGAGCTCAACAATACGTATGCATTTTATAATTCAATTTCAATGAGTTGCGCGTGCGATTTTTACCTTCCACTCGGTTATAAATTCCAACCCACTCGTTTACGCCTTGATTAAATCATGTTCCCGTTCCGTTGACTGCTCGTTGACCACGTTGACCAGAGCCTTGCCTTGCCATCCTAACACAACTCGCAAATCTTAATTGCTAACAACCGACACGGTCAACAACACTACAACACCACTAAAACGCCATTTCAACCACGCTTTTCACACTCACCCTAACCGAATTTTAGATCATCATCAAAGCAGCCAATGTCACAACTAGACTTGAAAACCCACAACCAAAATCACAATCACATCCATCTTTACCATCACCATTATATCAACAACCATGGTCCAACACACCACCAAAACCATAACCTAAACTAGACCAACCACCGTCGACATGCACACTGATACATCACCATTAACAGCCCCAAATATACCTCGAATAACAACAACACCCAACGACAGACAGAATCACAGCCAATATGAACCACAACAAACAACAACACAACCACAACCACAGATTACCTCACCATCACTGCTGTTTTACAGCCATCACCCAACACCAACCACATGTAACCATCGCCACTGCCGTCACAACCATCATCAAACACCAACCATCAACACCCACCACCCGACAGCCATTAACCTCCTTCGCCCTTGCCCGCAGCTACAACCATCGCCTTACCACTGCAAACACAGCCATCGGACCCCATCATCGCCTCACAGCCGCGACCATCACCACCGTAGTCCTATCTATCAGTCATCACCGTGGCTCCAGCACTGCAGCACCTTCTACATCGTCAATCTACACCACCACCGCTGCTACCCAATCGCCACCCACGGTCACCAACACACGATAGCCACCAACACCACCTCCGGCGCGGCCGGGTGTTGCGACCACCACAATAACCACTGCCACCGTCGACCACAACCGATAACCCACATCCAACAGTTACGCCGGCCCCCATTCGCGACCCCTTTCATCCCCTGCAGCCGACACAACCGACATGCGACATTACTTCTGTCTTCGATTCATACCATCTCGCTGCGTTTTGGGTGAAATCATCACCTCCATCAAACTCAAGGCGCGAGGACACATAGGTGAGGCACTCCCCACGCCGCCACTCACCGGTGCCGGTGGCCGGAACCCTAGCCACCGCCACCTTCTTTCCTCCGTATCTACACCATCGTGGCATTTTTTGGAAAGCTGGCACCATCATCGTGTTCAGGTTGAAGAGAAGAGCGGGTGGGGTATACCTGTCGCCGGAACTCGCCGGAGTAACCACTGGCACTGCCGCCGGCCGGAGATTGCGGTAAGAGGGAGGAGAAGGGGTTATGTCCACCTCTTTCTCTCTGTTTCTAAATTTCTTTAAAACCCTAAAAAAATGGGAGAAAGTTTGTTTATATAGGGGTTAAGTGATTGGGTTCGTTAAAAGGGTCGGTTCGTAATGCGTTCGATTAAGTTTTTCGCACGACTTTATAAATTCGCTACCCGTTTGATTCAATTATATGAAACGTTATAAGTATTCCGGGATTATGAATTTTATTGCACTAAAAACATACCGAACAGTTAAATGATACCGCGAAATCGACACGTTAACGGTTTTACGTGTTTTCCTCGAATGCGCGTTAATATTATCATTTTGCTATCAAAATATATGTAATTAAGTATTTAAATGAAATTTTGAGCGTTAAGTTCCTATGTTGGTCATGTTAAAACCTTATCTGACGAATTCTCGGGTTTGACCTGATCGTAACCCGGTTCGCGTCACGGTCGCGTTTAGGAACGCATTTATCCCAGACAATGTAAAACTCACCAAATTTAATATGTTATGATAATAAACAATGATTAGATGAATATTTACAGAGTTACGAGACTCGGTTGTCATAACAGACGTCAGTTAAATACCGGTGAAAACCGGTATTCGCGTTTCACTTACGTATCTCCGTTGCTTATGCATGTTTTATGAAAAATCTTTTAGTAATCATTATTTATGATATTGTTAGCAGTAACAAGGATTTATATTGGATGACAAGTCATTATAAGAAATTCTGTTGGAATTCAGACGTTAGTACGCGTTAAATTACCGGATTCTACCCGGTATGGGTTCTGAATCTGTTTTCAGTTTGGATCTTTTCCATAGTTGTTTCAAATCATATAAGAATTCATTGTCTCATGATTTCTCATTCAATTAGTTCGTAAACATGCATTTGGGCCTCCAATGGGCCTTGTTTGTATGTTCAGGCCCTTATTGGGCTTATTGGGCCCAAAAAGCTAGTTTCGTTTTGCAAGATTTCTTTGGTAAGCCCAAATCAATCCGGACCTTTATTGAGTTTTATAAAATTTATAGGTTTTCAATTGGGTCATATTTCAGAGGTGTTACATTCTCCCCTCCTTTTAGAAATTTCGCCCTCGAAATTTTAGTATCGTTAATATTTGTTTCCGAGTGTGATACACTCAAAGTATGAATCTTGAAGATTTAGAGTTATTTAGCTGAGCATCCCAGGAAAAATGTTGACGATTAGGTGTCAAATAATCAGGTTTGATTTGAATTGGAGTAACTATTCGAATGTTAGAATCATGCTTGACAGGATGAGTGAGTCAAACTATGAGCAGGTTTTTTGCTTTACAATCAGATCATTTAACAATCGTACAAAATTAACAAGAAGAGACTCTCCACTGTGGTTCAATACACCGACCTACAAAATAGATCTAGCAAGGAGACGATTCCACAAATCCCGACGGTGTTACCGTCCTCACTGAGAATCATAAGAACGATTGAAAAGAAGAGGATATTAGCGTGAATGCCATTAATTAGACAGGATAGTCGTGATACAATAGATTAAAGGTTTCAAATCAAGAAGGATTTGGGTTTTCACGATCATTTCTATGGAGCTAAGACTAAGAAGTTTTCACGATTTCTAAGAATAGAGAGATTAGGTCATGCACAAAGGTCTTCCGCTTTCAGAGCCTACTTTTTAGTTCTCAACTTCCTTCCGAAAAATTTCATTGATCTCTTCCTTCTATGATTTCATCTTAAAGGGTTAAGTCCTTTCTTCCACTACGTGCTTCTTCTAGTATGCATCCTTTTCCAGAACGGTTCTGTATATCAAAACCTCAGTCTTCGAGTAGATCCGTTCATCTTATCTGACGCGTGACAAGAGTTTCCCCGAAATGGGATGTGCTATATATACATATTCACGTTAACTGACGCTGGTAGAATCACAAGTTCAAGAAATGATACGATGTAGGTAATAGAAGGAAAGCCTACTGTAGGCTATCTGCATTTGTCGACGAGGGTAAGCAGATACAAATGTGGTCAATACTTGTTCTCTCGCATTTGGTAATACGGATGTCTTAGGACAATGCGGATGTTGGCCTCCTATCCACACTTGTCAATGCGGTTGACATTACCGATCGTCGATCACCCTATTCTACTTGATCTAGTATTCTGATGTGTAGTTGGTAGTGTCGTACCAATAATGTATCCAGATGCATCCTTTTATTTTGTGGGAGTACCAGCTCATGCTTAATGTAGCTCTTCATACATTTTCTTAGCTTCATCGGGCGGCTAGAAAATTGTCTTGTACTGTTGCATCAACACGCATCTGAAACTTTCTTATTCACGCCCAAACGAATTCCGCATTTTCCCAAGGATAGCGATGCCAGTCGTATAGCTACACGAATGAAATTTCTATTAAATCCTTCTACAACTTTCGCCTAACCCTAAGCATTGACGCATCTCAATGGGATTCTACTTCTCCTGGAATTTTATAGCTTCAAGTTATAGCAACTTGTCTTGAATTTCATGCTTATTAGTGGGTGACAAGATGGCAGACATGTCTAAGTAGGTCTAACAATTCCTATTCGTGCGATTCATGAATTTCGTGAATTGTGTAGGTCCTCCCACATGGGCTTGACCTCAACCTTCGTACTTGCCATATCTTGTTTTAACTGCTACGTTTGTAATGTCGTTTCCTTATATTCATGGCTGATATCAATTAAGATGTAGGTAGCATCTTGAAATGTATTAAATAGGTTATCATCTCTAGGAAGACGATATCACTTATCCTTGGTGACTTTATTTAACTCTTAATAGTTCATCCATAACTGGAGCATTTTATTTTCCTTCCGCAAAGAGCATTAAGTTTCCTCAAGACGACATACTAGGTCTTATGAACTGTTTATCTAGCAGCTATCAGATCTGCTTTCCTTCCACCAGCTCCTTAATATAAGCTTCAAGTCCAGTACCTCCATTTATATATTTTACTTCTATTCTCCGACTCAATTTCCTTAAGAGCAACCTCAACTGTTGTCTTAAGCTACAGTATTGTTGCAAACGTTCCTACTAATTTCTTCATAATGCTTCCCAATTAAGGTCAACCTTCTAGATGGCCCCTTCCTCGGTCTATATTCTACAAAGTAACTGTGCCCTGTAGGGGGTCTATTCGTGAAGCAAGTAGCTATGTTTAGATTCCAATCCTTTATAATCATATCGATTGTTCCAACAAGATATGGGAGTAAGACTTTTTGCTCGAATTGCCGATGTTATGGAGCGTTCTAGGGTAAGGTATTAGAGAATCACTTTAGGAGAGGTTTAAAGATTTTAAGAGGAATAACACCAACGCTTACGATCGGGGATGATTATGCAGACTCTTTTTTGTCTACAATCTGCTGCATGTTTATCACTTCGTTGTAGTTGGATCTCAATTGTTTTAACACATGAGATTTCTTGTAGCTGATCTTCTATGCTTCTTATACATCTTTTGGAGCAATACCATCCTTTAAGTTCAACCATGAGTCTTCCCATGAATTCTTCATTATTATCGACCGCATCGATTCAAACAAGTTAGGACTTTATCAAGGTGCTTGCTAGTACAAGAAGGTTAACTACTACTCTAATAACTTATCGTATAGTTCGAGATCGTATTCTACTTCAATCTTCGCGCTCGAATCACGAACTTATAACTCAGGTAGTAGAGGTCTCCAAGTAGAGATATCTTACAAGGTTTTAAAGTTTTCCGCATCGGCTATCATGTATTTCCAAAGATGAGGGTTATGCTAGAGGGCTTAAGGTGAGTAGCACTACTCGTTAAGGGAATAAATTGAGAACAGAGGGTGAATGAAAATCAGGGATCCATAGAAGTTGTAAGTTCATATTTTTGTCTTGAATCTTGAAGGTTAGCTTTTCCCGGCAATTATCCCTAGCACTTGAATTTTGATCTCCGAGGAATCTGGATTTTAGAACGAGGATTCATTTCCTGCGAAATCTGTTGCTCAGAAATTTACCAACAACAAGGTCGGTTAAAAGCATGGTTAAGATAACTCAACTTAAGTTTCGAGTGAAGATTGTCATTAGGTGACTAACGGTTGAAGATGATGAAAGATTTCACGAGTGTAGTACTGAGAAAGGTGATTATCAATCACAATCGGAGCTGATAGTAAGAATATTCCTTCGATTTAGGTGGTTCCATTACAATGAATAGGTAGAGAGAAGTCATATTCCTCAAAGGCTTTAAGAAAATAATCAGAGGAATTCTAGAATCCAGAAGATCCTATGAAGTGTGAACTACTAAGAAAGAAAGAAGTGACAAGTTTTCTATGTCATTGACCACAAGAGGCGTGTCTTGGAAATTTATTACTCTTGTATGTTCTCCGTTGCACAAGCCTTGTTAGAGAGTCTTCCACTATGTTGAGGAAGTTTTGACGAATTCAATGTTGAGTAGGAAGGAAATTTCAGGCATCGCTAAAAATAGTATGGCTAAAGTACACGCATAACAAGGTGAAGTGCCATACTCAGCACGAGACCAGTTAAGTTTGAGAACATCATTCAATGGTCTTCAGAGTCTGATGGTCTTATCATTATAATTCCAATAGGAGAGTAGAATAAAAGAAAAGAGAAGAGAAAAGGAATAGTTACTGCAACATCGTCGTTGGTAGCTCTTCCAATGTCAAATGGTTTTCGCCCAGCATGAAAGTTTTGAACCTGAAATTATTGAATATATTCCAAATATTTGTGTTTATTCTTGTATTTATTGGTTCTTTAAGTGTTTTACATTGATATTAGTTTACATGACAGGGCCCACCAGAATTCAAGGGTACCTGTAAATTCACCATTACGTGTGCACCCGTAATCGTCAATTTACCTTACACTGTCATTCTAGTCATTCCCATCATAAGTTCCAAGTTTTGTGTATTTAAGTCCTGGAGTTAAAAATTTTCATTTAGTCATCATTTGCAATTAAGCACACTCAGATTCCAATTATGTTAATCATTCAAGTTAACCCAGAAATTGTTTCAAAGTAAGTTTAAGCAAATCAAGCAATAAATTGTTTCAAAGTAAGTTTAAGCAAATCAAGCAATAAATGAGCATTCAGGTACATGCTATCCTAGGGAGCAGAACAAACAAAAGGCATCACTAAGTTCCAACATGTATCATCTTACAAATGAGGCATAATAGCAAGCATCATCATTTCAAACAAGTATCAGTATAACAGTTGTCTCAGGTAACGACACAAGTCGTATCAAGTGTATAGCTAACATCAGTTGTTCATATAGTGACAAAAGTCAACTGTGCAATCAGATAAGTATCTCTCCAGGATTTAAGTCCTAATTTATATGCACACCTTTGGTTTCTAACATTCTTAGTACTGGACATTCAGTAGTCCTAAGAGTCAACTCCGAAAAGATTCCATACTTTCATGGTTTACTCGGGTGCACCTATCATAGGTAATACCCTAATGTATCAAGGTTTCTTATAGTGCAGGGAGTTCTTAATAGGATATATGAAATCCTTAAGGTATAAAAGTTAAGACGGGAGTTCTTAAGGGAACCTACTCTTACTGCAAAATTTGGATCACTGGATCATGGAAACAACCTACCAGGCTGGTCCTATTTATGGTTACACCTTAGGTATTGCAAAGCAAACCCGTATTTCTACACCATTGGTTCAGCAAAGCTCAGAAGAGTCTTCTTACTAAGGTGGTCCTATGAGGTTCATATGGTTGTAGTTTAGGTCTTGCGAAGCAGACCTACTTCGCTACAACCTTTGGCTCTGATACCAATCTGTCACACCCCGGGCCCAGAGAGGCGGGACGTCACGATTAGTAAACAACAACCAAAATGCAGTGGGAACTAAATGGTTTATTGCAAAGTGTCACATGATGTTTACATTAAAATATTGGCTTTGCTTCCAATTCAAAAGGTGCTTCAACCTACAATCTATAGGTGTCGTGATCAATCTCTCGGGAAATATTTCTTGAAGCTTCAGTAACTAAGGCTTCTAGGCTCAACCTTTGTCTTTAACCTCTACCCTCGTATCTTGCTTCGGATTTGGGTAACTTCTATAGCTCAGCTATTCTCCCTAGCTGCACCTGAAGACATGCTCAAAAAGAAAATTGTGTCAACATAAAGTTGGTGAGTTCAAGTGCTTAAAGTTTCAAAACAATTAAAAGGAACTACAAGAGTCCACAGTAAAGGTTTTTGCAGGATCGGATTTGGGTGGTTTTCTCTCAACTCACTGTGAATCAACACTCAGCAAGCAGTCTTATGAAGAGTTGATCACAATATATCAAGTAACAAGCAGTAAGAAAATTAACACAGCAGGTAAATTTTCAAGGTACTTTTATATATTGCTTCTCAACTCAAAGGATTACAAGACACTTGGACTCAAATCGCTTATCTAAAGAGTTACAGGGAGAAGATATATATAATACTACCTACAGCCGGATATACTTTGATACCAGCTGGACACCTCTAACCTTACATCTATACTACAAGACTCTAGGTGAGGTCTTTCAGACATTTTGCCTGAAAGTTGGTAGTCAGGACATGTCCCTAACTTACCTTTTGTCACCAACTAAAGTTGGTAACATGTACTATCATAAAAAGGTGAACAGTAGAATAAAGTATGGTCAACAATATGGCTCTTTAGGAAGATGCCATGCTGTATCAGAGGTCTGCAGCGGACTGTCAGGGACCATGCTTTTATCTGCTGGACATAGTAATGTCTTCCGAAGGATAAAGTACTTCGGAAGAATAACTTCTTCCGAAGCCACTTATACTTCAGAAGACTGCTTCTTCCGAGGCTTGGAGTCTTCTTTGTCTTCGGAAGCTCAGACTTTGTCTTCGGAAGCTCTTTCAGACTTTGTCTTCGGAAGCTCTTTCAGACTTTGTCTTCGGAAGCTCTTTCAGACTTTGTCTTCGGCTCTTTCATCAGACTTTGTCTTCGGAAGCTCTTTAAGACTTTGTCTTCGGAAGCTCTTTCATCAGACTTTGTCTTCGGAAGCTCTTTCAGACTTTGTCTTCGGAAGCTGTTCTTTAGACTCTCGGAAGATCTCTTCTCAGCTTCGGAAGCCTTTGAATGTAGTACCAAAAATTGACTATGAAGTGATTTTGGTTGCACCAGCCTTATCATGATCCAACAAACTCCCCTTAGGCTGATGCTACCAAAACTTCACTTCTCTCTTCTTCTCAAAGCTCTCAGCACCAAGGAAAGCAGGTGTTTATCGGTGTCTTAATTCTTTCCTGCTGTCATGCTGAGAATCTTGTACAGATCCTTGGTGGATAGAACCTCTACTCTGTCACCTTGGATTATATGTACCCTCTGTTGTGGCCCTCTGAAAAGAGTTAGTTGATGGGAAGTATAGTCATATTCCATCGAACTATTGGTTCCAATTCAGGACCTTCCACCATCTGTAGAAAGGCTGTGCCTTTGGTGGTTGATCTTTCCTTGTCTTCCACTCTCTTTAGCTTCAACTCTTCTTCAATCTTGGCTCTTCTACTTCGTTCAGCCAAGTGGAGACCACTGATATGGTTTCTGATGTGTGCAGCAGTCTCAGAGTTGGAGGGATTGGAGAATGGCTTCTCTGCAAGCTCAACAAGGTCGAATCTACTGAGATGCGATAAAGATGTGGCATTAAGCCTGTTGGTTTCACCATTCTCCCTTTCCACAACAAAGTTGTGAGAAGGTTCATCGAACCTCCACTGGATTATTGCATTTCTAGGTCCAGGAGATTGACCAGAAATCCTGTCCTCTTTCCTGGTATCCAGCAGAGTCACCAGTCTTCTTCTTAGTCTCTTCTCCTCAGCATTGAGGATATCAGAGTTGAGACCAAGAAGTCTTGCAGCCTGGCCCAAAGTATCTCTAGGCAACTCAAGAAATTGGCCTAGAGTGAGGGAGCTTGAAGAGTTATCAACATAGGTGATGTTGATAACCTCTCCCTCACAGGAGATGCTGCTCAAGGTAGTGCAGTTGATGAGCCTCGTCTTGAACTCCTTTATTTCCTCAAGGGAGAGATGTTGAGGAGGCTGAGGGGATGGTCTTGGTTGTTGTTGGGTAGGCTTAGGTTTAGTGGTTTTGGGTTGAGTCTTGGGTTTTAGGATGGGTAATTTGGGTGGTTGAGGTGATGTGGTAGGTTTGGGTAGAGTTGTGGGTTGAGGGGTGAAGGTTTCATCAGTGGGTTCAGCTTTGATGGGAAAAGGAGTTGGTTCTGATGTGGGTTGTGGTTGTGGTTGAGTGGCTGGGGTGAAGACCATTCCTTTCATCCTCCTATACATCTCCTTCCTTTTCCCCAAACGGATGTCAGCCTTAATTTCACTAACTATCCGCTAGAGTGTCCTTTCGGACATAGGTCCCACCTGCCTACC
Organism: Flaveria linearis; assembly: GCA_024085815.1. Taxonomy (NCBI): domain Eukaryota; kingdom Viridiplantae; phylum Streptophyta; class Magnoliopsida; order Asterales; family Asteraceae; genus Flaveria; species Flaveria linearis. Next base: position 52,244,578 of record CM044010.1, on the reverse strand, counting down.
AGAGAAGCCATGAGCCCGGAGATAGTCCTTCATCCAGGCTTTGTCATCAGACTTCTTGGCGGTAGTGACCTCCTTCTCTTCTTCCCTCTTCCTCTTCACCTTCAACTTCTCCCTAGCAGCCTTCTTCCTTTCCTTCTCCATTTGATCCTGCTCTTTATTGTGGAGCAGCAGGATCATGTCATTGTCATGTGGAGACAGTTCAGGAAGACTGAAGCCTCTTGAGAGTAGGAACTTGATCGTAGTCTCTCTCAGCTTCAGGGCTGCCTCCCTTTGCTCTTGTTCTTCCTTCTCCAAGGCCAACCTAGCTTCTTTTTCTTGATGTAGCCTGGTTGACCTCTCCAAAGTCACCAACTCCTCTAATGGTAGCAGGAGTATCTCCTCATTGGCAGCTCCTAGATTGATGAGCTGGTCAATGAGTGTTGTTCTTCTCTTCTGGTTGATTTCTTCCTGATTGGCTACAGCTGCCTTAGAACTAGCAGCTAGCAGCTTCTCAGTACGAAACCTACCTTTCTTTTTGGCCTTCTCAATCTTCTCCTCCTCCTGAAGCTCTTCCGCAGTCAATTTTCTTTTGCCTTTGTCTTTGATGGTGCTTGACTGTGGTGGTTCTTGGATGGAGGGTTGTGATTGAGAGAGAAGTTCAGCTGGTGCTTGGGTTGGAGGAATGTCAGAAATGTCCTCCCTGCTCACCTCAGATGCAATTTCAGCAATGACATCTGTGATGGTCAGTTCCTCGGACATCTGAAATAAGCCTTCCGCAGCTTCTATTTCGGCCTCGGAAGACTTGTCTTGTTCTTCCGAGGCTTCCATGTAAGCTTCGGAAGCTTCATGGAAGCCTCGGAAGCTTCAGCTAGAGCTTCGGAAGATGAGACTGCTGCAGATTCAATCCCAACTGTTTTAGTTGCTGGGCCATCAGTCCCCATTTCCCCTTCGAAGCTAATCTTAGGTTCCATGAAAACCTTAGGTTGACCAACTTCTTCCACAGTGGTAGAAGGTGCAGTCAGTCTTTGAAGCTCCTCAGCCCCAAAGTATGCAAGTGTGGTGTCGGGGCTGGGCTGTTCTAGGGATGATCTCAATACAAACTTTGTGAAAAGTCTGTAGAGATCTTGAAGCATCCTTGAGTCAATCTCCAGAAAGGATTGAGATGACTCAGGTAGTGTAATGATTTGGGAAGAAATGAGTTGGGTCTGTGGTTCCTGTGGTGTTTGTCTCTGAACTTTCTCCCCCTTTTTGGTAGCATCATCTTGAGAGCTAGATGAGCTAGAGGAAGAAGTCATTGAGACCTGAATTGGTACATGCCTAATAGACCTCTCCGTCTGTTTCTCAGCTAGTTTAGCCTTGAGAGAGTTAATCTCAAGTTGCTGAGTGGCAGTCCTTGATTCTAAGATCCTAACCTGTGATTCCAGGTTGGAGACCTTAGAAAGCAAGTACTGAAGTTTTAGTTGCATACTTCCCTCATCATCATAAGAAGAATCACGGGGAGATGAGATAACATACCTAGTATGCTCACTCTCACCACTAGATGTGGTTTCTTGGCACCCTGGTTTCCTTTGCTCAGAGTCATCTCTGTCAGAGATGTCAATGGGCAAAGTTGCCGTAGACTCAGTCCTAATGATGTTACCACTGTCCTGAGAGCTCAATGAGAGACTCTGAGTAGTGGCAGCTGAGTCTACATGAGTCCCCTCCACATCAGTGGGACTCACCTCAGTAGCTGGCTTCTGATGGGGGCTAGAGACAAGGGATCCCTCTTGGCTCTGTTGATCTTTCAGTGGGTGTTGTAGATCCACTTCATGGCCATGGAGAGATGTAATATCTTCATCAGTTCGGAGTAAAAGGTCAGTGAAAGAGAGGGTGGTTAGTCCTACTGACCCGGGACTTAGATTAATGTCTACAGGCATTGAGCCTTTGGTGGGGCTGTCCCTAGAAGGCTGCACAGGGGAGTGTAGAGACTCACCCTGTGGGCTTAAGGCTTGGGGTTCGGGCTCAGGGGTTTGAGACTGAGGAAGCTCAAAACCCTCATTGAGGTCAAATGTGAAGGATGGTGTGACCTCGGACTGAGTGGGGGCCCATGATTCCACTCTAGTCCTTTGGGTGTGAACAGAAGGAGTTTGTTCAATCAGAGTAGATTGAGCAAGGGTTCCTTTGGGGCGTCTCTGATATGTAGCTTTGATGGGTAAAGAAGGTTTTGGTATTGTGGTGGATGTTGCTGGTGTGGGTTCATCACCTGTGGGCATAACAGGGATGTCACCAGGAGCTATGCGCTCAGTCATCTCTGGAGGTAATGGAGTGTACCGTCCAGTGAAGTTGGTGGACATCTTCTTCAGTATCTTGAAGATGGTAGGCCTCATGTGTGGAACAGGAAGAGCAGCTGCGCAGACAAGTTTGCTTGGTTCCATCTCACAGTTGATTATGTGCTGAAGAAATCGGGGATACATGAAGAATGTATCCCTGCTCAGATTGGCGATTAGGTTGTTCAGCACAAATCGTGAGTAGTTGAATCTGAGGCCTCTCACCAACCCATGAACTAGGCATCCTAGTTCATATGGGATTTGATCCCAACCCCCTGATTTGTTGGAGAGGCAATGTAGGACAATGTGCAGCAGGGACTTCCAATGGTAAGAGAAGTTGAACTTGTATACTGTAGACCTGCTGACATCGCCTCCATATCCCATGAGGATATAGGTGCCTTCCACGTCTTCCTTGGGGAACTCAGTAGGAGCCCCATCATCGTGAAGGTCGAGATGCTCCCTGATGAGCTGTTCATTGATTACCAACTCTTGGCCACAAACTCGGGTTCTCAGGACTCGAACCCCATTCAGTACTGCAGTTTCACCGTTGCTCCAAAATTCTGACATATTGTTGGAGTATACGGTGGGTTTAACTGTTAGTGCAGTGAGGTAGGTGGATTCGGTGAGAAAGGTGATGATTTGGGTGAAGTCGGCATCCCTTAACGAGTCAAGTAACGCGACTTGGTTGTGCTGAGGGTTTAGTGCCATTGGAGAAAAGTTAAGCTTGAAATTTTGGGTGAAATTGAGGGTTTGACAGTGAAGGGAACAGTTAGGGCTGTAAAGTGGTAAAAGAAGATGAAATTGAGCAGTCAAGATTATTTAAAAAAAAGGGTGAATAGTGGTAGTGGTGGTAATAGGGTAACTGTTTTGGGGTTACTGTGGGTGGTATGGTGGTTTACGGCGGAGAAATGACAGTGGCGGCAAAGATAATTTTAAATAATCTGACCATCATCAACAAAATCTTTACTTTTTACAGAGTGGGGCCCAAAAGATATCCGTTACATATAAAAACCTTTACTTCCGAGGGTAAAACATTTCCGAAGGTAATTTTCTTCCGAGGGCAATTTCTCTTCCGAAGCATGATATTGCTTCCGAAGGTAAAATTGTCCTTTGAAGGCACTTTATCTTCCGAAGCAAGGCATTGCTTCCGAAGGTAAAGTTGTCTTTCCGAATGGAGAGTTGTATAAGTTTCGGAAGTAGATCTGATATAAAATCAATAGCTTCTTCCGAGACCAAAAACTCTTCCGAGAAGAAAATTTCCATTGAGGAATTTGGCTTCAGAAGATATTCAGGAATATCTTCCGAGAGTTAATTCCTCTTCGGAAGGAATTTACACTTGGAATAATTTAAAGATCTTTTGTAACAGGGCTTAAATTGTATTGACACAAGACTTTACATATTAAAAAGGTTTTCAAAAGAGGTAGTTATTCAATGTTTATCATCCCAATTGCTGATATGAGATACTTAAATCTTTGTTCATCAAATACCTTTGTGAACAAATCAGCATATTGTTCATTTGAGTCAACTTTGATTAACTTTATCAGCTGTTTCTCATGAATGTCTCTAATGAAATGATACCTGATATCAATGTGTTTTGTCTTGGAGTGCTTCACCGGATTCTCAGTAATGGAGATAGCACTGTTGTTGTCAATATGGATAGGAGTAGTCATGAAGTTGAACCCATAGTCTAACATCTGATTTTGAATCCATAGCAGTTGAGCACAGCAGCTAGCAGCAGCAATGTATTCAGCTTCAGCAGTTGATGTAGAGACACAGGATTGTTTCTTGCATTGCCATGAGATAATCCTTCCACCAAGAAATTGACATCCTCCTGATGTTGATTTCTTGTAAATATTGCAGCTACCATAGTCACTGTCAGAGTATCCATAGAGATTGAAATCACTATTTCTTGGATACCAGAGACCTAGTTTAGGTGCTCCTTTGAGGTATCTGAGGATTCTCTTTGCAGCAGCTAGGTGAGACACCTTTGGAGCAGCCTGATATCTTGCACAAATGCATGTGGCAAACATGATATCTGGTCTACTTGCAGTGAGATACATCAGAGAACCAATAATTGCTCTATATTGATGTTGATCAGTATCCTCCCCCTCAAGGTCAGGGCAAAGATTATGGTTTCTGGGTATGGGTGTCTTGGCTGGTTTACAGTCCTTCATTTCAAATCTTTCTAAGATGTCTGAGACATACTTAGATTGACTTATGAAGAACCCTTCCTTCATCTGTTTCACCTGGATTCCAAGGAAAAAGTCCATTTTTCCCATGGAATTCATCTCAAACTTCTGCTTCATAATGCTTTCAAAGTCCTTGCACATTTGGTCGTTTGAAGAACCAAATATGATGTCATCAACATAGACTTGTACTATCAAAATGTCTTCTCCACTCTTTCTGATGAAAAGAGTCTTGTCAATGGTACCTCTAGTGTATCCATTCTTCAGGAGAAACTGAGACAAGGTCTCATACCACAGCCTAGGTGCTTGGTGCAGCCCATATAGAGCTTTATCCAGCTTGCACACATAGTTGGGGTGCTGTGGGTCTTCAAATCCTGGAGGTTGACACACATAGATTTCCCTATCTATATCCCCATATAGAAAAGCACACTTGACATCAAGTTGGTAGACTGTGAAGTTCTTGGATGCAGCATAAGCAAGGAAGATCTTAACTGCCTCAAGTCTTGCAACAGGTGCAAAGACATCAGTATAATCAATTCCTTCCTCCTGCGTGTACCCTTGAACTACTAGTCTTGCCTTGTTCTTGATAATCAAGCCTCTATCATCTTTCTTGTTCCTGAATACCCATTTTGTGCCTATGGGTACTTGACCAGATGGTAGTGGGCATAGATTCCAGACCTTTTGTCTTCTGAATTGAAGCAGCTCCTCCTGCATCGATTCAACCCAACTACTATCCTTTAAGGCATCTTTTACCTTCTTTGGTTCCATCTGAGACAGGAAGCATGAGTACAAGCAGACATTCCCGTGATGAGTTTGTCCTCTTGTTCTCACACCCTCAGAGACATTCCCTATGATGTTCTCAGTTGGATGAGTGTTATGAATCCTAAGATGAGGAATCACTTCCAGTTGCAGAGATAAGTCGAGGTTAGACATATTCTGATCAGGAACGGGATCACTCTGTCCAACTGCTGTTTCAGAGTCATTCAATGAGGACTGATTGAATGATTGAGAAACATCATCAATGGTTGGTTGTGAAGTAGTATTAACAGTTGCATGTTCCTTCAGAATACCACTTCCCTCAACCTGGTGTTGTAGTGGATCACTTGACAAACTTCGAGGTTGATCAAGTGATTCACTTGTTGAAGCTTCACTATTTCTGGAGATAGTTACACTGTCATATCTGTGAATAGTTGAAGCTTGTTGCCCTTCAGCTCTTGGAGAATTTGGAATAGGTCTGGGAAGCTCATATAGTTGACCTGCATCAGCATCAGCATCACCTTGACCACCTGTTCCAGCTGAAACATTCTCACAAGATGGTTTAGAATAGTTTGGAAACAATTCTAAATCAAAGATATACTCAGGTCCATTCCCCTTAACACAAGGAGTGTGCTCATTAACAACTATGTTGGATGACTCCTCAAATTGTTGATTCTTGATATTGTATACTCTATAAGCTTTGGAGCTAGAAGAGTATCCAATAAAGATAGCATCATCCGACTTCTCAGCAAACTTTGCCAAGTTGTCCTTTGTGTTAAGTATGGTACACCTGCAGCCAAAGGACCTTAGAAAGCCAATGAACGGTGGCCTCTTGTTCCATAACTCATAAGGGGTTTTTCCATGGGGCTTCACTACAAGAACCCTGTTCTGCACATAGCATGTAGTGCTGACTGCCTCTGCCCAGAATGTTAGAGGCAGCTTTGAATCAGCTAACATGGTCCGAGCAGCCTCAATAAGTGTCCTATTCCTCCTCTCAGCAACACAGTTTTGTTGAGGAGTTCTGGGAGCACTATATTGTCTGGCAATCCCTTTTGAGTCACAGAATGAGTCAAGAACAAAGTTCTTAAACTCAGTCCCTTGATCACTTCTAATGATCTTAACCTTGTGATCAATTTGATTTTCTATTTTAAGAATAAAAGATTTTAAAGTTTCAGCAGTTTCATCTTTACTTCTTAAAAAGAATACCCATGTAAATCTTGTAAAATCATCCACGATCACAAGGCAGTATGATTTCCTTCCAACGCTCATTATACTTGTGGGACCAAAGAGATCCATGTGCAATAAGTGTAATGGAGTAGTGATAGAGTTAACACATTTGGATTTATGAGATGATCTGTGTTGTTTCCCTTTCAAGTATGCAACACAGTTATCTTTGCAGAAAAATTCCTTTTTAGGCAAACCATGTACCAAGTTATATTTAGCCAATTTATTCATTGTTTTAAAATTCACATGACACATGCGTTTATGCCATAGTGTTGACTCATCACTATCAGCTTTGGAAAGAAAGCATGATACTTCTCCCATAGGAGAAGCATTGTTCATATCTAGCTTGTACATATCCCCTTTCCTGGGAGATCTGAGAAGCACCAATTCCGGAGGAATAGTCATCCCTGGTCTGAGGATAATGCACTCATGTTCTGTGAAAAGCATCTGATACTTCCGGTCATAGAATTGAGAAACACTTAACAGATTGTGTTCAAGCTATTTCACAAAGTGAACTTTGTCAATGTTTATTCTGCCATTGGATATACTTCCTCTGCCAGAAATATATCCTCCGGCCTCGCCTCCAAATTGGACAGGCCCTCCATCAAAGTTCTGGAATTGTTGAAAGAGAGATCTGTTCCCTGTCATGTGCCTGGAGCATCCACTATCTACAATCCAGATGTTGTTGTTCTTGTCAAATGGATGTCCCTGCACATAAGATGAGATGGTTAGTTTTGTTTGGAAGCCCAAGCCTTGCAGGTCTCGGGCTCTTCCAAAGATAGTGACATAATTGAACCAAAAGATATGCAATGGGGTTCAATAGAGGTCATTGTTGAAGAAGAGGTTTGGGCTGCAGCATCTTCCTTGATCTTCCAATCCATCCTTTGGTTGATCTTTGAGGATGAGCTTGTTGAAGCTTTTGCAGCATGGTCTTCTTCCGAAGCTTCTCTCTTTTCGGAAGAAGCCTTCACCACCTTCTCTTCCGAAGTAGTCTTCTTCTGAGATGGTTTCAAGGGAGCCTTCTTGTTCTTCCGAACCTTAGAAGGTTTGGCTTCCGAAGCCATTTTCCCTTCGGAAGAAGCAGTTTCTTCCGAAAGCAACTTGGCTTCCGAGACCAACTTTCCCTTTTTCATCATTTGGACCTTTTGAAGTGGTCCAACTGAGAAACCTTCTCTGACTCCTTCTTTTCTAAAATTATTTGCATAATGTGTGCTTGCTGGATTGTAGTAACAATCTTTAGCCATGTGGTTGTGCAGACCACACATTATGCATGCAATGTTAGTCTTCTGGGAACGTGCAGGTTGCTGTTTCTTGGGTTTCTTCTCGTCATCAGCAACTTTCCCTTTCAACTTCTGATCCTTCAGTAGGACAGGAGTGCTGGTACTACACTCCTTTCCTGAATCAGGAGTACCTACCACTTGAAATCCGGCAGAAATGAAGACACCCTTTTGCTTAGGGTCAAACTTAAGCTTGGACTCTGCAACCTTCTTGGCAGTCCTTCTAGCAGCTTTAGCTCTGCTTCTTCTTGCCTTGGTGGTCAGGATTTGATCATCACAGGTGGAGATGGGTGTATCCTCATGTTTCTCCCCTGTGGAGGCCACTATTTTTGCTTCATCCTCTAGTTCCAATGGAGAAGGGTCAGCAGTTGGAACCTCTTGCTCTTCAGTACCACATCTAGGTAGTCTAATAGACTCATAAGAGTGTGGTGGAGCTATTTCACTGGTTCCCAACCCTTCTTTGTTTTGATAAAACATTTTGGAATGAGAGGTTATTGCAAGAATAGTTTGGAAGCTTTGCTCAGCAATAGCTTGCTTCCTGGCCTGAGCCTCAGCTGTGACTAACTGGGCTTGAACTTCAGAAAGTTTGGAGATCAGATCTTTGATTTGAGTCTTATAGTTAGTCTTTTCATGTTTTAAAAGAGACACAGTTTTCTCTAACTCATCAATTTTCCTTTGATAGTCAGATTCAGCTCTCTTAAAGTCAGATTTTAGCACATTTAAAGACTCAACCTCAGATCTGATTTCCGAAATGTAATCCTTATACAGTTTAACTTTAGCAATACAGGCAGTAGTACAAAGATGTTCATATACCTGATCATCATCTGTTCCGGCCATGAGTGCTTGAGCGGGAGTCATATCCTGTACCATGAAGCTCCAGTCAATTTCCTGAGCAACAGCAGCTGTTTCAGTTGACTTCTCTTCATGCTTGGGAGTAGTGGGATGTGTGGAGGCCTGTGGGGTTACCAGGTTGTTCTTGGGAGCCTTGCATTCCCTAGCAAAGTGACCAAGTTGGTTGCAGTTGTAACACCTTGCTTTGCTCTTATCAAACCCAAACATGCTGTTGACTGGGTTTTCAGGGAATTGCCTTCCAGTTCTCTTGAAGAACTTCTTCGCTCTGTAAGTTAAAAGAGCCATTTGCTGGACAATGTCCATATACTCCACATCATCTGGACTGAAGCACTCAAGATCATCAAAGCAGTATTGAAAATCACTAGAGTGTCCACTTCCAGAGACAAAGGCACAACTATCCTGAGAAGAATTGTGTTGAACCTTTTGAGACTTTGGAGTCTCAGGTAGAGTAATGTAAGGTCCACTGTGTGAGTTGTCAGGGTAACATAGCAACTGATGTTGTGGTTCTATGATTTCCCTTTCAACCACATGAAGGGCTGAACTCTGTTGGTTATTGGAGTGACCAGAGGAGTTCTGCATGTTCATCTCCATCTGGAATGCACTTAGGATACCATACAACTCTGTCAGAGTAAGAGTCTTAAGGTCCGAAGTTCTCTTGATTACAACACAGTAATGTATCCATAGTTTAGGAAGTGAAGACATGAGCTTCCTAACTATGTCTCTGTTCTCAAGAGCAACTCCAATATCTTTCAGAGTATCTACCAGCTCAACATACCTGAAGTATTGTTGAGTCAAGGTCTCACCAGCCTTGAAAGTAAAGTTCTCAAACTGCTGCTTTAAGAGATCCTTCTTGTTCTCTTGGGTTTCCTTGGATCCTTCATACATCAGCTTCAGTGCTTCCCATAGATCATTGGCAGTTTTGCACTTCTTGAAGCGTCTGTAGACGGAGTCGGGGAGAGCAGTTGGAGAGAAGTCATAGCCATTTGATCCAGCTCTATTCTCTTCCTGTCTTCTTCTGAGTAATCATCAACATCTTTTGGAATGATGCGACTACCAGTGGCAGAAGTGGTGCTTGGTATGAAAGGACCATTGACAATGGAGTCCCACATCCTTGAATCTTGAAACTTGATGAAGCCTTCCATTCTAATGCACCATGTGTCAAAGTCTTCAGGGGTGATCAATGGGGATTTGGTCATGGTACCGGTTTCCATATCAGCCTTGGAGAGAGCGGCCATTTGAGTGAGTGGATTGTGGTGAGGAGTGAAAAACAGGTTGATTAGGATGGTAAGACCTCACAATCAAGAGCCTGGAGCTCTGATACCAATTGCAGGATCGGATTTGGGTGGTTTTCTCTCAACTCACTGTGAATCAACACTCAGCAAGCAGTCTTATGAAGAGTTGATCACAATATATCAAGTAACAAGCAGTAAGAAAATTAACACAGCAGGTAAATTTTCAAGGTACGTTTATATATTGCTTCTCAACTCAAAGAATTACAAGACACTTGGACTCAAATCGCTTATCTAAAGAGTTACAGGGAGAAGATATATATAAGACTACCTACAGCCGGATATACTTTGATACCAGCTGGACACCTCTAACCTTACATCTATACTACAAGACTCTAGGTGAGGTCTTTCAGACATTTTGCCTGAAAGTTGGTAGTTAGGACATGTCCCTGACTTACCTTTTGTCACCAACTAAAGTTGGTAACATGTACTATCATAAAAAGGTGAACAGTAGAATAAAGTATGGTCAACAATATGGCTCTTTAGGAAGATGCCATGCTGTATCAGAGGTCTGCAGCGGACTGTCAGGGACCATGCTTTTATCTGCTGGACATAGCAATGTCTTCCGAAGGATAAAGTACTTCGGAAGAATAACTTCTTCCGAAGCCACTTATACTTCGGAAGACTGCTTCTTCCGAGGCTTGGAGTCTTCTTTGTCTTCGGAAGCTCAGACTTTGTCTTCGGAAGCTCTTTCAGACATTGTCTTCGGAAGCTCTTTCAGACTTTGTCTTCGAAAGCTCTTTCCGACTTTGTCTTCAGCTCTTTCATCAGACTTTGTCTTCGGAAGCTCTTTCAGACTTTGTCTTCGGAAGCTCTTTCATCAGACTTTGTCTTCGGATGCTCTTTCAGACTTTGTCTTCGGAAGCTGTTCTTCAGACTCTCGGAAGATCTCTTCTCAGCTTCGGAAGCCTTTGAATGTAGTACCAAAAATTGACTATGAAGTGATTTTGGTTGCACCAGCCTCATCATGATCCAACAGTTTTAGAATCCAGTGTGATAGTTTATAAAAATCTCATTCGATTTTAAAAACATCGTTTTTAGTATCAGTCATTGTGGGGTATCACAATCAACCCTGCACTTGGTCCCCGCCTGGCCTCTTCTAAAGTTATGTTGTACCGGATATTCCCGTGGGAAAGGACCAAGCCTCAGAATAGTGAACCATTCCTGCTAGGATGGCTCACTGTAGTGTCTTACTCAAAACCTGTTACATGCCACAAACGACCCCTCAGGATCTCAGTGGGGTACCTCCCTGTAGCGGGAGCCACTGTGCGTGGGGGATTCCCCAAATAGATCTATTCACGTAAAAACACGCGGTTCACAAAAGAATTAATGATCGTGACAAAAGTCTCAGCAGGTATCCAAAAAGTTCCACATACTAGCATCAAGTAAGCACAATCATAGTTCATAGAACAAAAGTTCATGCAAAACAGTAAACAGTATCACACATAAGAATTTCAGTTTAAAGGAGCATGCTTCATCCCCAAAACAAAAGTAAAAAGGGGGACACGAGAACTTACCTGGTGTCCTTATATAATTTCAGAGCTTGACAAAGAAAAGTGATGATCACCAACAAAGCAATCCTAACTAGAACATATAAGATTCACGTTTAGAATTAGCATGATGTTATTACATGCGTGCAGTTGAGCTCTCTAGTTAACTTAATGTTGGTGATTAGTATCCTTAGCTTCTTGTGTATTTGTTAAGTGTCATGAGTTAACTCGTGTACATTAGGTTAATTAATGCATTTAATCAAGAATTGAGTCTTAGCTTAAATAATGTAGAAAAACCAATTTATATCATGGATTCCAAATCTTTAAAAATAACTCGCATTGACGATGTAAGTAATACATAATGTTTCAAATGATGTTCATATTGTTCACGGTCACATCATATTAGTTAACTTGATTGACGATAAATAATTCAATTTTTGATGATAGTTAACGATATTTTGTATAAAAAGAGTGTTATAGTATTTATTTCAATAACAATGAGATGACCAGCAATTAGCAACAACACGATGATGGATCCTTATAGCATTTTAGGTCTTTTACCTTAAATAAAACTTGTAGATGCCGGATAAACTAACTATCTATTGTGTATATATATATATATATATATATATATATATATATATATACACAAATGCACAATCGTGTTTGAATGTATTTTAAATCTCTAAGTCTTATAACGATTTAACGTGGCATGGAATCAGCTTATTTGTTTAATCACTGACATGATATAACCATTTTCTAAAATGTAATGTTTCATATATATTATCTAGGTTGATTTCTATTAAATAGCGTTGTTATTTAAATCTCGAGTCCAAACCATCCATTTAAATCAAACATTTGTAACAAGCGACCTTCGTTTTCGTATATAGTTCACATATTTTATAATTTATGCCTTTATATAATTAGAGCTCAACAATACGTATGCATTTTATAATTCAATTTCAATGAGTTGCGCGTGCGATTTTTACCTTCCACTCGGTTATAAATTCTAGCCTTGCATTGCCATCCTAACACAACTCGCAAATCTTAATTGCCAACAACCGACATGGTCAACAACACTACAACACCACTAAAACGCCATTTCAACCACGCTTTTCACACTCACCCTAACCGAGTTTTAGATCATCATCAAAGCAGCCAATGTCACAACTAGACTTGAAAACCCACAACCAAAATCACAATCACATCCATCTTTACCATCGCCATTATATCGACAACCATGGTCCAACACACCACCAAAACCATAACCTAAACTAGACCAACCACCGTCGACATGCACACTGATACATCACCATTAACAGCCCCAAATATACCTCGAATAACAACAACACCCAACGACAGACAGAATCACAGCCAATATGAACCACAAAAACAACAACACAACCACAACCACAGATTACCTCACCATCACTGCGTTTTACAGCCATCACCCAACACCAACAACATGTAGCCATCGCCACTGCCGTCACAACCATCATCAAACACCAACCATCAACAGCCACCACCCGACAGCCATTAACCTCCTTCGCCCTTGCCCGCAGCTACAACCATCGCCTTACCACTACAAACACAGCCATCGGACCCCCATCATCGCCTCACAGCCGCGACCATCACCACAATAGTCGTCTCTATCAGTCACCACCGTGGCTCCAGCACTGCAACACCTTCTACATCATCAATCTACACCACCACCGCTGCTACCCAATCGCCACCCACGGTCACCAACACATGATAGCCACCAACACCACCTCCGGCGCGGCTGGGTTTTGCGACCACCACAATAACCACTGCCACCGTAGACCACAACCGATAACCCACATCCAACAGTTACACCGACCCCCGTTCGCGACCCCTTTCATCCCCCCAGCTGACACAACCGACATGCAACATTACTTCTGTCTTCGATTCATACCATCTCGCTGCGTTTTGGGTGAAATCGTCACCTCCATCGAACTCAAGGCGCGAGGACACATAGGTGAGGCACTCCCCACACCGCCACTCACCGGTGCCGGTGGCCGGAACCCTAGCCACTGCCACCTTCTTTCCTCCGTATCTACACCATCGTGGCATTTTATGGAAAGTTGGCACCATCATTGTGTTCAGGTTGAAGAGAAGACGCGGGTGGGGTATACATGTCGCCGGAACTCGCTAGAGTAACCACCGGCACTGCCACCGGCCGGAGATCACGGAAAGAGGGAGGAGAAGGGGATGTGTCCGCCCCTTTCTCTCTGTTTCCAAATTGTCTTTAAAACTCTAAAAAATGGGAGAAAGTTTGTTTATATAGGGGTTAAGTGATTGGGTTCGTTAAAAGGGTCGATTCGTAACGCGTTCGATTAAGTTTTTCGCACGACTTTATAATTTCGCTACCCGTTTGATTCAATTATACGAAACGCTATAAGTATTCCGGTATTATGAATTTTATTGAACTAAAAACATACCGAACAGTTAAATGATACCGCGAAATCGACACGTTAACGGTTTTACGCGTTTTCCTCGAATGAGCGTTAATATTATCATTTTGCTATCAAAATATATATAATTAAGTATTTAAATGATATTTTGAGAGTTAACTTCCTATGTTGGTCACGTTAAAACCTTATCTGACGAATTCTCGGGTTTGACCTGATAGTAACCCGGTTCACGTCACGGTCGCGTTTAGGAACGCATTTATTCCAGACAACGTATAACTCACCAAATTTAATATGTTATGATAATAAAAAATGATTAGATGAATATTTACAGAGTTACGAGACTCGGTTGTCATAACAGACGTCAGTTAAATGCCGGTGAAAACCGGTATTCGCGTTTCACTCACGTATCTCCGTTGCTTATGCATGTTTTATGAAAAATCTTTTAGTAAGAATTATTTATGATATTATTAGCATTAACAAGGATTTATATTGGATGACAAGTCATTATAAGAAATTCTGTTGGAATTCAGACGTTAGTACGCGTTAAATTGCCGGATTCTACCCGGTATGGGTTCTGAATCTGTTTTCAGTTTGGATCTTTTCCATAGTTGTTTCAAATCACATAAGAATTCATTGTTTCATGGTTTCTCATTCAATTTGTTTGTAAACATGCATCTGGGCCTCAAATGGGCCTTGTTTGTATGTTCGGGCCCTTATTGGGCTTATTGGGCCAAAAAAGCTAGTTTCGTTTTGCAAGATTTCTTTGGTAAGCCCAAATCAATCCGGACCTTTATTGAGTTTTATAACATTTATAGGTTTTCAATTGGGTCATATTTCAGAGGTGTTACACTTTTCATGCTCTAAACATTTCCTATCCCAATTCACATCGGTATTCAAATCTACTAAGCACATCTAAACAAGTAGCACACGCATATAATACCGGTTTACTTAAAACTTTTACCTGATGGCACGTAGCTACATGGACTGGCATCCTTCATTTGGTCCCAATTTTAGTTTAAGTTTAGGGATTGAAAATAATTTATCTAATTCTCTTAAACCTAGCTCTGATACAAACTTGTAAGGCCCCCTTCCCGGGAAACCTCACTGTTGGTTAATCATAGCATAAAACCACTTTAAAAGCAAAACATTGCAGTGGAATTTAATAAACATCCATTCAAAACATATAAGTTATAATGTAAACAAACACTTATCCCTCAAATAGAATAAACACATTGTACTTTTCAAATTAAACAGAATTTCATACTATGGGAATGCCAAATCATGTACACCAAGTGGCTTCCATCTCTGTGCCATCCTCAGCAATCGTCATTACCTTCCAACTAATATGCATAAAAGTCAACTTTGCTGAGCGAGTTCTAGTTTTTATATAAATAAGAAAATATAAGCTTTAACCTCCATATAATGACCACGCATGCATCATACTACATAACATTTCTTGCATCATATTAAGCATGTTCATTATCCTTCCTTCTTTCATTATCTTCCACTTCATCGTAAGCGAGATTGCACAAAGCAAGAGCTCATGTTGATCGAAAACGAATGTTGATCCCTGTCGGTACACATAAATGCGGTAGCTAACCCTTGACAGTTGACCCACACTGCAAGGCACGAAGCCTGCTCATGAATATAGGTCCATCATCATCATAGCCAATCACAAGAATTAGAACCCTAATGTGCATCCTCATGGGCTATGAAAGCCGCACACAGTTAAGCTAACAACCCATTGGTTGTGAACCTCCATACATGTTGCTTGCAAGACTTTTCATCATCATACGGGCCCGGGGTAACATTTATTAGGTTTCACTGTCATTCTTTTTATTAATTAATGTTCCACTTTATCATAAGTAATGCTTTAAATATTATAATCCGCATTACAGGTTAACATGGTGCATTAAATAACACTTCATAGAAATAAACACATATACTTTATATAGAGAAACAACCACGTGATATAGCTGCCAAATCCTAGTCGATGCTTAATCAGAACCCCTTAATGAAAACACTCCAAGTACACTAATGT
The DNA here is from genome assembly GCA_024085815.1 of Flaveria linearis. NCBI lineage: Eukaryota > Viridiplantae > Streptophyta > Magnoliopsida > Asterales > Asteraceae > Flaveria > Flaveria linearis. Next base: position 52,228,746 of record CM044010.1, on the reverse strand, counting down.
GGGTAATAGTAACCTTTTGCTGGTAATATACTAATTTTAAAGGTGTACTTATGTGGGTAACATACTAATGTGTATAACATACCAATACGGGTTACAAACATCCTATGATGGGTAATACAAATACGGGTAAGCACCTAATACGAGTAAGTAAATTAACATGGGAAAACATATTAACCCAGATAAGACTAATAACACGGGTACGTGTCCATATGGGAAATGGTAGCATATTTCAAACTGTCATTCCTTATGCCTATCATTTCCATTCATTATACCTAAACTTTGTTTCTAGTAGTGACTATTTTCCTTGTATATCTAAAGCTCACTAATGAACTTGGCTTCATATCATCATATCATCAATGAGTCATAACATCATCGGAAATCATAGAAAATTCATACTTATATATAAAATGGTTGGTTTGACAGAATACGTAATATAGGTATGCATACTAGCCCCAAAAGAGAAAACATTTAAAAGTGTGGGTCTAGAACTCACCAGGATCGTCGAATGTCCATAATTGTCATCTACTTGAATTCTCAAGTAATGTCATCATCATAATTGAGTCGCCATCTTTTGCAACGAAACCTTAACCGTCATCCAGGAATCATCATCATCATAACATCCTCATCATCTTTAAAATACATTATCACCATAAACTTATCTACCACTAACTACTAAAGTCTCTATCATCATAGCTAACCAATTGAAGATCAAGAATAGGTTGGAATCACCTTAGATTAGTATTTGTTTATCTTTATATGTAATAGAATATATGTTAGTTTGCTTTGTATGTTTGTTTAGTTTAAATCTATATATTTTGCTGTCCTGCGAAACTGTGAGCGAAACTGTAGTTTCGCTCACAGTCATGTTGATGTTCTTCCGGCGAAACTGTCAGTTTCTGCCGGGCGAAATTATTGTTTCGCCAGTATAGTTTCGCCCACAGCGAAACTGTATGCGAAACTATGACAGCTATTTATAGATTTCTCTTGTCTAATTGTTAGCTATCCTTGCAAAAACCCTAATCGTGTATTATTGTTGCAAGAGGCTATTGTAAGCTGGTTCTTTATGAATACATTGAGCTTATTTCATTTCATTCACTATTGTTCATCATTGAAACCTTATTTGAAAGCTTTTTGGTGTTATTTGATCTTCTTCTCATAGTGTTTGTTGTGTGTGTTTGGTATTGAACGATTCAAGCATTCTTCTGCACTGAAAACCGATCAAATGGACTAACAGTATGGTATCAGAGCCTTAGTGCTCTTGATTGTTTGAGGTTTTTGGTTATTTTTGTTCAATACATTCTTTTCTCAAATTCCACATCAAAACAGAGTGTTTTTGTCATGAAAATTGATTGGATATTGTGTGTTTCTGATTGAGGAAGCTTCGTGAATCACTCCTTTTCAAATTCATTTAGATTTGGATGATTTTTGACTCTTTTTAGGTTTAAGAGGGTTTTCTGTTCTTCCAGCGAATTTACAGTTTCTTCCAGCGAAACTGTAACTTCGTTCAGCGAAATTGCTTCTTTCTCCTCTTTGACATTTGGTGTGAAACTGTGATCTTTGAACGAAAGTTCATTCTGATTGGGTGACATTTGTGCAAACTTGCGGCTGAAAGTGATCTGAACGAAAGTTCAAGCTTGTTTCCTGCAAAATTCCCAGCGAAACTAAGCTCTAGATAGTCTCTGGTGAGCGAAAGTGCTGCCGAAACTAATCTTTTGATTGCCGAAATTACACTTTCGCTTTGCCGAAACTAGCTCTCAGCGAATCTATTCCATAGTTAACTACACTTTCGGCTAGCCGAAATTACACTTTCGCCCAGCAAATTTTCTTTTTCTCCATCGAAACTATTACGTCCAAAATGACTACTCTCACCCTGGCTGATTTAGAGAGTGTTGCCCCCAACAGACCCCCTAGACTTATCAACGGAGATAACTTTGAAGATTGTAAAAGGTGTCTTAAGGCTTTCTTCTTCTACACCGATCACAATCAATGGGATTCAATCATCACTCGACCACACAGGCCAACCGTTACTGTCGGTGGAACTGTATCTCCAAACACGGACTCCTCCACATTCACTGAAAAGGATCAAAAACTGATTGACCGAGATCAGAAAGCGTTCGGAGGCTTGACATTATGTCTTGCACCTGATATTGACAATCGCTTTGCTGAACACAAGATGCAAAATCTTTATACGATGCCTTGTGTGAATTTTACGATGGAAATGAGGATTTAAGGAAAGATAGGAAGGCTCAAGCTCAAAAGGAGGTCAATTCATTTGTGGGAAACAAGAATGAAGATCTTGCTGACATTACTAATCGCTTTTTGTCAGTTTCCAGTACATTAAAGAAGTATGACGATCAGTTGGGAAATCATGAGCAAGTGAATAAACTCCTAGACTCTCTTCCACCCTAATGGAGTTTACAAGTGAGAATGTTGAAACAAGAATGAAACTTTGCTGATTATAAACTGATGGACGTGATTAACAAGCTGAAGTCTTTTGATTTGGATCTGAAAAGGAGGGAGTTTAATCAATCCATCATGCCAACATCCGGTTATTCACAGAATGCTGCATTACTATCTTCCGCTGCAGGCTCTCCAATGCGGGCATCGCGTCAAGGATCAGTGACCGTGGGTGATTTTTATGGAAGTGGCATTAACCCCGGGAAAGAGCCAGGGAATTTTAAGGCATCTACTGAAACTACGGTTCCAGCTGGGACTATGGCACTCTTTGGGATGTTTGTTCAAAGTTATGAAGCACTTGTTGCAGGTGATCTGAAAGGTAAAGGATTGACAATGGAAGACATGTATCAAGTGGATCCAGATGATCTTGAAGAAACCGATATTCAATGGCAAATGGCAATGCTGACGCTTAGAGCTCAGAGATTTATGGAAAGGACTGGTAGAAAGAACTTTGGAGGTCAAGGCTCCAACTCAAAATTGGGTTTTGATAAGTCTAAGCTTAGATGTTTCAATTGCAAGCAATTGGGACATTTTAAACGTGAATGTACAATGCCAATTGTCACTGATCGTAACAACTCTGGAATTCCAAGATTGGCTGCTTGTGGGGGAAAAGATGAGTCAAGCCACAAGAAAGAAACTGCTCTAATTTCTAACTTTGACTGGAGTGCAGAAGCTGAAGAGACAAAAGAAGAAGTTAATCAAGCATTAGTAGCTGAGATTCAGGAAGAGGCAATGAAGATGAATGGTGAGGAACAATTTGATCCCTTTAAGGAGTTTAATGATGAAGTTGAAGAGAAGGAGTATGAGAAAGAAGATACGAAGGAGTACGGAAAGCAAGGAACTCAATCCACAGTGCTAGAAAGGAATGATGACAATGCTGCTACCGCCAAAGAGGAAAACAAGTCGAGTACTCCGGTGTGTCAATGTGATAAAGCCCTTGCAGCTGAGAAGGTGGTGATGGGACTTCCATATGAGGTAATTCAAGATATGTGTTCATCTGCTTGTAAAATCAGATTATTTGGGGTTTATAAGGCTAATCGTTTATTAATTGATAATGAAAAGGAGTTGAAAAGAATTAATGAAGAACTTAAAATGAATGAGTCAAAATACTTTGTTAAATTAAATGAAGCACTAAAAGAAATTGATCATTTAAAAATTTGTTTTAGAAAGAAATGTTGAGGTGAACGGTTTGACTGAAAGCGTTGCCCTAGCTAAGTTTGAAACGAGCAAACTTCAGTCAAAACTTGATAAATGGACCATATCAGGAATGAAACATGATGATTTATGTAAATCTCAACGTGGGACTAGGATTAAAACAGGTTTGGGATATGAAAATGTTAAGGTTTATCCTCCTCCTAGTACATACTGTTACTCTCTGATGCCCATTCCACATCCTTCTAATGATTTGATCAAAGAAGATTCTAACAGTATGTCTGCAGGTTTAGAAGGTGTGAATCCTATGCATGTTCGTGAGGACTACGATTATGGACCGACTAGAGGGCTTGGATGCTCTAGCCTTAGTACACCTGAACCTCAGCTTTCTGTTTTAGATCATAACTCTAGTTTAAATTCTGTTTTGTTTCTAGTAACGTTGTAAAAGACTCTGTTTCATTCTGTTCTAGTAATGTTTCTGTTTGCTCTTTGAATGCTATGGATCGTGATTCTGATTTATCTGTTGATTGTGTTGATCCATTGTCTGATAATACTATGAACAGTGATGAAGAAACAAAAACTAACTCTTTTAAAAAATTCTTTTCTCATCCCATTCCATCATTTATACCTGCAAAATTTGCTGTGCTTAATGACAGGATTGCATCTTCATCTGAGGCAAGTACTAGTGGTACTAGTACCACATGTATTTCAGATAACACTTCAGTGTCATTAGCACACAATCATTCTTTTCAAAATAAAATCAACTCTGTCAATACGAATGAGGCATACAGTGATGATGATTCAAGTTTATCTGAATGTGATGAAGAAATATGCATTGATGAAATCTCTACCTCATTACATAATGCATCTAGATTAAAATCACATTGTTTTCAATGTGGTAAAGATGATCATGTTGTTAAGCATTGTCCTCAGTTACCTCATAGACATGTTTATAGAAGTTCTTTTTGGAGTAAATTGAATCAATTAGTGAATAAGTTCTTTTGCAAGAAATCCCCTTTGGCGAAACCTAAAGTTGTTCAAACTTGGTTGCCCATTACTCCTGGTTAATTCTCTCTTGATATGATTGTAGGATTCGTCCACTAAGTCTGTAAATAGCGTGTGGCATGTTGATAGTGGATGCTCGAGACACATGACAGGGCTTAAAGATTTATTGACCAACTACCGCATAATCGATGGTGGTTATGTTGCTTTCGCCGGAGACAAGAAAGGAGGAAAAATGATAGGTCAAGGAGAAGTTTGTAATGGTTCGCTCACCTTGGAAAAAGTCAATTACGTACCCGAGCTTGCATTCAATCTGTTGAGCGTCTCTCAGATTTGTGATAAAAGCATTCCGGTCTTATTCAAGTCCAATGAATGTATCTTTTTGAAGTCTGAAATTGATATTCCAGATAATTTGGTGCTCATGCGGGCTCCCAGAAAGCATGATACATATCTCCTTGACATGAACTCAAAGGGTTCATCATCCGCAGTCACATGCCTCTTGTCTAAAGCTTCCACCTCTGAGTCTTTCTTATGGCATCGTAGATTGGGCCATGTTAATTTCAAAATAATAAACAAATTAATTAAAAACAATATCGTTCAAGGATTACCTTTAAAAGATTTTTCTGTGGTTGAGAAATGTATGGCATGTGCAAAAGGAAAGCAACATAAGAAACCACACAAACCTAAAATTGAAAATAGCATCTCAAATCCCCTGGAGTTGTTACATACTGATTTGTTTGGCCCAATAAGTATTAAATCTATTGCTAAAAAATCCTTTTGTCTTGTGATTACAGATGACTATTCCAGATATTCATGGGTAAGATTTCTTGCTCAAAAGGGAGAGACTACTGAGGAGTTGCAAAAGTTAATTCTCTCGATTGAATCGATAAGCAAGAGGAAGGTTATGGCTATTTGAAGTGACAACGGTACTGAATTCAAAAATCAAATTTTTGATTCCTTTTGTCCAACCAAAGGAATATTTAGACAGTTCAGTGCTGCGAGAACTCCTCAACAGAATGGTGTCGCGGAACGAAAGAATCGCACCCTAATTGAAGCCGCACGTACAATGTTGATAGAATCCTCCTTACCCATCATATTTTGGGCTGAGGCTGTGAATTGTGCTTCTTATGTTCTCAACAAGGTGCTGATAGTCAAAGATAAGATGAAAACTCCATATGAACTATTTCACAAGAGAAAGCCTTTGATTGATTTCTTTCGCCCATTCGGTTGCTCGTGCACTCTCATGAATACTCAAGCACAGAAGACAAAATTTGGTGCTGTATCGGATGAATGCTATTTCGTAGGCTATTCTTCTTCACAAAAGGCTTATCGGGTATATAACAAGAGGACACGTATCGTTCAAGAGTCCTTCTATGTCGATTGGCAAGAATCTAATTCCTCTGATGTTCCCTCAGAACCAGCTTGGTTCTTTGACTCAGATACGGTGTTCAAATCATTCAATCTTCCAGTTTTCGATGATGATGTGTCCTTCTCCAATACAACAACAAACATCATTCCTCCTGCTCCCATACCAGCTGAACCTATTGTGCCACATGTCACTACATCAGTTGATGATACCTCAGTCAATGTTGCATCTTCCTCATCTTCATTTGACCTCCCACCTCCACCCATATCAACATCACCTTCTTCATCTCCTTTACCGCACCCTACCTCACCATCCAGCTCATCACTTAACCATCCACCTGCTGACATCCCTTCCATGACTGCAGATTTCAAAACTTTGAAAGATCATCCACATGACAACATAATTGGTTCCATTACTGATGGAGTTCGGACACGGAGTCAATCTGGTTTGATTAATGTTCGCTTGTTCTCTTGTTTTATATCTCAAACCGTTCCTAAGAACGTTCATGCAGCTCTCCAAGATCCCTGCTGGGTTGAATCAATGCAGTTGGAATTGCAACAGTTTAGAAAACTCAAGGTGTGGACCTTGGTGGATCTTCCACCAAATAAGTATCCCATTGGCACAAAACGGGTATTCAAGAACAAACCTGATGATCGAGGAATAGTGGTGCGAAACAAATCCAGATTAGTGGTTCAAGGCTTTGCTCAAGAAGAAGGAATTGACTACACAGAAGTCTTCGCACCTGTCGCCCGTCTTGAAGCCATTAGAATATTCTTGGCGCACGCTGCTCACAAGCAATTTAAAGTCTATCAGATGGATGTCAAATGAGCATTTCTCTATGGTGACATTGATGAAGAGATATATGTGTGTCACCCCCAGGGTTTGAAGATCCAGACTGTCCTGAAAAGTATACAAGCTTGATAAGTCACTTTATGGACTTCATCAAGCTCCTCGGATCTGGTATGAGACACTGACCCAGTATCTCTTAAGCAATGGTTTTACGCGAGGCACCATTGACATGACCTTATTCAAAAGAGAGGTAAACGGTGAGATGTTGATTGTGCAAGTCTACATTGATGACATTATTTTTGGCTCTACCAATTCTCAATTATGTCGGGAGTTTGAGGAGGTCATGCGAAACAGATTTGAGATGCGCATGATGGGAGAAATATGTTTCTTTCTCGGGCTGCAAGTTGAACAAAAGCCAGATGGAATTCTCATTCATCAAGAGAAGTATATTAAGGAAATTTTGAAGAAATTCAAAATGGATGATGCTTCTTCGAAGATGACTCCCTTCACGGCTCAAACATGTCTCACTTCGGATGAAACCGGCAAACCAATCGATCCTCATCTCTACAGATCCATGATTGGCTCTCTCATGTACCTAACAGCAAGTCATCCTGACATCACCTTTGCTGTTGGATATTGTGCTCGATACCAATCAGCTCCTAAAGAATCCCATGCCAAGGCAGTCAAACGAATTTTTCGTTATATAAAGGGGTCTTCTCGTTTAGGACTATGGTATCCTTATGGTGGGAATTTTGACATGCATGCTTATTCTGACAGCGATTCCAACGGCTACAAACTAAACAGAAAGTCTGTTACTGGAGGTTGTCAGTATTTGGGGAATTGCCTTGTTTCTTGGCAAAGCAAGAAACAGACCACGGTTTCTCTCTCAACAGGAGAAGCCGAATATATTGCAGCCTCTAGTTGCTGTTCGCAAGTGTTATGGATTCAGCATCAAATGATGGACTATGGGATCAACTTTCTTCATACTCCATTGTTTTGTGATAACGAAGCGGCAATTGGGATTGCCAAGAATCCAATTCATCATTCTCGAACCAAGCACATTGAGACACAGATTCATGCCATCCGTGATGCTCAAGAAAAGGGTTTCATTAATATTATTCCTATTAATACAAAACATCAAAAAGCAGATCTTTTCACAAAAACCTTTGATAAGCCACGTTTTTATGAATTGATTTCTATGCTAGGATTAATATCGTTCTGAAAATCTTTTCTGAGCAACACAACTGTTTAATCTGTAAATATGTACATATCTTATTCTTGGTCTTGATTATTGTCTGCCTTGTGTCCCATAGATCTTTACTTTTTATTCTTGTTTTTCATTTACTTTGATTGTTAAGAAATTTTCCATTTAGTATTGTGTCAAATGAAAATTTCGGGGGAGATTCATACTGATAATAAGTTTTAATTTTCATTCTCTCAGGAATTCAAGAAAATGAAGTTAGAACAAGGGGACATCTTACGTTGGGATATGCATGATAGACTCATCCCAAAAACGAAGTAAACAAGTGATCATGCAGCCAAATTAAAGATCATAACTCAGTAATAAGGATTATCCTCATGATATTTCGGTCTGCACAAAGATACAAGTCTTGTCTAAAACTTGGTTGAGAGTTGCTAATTGATGTCAAAGATTATCAATGTGAAGCTTATGGTGTTTCTCACTGGGATGGTGACTCGGTGATAATGCCCTCTAAGTCAAATATTAAATAATCTCAAATAGCCTATTATTGTATATATAGATTATCGATGTGAATCTTATGGTGTTTCCCACTGGGATGGTGACTCGGTGATAACGCCCTCTAAGTCAAACATTAAATAATCTCAAATAGTCCATTCTTGTATATACATTCATCCTTTAGATAAGAAAAGATGTGTGTTTATCTCCTCTGCTATGCGAAAGCATTGACCTGGAGTGATGATCTTCTTTGCTATGCGAAAGCATTGACCTGAAGATCTCATCAACACGCCTAGATGATCTTCTTTGCTATGTGAAAGCATTGACCTGAAGCTCTCATCTTTTAGTTATAGGTTGAGTCTGGATCTCACATATATATGTGTGTCTACATCTGTACATTATAGAGTCCCATCTGTATATATGCCAGTCAGTATGATTGCATTAAGTAAAATCAGTATAGTAATCAGGCGACATCAGTGATTATGCTCAATAAACCTTGATGACGAGACTAGTTCTTTATCAAATATCAGTGGGGACCAAGCTGCTGAGTTACTAAGACAATTCAGAACATGATAAACAGCAGTAGATCATGAGTCGAAAATAGCTGGGAATGGAGTTAAGCGGACAAACATATCAGCAATCTCGCTAAGTCATGATCCTCTTAAAACACTTAGAGAAAAACATGATACTATATCCTTCAACAATTTAATTCTATTTTATTTTATTTTGATTTTATTTATATATCTTGTTTTATTTTTATTTTAAATTAAAACCCTGCGAAACTACAGTTTCGCTTGGGCGAAATTGCAGTTTCGCTTGCAAAACTATAATTTCACCTCGCTGAAACTATAGTTTCGTTCTGCAGAAACTATAGTTTTGCCAAGTCGAAACTATAATTTCGCTAAGCCAAAAGTATAGTTTCGCCTTCCTCTGCGAAATTCCTATGTACATAAACATAGTTTCGAATCAAATCACTCACTTTCGCAAAAACTCATTTCGTCGAAACTAAGCACTGTTACGGTTTTCAAGACTTTTGTTTCGAATCTCCGTCTCTGTCTTGTTCTATTGCATTTTCAGTTGGTTGTGGACTTCTGATGTGAGTTTCAAACTCGGAACATTAGTTTTCATAGGCTGATCTTTCCCACATTTGACTGGATCGGGTTGTGTCGTTTGGGTAGTCTCGCAGTTCATTCTGCGAAACTATCTTATCTTCCAGCGAAACTGAACGAAAGTTCCTTAAATACAGCGAAATTGTGTGGTTATGCTGCCCGAGCGAACCTAACAGTTTCGTCAACAAAATTCAGTTTCGCCCAGTTGTCTGTCGAAATTGTGTCTCTTTATTGTCTATTTTCATATAAATCAAGCGAAACTATAAATTCACATATGCGAAACTATAGTTTCGTCTATGCGAAACTACTTAAAATATATATATATATATATATATATATATATATATATATATATATACACGTTTGTAAATTCATTTTAATTTTATATGTATATATCTGTATTTACACGAAGCTTATTACCATCTGTTCATTTCATTTACGTTTGTAAATACTTAAATTCTAATTTTATTTCTAACCTGGTTCGTTTGTTTGTCAGATCTAAATGGCGAATCTCAAGTTCGATGTTCGGAACAATATTACGGCTATTATAGATGATTCTCATCCTAAAGTAGTAGGATTCAGGGATTGTATCAGATGGCTACAGAGATCTCCTATAGCATACGCCATCTCTCATTCTACTACTATTTATAATTTACACATTTGGGACGTCTGGCGAACTGCTGAATACAATACAAGGGGAGATTCTGAGAGTATTATAGCCAAAGTTCTGGGACATCAAGTGACCATTTCAGAAGAAATTATCTCGCGGGTACTGAGATTAGAAGAAGATACTGGAGGTGATATTGATTTGGCTGATCAAGAGGTGTTTGATGCCTTCTCGTCTATGGGATATGAAGGTCCTCCTTTTGGGACTAGAAAGGAAATCAAGAAATCCTTTCTATTAAAGGAGTGGAGATACATTGCCCACGTTTTCATAATGTGCTTAGATCACCGAAAAGGTGGATCAGATGGGTTAAACTTAGACTGGGCAAAAGCAATGGTTATATGCTGCAGAGGAGAGAAGGCTAACATCGCTAATCTTATATTTAGCTGCATGGCTGAAAACGTAATGGCCCTGAAGAAGGATAAATGGCTGCTTTATCCCAGATTTCTTCAGATGATCATAGACGATCAAGTTCCCAACATCCCAAGACATGAAGAAGTCAAGCATCTAGTGCCTATGAATACCAGAATGTTTGCCGACTGCTGTGCTATCAGGCACGACTTCAGTGGTCGGATCACTCACTTGTGGGAAAACATGTATACTCCTGATCGATGGGATTATATCAGGAGGGTGATCCAATCTGAAGCCAGTCGAACAGAGGAAATTAGATCAACTCAGCCGGAGGCGGTAAAGAAAAGAAAAAGATATGCTAAGGAGAAAGATTATGACTTCGAGAAAGAAGTGGCTGCGATGGCGGCTGAAGCCAAAATGGAGAAAGAAAAGAGGTCCAAAAGGACGGTTCATACTGGGGAGCAAGAAAGGAGGACAAAACAGAAACATCAGACATTCTCTGAGCCCCCACAAACTGAGAGACAAACCAGTTTAGACGAGGATGTGATCAGAAACCTCAACACCACTCTCTCTAACGAGCTAAGCATGATAAAGACTAAGCTGATGAATCAGGAGATGAGGGAGAGACAAAAAGATGAACTGTTGGAAGGTATGCAGAAAATGTTGGTTGATCAAAATAATTTGACTAAAATGTTATTGAAGGAGGTGAATGAATTGAAAGCTGCTGCCGGCCTGCCTAATCAGCTAACTCAACATGAGTTAGATGATCTGACTGACACAACTAAGTACCCGTTCCTGAATGTGGGTACTTCTTCGAGGGCAGGACAGGGCACCTCAGGGGCAGCAACTGTAGAAGCTGGAGGGTCTGGCAAAGGAACTGAAGGACCTGAAATGGAGAATATACAAACTGAGGATGATGTGATTGAAGCTGAGTTTGTGGATTTGGGTATAAATCTTGGAGATTTTACCGGAGAAGAACAAATGGGAAAACAACCTGAAACGACTAAACAGCCCACTGAGAAGGGTCTTGTGGATGAGGAGGTTGATGATGAGCAATTGGTAGATTATGACTCAGAGCCTGAGTTCTATGAGGTGGACGAAAGACCTCTAACTTATGTCATTCAGAAGGGTGAAGATGAAAACGACATTATTGAGATGGAGAAGAATGATTGGTTTGTGAGGGAGAAGGAACCCGAAGAGTTAACCCCACTATTTCAAACTATGGAAAGTCTGAAAAAGAAAGAAGCTGATAAGAAAATCGTGAGCTGGAAGTACAACCCCGACCTAAAAATGTTCATGATAAAGAGGCGAGGGGTGGAATTTCTTATCTACACAAAAGGAAGGCATTCAAGACCTTGCCGAAGTGGGATTTGAGAAGGTTGGCATCATTGCCGTTACTTGGAGCACACTTGAGTGAGCGAGCCAGATTTCTAGAAAAAGAAATCCAAAATGGGCTCAATGATAACTTTGAGGCTTTCGGGTTTATGAAAGCAGAAAGAAAGAGATCAAAGAAGGACAAAGACTGGGTCACAGGGAAGGGAAAGATTGTGTTGAGCGTAAAGCCGCCAAAGACGGTTCAAAGGGTAAGATTGGCAGATCCCTCCCCTTCTCGTCTGAAAGAATTTGAGAAGTGGTTCTATGACAATCAGATGGGGGAGGCTGTTATTAGAGTCAAGGGTCGAATTGAATATCGAATCTTTGACCCAATGGAATTGTTTGGATTTGCTGATGAAGATCTACTGGTTCTGTGTGAGAACCACATTAAAGCAGGGGCGGGAGAAGAAACAAGAAAGGAAGCTAGCTTGTTCATGATTGTGCTGAACAAAGTTCGAGGAGTGAGAGCTGAAGTGAAAGCGCTGGCAGAGAAAGTTAGAGCTAAAGATGACTTACACATGGACATCCAGGATTTAACAAAACAGTTCGCATAAGCTAGTGCTCATCCTGAAGGAGCTAATGAGGTAGGAGGCAACCAAGGAAGATCAAGTGCTGAAGCTCATCAAAGTAAAGATGCAGGAGCTGTAGAAGGAACATCCGGAGCAGATGAAAGGGATGCTGGAGCTGATTAGAGAAGATCAAAACGAGCAAAGTAGGTGAGATCCAACCTAGGGGGAGTATTGAAGATCAAGAATAGGTTGGACTCACCTTAGATTAGTATTTGTTTATCTTTATATGTAATAGGATATATGTTAGTTTGCTTTGTATGTTTGTTTAGTTTAAATCTGTATATTTTGCTGTCCTGCGAAACTGTGAGCGAAACTGTAGTTTCGCTCACAGTCATGTTGATGTTCTCCCGGCGAAACTGTCAGTTTCTGCCGGGCGAAATTATTGTTTCGCCAGTATAGTTTTGCCCACAGCGAAACTGTATGCGAAACTATGACAGCTATTTATAGATTTCTTTGTCTAATTGTTAGCTATCCTTGCAAAAACCCTAATCGTGTATTATTGTTGCAAGAGGCTGTTGTAAGCTGGTTCTTTCTGAATACATTGAGCATATTTCATTTCATTCACTATTGTTCATCATTGAAACCTTATTTGAAAGCTTTTTGGTGTTATTTGATCTTCTTCTCATAGTGTTTGTTGTGTGTGTTTGGTATTGAACGATTCAAGCATTCTTCTGCACTGAAAACCGATCAAATGGACCAAGAAACCAATAATGTGCACATCTTGTTATCATCAGGGTTATCATGACCATCATATTCAGGAAAACCTTTACCATTTGCATGCTAAGCCATCATCAACAACATCATCATATAACATCATCATCATCATTCATAGACCACTTTTGCACTACAACCATCCTTACTGTGAAGATACCATTTCAATATTCAAACTCCATATTCATCTTATTTGTGACAACCGGCCCCAAGGTCACTATTCTAACCCTAACTTACTGGCATCATCACCCGTCTTATGAGTACTAATAACAGAAACAATCAAACCCTATTAGTGAAATTAGAATCATCAATTGCTATTATTTACATTTCTTTGATTTTATGTGATTTTTGTGAATTTTAGTTATTTCAAGTTTTATATTCTAGAAACTTAGTGTCCGGGAAGGTCAATTAGTCACCCTTACAATGAAATCAATTTATTATTGAAACAATTAAAAATGTGTGCATACACACATTAATATTCGGCTAATGCATGCACAATCATGCACAAGACACATCAACTAAATAAAAACTATACCATCAAAAATACTACACGACACAACAAATTAACACTACATAATATTAATTTACATTTAAAATTAAAACAAAAACATCCCACAAGACTCCAAATTCGGCCGCCCCCCTCTCACCCAATCACCACACTTCTACACCACTACACACCACCACCTTCAACCCTCCACTCCTCATTCATGCAAGCATTTCCACCTCTCTCACTCTCCCTCTCTTCTCTCGGTTTCTCTCTAGCTGAAAGACACCCAAACACTTTGATTCCTCTCCATTTCCAACAGCATATTTCAAAGAACAAGCATACATCCATCGGCCAAGCTCAAAAGGGTGCCATTTTGTGAAGGTTGGTGCTTGATTCTTGCAAGTCCAAGATCCTACAGCCTTTTTTGAGACTCTCCATCCTTGTCCAAGGATTTCGAGACCATTCTTGATCATCTACACTCTCCAAAACGTGAACAATACCAAGTGTAAGCTTCATGTCACCCGAAAATGGTCATTTCATGTGTTTTTTTCACCTTCCTTCTAAAATCACCTCCTTTCTTTGTTGTAGAAGAAACCCGACACTATCACCTTGTTCTTGAGTAGATTTTAACTTCACTAAAGGTATCTTACACGTTATATTGGTCATTCTTGAGGTGAAAACCGATTTCCACCATGAAAACCCTCTTTTTGGGTGTTTTGCACCACTTAACTTGCACATCTTGTAACCCTTTGAAGAAAAACTTGTAATCTGATTGTTAATGGTTCATAAAACTCCTAATAACCTGTTTTGAAAGTCACAAAGGTATACACCATAAACACATGGTTATAGCATGAGTTACACCTTAGAAAACCTTCATTTTACATGAAATAACACTGTTTAAGCACTTGTTTGAAGACCCTCTCAAACAAGGATCATAACCTGCACAAGAACAACATTTAAACACATTAATAATCTGATTTTTAAGTTAAATGAGGCTTTGGTAATGTTTAAACTCAAGTTATAATGATTTACACATGTGTAATGGTCGGTTATGGCATAATCACTATGTTTGTAGTTTATTTTTGTGTTGAACAACTAGGCCGTGAGTTTGGGACTGGATTTCAGAAAGTTTTGATGAATATTAAGTGTGTGATAAATGGTTAATCTATGGAAATGAAAGACATGTTAAGATTAGACCCATTTTAGTCACTTTCGGGACCCGAAACATGGTAAAACGACTTAAAAACAAGAGAGCTTGGACTTTAAACTTTTTAAAGAGAATTCCAGGCTTAATAATGTATAATAAAATGATCTGGAGTAAATGGGTCGATTAAATGGTCAATAAGGTAAGTAAATGGGTTTTTAGTTAAAAACGAGTATTAACCGGGAGACGTTTTTGAGGAAAATCTAAGAAATATGGGTGTAGAGCTAAAATTTATAAAAACCATGTTATTTCAGTAGGTTAAGCAGGAAAATAACTTATAAAGTAGAAAAATTTGTCAAACGAGCTTTTAAACGGTCAAATTCGGTTAAAAAGGCGTTTTAACGGGTTAAACACAAAAACGAGGCTTTCAACTATTAGAGGCCAAAATTTCATAATCAAAGGACTTGAAACTTAGAAAAATGTCTTGAAAATGTTATCTACTGGTCTAAGACTCAAAAACATGAAAGTTCATAATTAACCGTTAAAACTTTACGGTTTTACCATGACCGGGAACGTTAAACATATAGCTATTAAACCGAACCTATAATCTGAAAATTCATGTAAACTTACTTAATAATAAGTTAATTTAACTTCAAGAACCTGATTTTTGGCTATAAAAGTCATCTAGTACAAGAAACCAAACTTGAGGGTAGAAACTGTCAATTTTGAAACTTGAGGGACTAAATTGTAAATTTTCCCAAAATTTCATAACCGACTCATATGAGATTGATAATTACTTAAAATATTATTTAGCCTTTATCATTCACCTAATGGGGAAAAATCCTAAATTACATAAGAAACCATGACTTTCCATAAAAGGAAACTTTTATACAAACCCAAATCGAATCAAAGCCGAATCCGACAACTAAGCCTTTGACATACTTTATACACTTTGATTGAGTTTAGAGCAGTAGCTTACCACATAATATTGATTCTAGGGTGCTAGGTTTGAGACATTCCCGGCACACGAAGAGTTACTTTTGCTTAACACCTAAGGTGAGTTCTTGTGATCCCTTTTTACCACTGCTTTAGGTTGAAACATGCTCTGTATTTATGAACTATAATGGTGGTTTAATTGGTGATTGTATGTGGGATTTATGATTACCGGCTGATACTTATATCATGATCATTAATTGTTTCGTGACCGCTTGTTTTATGTGGATAGATCTATTTAGGGAAACCCCCACACACAGTGGCTCCCACTAGATGGAGGTACCCCACTGAGATCCTGAGGGGTTGCTTGTGGCATGTGATAAGTTTTGTTAAGAAACTATGGTGAACTATTCGGGCAGGTATGATGCACTGGTTTGGGGCTCAGTTCTTCATTCGGGAATAACCGGTAAAACACAATTTTAGAAGAGACTATCCGGAACTGAGTGCAGGGTTGATTATGATACTCCCACGATATTAAAACTATGATTCTTTCCTTTTTATCAAATGAGGATTTTGTTAAGCACATTTGTTTTTAAACTTTAAGCACTTGAATTCACCAACTTTTTAGTTGAAATAATTTCTTTTTGAGCATGTTTCAGGTAATCCATTAAGAGACCCTAGCGGTTGTTGAAGACCTAGACTTATCCCCGTGACCATGGCATTGGCTTATTTCACTTAAGGAACAATTTGAAAAATTGAAAATTTTTGTTAAACAATACAATTTGTCTCTATGTTGGTTGTATAACTCATTCGGGGGCTAGATCTGTTTCTAGCCCTGGTATCTTTTGAAAACTTTAAATGCCATGTGATATTCTCTCCCTTGAGCTCTTGTATTGGTTTGTTTCCACTGCCATATATTGTTGCTAGTCTGTGACGTCCCACCCTAACTGGGCCCGGGGTGTGACATTATTGCAACTATATAGTAATGAACATTACCACTACCTAAGAGCTATTAACATCATCATTAATGCGTTGTCTACATAATCTAAACATCCTTACCATCACCAAACATCATCATCTTCACCATCCTTATGATAGTCCATATAATAATATAACCCAAAACATCCTTATAAACGTTACCATCATGAAGACCATAAGCCATGCCACCATATCTACATCATACAATCAATCTTTTCTTTTCCATAAAGCTATCGACAAATCTCAATTTACCTTTATGGAATAATCGCCATCCGAGCTTCATCAACATCACACAAGCATCACAACACCACAATTGGACAACCTTGACCTATTTTCACAAATTATCGAAGGCTTACTGGACCCTCACGGTACTAAGATCAGAATGTAATCAAGACCACATACGACTGTATCAGCACCGCCTTGCCGGAGGTACCCTCTGTTCAATATTGCTGCTTTTGATCCTGCTCAACCATTGTCTTCGGCTCTCGAGAACACCATAGCCACCAACGTTAGCCGACGGGGCTTATCCGGGAGGAGAGATGACCCAAGGCCCTATCGTGAGGTTCAAATCAGAGAAAGGAGAAGAAAGGGGGTCACCATGGTCACTTCATGGTCATCATCACCAACAGGCATCACCAGAGAGCCGCGGCCAATGCCGCTGAGGTCGGCGAAGAAGGGATAAAAGCGGAGGTCGGTTCAGACCGGAGAAGAAGAACCAGCGGACAGAGAGAGAGGGGTTCGCTCTTATAGTCATCTCCATGGCCGGAGCAACCTACCGAGCTCCGACCGCAGTCGTTGGAAAGGGGGAAAGGGGAGAATCGCTCGATGGGGAGGGGAGAAAAAGGGTGAGCGGCTGATTGGGAAGGGGGCTTAGGGTTATTTTATGGTTTCATAAATTGTCGCTTTTGGTCCCTTAACCTTACAAATATTTAATTTCAGCCTTCAATATATAAAATCGATCTTATCTCTCAAAGTTTGAGTCCTTAATATTGCTAGCGTTATTATTTTGCTAGTTAGGTATACATCCAACGGAAATTTGGGGCGTTACATAACTGTTGTTATATGAGAATTCAGCTAAGGTAAGTGATCATCCCAACTTCCTCCAAAGTCGATCACGCATGGTCGGAGAATATCCTCAAGCGTCTGGATTGTTGTCTCAGACTGACCATCTGTTTGAGGATGATAAGTGTAACACCTGGAAGTTTGACTCGTTGATAGACTATGCGACTGAGCCTCAGTCGCCTGTGATTTATGCGACTGGAGGCCAACCGCATGGCTATTCGGCCGATTGAAGCTCAACCGCACGATTGGAGTTCACCGCCCGAATGAGGTATGAGCCGCATGGAACACGTGCGATTGGGGTCCAATCGCATAGTGTTGATGCGACTGAAGGTCCAGTCGCCCCTGGACCAGATGCGACTGAGCTGTGGGTATAAAAGGGGAGCAGCTCCATTCTCCTCCCCATTTTCAGTCGGGGAGAGAGCAGTGAGTGACAGAGGACCGAGAAGAAGAGAGGGAAAGTGCTGCCCGAGTTCAAGATCGATCGTGAAGCTAGCCAAATCGAAGCTCACCAACTCCTACCTGACAATGTGAGTTCTAGGACCCCTCATTTACATGTTTTCTAACGATTTTGGGGCTGGAAACACATTAAAACCCTAGTTTTGAAATAGTGAAAGTTTGACCCATTTGGGTAATTATTGAGTAATGAGCAATTGGTATGAATTAGGACTAGTATATGTTTGTACGAGGTCCTAGTAGGAATCCTTAAGGCTTGGGAGGGTCGAAATGGGCTAAAAATGGGTTTATGGTGACTGTGGGGACGGGGGTTCGCGACTGCTGTTCATGAAGAACTCCAGTCGCTGCCCAGTTAGGGTTATGCGACTGAAGGGCCATTCGGCCGAATGAGTGATAGTTGATGTCCAATCGCCCGACTGAGACTCAGCCGCCCGATTGAGTCTCAATCGCACGATAGGTGATGCGACTGAGAGTTTCGGTCGCATGAGTTCAATCGCAGAGTAGTTCAGTCGCACGGTTAAGAGTTAGTCGCATGTAACCCAGTCGGTTAGTGTCTAGTCGTACAGAAGGAAGTCCAGTCGCACGTTTGAGTACCCATTCGCATGATAGCCCAATCGCATGGCCCAGTCGCATGGAGGACATGCGACTGGTGATAGTTCAGTCGCCCGGACAGGGCTGATGTGAGTGAATGTAGAAGTGTATGTATGATGTATGTATGTAGTATGATGTTGCCATGATAAATGGTGAATACTGATGATATGTAAGTATTTGTGTTCCTTATGTAAATGTATGTTATCTTTTAATAACTTTACGTGAATGAATGAACGAACTAAACGAATGTATTAAGAACGTAAAGTGAAAGATAATGAAAGAAGGAACATGATGAATGAATGCATGCATTAAAGAAAGAGAGTAAGAAAGGCTTGCAAGCAAATGAAGGAGGTGCACACCCCTGGCAGGTGTTAGCTCAACGGTGTACGGGTTAGCTACCCCGAAGGATGTACATCGGGTCAATCATTGAGATTGATAATGAGGTGAGCAACTTCGTGTTGCAAGAGACTCGGTTAGCAGGCAATCATAAGATTGTCACTGAGGTGAGCAGTCGCGCACTGCAAGAGACTCGGCTAACGTATGTTAGAAGTAAAGTGAAAAGATGAGTGGTGCATGTACCTACCCCAGGTGACTGGATCAGCTTTGTGCACAACGTTCGTGGCTAACCGCCACAGGTCCAGCACCAGTAGTATGTATGATGAAAGTGGGGTATTGTACATGTCACCGAATGTAATGAACGTTCGAACGAAAGTAATGAAAGTATGAATGAATGTAATGAATGTTCGAACGTAAGGAATGAATGTAAGAATGAAAGTAAAGTACGTACGAAAGTATGTAAAGTATGTATGTATGAAAGTAAAAGAGAATGATGAAGTGTACACGAATGAAAGAAGTAAATAATGATGAGATAATAATAATATTATCTACGTGTACGTATGATGTGTGAACACATGTAAGATAGAGCAGTTAATGAGAATGAAAGTATGTTTTATTATAAAACTAGAACTCACTCAGCAACGCTGACTTTTATGTGTTTTCCAGTTCGCAGGTAGTGTTGCTGAGGATGGCACGAGGCGGCTACTCAGCTCTTTTGGGAGGGCATTCTCCATTTTATAATGCTGCAACGTCACGTGTTGCGGGCCCATAATGCACGCAACAAGTCACGTTGCCTGCCATTATGAGATTTCTTGAGGATCTGAATCAACGAGATTACTCAAGAAATCTCCTTTATATATTTTTGAACTTAATATCTTCTTTATGAAGAAAAATATATTTTCTTATTTCGGTAGAGGTCGCTGTATGACCCTATGATTGCTGAGGAATATGCATCAGCAGCAATCATAGTATAGTTAAGCAATGTAAAGAAAAGCTTCATTTTGTAATTGAGTCAATGATGTAATGACTATTATGAATCAATGAGAATGTATATATTTTATCATTTCCGCTGCGTTGATTTATGATTATATACATTATGTATGTTATATGTGCGATGAAGAACCAACAGTAAGGTGCCCGGTGAGCGGGGCCTTACAAGTTGGTATCAGAGCAAAAGTTTAAGTAAAATGGGTAAATTTTCATAATAAACCTAAACTTAAACTGAGAATGGGACAGGGAGAATGAGAATGCCATCTGAGTAGTCGCGTGCCATCAGGTATTTTTCTTAAAGATTAACTGGTATTATGTGCGCTTGTTATGTGGATGATGTGTACTGTTAGACTGAGATACTAATGTAGTCAGGATAGGTGATGCTCGGGTACGAAGAGTAGAGTAAGTGGCTAATCACAACTGGCCACTGTAATTAGGGACTTACTGTACTTAACATAAACTGAGCTATTTCCTTGAATGACCGTGTTGGTGTTTTAATCTTTCAGTGTGATAGAAGATGGTCGGTGATAGATCATCTGATGCTTCCCGTGATGGTGAACGTGGAGATGAGCCGCGTATCACGCGAGGAAGACTTAGGAAAGAGAAAGTAGTTCGTGAGGAGAACGAGGTTCCTCACCAGGAAGAGATGGACGAAAGCGCCAAGTTGAGAGCCTCGGTAAAAGAGGCAGTGATTGAGGAAGTGCACCAGGTTATGCAGACGATCTTACCGACTGTAATGACCGAAGCGATAAAGGCAGTACCAGAGGAGGATAGACGAGGGAGGAGACGGTCCTCCGGTAGGCAGCAACAGACAGAGGCAGAAACGGTATTGTCCGATGACGAAGAGGAAGAGGAGGAAGAACAGGTTAGGGGGACAGCCCGGGGTTGTGACTACGGGAAATTTATGAGGTGCAAGCCTCCGACTTTCGATGGTTCGGGTACGGCTGCTGATGCTCACCAATGGGTGAGAGAGATGGAGGCGGTCCTTGATATCAGTGACTGCCAGGAGGATAAGAAGGTAAAGTTTGCTACCCACTCGTTTACGGGGACGGCATTGTGCTGGTGGGACAATATTGTCCAGGCCGAGGGTAGCAGGGCCATTGGGAAATTGAAGTGGTCTGAGTTGAAGAGAATGGTGATCGAGGAGTTTAGTCCTCGTCGAGAGATGGACAGAGTTGAGAGAGAGTTCCTGCAGTTGGAAGCGGGAACGATGACCCACCAACAATACACGACCAAGTTCAACGACATGGCACGGTTGGTGCCAGAGCAAGTGACGCCGGTGTCTCGCAAGATTAACCGGTATATTCAGGGGTTGCCAGCCGAAATTCGTTGGCACTTGATTTCCGCCCGACCAAGTACTTTCAGGTCGGCGGTGGATTTAGCTGGGAGGTTGTACGATGAACGGGCTGCGATGGTGAAAACTGAGGGCAGTAAGAAGGAAGTGATGAGAGGAAGTGGCAGGGAAAGAGGTTTGGTCGGGGTGATACTTCGACAAGTAGTAAGAAGGCACGGGTTGATGATCGTCGTGTGGTCGTGACAAGTGCAGGGTCGAGAAAGTGTGGGAAGTGTGGGCGAGAGCACGGTGGTGAGTGCAGATGGGGGCTGAATGTATGTTTCAAGTGTGGAAAGTCTGGACATATGGCCAAAGAGTGTAAAGCGATGAGGTGCTACAACTGTGGGGAAAGTGGTCATATGAATAAAGACTGCAAGAAGCCGAGGTCTGAGGGTTCCGGCGTGAAGAAGACAGGGGGTGAAGGGTCGAAAGCGAGCGCCAGAGCAATCACGATGACGCAGGAAGAGGCGAGGACGGACCCTGATGTAGTGTCCGGTACGTTTCTGGTGAACCAAACTTTAGCCTCTGTATTATTTGATTCCGGTGCCAGTAGGAGTTTCATTTCTGTCGCTTTTTGTGCCAATTGCCCGTTAGTAGTAGACGTGTGGATGTACCGTTTGATGTAGAGACTGCTATAGGTAAAACCACCAGGATTTCTGAGGTAATTGAGGGTTGCGATGTAGAACTGGAGGGTCACAAATTCCCAGTTAAACCCTTTGTGATGACGTTAGGTGGTTTCGATTTGGTGCTTGGGATGGATTGGTTGGCAGATTTCGAGGCAAACATTGTGTGTCGCAAGAAGATGATCAGTTTGACAGCGCCTGACGGTAGTCCAGTGATAGTTTATGGGGATCGGGTTACTACGATTCCGAAGGTGATCTCAATGGCAGTGGCGGGGAAATGTATGAGGCGTGGATGTAACGCCTATTTATGTTATGTGAAAGATGTAGAGAAGCCAGCACCACAACTGTCTGATGTTCCGGTTGTGTGTGAGTTCCCAGACGTGTTCCCGGAAGACTTATCGGGATTGCCACCTGACAGAGGGATCGAGTTCCAGATTGATTTAGTACCAGGCGCCCAACCTGTTGCCAAGGCACCATACCGATTGGCCCCGACAGAGATGAAAGAGTTGATGGAGCAGTTACAAGAGCTACTGGATAAGGGTTTATTAGACCGAGTATCTCACCTTGGGGTGCTCCGGTCCTGTTTGTAAAGAAGAAGGACGGTAGTATGAGGATGTGCATCGACTACCGCGAGCTGAATAAGCTGACAGTAAAGAACAGATACCCCTTGCCGAGGATCGATGACTTGTTTGATCAACTTCAGGGTGCTAGTTGGTTTTCACGTATAGATCTTCGATCAGGCTACCATCAACTGAAGGTGAAGGAGCAGGATATCCCTAAAACAGCTTTTCGTACGCGCTACGGTCATTATGAGTTCCTCGTTATGTCCTTTGGTTTGACCAACGCGCCAGCTGCTTTTATGGACCTGATGAATAGGGTGTGCCGGCCGATGTTGGATAAATCAGTGATTGTATTCATTGATGATATCCTGATTTATTCAAGGAGTGAGACTGAGCATGCCGGTCACATTCGCGAAGTTTTGGAGACATTGAGAAGGGAGAAGTTGTATGCTAAATTCTCCAAGTGCGCATTCTGGTTGCGTGAAGTTCAATTCTTGGGTCACGTGGTAAATCCGGATGGGATTATGGTCGATCCGGCGAAAGTGGAAGCAGTGATGCAATGGAAGTCTCCGAAGACGCCGTCCGAGATCCGTAGTTTCTTGGGCTTGGCGGGCTACTACCGAAGGTTTATCCAAGACTTTTCCAAAATTGCTTCTCCACTGACGAAGTTGACCCGGAAGGATGTGAAATTTGTATGGGGTCAAGCTCAGGAGAAGGCGTTTGAAGAACTGAAGACGAGATTGACCCAAGCTCCAGTATTGGCATTACCCGAAGGGAGTGAAGATTTGGTGGTTTATTCTGATGCCTCCTACTCGGGGTTGGGGTGTGTATTAATGCAGAGAGGAAAGGTGATAGCCTATGCATCCCGACAGCTGAAAGTCCATGAGGTTAATTACCCTACTCATGACTTGGAGCTCGCAGCTGTGGTTTTCGCGTTGAAGATCTGGCGGCACTACCTGTATGGGACGAAGTGCACCATCTTCACGGACCACAAAAGCTTGAAGTACTTCTTCGAGCAAAAGGATCTGAATATGAGGCAACGGCGATGGTTGGAACTTATAAAGGACTATGATTGTGAGATCCATTACCATCCGGGCAAAGCCAACGTGGTGGCGGATGCCCTTAGCCGAAAGGAGAGGCCCGAGCCAATTCGAGTGAAGGCGTACCAGCTAATCATGACCTCCGACGTGATGAAACAGGTCAAAGAGTTCCAAGATGAGGCTTTGAAAGACGAACATCTTAACTCTGAACGCATGAGAGGTCTGGTCGCGGAGTTGGGTGAGAACGCGACGGGTGTTAGAACTCGGTTTGGGCGTATGTGGATTCCTCGTCTAGGGGATCTGCGAATGAAGATTCTGGATGAAGCCCATAAGTCTCGATACTCCATTCATCCCGGTGCTACTAAAATGTACCAAGATATGAAGAAAGATTATTGGTGGCCGGGTATGAAACGCGATGTGGTGGAGTATGTGAGTAAATGCCTCACGTGTCTGCAAGTGAAGGCGGAGCACCAGAAGCCGTATGGAAAGATCCAACCGTTGGACATACCGGAATGGAAGTGGGAACACATCACCATGGATTTTATCACAAAGCTGCCACGTACCCCGAAAGGGTATGATACGATCTGGGTGATTGTGGATCGATTGACGAAGAGTGCTCACTTCTTACCGATGCGTGAGACATATTCGTCCGAGAAGTTGGCCGATCTTTTCATCAAAGAGATTGTGACTCGTCACGGTGTACCGGTGTCGATTGTGTCTGATCGCGACACCCGTTTACATCCAAATTTTGGAAGAAATTCCACGATGCTATGGGGACGAGATTGCATATTAGCACGGCTTATCATCCTCAAACTGATGGTCAGTCAGAAAGGACCATTCAGACTTTGGAAGATATGCTTCGGCATGTGTTATTGACTTCGGGGGAAGTTGGGATGACCACTACCGTTAGCTGAGTTCTCATACAACAACAGTTATCATGCCAGTATCGGCATGCCACCCTATGAGATGCTATACGGTAGGAGATGCAGGACACCCTCTGTTGGGGTGATATTGGTCAGAAAGAATTGGGAAGCGACGAAGTGGTAGAGGCTATGACGGAGAAGCTCGAAAGAATTAAAACTTATATGAAGGCGGCCAAGGACCGACAAAAATCGTATGCTGACAAACGACGCAGACCGATTGAGTTCCAAGTGGGAGATCGTGTGATGTTGAAGGTCTCACCTTGGAAAGGGATCATCCGATTCTGGAAGCGGGGTAAGTTGAGTCCGCGATATATAGGCCCTTTCCGAATCATTGCTCGAGTAGGAGAGGTGGCTTATAGGTTGGATCTGCCAGATGAACTAAGTGGAATCCACCCGACTTTCCACGTGTCTCATCTGAGGAAGTGTTTGGCAGATGAAGACATGGTCGTTCCACTGGATGATATCGAAGTAGACGAAAAGCTCAATTATGTAGAGCAACCAGTGGCGATTATCGATCGCAAAGAGAGGAGGTTGAGAAATAAAGTGGTTCCCCTTGTGCGTGTACAGTGGCGGCACAGGAAGGGATCCGAGTCAACGTGGGAAACCGAAGAAGAAATGAGGCAGCATTACCCACGATTGTTCGAAGAGTAACAGGTTTCGGGGACGAAACCTAAAATAAGGGGGGTGGACTTGTAACACCCGGAAGTTTGACTCGTTGATAGACTATGCGACTGAGCCTCAGTCGCCTGTGATTTATGCGACTGGAGGCCAACCGCATGGCTATTCGGCCGATTGAAGCTCAACCGCACGATTGGAGTTCAACCGCCCGAATGAGGTATGAGCCGCATGGAACACGTGCGATTGGGGTCCAATCGCATAGTGTTGATGCGACTGAAGGTCCAGTCGCCCCTGGACCAGATGCGACTGAGCTGTGGGTATAAAAGGGGAGCAGCTCCATTCTCCTCCCCATTTTCAGTCGGGGAGAGAGCAGTGAGTGACAGAGGACCGAGAAGAAGAGAGGGAAAGTGCTGCCCGAGTTCAAGATCGATCGTGAAGCTAGCCAAATCGAAGCTCACCAACTCCTACCTGACAATGTGAGTTCTAGGACCCCTCATTTACATGTTTTCTAACGATTTTGGGGCTGGAAACACATTAAAACCCTAGTTTTGAAATAGTGAAAGTTTGACCCATTTGGGTAATTATTGAGTAATGAGCTATTGGTATGAATTAGGACTAGTATATGTTTGTACGAGGTCCTAGTAGGAATCCTTAAGGCTTGGGAGGGTCGAAATGGGCTAAAAATGGGTTTATGGTGACTGTGGGGACGGGGGTTCGCGACTGCTGTTCATGAAGAACTCCAGTCGCTGCCCAGTTAGGGTTATGCGACTGAAGGGCCATTCGGCCGAATGAGTGATAGTTGATGTCCAATCGCCCGACTGAGACTCAGCCGCCGATTGAGTCTCAATCGCACGATAGGTGATGCGACTGAGAGTTTCGGTCGCATGAGTTCAATCGCAGAGTAGTTCAGTCGCACGGTTAAGAGTTAGTCGCATGTAACCCAGTCGGTTAGTGTCTAGTCGTACGGAAGGAAGTCCAGTCGCACGTTTGAGTACCCATTCGCATGATAGCCCAATCGCATGGCCCAGTCGCATGGAGGACATGCGACTGGTGATAGTTCAGTCGCCCGGACAGGGCTGATGTGAGTGAATGTAGAAGTGTATGTATGATGTATGTATGTAGTATGATGTTGCCATGATAAATGGTGAATACTGATGATATGTAAGTATTTGTGTTCCTTATGTAAATGTATGTTATCTTTTAATAACTTTACGTGAATGAATGAACGAACTAAACGAATGTATTAAGAACGTAAAGTGAAAGATAATGAAAGAAGGAACATGATGAATGAATGCATGCATTAAAGAAAGAGAGTAAGAAAGGCTTGCAAGCAAATGAAGGAGGTGCACACCCCTGGCAGGTGTTAGCTCAACGGTGTACGGGTTAGCTACCCCGAAGGATGTACATCGGGTCAATCATTGAGATTGATAATGAGGTGAGCAACTTCGTGTTGCAAGAGACTCGGTTAGCAGGCAATCATAAGATTGTCACTGAGGTGAGCAGTCGCGCACTGCAAGAGACTCGGCTAACGTATGTTAGAAGTAAAGTGAAAAGATGAGTGGTGCATGTACCTACCCCAGGTGACTGGATCAGCTTTGTGCACAACGTTCGTGGCTAACCGCCACAGGTCCAGCACCAGTAGTATGTATGATGAAAGTGGGGTATTGTACATGTCACCGAATGTAATGAACGTTCGAACGAAAGTAATGAAAGTATGAATGAATGTAATGAATGTTCGAACGTAAGGAATGAATGTAAGAATGAAAGTAAAGTACGTACGAAAGTATGTAAAGTATGTATGTATGAAAGTAAAAGAGAATGATGAAGTGTACACGAATGAAAGAAGTAAATAATGATGAGATAATAATAATATTATCTACGTGTACGTATGATGTGTGAACACATGTAAGATACAGCAGTTAATGAGAATGAAAGTATATTTTATTATAAAACTAGAACTCACTCAGCAACGCTGACTTTTATGTGTTTTCCAGTTCGCAGGTAGTGTTGCTGAGGATGGCACGAGGCGGCTACTCAGCTCTTTTGGGAGGGCATTCTCCATTTTATAATGCTGCAACGTCACGTGTTGCGGGCCCATAATGCACGCAACAAGTCACGTTGCCTGCCATTATGAGATTTCTTGAGGATCTGAATCAACGAGATTACTCAAGAAATCTCCTTTATATATTTTTGAACTTAATATCTTCTTTATGAAGAAAAATATATTTTCTTATTTCGGTAGAGGTCGCTGTATGACCCTATGATTGCTGAGGAATATGCATCAGCAGCAATCATAGTATAGTTAAGCAATGTAAAGAAAAGCTTCATTTTGTAATTGAGTCAATGATGTAATGACTATTATGAATCAATGAGAATGTATATATTTTATCATTTCCGCTGCGTTGATTTATGATTATATACATTATGTATGTTATATGTGCGATGAAGAACCAACAGTAAGGTGCCCGGTGAGCGGGGCCTTACAATAAGCCGTGCTAATATGTAGCCTCGTCCCATTGCATCATGAAATCTTTTCCTAAACTTTGATGTGAATCGGGTGTCACGATCTGACATGATCGACACCGGCTCACCATGACGAGCTACAATTTCCTTGATGAATAGATCCGCTAGTCTCTCGGATGAATATGTCTCGCGGATCGGTAAGAAGTGAGCACTCTTTGTTGGACGATCAACTATCACCCAAATGGTATTGTACCCCCTCGCCGTGTTGGGTAACTTCATTATGAAGTCCATGGTGATGTGATCCCACTTCCACTCGGGTATATCCAACTATTGGATCTTCCCGTATGGCTTCTGATGCTCTGCCTTCACTTGCAAACAAGTAAGGCACTTACTTACATACTCCGCTACATTGCGATTCATTCCCGGCCACCAATAATCTTTCTTCATATCCTGGTACATCTTCGTGGCACCGGGATGAATCGAGAATCGACTCTTATGAGCCTCATCCATAATTCTACCTCGTAGGTCTCCATAATAAGGGATCCACATTCGTCCGTTTTGGGTTCTAACATCAAGAGTGTTTTCACCCAATTCTGCAACTAGACCCTTCATTCGCTTAGAATTAAGGCGATTTTCTTTCAACTCCTCATCTTGAAATTCTTTCTCTTGGATCATCACATCAGCGGTCATAACCAACTGATATGCCTTCATCCGAAGCGGCTCGGGTCTCTCCTTTTGGCTAAGGGCATCAGCCACAATGTTGGCCTTAACCGGATGATAATGGATCTCACAGTCATAATCTTTGATGAGAACTAACCATCTCCTCTGTCTCATATTGAGATCCTTTTGCTCAAAGAAATACTTCAAGCTCTTGTGGTCCGTGAATATGGTGTACTTCGTCCTGTATAAGTAGTGTCTCCAAATCTTCAACGCAAAAACCACAGTCGCTAATTCCAAATCATGGGTAGGGTAGTTGACTTCGTGGGTTTTCAGCTGTCGGTACACGTAGGCAATTACCCTTCTACGTTGCATCAACACACAACCTAGTCCCGAATAACATGCATCCGAATAAGTCCTCACTCCCTTCAGGTAATGTCAAAATAGGAGCTCGAGTTAATCTTGCCTTTAACTCCTCAAGAGCATCCTCCTGTTTCTGACCCCACACAAACTTCACATCGGTTCGGGTCAATTTGGTCAAAGGTGAGGCTATTTTGGAGAAGTCTTGAATAAATATCCTGTAGTAGCCCACCAAGCCCAAGAAACTACGGATCTCAGATGGCGTTTTTTGAGACTTCCATTGCATTACTGCCTCGACCTTTGCCGCGTCCACCATAATTCCTTCCGCATTAACAACATGACCCAAGAACTGAACCTCATGCAACCAAAAAGCACACTTAGAAAACTTAGCATACAACTTCTCTCTTCTAAGTGTCTCCAATACCTTGCGTATGTAGCTGGCATTTTGTTCCTCACTTCTCGAATAAATCAGGATATCATCAAATAACACCATCACTAATTTATCTAACATTGCCAACACACTCTGTTCATCAAATCCATAAAGGCAGCTGGTGCGTTAGCCAAACCGAAAGACATAACGAGAAACTCGTAGTGTCCATTACACGTGCGAAAAGCTACCTTTGGAATATCCTGTTCCTTCACCGTCAGCTGATGGTAGCCAGATCGGTGGTCTATCCTCAAGAACTAACTGGCGCCTTGGAGCTGATCGAACAAGTCATCAATCCTCGGTATTGGATAACGATTCTTCACCGTCAAATTATTCAGCTCCTGGTAGTCAACGCACATCCGCATACTACCGTCTTTCTTCTTCACAAACAATTCCAGAGCACCCCATGGAGAGATACTCGGTTGAATGAACCCTTTATCCATCAACTCTTGCAGCTGAACAATTAGTTCCTTCATATCGGTTGGAGCTAATCGATACGATGCTTTAGCAACAGGTTGGGCACCGGTTATCAAATCAATCTTGAACTCAATCTTGCGATCCACTGGCCTACCTGATAAATCTTCTAGGAACACGTCTGGAAAATCATGCACCACTGGTACATCAGACAATTGTGGTACTAACGCATCCACATCATTCACATAGGCCAGATAGGCACTACATCCACGTCGCATGTACTTCCCCGCCACCACCATCGAAATCACCTTCGGAACCGTAGTAACGCTATCACCATAGACTGTCACCGAACTTCCATCGGACGCAATTAATCGAATCATCTTCTTACGACACATGATGTTTGCATCATAGGTCGCTAACCAATCCATCCCTAGTACTACATCAAATCCACCTAGGGGAATCACGTACAATTTAGCAGAAAACCTATGTCCTTCTAATTCTATATTGCAATCTTCTATTATATCAGAAATTCTAGTAGACTTCCCAATAGCAGTTTTTATGTTAAAAGGTTCATCGATATTTCTACTACTAACAGGAAACATAGCATAGAAAGAAGTAGAAATAAAACTCCTACTAGCACCAGAATCAAATAACACAGAGGCACAAATTTGATTTACCAGAAACATACCTGACACAACATCAGGGTCTACGCTGGTCTCTTCTGTGGTCATCATGAAGGCTCTGGAACTTGCCATTTGTACTCCTTCTTCCATCTTCTTCTTCATTTTAGAACCCTTGACCCGTGGCTTCTTGCAGTCCCTGCTCACATGGCCTTCCTCGCCACAGTTATAACACCGTATAGTCCTACACATCTTCACCACATGGCTGGGCTTCCCATACTTGAAGTGGACATTCATTCCCACTTACATTCACCAGTGTGATCTCTCCCACATCTAACACACTTCTTTATCCTCGAGGTTGATGACACCACCATACGTTCATCCACCTTCATCCTTTTGTTGTTTGGAGTGAATCCACCACGTCCAAACCTTTTCCTGTCCTAGCTTTTGTCACCACCTCTCATCTTCTTCATAAAGGCTTTGATCTTTTCTAACTTTTCAGTTGTAGCCTCGATCACTTCAAGGATTCCTAACTCTTTTTGTCCAATGTCACCCTAATATACGGGTGTCCTATACTTCCTACCATACAGCATCTCATAAGGAGGCATACCAATGCTGGTATGATAACTTGTAAGGCCCCCTTCCCGGGAAACCTCACAGTTGGTTAATCATAGCATAAAACCACTTTAAAAGCAAAACATTGCAGCGGAATTTAATAAACATCCAATCAAAATATATAAATTATAATGTAAACAAACACTTATCCCTCAAATAGAATAAACACATTGTACTTTTCAAATTAAATAGAATTTCATAATATGGGAATGCCAAATCGTGTGCACCAAGTAGCTTCCATCGCTGTGCCATCCTCAGCAATCGTCATTACATGCCAACTAATATGCATAAAAGTCAGCTTTGCTGAGCGAGTTCTAGTTTTTATATAAATAAGAAATATAAGCTTTAACCTCCATATAATGACCGCACATACATCATACTACATAACATTTCTTGCATTATATTAAGCATGTTCATTATCTTTCAATCTTTCATTATCTTCCACTTCATCATAAGCGATATTGCACAAAGCAAGAGCTCCGTGTTGATCGACAACGAATGTCGATCCCTGTCGCTACACATAAACGTGGTAGCTAACCCCTGACAGTTGACCCACACTGCAAGGCACGAAGCCTGCTCATGAATACAGGTCCATCATCATCATGGCCAATCACAAGAATTAGACCCCTAGTGAGCATCCTCATGGGCTATGAAAGCCGCACACAGTTGAGCTAACAACCCATTAACCCAGATAAGACTAATAACATGGGTACGTGTCCATACGGGAAATGGTAGCATATTTCAAACTGTTATTCCCTATGCCTATCATTTCCTTCTGAAGATCACGTATAGGTTGGACTCACCTTAGATTAGTATTTGTATATATTTCTATGTAATAGGATTAATATTAGATTACTTTTGTAAGTTGATTAGTTTAATTAATCACTTTTTGTAGTCCAGCGAAACTATGAGCGAAACTGTAGTTTCGCTCACAGTCAGCTGTTTAGTTTACCCATCAAAACTATTATTTCTGCCGGGCGAAACTATAGTTTCGGCAGCACAGTTTCGCAGTTAGCGAAACTGTCTGTGAAACTAAGACTGCTATATATAGAAACCATCTTGTTCATTTTTTGGCATCCTTGTAAAAACCCTAATCGAATATCTGTGTTGCAAGTTCCTTGTGTAAGCTGTTTCTTATTGATATATATAGAGCTTATCTTATTTCATTTGTATAGTTGCTTAATGGGTCATCTATGAATACATTTTGGTCTTCATTGTTCTTCAAAATTATTGTGTATGTTGTTAGTTTCTGGTATTGAACGATTCAAACTTTCATTTGTACTGAAAATTCGATCATATGGACAAACAAAATGGTATCAGAGCCTTAGTGCTCTTGATTGTTTGAGGTTTTTTGGTTGTTTTTGTTCAATACCAATATTTCTTCATTTCTAGATCAAATTTTAGTGTATTTGATATGGAAGTTGATTGAATTCTGTTAGTTTTTTGTTGGGAAAGATTTGTGAATCTTCAGATCTCAAATCCATTGAGATTCGGGTCATTTCTTTCTGTTTACGGGGTTTAAAGGGTTTTCAGTCTCATACAACGAAACTAGTGTTCTACTAGCGAAACTGTTGCATTCTTCCAGCAAAACTACAGGTGTTATACACTCTGTAGTTGTTTTTAGCCTTTCTGCCAAAGTAGAAACATTGAATGAAAGTTCATCAGTGCTTGTGTCTCATTTCAAGCGAAATTGCTATCGAAAATACCCTGAATGAATGTTCAAGCTTGTTTCCTGCGAAACTCTCAGCGAAACTAAGCATTTGACTGCTTCCGGCTAGCGAAACTGCTGCCGAAATTGCGAGCGAAATTACCACTTCCCAGCGAAACTAGTTTCTGCGAAAATAACTCTGCGAAATTACCATTTCTATGAAATTACTTTTTCTTTAGTGAAATTAGCATGTCAAAGATGACTTCTCTCACTCTTGCTGATCTAGAGAGTGTTGCTCCCAATAGACCTCCAGGACTCATAAACGGGGACAATTTTGAAGACTAGAAGAGATGTCTTAAGGCCTTCTTCTTCTACATCGATCACAACCAATGGGACTCAATTATCACTGGTCCGCACAAGCCAACGGTTACTGTTGGTGGTACAGTATCTCAAACATGGACTCTTCCACATTCACGGAGAAGGATCAGAAGCTGATTGATCGAGACTAGAAAGCCTTTCGAGCTTTGACACTCTGTCTTGCACCTGATATTTATAATCGATTTGCTGAACACAAAGATGCAAAATCTTTGTATGATCCCTTGTGTGAGTTCTATGACAGAAATGAAGATCTTAAGAAAGACAAGAAAGCCTAACCTCAGAAAGAGTTCAATTCATTTGTCGGATGTGAAAATGAAGACCTGACTGACATCACTAATCGATTTTTATCTGTATCAAGTACTCTAAATAAGTATGATGATCAGTTGGGTAATCATGAGCAAGTGAATAAGCTCCTAGACTCTCTTCCACCTCAATGGAGCCTACAAGTGAGAATGCTGAAGCAAGAAAGGAACTTTGCTGACTGTTGATACATGTGTACCTAGATTCTGAGCTAAATGTAATATCTTTGTAATGTCTTACTTATATGTAATTAAAAGTTGATTAATGAAATTCAAGTGGTGGTGAATGCTTAAAATGTTTAAATGTTTCATTAATGGGTTGTGCAATGAATGGTTGATAGTTTATATATAGGTAGATGGTTGTTTGAATTGATATGCTTAATGTTATGATAATTAACACATTCAAACTTAACATTATGAAGTTATCATGCGAATGGGTCATGCCAATGGACCATACGCATGAATAACTTCATGCGAATAGCTCAGTCGCACGATTGAACCAGGAGACTAGATCAGTCGTAAGACTGAAGCATGAGATTGAACCAGTCATACGACTGAATGCTCAGTCGTGCGTATGGATCAAATGCATAGCTCAATTGCACGACCGAACCTTGCGAATGGTTCAGTCGCACGAATGAGAAACCCTTACCTATAAATACCACTTAATTCGTGGAAAAACGAAGGACTTCGAATACTTGCAACCCTAGCCGACCCAGAGCATCCTGTTCGTCCATTCCAACTTCATAGAACGTCTCAGATCATTCCTAGTCCATTCTTAACATTTTCTAATCGTTAGGATTGATCTTGATTACGTTCTTCCTGATTGGATCGCCAATCAAATAGGATTCCGCACTATTTGATCCGGTATAACGAAGAATCAGTTAGTACTCCGTACGTACACGGTCCTAACAAGTGGTATCAGAGCAATAGGCTCTTGATTCTTCGTGGATTCAATCAAGTTTTTGGTAAAGTCGACGTTTTTACGCGAAAAGATCCAATCTTTCTGCTAAAAATCGAGTCTTTACGTTTGCATGTTCTGAAAAATCAATATTTTTCGACTTTCAGCCGTCTAGGGTGTCAAAACTTGTGTTTTAGGTCAAAAGTTGAGAAAAACCTCGATTTCAGCAGTCTCAGTCGCACGATTATCTCAATCGTACGACTGAAGTCCAGTCGCCTGTTTATTCGCCCGATTGAGTCAGTCGCCTAGTCCAATCGACCGACTGAGTCAGTCGCACAGTTCAGTCGCCCAGTTGAGTCAGTCGGTCTGTTCAGTCGCCCGAGTCTCTCAGTCGCCTGTTCAATCGCACATTTGAGTTCAATCGCATACTGTTAGTGTCAATCGCATCCCAGTCATATTCCCCAATCGCATTAACTGTTTTGTTTTCAAGTTTAAGTCAACATTCATTATGGACTCCGAAAATTTCACGTTCTCAGCAGGGAAAGACTCAAGGATCCAGAACTTACTGCTTCTGGAGAATGAGATTGGTAACCACAATAAGCCACCTAAGCTTCTGTCTATTGATGAGTTCCCGCAGTGGAAGCAGAGGTTTGAGATTCATCTCAATGGTGTGGACAATAATCTTTGGAATTCTATTGAAACTGGTTATACCATGCCAGTTGGTGCTGATGGATTGCCCTTAACGTTGAGTGGAATGACTGATGCTCAAAAGACTGTTTACAATGCTGAAAAGAAAGCTTACGCGATGCTCACCCAGTCTATTCCTAAAGAGATCTTCTATCAGTATTCTGGTCATAAACGAAGCAAGAAATTCTGGAAAGCTCTCGAGGAAAGATATGAAGGTAGCTCAACTCTGAAGTCTTTGACGGCCAAAGCACTCAAGAAAGAATTTGATAATTTTTCAGCTATTGGGAATGAGGGTCTGGACGACATAATTGACCGATTCTATCATCTGATGAGTGAACTTCACACTCATGGGGTAACCACGTCTAAAGAAGAAAAGGTCTCCAGTTTGGCTGATGGACTTCCTGAAAAGTAGGATTCATTTATTTCCACCTTGAGACACAATTCAGTTCTTGAGACATTGGATATAAATGACTTTATCCTGAAACAACGAGAAGAAGAAGTCAGACACAAGTACAAGGCAAAGAATGGTTCTTATGCTCAGGATCCGACACTCTACAATGTGACTCCAACTCCTATTGCCAAGTCTTCAAATGCTCCTCTGCAAACTGATTTTGTTACTAATACATCTGCATCTGGACAAAGCTCATCATCTGTTGGTGAGTCAACGGTCTCATCAGGGGTTCAACATAGTGTTACTGAAGCTCATTCGACAAAGTTAGTAACAGAGAACTTGGGTAAGGTAACTGTGGAAGTGGCCAAGGAACACATGGACGAGCAGGTGGATGAGAATGAGTTGGAGAGGATGGATATTAAGTGGGCTCTCGCAAGTGCTGTACGACGAGCTAAGAAATTTGTGAATAAAACAGGTCAAAATTTGGTGGCTACAAAAGATACTACTTTTGGTTTTGACAAGTCAAAAGTCACCTGTTTCAACTGTGGGGAGAAAGGACACTTCAAGAGGGAATGTGTAAAGCCTAAGAAACTGGGAACGGAAATCCATTCTCCTCGTTCAACAGACAAGATAAGGATAAGAAGCCAGCTTCAACCAGCAGTGACTCAAAAGCTATGGTGGCGCAAGGTGATGAAGGACAGGACTGGTCCTTTCGATTCTTATCTGATAGTGAAGCCAACATAGCATCCATTGATGATCTAAATGAAGACTCAGCGAGTGAGGGGGAGAACTCAGCTGAGCCTGATACTGCTGAATTGGATGATGACATATCTGCTGTTGATCAAATTGTTGAGGATGAACTGAATGCTGAATCTGAAGCACATTCTGAACCCCAAAATGCTTTCATGGCTGGAACGTCTACATCGGCACAGGTAGAATCTAAGGATGATTTATTTATTAAACATGCATGTGTTGAATGTGAAAAGTTTAGAGAAAGCATTGACCTGAAATTTGCTAGGTTATTAGATCATAATGATAACTTAGTAAATGATTTAAAGTTATGCACTGAGGCTAACAGAATCTTAAAACAAAATGAAAACAGCTTTAAAGAAAAGGTTGAAGCATTAAAGAAACAGTTAAAAGAAACTGAGGTTGTTGCATTTAACCAAGAAAATGTTATCAAGTTTTACTTAAAGACAATCGAATAAACTAAAAAGGAACGAGCGGTTTTACAAGTTGAAAACAAGTCCTTGAAACAAAAACTCCACAGTCTAGCTAGTTCCTCACATATTTTGAAAAACTTGGTTAAAGAACGCAACAACAGGGAAGGTTTGGGATATAAGGTTGTGCCTCCACCACATGAGATCCTTTTGAACACCAAACAACTTCCAATTAATAATAACCCAATAAAGGATCATGTGATGACAACTCCTCTGGTCAGCGATCCAGACACAGCAGTTAAAACTGCTCCTCCAGCTACTGACCAAAAAGCATCATCATCTGGCACAACTGCCACATAAGTCACTGAAAACCGGGTGGACAAGAATGTTCAAGCTTCTTTTGGTTTGGGTCAAAATTCTACTACCACACAACCTAAGAATTCTAAAACCACTCAATCTAAATTAGTGAAACAAGAATCCCATCATCTCCCAAGACAAAACACACATAATGTTAAACACGTTAAATTTGTCAAGGGAGGTGAAAGCATTAAAAGTGAGAACAAGAAGAAAGAACCAGAAGTTTACTCACCGCCCCACAAGAGATCTCCTAGCCCCGATGAATGGAGATCCTGCTATACTTGTGGACAGCGTGGTCATATTTCGACAAATTGTCCTCGCTACCAGACTCCAAGAATTAAGGTTGAGCTGCACAACAAAGTTAATTTAGATTCAAAACAGCGATCTAAGACTCCTGTTAGATCGAAAATACCTATTCGGTCTAAAACACCTTCTAGGTCGTTCTCGTCTCCTCCACGCCAAAGGCAACACAGACAAGTCACTGACAAGTCTGTGATGCCAGCGGGGAAACCTGTTTCTGAATCTAAACCATATGCTCAACCTGTTAATCAGTCTAAGGTTTACCACAAACAATCCTTTCACAGGGATGGTCTGTGGAAAGCCAAAACAACTGATGAGTCTGAAAGCAAGGACAAGTTAAATGTTGAGATTCCACCGACTGATAAAGGACAGTGGGTCGAATTCATGATGGTTGATTCCTCTGGGAAACCCAAGCCAGTCAAGGCTTGGGTCCCCCTCCTTAACTGATTATTTTCTCTTATGTGCAGGTTGTCCGCTATAGTGCGTCTACAAATACATGGATCGTTGATAGCGGAGCTTCCAGGCACATGACAGGAAATAAGTCTCTCCTTTTCAACGTCAAACAAATTAAAGGGGGACATGTTTCCTTTGCTGGAAACAAAGTAGGATACATTACCGCTCAGGGAGAAGTAGGTAATGAAAAGGTAAGGTTCGACAAGTCAACTATGTTCAACAATTAGAAAACAATCTGCTTTCTGTGTCTCAGATTTGTGACAAGGGCTTCAAAGTCATGTTTGACAATCGCAAATGTTACATTCTGAAGAAAGAGATGGAGATTCCGGAGGAGCAGGTCTTAATGTCAGCATCCAGGTACAATGATCTATATGTACTAGATATGTGTAATGCTTCTTTCTCTGATTCTACAGTTCAGTGTTTCTTATCCAAAGCTACAGAGAAGGACTCCATTTCGTGGCACAGAAGAATGGGACACATTAATCATAGGAAGATGAATCATCTGATTCATAACAACTTAGTTGATGGAGTTCCTGTCAAGAACTTCAAGCTTCCTGATTTCTGTGTCTCATGCAAGAGAGGAAAGCAAACCAGGAAATCTCACAAGACCAAGAACGTCAATTCTATCGAGATGCCCCTGGAGCTACTTCACATGGATCTCTTCGGTCCAGTTAGCACGAAAAGTATTGCAGGAGATTGGTACTGCTTCGTAGTCACTGATGACTACTCACGATTCTCGTGGGTGATGTTTCTGAAAGCAAAGTCAGAAACCTTTGAGTCATTCAAAGTGCTGGTCACCACTCTGGAATCGCTGTACAAACTGAAGGTGAGAAAGATTCACTCAGATAATGGAACCGAGTTTAAGAATCAGTGTATGGATGCTTTCTGCAAAGAAAAGGGAATTGTTCATCAATTCACCTCTGCATACACACCATAGATGAATGGAGTTGCTGAGCGAAAGAACAGGAGTCTGATCGAGACCGCCAGGACTATGTTGGCGGACTCAAAACTGCCAGTGCAATTCTGGAACGAAGTTGTCGCCAATGCCTACTACACACTCAATCGTGTGTCAGTAGTGAAGAGGCACGGGAAGACTTGCTATGAGTTACTACAGAAGCGTAAACCAAACTTGGAGTATTTGGAACCTTTCGGTGCTCCTTGTACACTTCTGAAGAAAACTCAAGAAGGCAAGTTTAATGAAAAGGCAGATCAGGGAATCTTTCTGGGATACAGTATACCAGACAAACGAGTTTACAACAACTCTACTGGTCAGGTAGTAGTGTGGTGCAATTTGATGTTCAACGTTTCACTATTCCCCCTGCTGGAAAAGTTCCATCGTCATTCTTTGACTACGATGGCTTTTTCAAATCATTCAATCTTCCTCAGGTAGATTCAGATGATGATATTGCTACTCAGATGATGCACGATGTTCTAAATTCACCGAATCTGGATTCTAGCGATACAACTCCTGCAAGTGGTTCATCGGAATCTGCCTCAGCTGATCAGGATGAAAGTGAGGACTCATTAGAGGATGAAGAAGCACCTGAACCAGTACAGTCACCTAATGTTGATCATGAAGGAAGTTCTTCAGCTGCTTCTCCCGCATCTGAAAATACAGATACTGAACCTCCACTCACAACTATGGACTCTGAAGTCGTTGTTCCTACAACCCCCTTGACTAGGATCAGTACGAGTCATCCACCAGATGCTATCATTGGTGATCTCCACTCAGGCGTGCAGACTAGAAGTTGATTGTACACTGCTGATTACGCCAAAGTAATGGAAAAGGGCTACGTGAATGATGGAGCTTACAGATGTTTTGTCTCTCAAATTGAACCCAAACACGTAAGTGATGCCCTTAAGGATGAAGCCTGGGTAAATGCTATGCAAGAGGAATTGCTACAGTTCAAGAAACTGGAGTGTGGACTCTTGTTGCAGACCCAAAGGAGTCAAATAATTGGTACCAAATGGGTACTTAAGTGCAAGAAGGATGACCAGGGTGTTGTTATCATAAACAAGGCACGGTTGGTTGTTCAGGGCTTCAGACAAGTCGATGGAATCGACTACAATGAAGTCTTTGCTCCTGTAGCTAGAATGGAAGCTATTCGCATCTTTCTAGCCTACGCCTCTTACATGAAGATCAAAGTCTATCAACTAGATGTTAAGAGTGCATTCTTGCATGGGGAAATCCGTGAAGAGGTATATGTCAGTCAACCCGAAGGATTTGAAGATCCTTATCATCAGGACAGAGTCTACAAGTTATACAAGGCTCTGTATGGGCTACATCAGGCTCCTCGAGCTTGGTATGAAAAGCTCTCCACCCATCTGTTGAAACACGGCTTTCGTAGGGGTGTGATTGACTGTACCTTGTTCATCAAAGAAAAGGATGGTGATTTGCTTTTCGTGCAAATATATGTGGATGACATAATCTTTGGTTCACGAAATGAAGAGTTATGTAAAGAGTTTGAATCTGTGATGAAGGCTGAGTTTGAGATGAGTGCCATGGGAGAAATGAAGTTCTTCCTAGGATTACAGGTGGATCAAACCCCTACCGGCATCTTTCTGCATCAAACTAAGTATGTCGATGACATTCTTAGTCGCTTTGATATGGAAAATGTCACTGCAGCCGGTACCCCACTCGCCACAAATCATGATGTGGCTCCTGATGAGAATGGGGATTTGGTGGATGCCACTACGTATCGTGGGATGATCGGATCTCTCATGTATCTCACTGCTTCGCGTCCAGATATCATGTATGCCACATGTTTATGTTCCCGATATCAAGCGAAACCCAAAGTCAATCATCTAATTGGAGTCAAGAGGATTTTTTATTATCTGAAGGGTACACCAACACTGGGGTTGTGGTATCCTCATGATGATGACTTTGAGCTAACGGCGTATAGTGACTCGGATTATGGAGGCTGCAAAATGAATTACAAGTCTACGTCAGCAGGATGTCAATTTTTTGAGAGGAGATTGGTCACTTGGCAGTGCAAGAAGCAGACATCTGTTGCTCTATCTACCTGTGAAGCTGAATATGTTGCCGCCGCCAGCTGCTGCTCTCAAATCATTTGGATACAACAGCAAATGCGGGACTACGGTTTGCATTTCACTTCTACTCCTATATATGTTGA
This sequence comes from Flaveria linearis, assembly GCA_024085815.1. Taxonomy (NCBI): domain Eukaryota; kingdom Viridiplantae; phylum Streptophyta; class Magnoliopsida; order Asterales; family Asteraceae; genus Flaveria; species Flaveria linearis. The sequence goes on along the minus strand of CM044010.1, from coordinate 52,188,174 downwards.
TAATTCTGCTGCGATTGCAGTAACTAAAAATCCAGTTCAACATCCTAAGACCAAACACATAGGCATAAAGTATCACTTCATACGCGACTGCTATGAAAAACACTTAATTGATGTGGTCAAAATAAACACGGATTTTCAACGCGCTGACCTCTACACCAAGCCGTTTGATAAACCAAGATTTTTCTATCTGTTAGAGGTCAACGGTGTTAAAAAGAAAAGTGATGTTATATTAGAAGAAACAGATACCTAGTCCGACACCGTCTTTTAAATTTTTTAGTATTTATTTTATTTTAATTTTTAAATTTCCTTGCGTTATAAAAATCCAAAACACAAAAAGATTTTCTATTTTAGAATTTTAGGGGGAGATTTATTATTTCAGTATTCATTTACTTAAAAAAAGGGGGGGGGAAGGTAAGTAAAGCTGAAAAGGCATAGACAAAAAGGCAGGAAATGTGACTCAACAAAATGGAAAGTGATAGTACACAGGCATCGAGTTACTTGGAACACCAAAAGGATTTTTGGTTCTGCAAAGTTAATTAAATCACAGAAAAATTATAAATCCAAGAAGTCTAAGTCTAACAAAATGAAGATGATAGTACGCTTGGTTGGTATTGTAACTACACGGAGAAAGTTGATCTAGGGAGGTGCTAGTTCACTATACGATGTGTCGGTAGATTCAACACGTTAGACGAGTAGACGTCTTGGTAAACTCAATCTAAACTAAATGGTTCAATCAACTGTGGGTTCCCATCTTATCACTGGTTAACACAATCAGCCATTTCCGATAAGGAATAACGAGCAAATAAACGCCACCAAAGGTGTGCGTGTGACTACAAAAAAAATGAATGAATACAAGCGCAATCATGCTGATAACAAAATGTTGTTGGTGCGTTATGTGAAAAAGAAAAATAAGAAATGCTCTAACAAGGAGATAGGTTGTGTGCCTCTCTGCTGTGCGATGGCACTGACCTGAGGATAAGCATAACCTACATATTCTAGAGTTCATTGTTGTTTGCCGCCTCTCTACTGTGCGATGGCACTGACCTGAGGCTTGGCTTCTCTTTGAAAGCTCTAAGAATAGTTTCTTCTTGTCAAAATACCTATAGACCGCTCGAAAGTCCTCTAAGGAATACTGATTACCGTATAAGCTTGGGATCACAAATGTTAGTTGAAATAATATAACTTAATTCTTTACCAATGCTTGTCAAAAGTCTGTGTATGGATTTAAGTGGACATATATACTGACAATCGTCGTGTATGCGTTGATTGAAGTTGATAATCAAAGTATGTTACGTATCATATCAAGCATGATTCCCAGTTAGATCTTAGAAGTCTTAGATAAGTGAGAAAGTTGTGATATGCAAGTGTTTAAAGTTAAATACTAATCAAAGGTTCCAAGTAATGCTGTTTATGCCTGTCTGATTCCATATAAGTCTGTCCTTGATATGATGTAAATGCTAATGGGCTACACAAACCTACCCAAACAAAAATCACAAAAAGATGTTCGTTTTGTTTGTAGTTTAAGATTTTTTTGTTATTAGTATAAGTGTGTCTTTGTCGGACTGTGTATATTGTTCTCTGTTAACATCACTAAATGACCTTAATGTTTATTTAACAAATTGTTTCTAAAAGTTTAAAAGGATCATGTCTGAGATGATCAGGTGGATAAAAGGATCATGTCTGAGATGATCGGGTGGATAAAGGTGTCATGTCTGAGATGATCGGGTGGATAAATGGATCACGTCTGAGGTGATCAAACTGTTTTGTTAACATGGTCATGTCTGAGATGATCAATTGCACATAACGTTTTATCAATTGTTTAAGAAAACTAAGTGTCGATAAAGGAAATGACTAAAATGGCACAAGTATAGCCCAATCGCACGACTTCATGATGAGTATGATCCAGTCGTACGAATGGGATATACGATTGAAGACAATCGTACGAATGGGCCATGTGAATGAGCTCAATCGGCCGATTGAAAGTGACCGACTAGGTCAAATGTGCGAATGGAGGTCAATTGAGCGAATGGAACTGGTCGATTGAGTGAATCGTACGACCCAGTTTCAATCGCACGGCTAAGTCATGCGATTAGACTCGGTCGTACGACTGGAGATTGAGTCGGCCGAATGAGTCGAGAGAATGGGTTCAGTCGCCCGACTAAGATGAGTTTCAGTATAAATAGGGAACTCAGTCGATCGCAGACCCCATTCGCCCTAAATCGCAAAAACGCACCGTTACTCTGCTCAAATTTGATTTGAACTCCAACATCGATTGTACTAGATTTCTGCCATTTTGGCACTGTTATACAGGTATTATGCGTATGATTGATGATGGTTACAGTCGAATGTTGCGTTAATCCGAACGTAATTGACCTAGTTTTGATCCGACTATAAGTTTTTAACAATAAACTACCTTAATCACATACAATGCTAAAATCAGTGGATTAGGTGGTTCAGATACATGATTGCGAGTCTAAAGAACCTAAGTTTAACGTCTAACTCGCAATATGGATTGATCTGAGTCTTAATGGAATCGAACAGTGAGTCATGCGACTGGTCCCCCAGAATGAACTTCAATCGCCTGATTGAAAGGGGCGACTCATTCAATCGGCCGAATGAATAATGCGAATGAGTTGAGTGTGTCATACGACTGGACTCCAGAATGAATTTCAATCGCACGATTGAAAGGGACGATTCATTCAATCGGCCGAATGAATCATACGAATGAGTTCAATCGCACAAATGAACTGAACTGTTTCTCTGATTTAGTCAAACTCTGTTTTTCATGTGTTCTCACGTGCGTTTGCTATTTGTTACAGGAATATGGCTAATCGTTGGACCATTAATCCAAAGCACAACATTTGTGCTCACTTGGATTCCACCTCGACGAATGGTGGTGAATTTGCTGGGATCATCGATTTTTTAAGGAGATCACGGATATACAGAGCCATCTCCACACCCTGTACTCCCTACCAGTCCATTCACCAATCATTCTGGGAGGGAGCTTCGGTAGATAGATCTGTGGAACCCTACCGCATCCGAAGTACTATCTTTGGTAGGGAGATCGAGATTACAGCGGCAGATATCAGGAGGGTATTGGGATTTGGAGATGATGCGACTCATCCAGTTAAGCTGCATCCTCTGATAGTTCGAGGTTGCTTTATGAGGATCGGGTACTGCGGGGACATCAACTCAGGTGTGTTGAACAAAAGCAACCTGAGCCCCCAGTAAAAGTACCTAGCACACGTCATACTGAAGTGCATAGCATCCAGGAGGGGGGTTTGATGATCTGTCGGACCAAATCCAGAATGCCTATGTTGCATTGGTCCTTAACCACCCCTTCAGCTTCTCCAACATGATCTTCACGTATCTGATAGAGAATTTAGAGGCAAAGGGGAAGGAAGGCTTCTGCATGTACCCCCGATTCCTACAGCTGATTTTTGATGAGAAGTTGCCTGATCTGCCCAAGGAAAAGAGTGATTCAGTGGCATTAGAGATCATGGATGAAATCACTCTTGGGAGAATGAAGGTGTATAGGGGCAAGCAGGTCAAGCCCGTGATGAAGAGATTGATAGGGCATCTGGCCCGGGATGATTATGTTGCACCAAGGAGACGCAAATGGCGTCATGATGACAGCGAATCTGATACTGAGGTGATGGCGATATCATCTGATGACTCAGATGATGATGATAACCATGATGGCAGTGGTGGGCCAGTTATTTCTGAGGGCCCCTCCACTCACACAGCTCAGGCATCACCACATACAGACACGGCTGCTGCCGGGTTTGTACCTGATTTTTGCCCGCCAGACGATGATGAGGAAGAGAGCTAGGAAGAAGGTCTGACCCGAAGAGTTGGCAGCAAAGTGGTTGCCAGAGAGAGAGGACTGAGAGTTATGGGTGGTCAGTCTGGCACATCAGGGGATCCACACTCAGAGTCTGATTCGGCTTATGCCCCTGATGAACCAAGCACCAGAGTAGGTACCCCGGTGTCTACTGGGAAAAGGAAGAAGACCATGGCAAGACCGCATGGTAAGAAGAGTAAAAGAATACGTTTCACCACCTCCGTCACTACCACAGCCACCACATCCACTCAATCCCAAACACCTCAAGCCACCACCACTATTCCTACATCTCATACACCCATTCCACCACCAGTCACCACCATACATCTCACCACCACCATACCACCCTCTACCGCCACTGTACCGCCTACTACATCATTCCCATCCTCTCCCATATTTACCACAGCCACCACAACCACCACTACTCACCAAACCAGACCCTCATCTGTTCCAACTAGCTCATTCATACCACCTGTCTCAGTGGTAGATCAGCTTGCGGCGCTCAACAGCGTGGTGGTCAAGCTATTAGCCCTTGATGAGGCCAAGACTGCTCAGATTCAGCAGTTAAAAGAGCAGTGTTCCTCCCAGACAGCTGAGATTCATCAGTTAAGGGAGTTGACTTCATCTCAAGCTCAGCTGATCACTGCACAGACTGATCAGATCACTGGTCTATTAGAGCACGAGATTGAGACGGATAGGAAGTTGGAGGAGCTAAAGGCTGCAAACAAGTCTATCATGCTAAAGCTGAAAGGAACTCAGGTTGACCCCTCAAGAATGGTGAAGGGGACGATGAAGAGGAGGACGATGATGATGAAGATGACGATGATGAGGATGATGAAAGTGATGAAGGTAGTGATAGTGATGACAAGAAAGATGATGATGATGATGAAGGAGGAGAGGCTGCAGGAGAACAAAGTGATGAAGCAGCAGACGAGAGGCGTACTAAACAACATCAAGACCAAGGAACCTCTACGTCTGCCCCACCTAAAGATACTCCTGAAATTCAAGACAAAAGTACTGATTAGTTATTTATGTTTCTGTATTTAAAAGGCTTTTGTACTTGGAAAATTGTGTAACACTTGTGTAATTAATGTTTATATCTTTTGTCTTAATAATGATTGTGTTTGATTACTTACTAACAAATATTGTGTTGCATGTTTAAATCAAGCAGATCCAAACTTTCAAAGAGATGAATATGATGTCGAACCCCTACAACAGGTCAAGAGTCAATTAACAATGATTCTTGATCTACAGGGGATCGTAAGGAGATCGGTTGAGTATACCCAAGAAGAGGGAGAGATTATTCACAGCTTCACTAAGGAACAATTGGCAGAAAAGTTCAAACTCAACGCCGACGACATAGTGAAAGACACTCCTGAAGTTCAAGTTGATAGTGAAGAAGAACTACACGATGTAGATGAGATTGAGATAGAGGATATAACAGACCCATGCTATCCAGAGTACACTGACACTGAAGGTCATGTCATTCCAAATCTGGATGACAATCTGGTCAGCGAGACGTTTGATACTCTGGATAAGATGGAAGAAGAGTCCGATAAACAAGAAGATACAGCGAGAGCCACTGAGGAGGAAGTCAAAGAGAGAAAGGCTGAATGGGCTGCTTGTTTTGCGGATCTTCGTGCCCAACGAAGTGCTCCAATGTCTGATGCATACACCAAGCTCTACAGAGTAAAGAAACATCAAAAGGTGTCTGGCAAAATTATATCGTGGGCGTATTTTGATGACCTTAACGTTTATGCGGTTATGAGAGAGAAAGGTATCGAGTATTTTAGATTCCCACACGATCTAAAAACTCTACCTGGTTTTGAGCTCAACCAACTGGCAAAGCTAAAGCTTCTTTATGCTGATCCCAGAAAGATGTCAGGTTGGTTCGAAGCTGCGTTAATGAAAGAGTACCACACCCGGTGGGTAAACTTCAGGCCTCAGCAACCTACGAGGTACATTCGAAGGTCTGAAGTGGATTCACGAATCGGGAAGCCAAAGATTGTGTTGAAGTGGCATCCTCCGCATACTATGTCGAAGATTCCTCTTAGGGAAATGCCTCAGGACATCACTTCACACTTCAAGTCGTGGTACTACGATTGGCGAACAGCAGAAGCAGTCATAGTTCTGAACAGAGATGGACAGATGGATGTCATCAGGGTATTTGACCCAATGTGGCTCACGAACTTGTCAGAGAATGATGTTTATACTCTCTACAAGTGGCCACTGTTCTATGACTCGCAAGATATCGTACAAGCTCTCCAGTTCCAGAATGTCATACGCATCTGTTTTGTATTTGAAATACATGCAGGTGTAACCAGAGAGGAGAAGTTCAAGAAGTATGAGGAGATAATGGGTAAAGCAAGACATTAGAGGAATCTAGGTCCAAGGGGGAGTTTGTTGATACATGTGTACCTAGATTCTGAGCTAAATGTAATATCTTCGTAATGTCTTACTTATATGTAATTAAAAGTTGATTAATGAAATGCAAGTGGTGGTGAATGCTTAAAATGTTTAAATGTTTCATTAATGGGTTGTGCAATGAATGGTTGATAGTTTATATATAGGTAGATGGTTGTTTTGAATTGATATGCTTAATGTTATGATAATTAACACATTCAAACTTAACATTATGAATTTATCATGCGAATGGGTCATGCCAATGGACCATACGCATGAATAACTTCATGCGAATAGCTCAGTCGCACGATTGAACCAGGAGACTGGATCAGTCGTAAGACTGAAGCATGAGATTGAACCAGTCATACGACTGAATGCTCAGTCGTGCGTATGGATCAAACGCATAGCTCAATCGCACGACCGATCCATGCGAATGGTTCAGTCGCACAAATGAGAAACACTTACCTATAAATACCACTTAATTCGTGGAAAAACAAAGGACTTCGAATACTTGCAACCCTAGCCGACCCAGAGCGTCCTGTTCATCCATTCCAACTTCATAGAACGTCTCAGATCATTCCTAGTCCATTCTAAACGTTTTCTAATCGTTGGGATTGATCTTGATTACGTTCTCCCTGATTGGATCACCAATCAAATAGGATTCTGCACTATTTGATCCGGTATAACGAAGAATCAGTTAGTACTCCGTACGTACACGGTCCTAACACTGACTATAAGCTGATGGATGTAATTAATAAGCTGAAATCCTTTTACTTAGATCTGAAAAGGAGGGAATTTAATCAGAATATGATGCCTACATCCGGTTATTCTCATAATGCTGCATTACTGTCTTCCGTTGCAAGCTCTCCAATGCAGGCATCTCGTCAAGGAGGAATAAACACCGGTGACTACTCTGGAGGTTGTGGTAATACAGGGAGAGAGCAAGGGAACTTGAAAGCAACAGTTGAAAATTTTGTTCCATCTGAGACAATGGCTCTTTTTGGCATGTTTGTTCATAGTTATGAAGCACTAGTAGCAGGAGATTTGAAAGGTAAAGGAATGACGATGGAGGATATGTATCAGGTGGATCCTGATGATCCTGAAGAGACTGATATTCAATGGCAAATGGCGATGTTGACTCTTAGAGTTCAAAGATTTATGGAGCGAACTGGAAGAAAGAATTTTGGAGGTCAAAGTTCTAACTTCAAAATGGGTTTTGATGAGTCCAAGCTGAGATGTTTTAATTGCAAACAGTTGGGACACTTCAAACGCGAATGTCCACTACCAATTGTCACTGACCCCAGTAATTCAAGAATTCCAAGATTGATTTCAAGTGGGGTAAAGAGGAAGCAAGTCATAAGAAGGAGACAATATTGATTTCTAACTTTGACTGGAGTGCTGAATTTGAAGAGACAAGAGAAGAGGTTAATCAAGCACTGGTAACTGAGATTGTGAAAGAAGTGATGAAGGTGAATTGTGAGGATGACTTGATCCATTCAAGGAAGTTAAAGATGAAGTTGAAGTGTCTGAGGAGATGAAGAAGGATGAGAAGATGAAAGAAGGTGATATGAAGGAGATTAAGAAGGAAGGAAGTCAAACCACTGAGCTAGAAAAAGATAAGGATGATGCTGCTACCGCTGTTGAGGAAAACAAGTTGAGTACTCCGGTGTGTCGACGTGAGAAAGCTTGTGCGGCTGAAAAAGTGGTTATGGGACTTCCCTATGAGGTAATTCAAGATATGTGTTCATCAGCTTGCAAAATCAGGTTATTCGTGGTCTATAAAGCTAACCGTTTGCTAATTGATAATGAAAAAGATTTGAAACGAATTAATGAGGAGCTTCAAACAAACGAGTCTAAATATTTTGTTAAATTAAACGTCACTTTAAAAGAAAATGATCACTTAAAAAGAATAGTTTTAGAAAGAAATGTTGAGGTTAATAATTTGACTGAAAGGGCTGCTCTTTCTGAGTTTGAAACAAGCAAGCTTCAGTCAAAGCTTGATAAATGGACTATATCGGGAATGAAACATGACGATTTATGTAAATCTCAACGGGGGGCTAGGATTAAAACAGGTTTGGGATATGAAAATGCTAAGGTTTATCCTCCTCCTAGTACTTACTGTTATTCACCTATGCCTATTCCCCATCCTTCTAATGATTTGATCCAAATAGATACTAACAGTATGTCTGCTAGTTTAGAAAGTGTGAATCCTATGCATGTTCGTGAGGACTATGACTATGGATCGACTAGCGGGCTTGGATGCTCTAGCCTTAGTACACCTGAACCTCATCATTTTGTTTTAGATCATAAATCTAGTTTAAATTCTGTTTTTGTCTCTAGTAATGCTATAAAAGACTCTATTTCTTCATGTTCTAGTGATGTTTCTGTTTCCTCTTTAAATTCTGTTGATTGTGATGTCACTACATCTTTTGATTGTGTTGATCTTATGACTGATATCACTGTGAAGAGTGATGAGGAAATTAAAATTAATTCTTTTGAAAAATTCTTTTCTCACCCCATTCCATCTTTTGTTCCAGCTAAAATTTTTGTGTCTCATGAGAGGGTTACATCTTCATCTGAGGCAAGTACAAGTGGTACTAGTACCACATGTATTTCAGATGACATCTCATCTTCTTTTGTAAATAATCATTCTTTTTCAAATAAATACTGTTCTATTGACATATTTAAGACATACAGTGATGTTGATTCTAGATTATCTGATGTGATGAGGAAATATGCATTGATAAAATCCCGACCTCATTACATAATAGACCTAGATTAAAACCACACTATTTTCGATGTGGTAAAGATGATCATGTTGTTAAGCACTGTCCTCTGCTTCATCATAGATATGTGAACAAAAATTCGTTTGGTAATAGGTAAACTCAATTAGTTAATAACTTTTTTTGTCTCGCATTTGCTATTGAATCCAGATGATTTGAGCACAGCAACTTACAGCGGCAACGTATTCGGCTTCACACGTCGATAGAGCAACCGACGTCTGCTTCTTACACTGCCTGGTGACTAAGTGTCTTCCAAAGAACTGACATCCTGCTGATGTTGACATGTAATTCATCTTGAAACCACCGTAATCCGACTCAGTATACGATGTAAGCTCAAAGTCATCATCATGAGGATACCACAACCCTAGTGTTGATGTACCCTTCAGATAACAAAAAATCCTCTTTACCTTAATTAGGTGATTTACTTTAGATTTTGCCTAATATCTGGAACAGAGACACGTGGCCTACATAATATCAGGACGAGAAACTGTGAGGGCATGAGAGATCCGATCATTCCTCAATACATGGTGGCATCGACCGAATAACCATTTTCGTCGGGTTCCACATCGTGGTTCGTGGCAAGTGGAGTCCCAGCAACCGTTGCATTCTCCATGTCAAACCGACTAAGAATATCTCCTATATATTTGGTCTGATGTAGGAAGATACCATTTGGTGTCTGATCTATTTGTAAACCGAGAAAGAACTTCATCTCTCCCATAGCACTCATTTCAAACTCAGCTTTCATCACAGACTCAAATTCTTTACACAATGCTTCGTTCTTGGAACCAAAGATTATGTCATCCACGTATATCTGCACCAGTAGTAAATCACCATCCTTTTCCTTGATAAACAATGTGCAGTCAATGACCCCTCTACGAAAACCATGTTTCAGCAGATGAGTAGAGAGTTTCTCGTACCAGGCTCGAGGGGCTTGATGAAGCCCATACAAAGCCTTGTCCAGTTTATAAGCTCTATCCCGATGATAAGGATCCTCAAATCCTTTGGGTTGACTGACGAACACTGTTTCCCAGATTTCACCATGAAGGAATGTACTTTTCACATCCATTTGATAGACTTTAATCTGCATGTAGGATGCATAGGCTAAGAAGATACGAATAGCTTCCATCCTTGCCACAGGTGCAAACACTTCATTGTAGTCAATGCCTTCGACTTGCCTAAACCCTTGAACGACAAGCCGAGCCTTGTTCCTGATTATGACCCCTTGGTCATCTTTCTTACACCGAAGAATCCATTTTGTGCCAATCACCTTTGCACCTTTTGGTCTATCCACAGGTGTCCAGACTCCTAACTTCTTGAACTGAAGGAGTTCTTCTTTCATAGCACTTACCTATGCCTCAACTTTTAAAGCCTCGCTGACATGCTTTGGCTCAACTTGAGAAACAATGCATCGATAAGCACCATCACATAAGTATCCCTTTTCCATGACTGTAGCATAATCAGCTGAGTATATATGATTTCTTGTTTGACCTCCCGATAGAATATCCCCTATGATGTTGTCCAGGGGATAATGTACATTAACTCGAGTTCCTGGAGTGGTGGGTACTGCGACTTCAGTATCCAGATTCTGAACTATTGGAGTATGCGGTTCAGAAGTTTCAGCTGCATTATGATCAGTGGCTGGAATGCTTTCTGTAGTAGGAACCTGCTCTTCCTGTTCCACATTTGTGGTTTCAACTGCTTCATCATTAGTGGAAGAATCACTTACCTCAAGCTCTCCCCCTGAAGGGCTATAAGTATATCTAATAGAACCGATGATGTCGAGTCTAGTGTTGGAGCATTCAGAACATCGTACATCATTCGTGCAGCTAAGTCATCATCAGAATGGAAGGAGGTAGACTGAAGGATCTAAAAATCCATCGTAGTCGAAGAAAAAGGAAGGTCCTTTTCACGTAGGGGAGTGGTGTATCTTTGAACATCAATATTGTACCACACTTCTACCTGACCAGTTGAGTTATTGTAAACCCGTTTGTCTGGTATACTGTATCCAAGGAAGATACCTTCTTCCGCCTTCTCATAGAACATCCCGGTCTGATTCTTCTTTAGCAGCATTCAGGCTGCACCAAATGGTTCCAGATACTCTAAATTGGTTTTCTGTTGTTGGAGCAACTCATAACATGTTTTTCCATGACGTTTGACTACCAAGACCCGATTTTGAGTGTAACATGTATTAGCTATAGCCTCGTTCTAGAATTGAACTAGCAGTTTGGAGTCAGCTACCATAGTCCTTGCTATCTTTATCAAGCTCTGATTCTTCCTTTTAGCAACACCATTCATTTGTGGAGTGTAGGTTGAGGTAAACTGATGAACAATCCCTTTCTCTCGATAGAAGGCCTCCATCCACTGATTCTCGAACTCTGTCCCGTTGTCTGATCAAATCCTTCTTACTTTCAGCTTGTAGAGAGACTCCAATGTGGTAACGAGATGTTTGAATGATTCAAAGGTCTCTGATTTAGCTTTCAGAAACATTACCCAAGAGAATCTTGAGTAATCATCCGTCACCACAAAGCAGTACCAATCCCCGGCTATGCTTTTTGTGCTCACTAGGCCAAACAGATCCATGGGTAGAAGCTCGAGAGGAATGTCGATAGAGTTAACCTTCTTTGCTTTGTGAGACTTCTTGGTCTGTTTCCCTTTCTTGCAAGTGACATAGAAATCTAGGAGCTGAAAATTCTTAACTGTAACTCCATCTACCAGATCGTTCTGAACTAGATGATTCATCTTCCTGGGATTGATGTGTCCAATTCTCCTGTGCTAGGAGACTGAATCTTGTAACACCCGCAATTTTATTAGACAACGGGAAATAATAAGAAGAAAAGAAAATAAAGAATTTTGGGAGGAAAAGGAAAAGGAAGAGAAAGTAGAAGGGGGTTTTGTGTAAAGTACAAAGAAAAGAGAAATATCTGATATACATAGGGATGGCTGCCCATTTCCTTTCTCACAACCCCCAAATCAGCGAGAACTTTAGAGAGAGAAAGAGAGCAGACTACGAGTTTGAAGGAAGAACAAGAAGAAGAGGAAGACGAGTTCGAGGTACTGGGTTCTACGGCTACTGATTTCGAAGGAGTCATACCCAGCAGCACAATGTGAGTTCTAAGACCCCTTCTTTTACGCATTTTTGAACGATTTTTGGGGCTGGAACACATCGTGAAACTGTTTTTCGAGCTGTGAGTGCTTAAATCCGTGAATGTATGTACGAATATGTGTGTGTATGGTCCGCTTAGGTTGCTATGCCTACTGTATATAGGATTTCTAGGACAGATACGTGAATTACAGCATGAGGTTCGAATGCGTACTGTTGATGTATGTTTTAGAAGTCTTTCCTATGATGTGCAGGATGTTTAGCTTGTTCTAAGCGTGTAGTATGACAAATCTGTGCTAAGGTGTGTTGAGATGATGATTAAGAGCTGAAAAACAGCACAGGTCAAGTTGCAGAGTAAACTGCTCAACCGCATTGACTAATGCGGATGACCAGGGAAAAATGCGGCTAAGTCACCAGGCAACCGCATTGACTAATGCGGAAAGAGTCATGAAATGCGGATACGGCATTCGCCTACCCGCATTGACTAATGCGGGCGGCTGAAAGAAATGTGGCTAAGGCATTTCACAGCCGCATTGACTAATGCGGACGGTATGGAAATGCGGTTAAGGCACTTCTTCATCCGCATTGACCAATGCGGATGGCCAAGAAATGCAGATGAATCAGAGAGGAAATGCGGGTGAACACTTAAGCAGAATTCTGATATCTGGGAACTTAAAGTGAGTAAGATAGGCTTTGACCTAGGAGATTCCCGGGGGTTATATGAGTTGACTTTTAAGTTATGGATGATGATGATGTTGCATGGGTATACCTGCAGTATACCATATATGTATGATGCCTTGTATGGTGATGAATGAATGTTATGCGTATGTTCCTTATGATTATGTATGTTTATCTTTCTGAAACTTTATGAATTATAGAAATGAATGAATGAAGTATTATGTAACGTAAAGTGAAAGATAATGAAAGAGGAACATGATGATGAATGCATGCATTAACGAATGAATGAACGTAATAAAGGCTTGCAAGCAAAATGAAAGGAGGTGCACACCCCTGGCAGGTGTTAGCTCAACGGTGTGCGGGTTAGCTACCCCGAAGGATGCACATCGGGGTCAGTCTTTGTGATTGACCAGAAGTATGTATGGGATCCTTGCCGCTTACCCTAGGTGACTGGATCAGCATTAGTGCACAACGTTCGTGATTGATCATCACAGGTCCAGCACCAGCATTTGTGCACAACGTTGGGGTATAGCATATGGCATTGATCCAGAAGTAAAGTGAAAGATAAGTGGTGCAAGTACCTACCCCAGGTGACTGGATCAGCATTTGTGCACAACGTTCGTGGCTAACCACCACAGGTCCAGCACCAGTAGTATATATGATGAAAGGGGGTATTGTACATGTCACCGAATGTAATGAACGTTCGAACAAAAGTAATAAATGAATGAATGAATAAAATGAAGGTTCGAACGTATGAAGTGAAAGTATGAATGAAAGTAAAGACATACGAAAGTATGTAAAGTATGTAAGTATGTATGTATGAAAGTAAATGAGAATGATGAAGTGTACACGAATGAGAGTAAGTAATGAATGATGAGATAATAATGATATTATCTACGTGTACGTACGATGTGTGAACACATGTAGAAAAGAGCAGTTAATAAGAATGAAAGTATGTTTTATAATAAAACTAGAACTCACTCAGCAACGCTGACTTTTATGTGTTTTCCAGTTCGCAGGTAGTGTTGCTGAGGATGGCACGAGGCGGCTACTCAGCTCTTTTGGGATGGCATTCTCCATTTAATAATGATGCAACGTCATGCGTTGTGGGTCCATAATGCACGCAACTCATTATGTTGCATGCAAGTGGAAGATTTCTTGATAATCCTGATAAACAGGATTATTTAAGAAATCTTCTTTATGAAGAAAAATATATTTTTGAATTTAATATCTTCTTAATGAAGAAGAATATATTTTCTTTTATTTATTTTCTTTCGGTAGAGGTCGCTGTATGACCCTATGATTGCTGTGGAATATGCATCAGCAGCAATCATAGTATAGTTAAGCAATGTAAGGAAAAGTTTGTATTTTGTAATCAAGACAATGATGTAAAAGCTTTTATGATAAAATGAGAATGCATGTTTTATTAATTCCGCTGCGTATTTTATGATCCTTCATATTAAATGTATGTTTTACGAGTGATGATGACCAACAGTGAGGTGCCCGGTGAGCGGGGCCTTACAAGTTGGTATCAGAGCAAAAGTTTAAGTAAAATGGGTAAATCTTTATAATAAACCTAAACTTAAACTGAGAATGGGACAGGGAGAATGAGAATGCCATCTGAGTAGTCGCGTGCCATCAGGTATTTTCTTAAGGATTAACTGGTTATTATGTGTGCATGTGATGTGAATGATGTGTACTGTTAGACTGGGATACTAATGTAGTCAGGATAGGTGATGCTCGGGGTACGAAGAGTAGAGTAAGTGGCTAATCACAACTGGCCACTGTAATTAGGGACTTACTGTACTTAACATAAACTGAGCTATTTCCTTGAATGACCGTGTTGGTGTCTTAATCTTTCAGTGTGATAGAAGATGGTCGGTGATAGATCATCTGATGCTTCCCGTGATGGTGAACGTGGTGATGAGCCGCGTATCACACGAGGAAGACTTAGGAAGGAGAAAGTAGTTCGTGAGGAGAACGAGGTTCCTCACCAGGAAGAGATGGACGAAAGCGCCAAGTTGAGAGCCTCGGTAAAAGAGGCAGTGGTTGAGGAAGTGCACCAGGTTATGCAGACGATCTTACCGTCTGTAATGACAGAAGTGATGAAAGCAGTACGTGAGGATGATAGACGAGGGAGGAATCGGTCCTCGGGTAGACAGCAACAGGCAGGGGTAGAAACAGTATTGTCTGATGATGAAGAGGAAGAAGAAGAAGAACAGGTACGGGAGACAGCCCGGGGTTGTGATTATGGGAATTCATGAGGTGCAAGCCTCCAACTTTTGATGGCTCCGGTACTGCTACTGATGCTCACCAATGGGTGATGGAAATGGAAGCTGTCCTCGATATTAGTGATTGTCAGGAGGACAAGAAGGTGAAGTTTGCTACCCACTCTTTCACAGGGTCGGCTTTATGCTGGTGGAAAAATATGGTCCAAGCCGAGGGTACCAGGGCTATAGGGAAGATGAAGTGGGCTGAGTTGAAAAGGCTGGTGATCGAGGAATTCAGTCCTCGTCGGGAAATGGATAGAATAGAAAGGGAGTTCCTGCAGCTGGAGGCGGGGACGATGACCCATCAGCAGTACACGACTAAGTTTAACGAGTTGGCGCTGTTGGTGCCAGAGCAAGTGACGCCGGTGTCTCGAAAGATCAACCGGTATATTCAGGGGCTGCCATCTGAAATTCGTTGGCATTTGATTTCCGCCCGACCGAGTACTTTCAGGTCGGCGGTAGATTTGGCTGGGAGGTTGTATGATGAACGAGCTGCTTTGGTGAAGTCTGATGGCAGTAAGAAGGGAAGTGATGAGAGGAAGTGGCAGGGAAAGAGGTTTGGTCGGGGTGATACTTCTACAAGTAGTAAAAAGGCACGGGTCGATGATCGCCGGGTGGTTGTGACAGGTGCAGGGTCGAGAAAGTGTGAAAAGTGTGGGCGAGAGCACGGTGGTGAATGCAGATGGGGGCTGAATGTATGTTTTAAGTGTGGAAAGCCCGGTCATATGGCTAAGGAGTGTAGGGCGATGAAGTGCTTTAACTGCGGGGAAAGTGGTCATATGAACAAGATTGCAAGAAGCCGAGGCCTGGGAGTTCCGGCGGGAAGAAGGCAGTGGGTGAAGGGTCGAAGGCAAGCGCCAGAGCATTCACGATGACGCAGGAAGAGGCTAGGACGGACCCTGATGTAGTGTCCGGTACGTTTCTGGTGAACCAAACTCTAGCCTCCGTATTATTTGATTCAGGTGCTAGTAGGAGTTTTATTTCTGCAGCTTTTTGTGCCAAATTGCCCGTTAGTAGTAGACGTGTGGATGTACCGTTTGATGTAGAGACTGCTATAGGTAAAACCACCAGGATTTCTGAGGTAATTGAGGGTTGCGATGTAGAACTGGAGGGTCACAAATTCCCAGTTAAACCTTTGCGATGACGTTAGGTGGTTTTGATTTGGTGCTTGGAATGGATTGGTTGGCGGATTTCGAGGCAACGTTGTGTGTCGCAAGAAGATGATCAGTTTGACAGCGCCTGACGGTAGTCCAGTGACAGTTTATGGGGATCGGGTTACTACGATTCCAAAAGTGATCTCAATGGCAGTGGCGGGGAAATGTATGAGGCGTGGATGTAACGCCTATTTATGTTATGTGAAAGATGTAGAGAAGCCAGCACCACAACTGTCTGATGTTCCGGTTGTGTGTGAGTTCCCCGACGTGTTCCCGGAAGACTTATCGGGATTGCCACCTGACAGAGAGATCGAGTTCCAGATTGATTTAGTACCAGGCGCCCAACCTGTTGCCAAGGCACCATACCGATTGGCCCCGACAGAGATGAAGGAGTTGATGGAGCAGTTACAAGAGCTACTGGATAAGGGGTTTATTAGACCGAGTATCTCACCTTGGGGTGCTTCGGTCCTGTTTGTAAAGAAGAAGGACGGTAGCATGAGGATGTGCATCGACTACCGTGAATTGAATAAGCTGACAGTGAAGAACCGATACCCCTTGCCAAGGATCGATGACTTATTTGACCAACTTCAAGGTGCTAGTTGGTTTTCACGTATAGATCTTCGATCAGGTTACCATCAACTGAAGGTGAAGGAACAGGATATCCCTAAAACAGCTTTTCGTACGCGCTACGGTCATTATGAGTTTTTGTCATGTCTTTCGGTTTGACCAACGCGCCAGCTGCTTTTATGGATCTGATGAACAGGGTGTGCCGGCCGATGTTGGATAAATCAGTGATTGTATTTATTGATGATATCCTGATTTATTCAAAGAGTGAAACTGAGCATGCCGGTCACATTCGCGAAGTTCTGGAGACGTTGAGAAGGGAGAAGTTGTATGCTAAATTCTCCAAGTGCGCGTTCTGGTTGCGTGAAGTTCAATTCTTGGGTCACGTGGTAAATCCGGATGGGATTACGGTCGATCCGGCGAAAGTGGAAGCAGTGATGCAATGGAAATCTCCGAAGACGCCGTCCAAGATCCGTAGTTTCTTGGGTTTGGCGGGTTACTACCGAAGGTTTATCCAAGACTTTTCCAAAATTGCTTCTCCACTGACGAAGTTGACCCGGAGGGATGTGAAATTTGTATGGGGTCAAGCTCAAGAGAAGGCGTTTGAAGAACTGAAGACGAGATTGACCCAGGCTCCAGTATTGGCATTACCCGAAGGGAGTGAAGATTTGGTGGTCTATTCTGATGCCTCCTACTCGGGGTTGGGGTGTGTATTAATGCAGAGAGGAAAGGTGATAGCCTATGCATCCCGGCAGCTGAAAGTTCATGAGGTTAATTACCCTACTCATGACTTGGAGCTCGCAGCTGTGGTTGAAGATTGGCGGCACTCTTGTATGGGCGAAGTGCACCATCTTCACGGACCACAAAAGCTTGAAGTACTTCTTCGAGCAAAAGGATCTGAATATGAGGCAACGGCGATGGTTGGAACTTATAAAGGACTATGATTGTGAGATCCATTACCATCCGGGCAAAGCCAACGTGGTGGCGGATGCCCTTAGCCGAAAGGAGAGGCCCGAGCCAATTCGAGTGAAGGCGTACCAGTTAATCATGACCTCCGACGTAATGAAACAGGTCAAAGAGTTCCAAGATGAGGCTTTGAAGGACGAACACCTTAACTCTGAACGAATGAGAGGTCTGGTCGCGGAGTTGGGTGAGAACGCGACGGGTGTTAGAACGCGGTTTGGGCGTATGTGGATTCCTCGTTTAGGGGATCTGCGAATGAAGATTCTGGATGAAGCCCATAAGTCTCGATACTCCATTCATCCCGGTGCCACCAAGATGTACCAAGATATGAAGAAAGATTATTGGTGGCCGGGTATGAAACGCGATGTGGTGGAATATGTGAGTAAATGCCTCACGTGTTTGCAAGTGAAGGCGGAGCACCAGAAACCGTATGGAAAGATTCAACCTTGGACATCCCGGAGTGGAAGTGGGAGCACATCACCATGGATTTTATCACAAAGCTGCCACGTACCCCGAAAGGGTATGATACGATCTGGGTGATTGTGGATCGACTGACGAAGAGTGCTCACTTCTTACCGATGCGGGAGACATATTCGTCCGAGAAGTTGGCTGACCTATTCATCAAAGAGATTGTGACTCGTCACGGTGTACCGGTGTCGATTGTATCTGATCGCGACACCCGGTTTACATCCAAATTCTGGAAGAAATTCCACGATGCTATGGGGACGAGATTGCATATTAGCACGGCTTATCATCCTCAAACTGATGGTCAGTCAGAAAGGACCATTCAGACTTTGGAGGACATGCTCCGAGCATGTGTTATTGACTTCGGGGGAAGCTGGGATGACCATCTACTGCTAGCTGATTTCTCGTACAACAACAGTTATCATGCTAGTATTGGCATGCCACCTTACGAGATGTTATACGGTAGAAGATGCAGGACCCCCGTCTGTTGGGGTGATATTGGTCAGAAAGAATTGGGAAGCGTCGAAGTGGTAGAGGCTACGACTGAAAAGCTCGAAAGAATTAAAGCGTATGTGAAGGCGGCCAAAGACCGACAGAAATCGTATGCCGACAAGCGACGCAGACCGATTGAGTTCCAGGTGGGAGATCGTGTTATGTTGAAGGTCTCACCTTGGAAAGGGATCATTCGATTCCGGAAGCGGGGTAAGTTGAGTCCGCGATATATAGGCCCTTTCCGAATCATTGCTCGAGTAGGAGAGGTGGCCTATAGGTTAGATTTGCCAGACGAACTAAGTGGAATCCACCCGACTTTCCACGTGTCTCATCTGAGGAAATGTTTGGCGGACGAAGACATGGTCGTTCCACTGGACGATATAGAGGTAGACGAAAAGCTCAATTATGTAGAGCAACCAGTGGCGATCATAGATCGCAAAGAAAAGAGGTTGAGAAATAAAGTGGTTCCCCTTGTGCGTGTACAGTGGCGGCACAGGAAGGGATCCGAGTCGACGTGGGAAACTGAAGAAGAAATGAGGCAACATTACCCACGACTATTTGAGGAATGACAGGTTTCGGGGACGAAACCTAAAATAAGGGGGGTGGACTTGTAACACCCGCAATTTTTATTAGACAACGGGAAATAATAAGAAGAAAAGAAAATAAAGAATTTTGGGAGGAAAAGGAAAAGGAAGAGAAAGTAGAAGGGGGTTTTGTGTAAAGTACAAAGAAAAGAGAAATATCTGATATACATAGGGATGGCTGCCCATTTCCTTTCTCACAACCCCCAAATCAGCGAGAACTTTAGAGAGAGAAAGAGAGCAGACTACGAGTTTGAAGGAAGAACAAGAAGAAGAGGAAGACGAGTTCGAGGTACTGGGTTCTACGGCTACTGATTTCGAAGGAGTCATACCCAGCAGCACAATGTGAGTTCTAAGACCCCTTCTTTTACGCATTTTTGAACGATTTTTGGGGCTGGAACACATCGTGAAACTGTTTTTCGAGCTGTGAGTGCTTAAATCCGTGAATGTATGCTTATCCGTGAATGTATGTAATATGTGTGTGTATGGTCCGCTTAGGTTGCTATGCCTACTGTATATAGGATTTCTAGGACAGATACGCGAATTACAGCATGAGGTTCGAATGCGTACTGTTGATGTATGTTTTAGAAGTCTTTCCTATGATGTGTAGGATGTTTAGCTTGTTCTAAGCGTGTAGTATGACAAATCTGTGCTAAGGTGTGTTGAGATGATGATTAAGAGCTGAAAAACAGCACAGGTCAAGTTGCAGAGTAAACTGCTCAACCGCATTGACTAATGCGGATGACCAGGGAAAAATGCGGCTAAGTCACCAGGCAACCGCATTGACTAATGCGGAAAGAGTCATGAAATGCGGATACGGCATTTGCCTACCCGCATTGACTAATGCGGGCGGCTGAAAGAAATGTGGCTAAGGCATTTCACAGCCGCATTGACTAATGCGGACGGTATGGAAATGCGGTTAAGGCACTTCTTCATCCGCATTGACCAATGCGGATGGCCAAGAAATGCGGATGAATCAGAGAGGAAATGCGGGTGAACACTTAAGCAGAATTCTGATATCTGGGAACTTAAAGTGAGTAAGATAGGCTTTGACCTAGGAGATTCCCGGGGGTTATATGAGTTGACTTTTAAGTTGTGGATGATGATGATGTTGCATGGGTATACCTGCAGTATACCATATATGTATGATGCCTTGTATGGTGATGAATGAATGTTATGCGTATGTTCCTTATGATTATGTATGTTTATCTTTCTGAAACTTTATGAATTATAGAAATGAATGAATGAAGTATTATGTAACGTAAAGTGAAAGATAATGAAAGAGGAACATGATGATGAATGCATGCATTAACGAATGAATGAACGTAATAAAGGCTTGCAAGCAAAATGAAAGGAGGTGCACACCCCTGGCAGGTGTTAGCTCAACGGTGTGCGGGTTAGCTACCCCGAAGGATGCACATCGGGGTCAGTCTTTGTGATTGACCAGAAGTATGTATGGGATCCTTGCCGCTTACCCTAGGTGACTGGATCAGCATTAGTGCACAACGTTCGTGATTGATCATCACAGGTCCAGCACCAGCATTTGTGCACAACGTTCGGGGTATAGCATATGGCATTGATCCAGAAGTAAAGTGAAAGATAAGTGGTGCAAGTACCTACCCCAGGTGACTGGATCAGCATTTGTGCACAACGTTCGTGGCTAACCACCACAGGTCCAGCACCAGTAGTATATATGATGAAAGGGGGTATTGTACATGTCACCGAATGTAATGAACGTTCGAACGAAAGTAATAAATGAATGAATGAATAAAATGAAGGTTCGAACGTATGAAGTGAAAGTATGAATGAAAGTAAAGACATACGAAAGTATGTAAAGTATGTAAAGTATGTATGTATGAAAGTAAATGAGAATGATGAAGTGTACACGAATGAGAGTAAGTAATGAATGATGAGATAATAATGATATTATCTACGTGTACGTACGATGTGTGAACACATGTAGAAAAGAGCAGTTAATAAGAATGAAAGTATGTTTTATAATAAAACTAGAACTCACTCAGCAACGCTGACTTTTATGTGTTTTCCAGTTCGCAGGTAGTGTTGCTGAGGATGGCACGAGGCGGCTACTCAGCTCTTTTGGGATGGCATTCTCCATTTAATAATGATGCAACGTCATGCGTTGTGGGTCCATAATGCACGCAACTCATTATGTTGCATGCAAGTGGAAGATTTCTTGATAATCCTGATAAACAGGATTATTTAAGAAATCTTCTTTATGAAGAAAAATATATTTTTGAATTTAATATCTTCTTAATGAAGAAGAATATATTTTCTTTTATTTATTTTCTTTCGGTAGAGGTCGCTGTATGACCCTATGATTGCTGTGGAATATGCATCAGCAGCAATCATAGTATAGTTAAGCAATGTAAGGAAAAGTTTGTATTTTGTAATCAAGACAATGATGTAAAAGCTTTTATGATGAAATGAGAATGCATGTTTTATTAATTCCGCTGCGTATTTTATGATCCTTCATATTAAATGTATGTTTTACGAGTGATGATGACCAACAGTGAGGTGCCCGGTGAGCGGGGCCTTACAAATCTCTTTCTGGTGCTTTTGACAAGAAGCACTGAGCTATAGACTCAGTTATGGAGGCTTTTGATAAGTCCAAGACATACAGGTTGTTGTATCTTGAAGCCGATAATAGAACTTGCTCCTCCGGGATGACATACTCCTTCTTCAGTATGTAGCATCTCTTATTGTCAAACACAACCTTGAATCCCTTATCGCAGATTTGGGAGACAGAAAGCAAGTTGTTCTATAGTTGCTAAACATAGTTGACCTTGTCAAACTTCACTTTCTCGTTTCCCACTTCGCCTTGCGCGGTGATGTAACCTCCTTTGTTCCTAGCGAATGATACTTGTCCCCCTTTAATTTTCTTGATGTTGAAAAGGAGGGACGAATTCCAGGTCATGTGCCTAGACACCCCACTATCAATAATCCAGGTATTAGTGATAGCACTGTAGCGGACACCCTGTACATACAATGGAAATGATTAGTTTAGGTCTGGGACCCAAGCCTTAACTAGCTTGGGTGTTCCAGAGGTATCACATATCATGAACTCAACCCACTGACCTTCAGAGGATGAGGGCACATCTTTCTCTTTCTTCTCTTCACTATCAGACATAAAACTTGATTTTTCTTTCCATAAACTAGTTGTGTGTAAGGCCTGTTTGTGGTAAACAGACGACTGGCTTATGGTTTGAACTTTAGGTTCACTGATAACCCTAGGTTTAAGCTTAGGTGACACAGCTTCGCTATCAGCTTGTCTGTGTTGACTTTGGTGTTTTGAAGGAGTATTAGATCTAATTTTAGAAAATTTTGGTTTTTCATCATCAAAAACTTCTATTTTCCTTTTAGGTTTCTGATAGTAAGGACAATTTGGAGAGATGTGTCCTCGTTTTCCACAACTGTAGCAGGATCTCCCTTCGACAGTATGAGGAAAGCGTTTATGAGGGGTTGAGTTTGGTTCGGGGCTGGGTTGTTTCTTTTCCCTTTTATATGTTTCTCCTTCTTTAACAAAATTAATTGTTTTGACATTTGGAACATCTTTTGCTTTCATTTTCTTTAAATTTTGATGACTTGTTGGTTTAGGGTTTATTGACTTAGATTGTTTAGGTTCTGAAATAGATGTTTTTGAACCTGACCCTAAGTTAACCTTTTCAATTTCATCAGTCAGGTCTTCAACAGGTATCTTATCTTTTGATCCGAAGGTAGTATTCTTCTGTTCAGTGATAGACTTCACGGTTTTACACGTAGAATCTGGATCACTGACCAGAGGAGTAGACACCACGTGATCCTTTACCGGGTTATTATTGATTGGTGTACATTTAGTGTTCAAAAGGATAGCATGTGGTGGCGGTACTACTTCATAACCTAGACCTTCCCCGCCATTTCGTTCTTTCACTAAGTTTTGAACTATATGTGAAGAACTAGCCAAACTTTGCAGTTTTTGTTTTAAAGATTCAACTTCTACTTGCAAAACAGCTTTCTCCTTTTTAGTTTCTTCTAAAGAGTTTAAATAGAAATTAATATCATTAGATTGATTTAAAGCAACAACCTCGGTTTCCCTTAGTTGTTTCCCTAACAGTTCTATCTTTTCTTTGAAACTGCACTCATTTTGTTTTAATATAGGATTTGCTTCAGTGCAGAGTTGTAATTCATTTACTAGATTATCATTGTGTTCTAATAACCTAGCAAACTTTAAATCAATGCTTTCTCTAAATTTATCACATTCAGAACAAGCATGCTTATCAAAAAATTTGTCTTTAGAATATACCTGTGTAGAACTAGACGAATCAGCCATTAACGCAGCATCAGACTCTTCAGTGACTGGAGAATCTGGGTTTGCAGCACTTAACTCTTCTTTAACCAAATGATCAATGACATCCTTAGCTTCTTTGATATCTGAACTAGCATCATTAGCTATGATGTCTCCCTCACTTGCAGATCCATCATCCAAGGTATCAACAAATGCAACATTTGATTCACCCTCGAATACGAATCGGAAGGACCAGTCTTGTCCTTTATCACCTTGTGCAACAAAAGCCTTAGAATCTTTACTTGACGATGCTCCAACCTTCTCCTTGCCTTGACGGTTGAACGTGGGAAAAGGATTTCCATTTCCAGTCTTCTTTGGCTTTATGCACTCCCGTTTGAAGTGCCCTTTCTCTCCACAATTGAAGCACGTGACTTTGGCTTTGACGAATCCAAATGTTGTGTCTTTTGTTGCAACCAAATTTTGCACCGTCTTCTTGACAAACTTCTTGGCTCTTCAACAGCACTAGCCAAGGCCCACATTATATCCATGCGTTCCATCTCAGTTTCATCAACTTGCTCGTAGTCCTCATCAGCAAGATGATAGTTCCCAATCTTACCAGCAACTAATCCATCATAAGATTGAACAACATCAGCTAGAAGGTCCATATGTTCTTTAGCAACTTCCACGGTGACATTTCTGAGATTCTCAATCTTGAACTTTTTAGTATTTGCCTCAGGAACAGTGTATTGGGTGCTAGTTGACCCTGACGTTTCGGTTCCTAATGAGTTGCTTTGGGAAGGTGCAGAAGAGTTAGACACAAACTCTGTTTGAAGCGGTGCGCCTGAAGTAGTAGGAGTTGGAACTAAGTTGTATAGTGTAGGATTATGAGCACAGGATCCTTTCTTAGACTTGTATTTCTGACGCAGCTCCTCCTCCCTTAACTTTAGAATGAAATCATTTATGTCTAAAGTGGCAATAATGTCTTTTTGTCTCAAATTAGACACAAATGGATCCCCTTTGTCTGGAAGACCATCAGCAAAGCTAGAGACTTTATCTTCCATGGATGTGGTCACACCATGAGTGTGCAACTCACTCAACAGATGATAGAATCTATCAATGATATCATCCAAGCTCCCTTTTCCAATTGGTGAGAAATTGTCGAATTCCTTTTCACGAGCTTTTGCCTTCTGTGCTTTCAGAGTTGCATTGCCTTCGTATCTCTTTTCCAAGGGCCCCCATAATTTCTTTGACTACTTGTTCTCAGAAAACTGATGAAATATATCCTTAGGTATAAACTGAGTCAACAAGGCATATGCTTTCTTTTCAGCATTATGCATAGTCTTCTGGGATTCACTCATTCCTCCTAAAGTCAGCTTTACCCCATTAGCACTGACTGGTACCACATAACCAGTCTCAATAGACATCCATAGATTGGGGTCAACTCTAGTCAGGTAGATTTTAAACCTCTGTTTCCACTGTGGGTATTCATCCAACGTTAACAGCTTTGGCGGTTTGTTGTGGTTCCCGAACTCACTTTCCAGAAGTAGAAGATTTTGGATACGTGAGTCCTTTCCAGCAGTAAATGCAGAGAACTGATCTTCTATTTCTTAAAACTTGATGAACTAAGAATAGGACAGATTGACTTATGCGATTGGACAAGCCGACTGGTTCAACCATGCGATTGAAGGATGCCAATGGCTTCAATCGTGCGATTGGATTTAGTCGTGCGAATGAACTGGACGAATGCTGTCAATCGTATGGAATAACTCAACCGTGCGAATGAACTGTGCGGATGAGTCCAGTCGTGCGACTGAACTATGCGAATGGGATTCAGTCATGCGATTGAGCTAATTGTGCGACTGAAGCTGCTGCTGCAGGAAAAAAACGAATTTTTGAACACTTGACTCAAAATTATGAATTTTTACGAACCCTAATCTGCCGTATAGGAAAAGGTTGAAACTTTTAACACAGAGACTCGTCAAAAACAAGTTTTAAAGCGAAAAAGTGTATCTTTTGAATGAAAATGTTAGTTTTGACACCAAAACCAATTGAACACGCAAAATCACGAGCCTAAACTCCTATACCACTTGTTAGGACCATGTGCGTACGGAGTACTAATAGATTCTGCGTGAAACCAGATCAAATAGTGCGGAATTATATATGATTGGCGATCCAATTAGTGAGAACAAATAACCTAATCGATCAAACGATGTAACGAACGTTAAGAACATATTGGAATCGATTAGGAACGAACTATGAACTTGGATTTGCGACTTGGGACGCTCTAGACAGCTAGGGTATGAAAGTATGCAAAGTATTATCAAGTGTTACATTTTTCCATGAGTTATGTGGTATTTATAAGTTATCAGTGTTCATTCGTACGACTGAACCATTAGCATGGTTCACTCGTGCGACTAAAGCATGTAGTTGACTCATATGCACGACTGAAGGTTCAGTCGTGCAATTGAACCAATCTTATGTCTCAATCATACGACTGATCCAGTCACCTGATTCAGTCGTGCGACTGGTCCATAAGCGTGGTTCATTCATGCGTATGGGCCATAAGTATGGTCCATTAGCATGAATGTCCACATGACTAAGTTGAACACATTTCTAAGTTCTTATTGACTTAGAACTATGTAAAACAACATCAAAACTATATATTAAATTCATATATGTGAATCACATTCAATATAAAGATAACATGACATAATAAATCACATATAAGCATCATAATGCATTTCATATATCATTCAATCATTTCATTACATTGGATTACATAAGTGGAAGAAATGAAAGACTTCTACATTTGAGAACGTAAACTAGGTATATTAAGATGTATCAACACTTCAGTTCTTCCCTGCTCTGCCCATCCAGCCCTAACCAGGTCATCGGTTAAGCTACTAGTGAGATCCACCGTAGCCTGTAGAGTCAGAGGTCTGGAAGATCGGACCATACCCCTAACTCTGGGATGTAACCCCCAGATGAAACGTGCTATGCCCTTAGATTCTGGTGTCACCAGGTGTGGCACCAGTCGAGACAGGGCTAAGAAGCGGTTGATATACTCAGTGTAATTTGGACCTTTCATTTCCAGGCTCAGAAATTCAGACTCCAGCTTCTCGAGTTGATTGATGGGGCAGTATTTGTTGGTTATCAATTCCCTGAATTTGGTCCAACTTATTCGGTTAGCAGCGTTTCTTCCCCGGGGCTGAGTAACCGTCGTCCACGATTCTAGAGCCGATCCCTTGAGTGATTGGGATTCGAACCTCACCATGTGGTCCATCTTACAATCACTAATGTGCATTTCATCGATCCACGTCTCTATTGCACCCTCGGTGCCATAGAAATCCTTGGGCTTGCATGCCATGAAGGTTTTGTGGGAGCATCCATTCTTCATTGCTTCAGCTTCCTTGTTGTTACCCTCGTCATTCCCGAATCCATCATTACCACCAGGGTTACTCCGGTCCGCATTGATCTGGGCGATGATGGTCGGAATGGCGTTAGCAATCTGTTGTGCTACGAGGTTGGCAATTCTCTCATCATTCCCAAGATTAGCATTCTCCCCACGAGGAGTTCCTGGTGGAGTAGGTTGGTTTCTGGTTTTTCTGGCTTCCTCACGGCGGCCTCTAGTAGCTCCTCGTCTTCCAAACCGAGTTCCTCTCCTAGCCGGCATTTTGATAGCATCACAGATAATTTCATTTAGCATCTCATAATTAGTTTCCAGTAGCCCAAGTATCATTTACCCTAATGTATCGCGTCTTAGAAGGACGGAGTGTAATATACACACCACTAACATCTCTAACAATGTTTCACAAATTAATTTAAGACAATTCATCCAAAGTAGACACAGGCTAAAATTCCCAACACATAACATGACACATACCTTTTCAATGCAAATAGCTTAGGAAAATTTAACACTCATGGAAATAGTTTCATAGATAGTTTGGATCAATAGTACCAGCAAACATAGTTGAATCAGAGCTATACTCTTATAAGTTGGAAGGTGCCATCACCCCCATAATAATAATAATAGTATCAGATAATAATAGAAATAGTTTCCTTTCAACTGTCTAAAAGACAGATAAATCCTACTTCCTCTCCACGCTCCCACATCCACTTCTTCTTCAGCCACCCTAGCCATCTTGAGTTCTTCTTCCCCTGCTCCTGCTCCAACCGCTGGACCCCATACGAAGTCATCATGGCCTAAAACTGGGCAGACTGAGAGGTCCGAGTGGCGTGCTGGAGTGTCAGCTCGTGATGATGGACAGTCTTCAAAATCTTGTCCAGTGTAGCATCAGAGGGTCCTACGTCACTTACCCGGCAGCTGGACTGGGAGTATTTATTACCAGCTAGCACACTAGGGCCGTCATACATGCTGCGCCTATGTGGTATCCAGTGCTTGTCATGTAGGTGGTGTCGGAGTTGGTCAAACGGCGGAGGTGCAGGTATCAGAGTGCTAACAGGTGGTTGAGGAGGAGGTGGCATCCTAAAGAAGACTGGGATCCTGGCCTCATACTCTTGCGTGTGCGGGTGATAACACGTGCACCCCTATCCCCGATGGGTGGGATAGGTGAGTAGGTAGGAGCTGCGACATGTGGTGAGTGGGAGCGCGTGTGGCTCCTGGAAGGGGATGTTGAGGAAGAGTCATCTGACTACCCAGTGTCATCAGATGTAGCGGATATCCAACCCAGATGTCTGCATCTCCTTAGGTATTCATCATACTCCGTCCGCGGCGTCGCCTTCCTAAGGCTCCCAGTTGGTGAAGTACTGTCAGTTGGGTATACCGGTGCCTTTCCTTTGTCAGCCATAATTCTGGTGTCCTGCAAGAAATGTCATGAGTGATTTGGTTTCTCATAGCTCATGATTGTAATAATAATAGTACTTATAGTAGTAGTGATGGCAGTAGTATTAGATATTCCAATAGTATCCATAACCAGAGGTATCAATAAGCAATATTATCAAAAATCAGTAGTTTCTTCAAATAATATCAGGCAAGGTGGTTTATCTTAGGAAAACCATTAGACCACTTCAAAAGAAATTTCAGAAATCATAAGTTTCAAACAGAGAAGGTCCAATCATTACCAAATGGTCCATGCTGGAAATTACGCGTCTGGTAAATTCATGATTATGTTGATCAAGTGTAGTCATCAATTTACCCAACCTTATGATCCCAACACTTTCTCACAAGGACAGTCCTAAGGTATCAGGGTTGTAGCCTAGGGTCTACTATTGCATTCCCGACTTCTCTACAACCTTTGGCTCTGATACCAATCTGTCACACCCCGGGCCCAGGTAGGGTGGGATGTCACAGACTAGCAACAACCTATGGCAGCAGAAACAAACTATCATAAGAGCACAAAAGGAGAGAACATCACATGGCATTAATGTTTAAAGAAAAACCGGGCTAGAAGTAGGTCTAGCCCCCAACATAAGTAACATAATACATGAGTACAATTCGTTTCTAACAATAAAAAATGTAAATTGTTCAAAATCTTTTAAAACAAAACAAGCCAATGCCATGGGTCATGGAGCTAGGTCAAAGTCTTCTATAACAACTAGACTCCCATCACGGATTACCTGAAACATGCTCAAAAGAAAATTTGTGTCAACTAAAAAGTTGGTGAATTCAAGTGCATAAAATGTAAAAACAAAAGGATTCAATAGAATCCACATTTAATTTAAAAGAATCATAGTTTCATTGTTGTGGGGGATCACAATCAACCCTGCACTCAGTCCCGACGGGCCTCTTCAAAAGTTAAGTAATACCGGTTAATCCCGAAGGAAGAACTGAGCCTCAAACCAGTGTACCATACCTGCCGGATGGTTCACCATAGTATCTTATAAAACCTGTTACATGCCACAAATGATTCCGCAGGATCTCAGTGTGGTACCCTTTCGTTCATCACGGAAGGCACTGTGTGTGGGGGATTCCCTAAGTAGATCTACCCATATAAAACAAGAGGTTCACACAAGAATTAATGACTATGATACAAGTATCAGCAGGTAACAATAACTCCACAACATATAGCATCATAATATAGCACATAAATAGTTCAGTTCAAACAGAGCATGCTTCATCCCAAAAACAGTAGTAAAAAGGGGGTCACTAGAACTTACCTTAAGATTCAAGCAAAGGATTCTTCGTGTACCAGGAAAAGTTTCAAGTCTAACACCCTATCATCAAGATTTAAGTGATAAGCCACTGATTCTAAGATTATAGAAGGTGCACTAGGTGTGCCATGAGGTTAAATGTCCAACTAGATTTTGATTTGCTAAGGCATGTATAAAAAGTTTCCTTTTATAGTAAATTCAGGTTTCTTAAGGAAAAATACATGTTTTACTATGTTGGATCATTTATACAAGTTAGTTTAAGTTCAACAAATGATTTTTAGTTCAAGGGGGTCGGTTTATAGGGGTTTGGTAAAATTTACAATTTAGTCCTCCAAGTTTTAAAATTTACATTTTGTACCCTAAAGTTTGCTTCTTTCAATTTATTGACTTATATGGCCAAATAATAGATTTTTGGATTTAACTCATTTTAAATATGTTAACTCCTAATTTTTCAGAATTTAGGTTCGGGTTTAGAACTTTTACGTTTTACGTTACCGTTACGGTAAAACCAAAGGTTTTTAACGGTTAAATATTAATTTACTATATTTTGAGTCTTATGCCTTTAAATATCATTTTAGGGACTTTTTTATAAGTTTCTAATCTGTTGAAAATGAAATTTTGGTCTCTTTTAATTGAAAGCCTCATTTTTATGTTTACCCCTTAAAACGCGTTTTTACCCAAACTGACCGTTTAAAAACTTGTTTGCCCAATTTTTCAACACGTTTAGATCTTATAGCTTCTAACTTACAGAAATAACATAATTTCCATGGATTTTGGTTTTTATACCCTTATTTCTAAGATTTTCTTCCAAACGTTACCTGGTGAATACCCGTTTTTAACTCAAAATTCCTTTTAAATTGTCTCTTGACCATTTAATCAACAAATCCGGTCTAAATCACTTTATTAAATCTTTTAGAGCCTAGAATTCTTTTTAGAAAGGTTAAAATCTAAGTCCTCTTAATTTTAAGTTGTTTTACCACTTTTCGGGTCCCCAAATATGTCCAAAATGTGTCCTAGCTCTTGATTTTTATATTTCCAGCCATGTTATGGACTTAAAACATCTGAAATAATCCCAAGTCTACCAAAAATTACAACATAAATCTCGGATCTACAAGTATCATGCATGTGTTGCAATAACTTGTTGATTTACACCATTTACACTAGTGTAAATCCTATGATTCATACCCAAAAATTACCTAATCATTATAATAACTTTAAAATCAGATTATTAAAGTGTCCCAAAGTCATTCTTGAGCAGGTTATGATCCTCGGTTAGGAGGGTTTTCAAACAAGTGCATAAATGGTGTTATTTTATGTAAAAAGAGGGTTTTCATGTTGGAAATCGGGTTCCACCATTAGAATAACCAACATAACTTGTGAGGTACCTCTAGTGAAGTTAAAATCTCCTCAAGATCAAGATGATGACAACAAGTTTCTGCTAGAACAAAGAAGGGTAAGGTTTTTAAGAGAAAAGTGAAGAAAACACAAGATATAGCTTGTTTCGGGTGAGATGAACCTTACTCTTTGTGTGTTTCACGATTTGGAGAGTATAGAGAAAGTAAACGATCTGGAGAGCTTCAAACAAGGGCTGGAGAGTCTCAAACTTGCAAGAACCAAGCAATAGAGTTCACCAAAATGATACCTTCTTGCTTGTTTGAGCTTGGCCGATGGTGGTTTGGGTGTTGTTCTCTCAAAATATGGCTGAACTAGAGAGAGTTTGTGGTTGTGGGTGTGTTTGCTGGTGAAAGAAACCTAAAGGGAGAGGGAGAGAGTGAAAGGTGTATGTGTGCTGTTTGCATGAATGAGGAGTGGGTCAGAGGAGTGGTGAGGTTAAGTGGGAAAGAGGGGATGGGATAGGTAGAGTGGGGGGCGGCTGATTTGGAGTGTAGTGTGGTGTGTTTTAATTTAAACTTTAATAGAAATTGGTATCATGTAGTGTTGTTTTGTAGTGTAGTGTAGTATTTTAGATGGTATAGTTTAGTTAGTTATTAAGCATTGAGCATGCATATGGTGTTTTTAAACGTGAATTTATGTGTGTATACGCATATTTTTAATTGTTTCAATTAAGATTTAATTGCATGGGTGACTAGTTGACTTTCCCGGAACACTAAGTTTCCCTATGTTAAAGCTTTAACTTAGCTAAATCATCATAAAAAGGCACATGAAATAACAAAAATGACAATAGTAGTAGTAATAATAATAACACTACTACTACTAATAATAAAGGTGTTATCATTAATTTAATTGCATGGATAATGATGCAGGAGGTTAAAGGTTAGAATTATGACCTAGGGGTTGGTTGTTACACTTTCGCAGAGTTCAATTTTGTTACATAGTCCGACACTGACACATTGCACACAAATAGAACTGGAAAAACTTGAAATAAAGCTAAAATAAGACATATTTTTGTAAGTTTCATTTTAGGAGGGTTGAAAGCACTTTGACATCACTTAAACGATTTCTCCCCCTGAGCAGAACAGCTTAAGGCATTCATGTCATTTCGAGAAAGACTCATATGGAATCATATAGGCAAAAACGCAATTATTTGGAACTTTTTGTAGATATATCAATGATAGAAAACATTATATGTACAATTCACAGAATCTCTTTCATCTAAGAATCCAAAGCACTAACAGGAAATCATGCTGGAACAGTTATGTAACACACTTTGATTTTGAACATCAAGAGATGCAGCCACGACGATTGTCAGTATGTTTGTCCCCTTAAATCCACACACAGATTTTTTACATACATCAGTGATTTTTAGGTGAATTAGATCAACAAGTATTTGTGGATCCCAAGGTATATGGTAATCAATCTTGCTCAGGAGATTTTTGAGAGGTCTGGTGGTCAAGAAGAGACTGTTCTAAGAGCTTTCAAATAGACGCAATGGCTCAGGTCAATGCCATCGCACAACAGAGAGGCACAAACACCAATGAATTCTTAGAACATATAGGTTATGTGAAGCCTCTGGTCAGTACCATCGCACATTAGAGAGGTGGAGGACCTATCTTCTCATTAGAGCAATACGAATTGATATTTAATGTAATAATGACATTTGTCATCAACTTGATTTCATTTAGCTCTTATTTTGTTGCTTTATGACATTAGTCATATTCATTGCTTTGTTTTGGTCGTTTGCACACATTTGTGGCTTTCATTTGCTTCTCACCCCTTATTGGAACTTGATTGATTGTGTAGACCAGTGATACAATGGGAACCCACAACTTGTTAATTGATTTAATTTATGTGAATCACCATTGAAGTCTACTAGTCTATTGTGTTGAATCTACGAACACATCGTATAATGGACTAGCAACTCCCTAGATCTACTTTCTCCATGTAACCACGATAACAAACTAGCTTACTATATTTTTCAACTTGTTAGGCTTTGACATCTCAGATTTATAATATTATGTGATTTTAAATTTATTAGAAAAATACAGAAAGTAAAATCTTTTTGGTGTCCCAAATAATTCGATGCCTGTGTACAATCATTTTCCATAGCATTGAATTGCTTTCTTAGATTTGCTGTCTTCGCCTATCAGCTTACCTGCCCTCCCCCTATTTTTTTGCTGTAATTCTCCACCTAAAATTTTAAAAACAGAAAAACTTTTTAGGATTTTGAAATTTTCAAATGCGAGAAAAAAATAATAGATTAGACGTAACACTAAAGAAATGAAAAATAAAATTAAAAAAATTCTAAAACTGAAGACGCTTAGGCGGACTACTAACTCGATTCCTCCGGAATCACATATTCTTTCTTTTTGACACCGTTAACCTCTAATAGATAATAAAATCTTGGTTTGTCAAATGCTTTTGTATAGAGGTTGGTGCGCTGAAAATACGTGTTAATTTTAATCCGTGATACTTTATTCCGATGTGTTTAGTTTTGGGATGTTGTACCAGGTTTTTAGTGACAGCTATGGCAGCAGAATTATCAACAAAAATAGGAGTGTTAATAAATTTCAAACCGTAGTCCCGCATTTGCTATTGAATCCAAATGATTTAAGAACAGCAGCTTGCAGCAGCAGCATATTCAGCCTCACATGTAGACAGAGCAACCGAAGTCTGCTTCTTGCATGGCCATGTGACTAACCGCCTTCCAAAGAACTAACACCCCACAGATGTTGACTTGTAGTTCATCTTACATCCTCCATAGTCTGAGTCACTAAACACAGTAAGTTCAAAGTCATCATCATGAGGATACCACAACCCGAGTCTTGGAGTACCCTTCACATAACGAAAAATCTGCTTCACCCCAATGAGATGATTTACTTTTGGTTTTGACTGATATCTGGAGCAAAGTCACGTGGCATACATGATATCAGGACGAGAAGCCGTGAGATACATTAGAGATCCAATCATTCCATGATACATGATGGCATCAACCAAATCCCCATTTTCATCAAGTGCCACATCGTGGTTTGTGACAAGAGGGGTACCGGCAACAATGCCATTCTCCTTATCAAACCGACTTAGAATGTCTTCAACACACTTAGTCTGATGCAGAAATATGCCGGTAGGTGTCTAATCCACCAATAATCCCAGAAAGAACTTCATTTATCCCATGGAACTCATTTCAAATTCAGCTTTCATCAAAGTTTCAAATTCTTTACATAAATCTTCATTTTTGGAACCGAAGATCATGTCGTCCATGTATATCTGAACCATCAGTAAATCACCATCCTTTTCTTTTATGAACAATGTGCAATCAATTACTCCGCTACGAAAACCAAGGTTCAGCAGATGTGTGGAGAGTTTCTCGTACTAGGCTCTAGGAGCTTGATGCAGCCTATACAAAGCCTTGTCTAGTTTATAGACCCTGTCCCAATGAAATGGATCATTGAATCCTTCGGGTTGACTGACATATACAGTCTCACAGTTATTACCATGTACAAATGCCCTTTTCACATCCAATTGATAAACCTCGATCTTCATGTAGGATGCATAAGCTAGGAAGATCCTGATTTCTTCCATCCTAGCCACTAGTGCAAAAACTTCATTGTAGTCCACATCTTCAACTTGTTTGAATCCTTGAACCACTAATCGTGTTTTGTTTCTGATAATGACTCCTTGGTCATCTTTCTTGCAGCGCAAAACCCGTTTCATTCCAATAACCTTGGCACCCTTCAGCCTGTCCACTAGTATCCAAACGCCTAGCTTCTTAAACTGTAGAAGTTCTTCTTGCATGGCGTTAACCCATAACTCATCTTTCAAGGCATAACTTAAATACTTAGGCTCAACTTGTGAAACGAAACATTTGTATGCCCCATCATGCATATATCCGTTTTCCATCACAACTGCGTAGTCAGCAGTGTACAATTGATTTATTGTCCGTACCCCAGAGAGAATATCCCCGATGATGTTTTCCTGGGGATGATTCACACTAATCCTTGTCACAGGAGTTTGGGAACAATCACTTCATTTTCAAAATTTGTGATCACTGGTTCATCATCTGTGATTGTTTGTTGACTTGCCCTAGAGGATTCAGCTGAATCATTTCAACTACTGTTGTACTTTCACCAGGGCTGACGTGCTCCTCATTGCTTGTATTTTCATTTACAACTTCCTTATCGTCTGAGGAGTATCACTTACTTCTAGATCTGTCCCGGAAGCCCCCAGAAGTACTATTAATTTGTGTTGTAGTGCTAGAGTCCAGATTTGGAGTGTTCAGAATGTCATACATCATTTGAGCAGCTATCTCATTGTCAGTATATTCAGGAGGAAGATTAAATAATTTGAAAAATCCATCATAATCAAAGAATGATGATGGACCTTTCCCAGCGAGGGGGTGGTGTATCGTTGAACATCTACATTACACCACACTTCAACTTGACCTGTCAAGTTATTGTAAACCCGTTTGCCAGGTCTATTATATCCAAGAAAGTTGCCCTCATCCACTTTTTCTTTAAACTTTCCAGACTGAGTTTTCTTCAGCAACATGCAAGGAGCTCCAAACGGTTCGAGATACTCCAGATTTGGTTTATGCTTTTGAAGCAAATCATAGCAGGTTTTTCCATGACGCTTGACCCCCAGAACTTCATTGAGATTGTAGCATGCACTCACAACTGCTTCATTTCAAAATTGAACAGGCAGTTTCGAATCTGCCAACATAGTCCTCGCAGTTTTAATCAAGCTTTGATTTTTGCGTTCAGCAACTCCGTTCATCTGTGAAGTGTAAGTAAAAGAGAATTGATGTACAATCCCCTTCTCTCTGCAAAAGGTATCCATCCATTGATTCTTGAATTCTGTTCTATTGTCTGAATAAATCTTTCTTACTTTCAACTTATATAGAGACTCCAGTGTAGTGACTAATACCTTGAATGACTCAAATGTCTTTGATTTTGACCGAAGAAACGTTACTTGTAACACCCAAAATTTTTGTCAAGATAAAAGAAAGAGAACAATAAGTAGAGGAAATAAAAAGTATCTTGCAAGTAGAGAAAAGAAATTAAAGTGAAATGGGGCAAAGTGTAAATAGTACAAAAGTCAAATTAATATAATATATTTGGGTATGGCCGCCCATTTCAATCTTCACCATCTGCTTTAGTCGTTCAAAGGAGAAAGAAGAGCAGAAAGAAGAGTTTTCGGTTTCTAGAGAGAGAGAGCTGAAATTCGCAAATTGGTAAGTGTTTACTATGTTTTTGGTTCGGTTTTGCTGTTCAGCCTTAGAACCGATTTATAAGTGTTATACGTGTTTTGGTGTTTATTTGGTTTGTTTTAGGTGTTTGAATTCGTGTACAAGTGTGTTTGGAGGAGTTTTACTTGTTTGATACACCAGGTGAGTTCTAGACCCAGTATTTCTACATGTTTTATAAATTCTTAGGGCTGAAAATGTATGGAAACCATTTTTCACAAATGTTGTATGAGTAACGGTATGTATCCATGCATGTATGATGATGTTTATGAATGTTTTATATTATGTTCATGCGTAGAATGATATGAGTAACCTTAGACTAAGATAATATGATGTTTGGGATTGGAAACAACTTAGAAATATGTTGAACAGGTTGTCCATACGCCTAAATAAGGCCCATGTGTCTAGAATTGCCTTAGAAAAGTTTCCAAGTCGGGTCATGCGCCCAAATAGGGCCCATGCACCCAAACAGTACCCCATGCGTCTGGAAAGGCCTTAGAATTTCTAAGTATAAGTCCATGCGCCTGAACAGTAGTACATGCGTTTAGGACTTAGTCCCAGCTGCCTAAGTATATCCCATACGCCCAAATAGTACCCCTGCGCCTGAAATGGCTCATGCGTCTATGTAATTAAACGCCCAAGTAGGCCTATGCGCCTGCATAGTTGCAATGCGCCAGAACAGGCCTCATGCACCTGCACAGTCCTCATGCGTCTAGAACACTTAGATTATTTTCTGAAATTTTGAGAAAAACAGAATCATTAAGGCTTGACCCAAGTTTGACTTTAGGGTTTTACTTTCTATTATATTGTATTATTATAAGTTGTTCTTATGCCCATAATAGTTTATTATTATGTGGCTTATGTGGTATGTTTATGATCATAAATGCAAAGTATTATCATTAATAAAAGTGGAAGATTAATGAAAAGGAAAAATGGAATGTAATTAAAATAATGAAAGTCTTGCAAGCTCATAGGAGGTGCACGACGATGTTGTCGTTAGCTTAACTGTGATGCGGGTTAGCTACACCAAAGGATGCACACAGGGTCAATCATTGAGGTTGGCAGGACCCTTGTAGCATACCCTAGGTGGCTGGGTCAGTTTCATGCATATAGTTCGTGTCCTATTTATAGACCATAGGCCCATCACCAGTTTTCGTGCACATAGCTCGGGGTATTGCACATTGGTCCACATAGACAGTGAAAGATAAAGTTAAAAAGTATGAAATGAACAAACGTGTACAGTAAAGAAAGAAAGAAAGAAAGCATTACCTTGATGTATAGTTGATGCGTGCTCACGTACAAAAGTAAGGAAAATATTTTATAAAAAGTGTATTTTCATATATATATATATATATATATATATATATATATATATATATATATATATATATACATTATACAAGGTATTTTTAATACTTTTAAAACTAGAACTCACTCAGCAACGCAGACTTTTTACATTTTTAGTTGGCAGGTAAATATTGCTGAGGATGGCACGCGGGAAAAGCTACTCGGCGGGACAAGACTGACATTCATTCAATACTTATGATATTGTTGTTTTGTAATACAATTAAATAATCCTTTGTAACTCCAACCCTATTGTATTGCTTAATAACAGTATTTATTAATAATCATGAATGGCTTTTGTTACAGTAATTCCGCTGCTTAATTTATGAAATGTATATTATTATGTATCTATGATGCGATGAATGACCAACTGTGAGGTGCCCGGAAACGGGGCCTTACAAGTTGGTATCAGAGCGATAGTTTAAGTGAATTGGGTAAAATAATTTCAAAAACCTAATCTTAAACTGAAAATGGGACAAACAGAGGGATGTCAGCCCGAGTAGCTACATGTCATCAGGTATTTCTTTCCATAAAGTTAATCAGTATTATGTCCGTGTGCTAGTTGACTTATGTGTTCTTAGTAGATTTAGATACTGATGTAGTTAGGATAGGAATAGCTTGGGGTGTGAAGAGTAGAGTAAGTGGCTAATCACAACTGGCCACTGTAATTAAGGACTTACTATGTGTGAATCCAAGGATCGCAATCAGGAATTATCAGTATTAAAATTGTAACACCCGGTTATTTTTAACAAAAAGAATAAAGTGAAGAAAAAGAAAGAAAAGATATTTTACCCAAGTTGAGGGGTACAAAGTGTCAAAAGGACAAAGAAAATAAAAAGTGGGTGCATAAAGGAGATATGATAGCCCATAATCTCCTGCACATTTCATTTCATTCGATTCTAAAGAGAGAAAGACCAGAATTCGGGTTTTTGAAGGAAGAACAAGAAGAAGTCGAATTCGAGTGGGTTTCTAGGCGGTTGAACTCAATTGCAAACGAGTTTGGGAGAAGCCATACTCAAGAGCTGCAAAGGTGAGTTCTAAGACCCCTATTTTACACGTATTTGAAGGATTTTAGGGCGGGAACACATCTACAAACTATTTTCGAGTATTTGGGTGAAAAACCCATTCATGTATGTATGTGTAAGTGTATGATTCGTTTGGGGCTGTTATGAACATAAGGTTTTTAAGGCAAACTATGAATTTTCAGCATGATGTTCGACTAGGTACTGTTGACGTATGTTTTTAGGTGTTTTCCTACGATTTGTATGATGTTTAAGTTTATTCTAAGTGTGTAGAATGGTAGATCTATGCTAAGGATGGATTGAGATGATGATTGAGATCTGAAAATGGCATAGGTTAAGTTGCAGGTCCATTTACTCATCCGCATTAACTAATGCGGATGGCTAAGGAAATGCGGATAAGGCATTTACTCAGCCGCATTAACTAATGCGGATAGCTAAAATAAATGCGGCTAAGGCATTTACTCAACCGCATTAACTAATGCGGATAGCTAAAATAAATGCGGCTAAGGCATTTACTCAGCCGCATTAACTAATGCGGACAGATAATGAAATGCGGCTAAGGCATTTACTCAGCCGCATTAACTAATGCGGACAGTCAAAGAAATGCGGATGACATTTGCTCACCCGCATTAACCAATGCGGACAGAAAAGGAAATGCGGATAAACACTTAGAATAAATTCTGACTTTTAGGCAAATGAGTGATGTAGGCCCTGACCTAGGAGATTCCCGGGGGTTATGAAAGTTGACTTTTGGGGTCATAGATGGTATGATGGGCATGTAATGATATGTGCTTGATGTTTATGCATAATGATGATGATGATGCTGCATGGTTATACATGATGTATGTTATGTATGTATGATGCCTTGCCTGATGATGTGTGAATGATATGTGTATGTTCCGTATGATAATGTATGTTTATCTTTCCTATGACTTTACGTGTTATGATAATGAATGAACGAAGTATTATTTAACGTAAAGTGAAAGGTAATGAAAGAGGAACATAATGAATGAATGCATGCATTAATGAACGAATGAACGTAAGAAAGGCTTGCAAGCAAATGTATGGAGGTGCACACCCAATGTAGGTGTTAGCTCAACAGTGTACGGGTTAGCTATCCCGAAGGATGCACACTGGGGCTCAGTCTTTGTGATTGACCATATGTATGGGATCCTTGCCGCTTATGCTAGGTGACTGGATCAGCTTCGTGCATAATGTTAGCGGTTAATTACCACGGGTCCAGCATCAGTTTCGTGCATAATGTTCGGGGTATAGCGCATGGCATTGATCCAGAATGAAAGAGGAAGATAAGTGGTGCATGTACTTGCCCTAGGTGACTGGATCAGCTTCGTGCACAATGTTCATGATTTAATTACCACAGGTCCAGCACCAGCACTTATGCACAATGTTCGGGGTATTATACACGTCACCGAAAGTAATGAACGTACGAATGAATGTAATGAACGTATGAAAGAATGTGAATGTTAACGATGAACGGTACACGAACGAAAGCTAATGAATGAATGATGAAGATAATAACAATATTATCTATGTGTACGTATGTTGTGTGATCGCATGTATGTAAGAACGGTTTTAACAAAAGAAAAGTATGTTTTACTATAAAACTAGAACTAACTCAGCAATGCTGACTTTTTATGTGTTTCCAGTTGACAGGTAGTGTTGCTGAGGATGGCACAAGGTGGCTACTCAGCTCTTTTGGAATGGCATTCCTTTGTTAATATTTTTGTAATGTATTATGTTGCATGTATTATTAAAACAAAATGGTGTTTGTAGAGGATTCGGATAAACGGGATTACCTAAGGAATCCTCTTACTACTAAAGGTCACTGTTTATGACTATTTTGTAATTGATTAACGATGTCTTACTTTGCCAAAGCTTTTATGATGAAATGAGATGCCATTTTTGAATGCTTCCGCTGAAACGTTTACAAAAGAAAAACGAAATTATATGTTCAAAGAGCGATGAGGATCCAACTGTAAGCGTCCCGGGAACGCGGCCTTACAAGTTGGTATCAGAGCCAAAGTTTAAGTGAAATTGGTAAATTTTCATAATAAACCTTAACTTAAACTGAAAATGGGATGAAAAGGGAAGGAATGCCAAACTGAGTAGCTGCGTGCCATCAGGTATTTTTCTTAAAGTTAACCGGTATTATATGCGCATGTTATGTGTTTATGTGTTACTGATAGATTTAGATACTAGTGTAGTCAGGACAAGTAATCCTCGGGTTACGAAGAGTGAAGTAAGTGGCTAATCACAACTAGCCACTGTAATTAGGGACTTACTATACTTAACATAAACTGAGCTATTCCCTCGAGTGACTGTGTTGGTGTTTGAATCTTTCAGTGAGTGTTAGAGGATGGCCGGTGGTAGATCATCCAAAGCTTCACGGGGTGGAGGTGGTGGCGGACGTGGTGCTGAACCACGGACCACAAGGGGAAGACCTAGGGTGGAGAAAGTGGTTCCTGAAGAACCTGAGACCCTTCATCCGGAGGGTGTAGACGAGGGCGCCAATCTGAGAGCATCAGTAAAAGAGGCAGTGGTTGAAGAGGTGCATCAGGTCATGCAGACGATCTTAACGTCTGTGGTGACCAAAGTGATAAAGGCTGTCCGGGAAGGAGAAAGAAAAGGGAGGAGCAGGTCCTCAAGAAGACAGGAGCAACCATAGCCAGAAACGGTTCTTTATGATGATGAAGAGGAAGAGGAGGAGGAGCCTGTGCATGAGTCAGCATGAGGCTGTAATTACAGGGCGTTTATGAGGTGCAAGCCCCCTACTTTTGATGGTAATGGCACTGCTGCTGCTGCTCATCAATAGGTGAGAGAAATGGAGGCTGTCCTCGATATCAGCGAGTGTCGGGAGGACCAAAATGTGAAGTTCGCTACCCACTCTTTCATGGATTTGGCTCTATGCTGGTGGGACAACATAGTCCAAGCCGAGGGTAGCAGGGCCATTGGGAGGATGAAGTGGTCTGAGCTGAAGAGGTTGGTGATCGAGGAGTTCTGTCCTCATCGAGAGATGGATAATGTTGAGAGAGAGTTCCTGCAGCTGGAGGCGGGAACGATGACCGACCAACAGTACACCACAAAGTTCAACGAAATGGCACTTCTGGTGCCGAACCAGGTGACACCTCTGTCGCGAAAGATCAAGAGGTATATTCAGGGGTTGCCAGCGGATATTCATGGGTATATGATCGCCGCCCAACCGAGCACCTTTAGGTCGGCGGTGGACTTGGCGGGGAGACTGTACGATGAAAGGGTAGTGGTGGTGGTGGCTGAAGGTAGTAGGAAGGGTGGTGGTGACAGGAATTGGAATGGAAAGAGGTTTGGTCGGGGTAATGCCTCGACGAGCAACAAGAAGGCACGGGTGGATGATAGTCATGTAGCCACACCGGGTACGGGACTGAAAAGGTGTAGTAAATGTGGGAAGGAGCATAGCGGGGAATGTAGACTGGGGTTGAACGTCTGCTTCAAGTGTGGGAAGCCGGGTCATATGGCTAGAGACTGTGGGGGTGTGAAGTGCTTCAACTAGGGGGAAAGTGGTCATATGAGTAGGGATTGCAAGAAGCCGAGGGCTGAGGGTTCTGGAGTGAAGAGAACTGGAGGTGAAGGACCGAGGGCAAGCGCCAGGGCATTCACGATGACACAGGAGGAGGCTAGGGCGGACCCTGATGTTGTATCCGGTACGTTTCTGGTGTACCAAACATTAGCCTCTGTATTATTTGATTCGTGTGCCAGTAGGAGTTTTATTTCTGCTGCTTTCTGTGCCAAACTACATGTTAGTAGTAGACGTGTTGACATACCGTTTGATGTAGAAACTGTGATAGGTAAGTCTACCAGGATTTCCGAGGTGATAGAGGGTTATGATGTGGAATTAGAGGGCGACAAATTTCCGGTTAGACCATTTGCGATGACCTTAGGTGGTTTCGATTTGGTGCTTGGGATGGATTGGTTGGCGGACTTCAAGGCGAATATAGTGTGTCGAAAGAAGATGATTCGTTTGATAGCGCCTGACGAGAGCTCGGTAATGGTTTATGGGGATCGGGTCATGATGATCCCGAAGGTGATCTCAATGGCGGTGGCAGGAAAATGTATGAGGCGTGGATGTAGCGCCTACTTATGTTATGTAAAGGATGTGGAAACGCCAACTCCACAACTACCCGATGTTCCGGTTGTGTGTGACTTTCCTGACGTGTTTCCCGAAGACTTATCGGGAGTGCCACCTGACTGAGAGATTGAATTTCAAATTGATCTGATACCAGGTGCCCAACCTATTGCCAAAGCACTGTATTGATTGGCTCCAACGGAAATGAAAGAGTGGATGGAGCAGTTGCAAGAGCTGCTAGATAAGGGGTTCATTAGACCGAGCATCTCAACTTCGGGGTGCTCCGATCCTGTTTGTAAAGAAGAAAGACGGTAGTATGAGGATGTGTATCGACTACCGTGAGCTGAACAAGTTGACAGTGAAGAATCAATACCCCTTGCTGAGAATCGATGATTTGTTTGATCAACTTCAGGGTGCCAGTTGGTTTTCAAGGATAGATCTTCGATCGGGCTACCATCAACTAAAGGTGAAAGAGCAGGATATCCCTAAGACAGCTTTTCGCACGCGCTACGGTCACTACGAGTTTCTTGTCATGTCTTTTGGATTGACCAATCCGCCAGCTGCTTTTATGGATCTGATGAACCGAGTGTGTC
Organism: Flaveria linearis; assembly: GCA_024085815.1. Lineage (NCBI taxonomy): Eukaryota > Viridiplantae > Streptophyta > Magnoliopsida > Asterales > Asteraceae > Flaveria > Flaveria linearis. The sequence continues at coordinate 52,144,765 of CM044010.1, read as the reverse complement.
GGCCGATGTTAGATAAATCAGTGATTGTGTTTATCGATGATATCCTGATTTATTCGAGGAGCGAGATAGAGCATGTCGGACACATTCGAGAAGTGTTGGAGACATTGAGAAGGGAGAAGCTGCATGCCAAGTTCTCCAAATGTGCATTCTGGTTGCGCGAAGTTCAGTACTTGGGTCATGTGGTGAATCCGGAGGGGATTATGGTGGATCTGGCAAAGGTGGAAGCTGTGATTCAATGGAAGTCTCCAAAGACGCCATCCGAGATCCGCAGTTTCTTGGGTTTGGCGGGCTATTACAGGAGTTCATTCAAGACTTCTCCAAAATCACTTCTCCACTTACCAAGTTGACCCGGAAAGATGTAAAGTTTGTATGGGGTCAAGCTCAAGAGAAGGCGTTTGAAGAATTGAAGACGAGGTTGACCCAGGCTCCTGTTCTGTCCTTACCCGATGGGAGTGAAGATTTGGTGGTTTATTCTGATGCCTCCTACTCAGGATTGGGATGTGTGTTAATGCAGAGAGGAAAGGTTATAGCCTATGTGTAGGATTCTATGTGCCCAAGACACTTAGAATATTGATGTGGTTAGTACGTTATGATCCAAGTCGGGTTATACCCAATAACAAGCTTAGCAAACTCCAATTAATATTTAATTGATGATATGATCATGTAATTAAATATTTACACCAATTTAGAAAAAGGGTTTTCAAAATAAGTTGCATATGAGATGGAACAATTTATTAGGATATTTTGTTCAATAATATTATTTGTAATGTTATTTAAGTAAGTTAGATAACATTATAAATTAAAATGGAAGTGTATGGATTATACAATTAAAAGGTTAGTTGTATATATCTAATAAGAGGACTAGTAGACAATATATGTGTGTGTTAGTATCAAAATTTATAAAAGAAAACCTCTTTTTTATAACATGTAAACCGTCCCCCTTTATGTAAGTGGGAGACACATGTGCTCCACTAAGATATTCTCTTGAAACACACACACATGCATTTGTTCATTTAACTAGACAAGATGCTCTCTCTTTCCCATTCATTCTTGCATGCAACCAGACCAAAAACACTCTCCTCTTTCTCTCCAAAGAGCTACGGTTTCAGCAGCAGGTTTGAAGGGTTTTGAGCTGAGTTTTGAGTTGTTCTTGGTGTAAAATCTTCCTAACAAGTAGGTGTTTGCAAGGAGGCTTGGGGTATACAAGCTTGAGGACTTCTACTCTTGAAGTCTTGGCCATTTTCAGCCTCATTTCTGCTCCACTTTTGGTCGATTTTTGCTGCTGCAGTATGGTAGCTTCACAGCTCAATGAAGCTGTGATTTTATGTAGTTTTACATATGTTCATAGCTTGCTTATTCACATAAATGATCCTTTGCTCTTTGGGTTTGTTTTATACATTAATATGGTCATCTAATGAACATATTTTTCAGCTTATAAACAAGTTTATAAAGTTGTAATTCCGCTGCGTTTTCAGAAAGTTTAAATGGTTAAACTATGATTTTATGTTCTAACAAACCCTACACTGGCATCAAGAGCCGGTTATGTGGATAGCTTGCTTGTTTTTTGTCCTTTAAAATTGGTTTTAAAGGATGATTATCAACAAATTATAGGCTGATTTTGGTGGATTGAATAAATCCCATGTCTTTCAAAGTTATATCTTCATGCTTATGATTAAAGTTTGAAAGATAGGAATGTCAATTGGTTGGTATATTTGGATGTTGTTTGTTTGGACAAACAAACCCTAATTTTCAGTTTATGTTGGCTGAAAATTTGGGGTTTGATGGGGTATTTTTGTTTGTTGAATGATATTAATGATTGTTCATATGTTAGTGTGCAAAACCTAGCCTTTGGCTTTTTGATTTGGATGATTGGAATGGTTGTTTTAATTCATTCAATTGGGTTGTAATATTTATGTTTATTATTTGGGTTGTAATTATTTATTCATTTGGTTATGTAATAAATAGATTAGGTGCATTTCTTTTATAGAAAAATGTATTAGGATATAATTTTTGTAAAAGGAAGATGCACAAGATGAAGACCCAAAGATGGACATCAAAGACATGGACCTTGAAGTATTTGGATATGGATTCAAGTGGGAGTCCATGGACACATATAATGTGTCATTACAAACCCTTAAGAAAGACCTTATGACAACACTTGTATGGAAAACAAGTTTATGCTTGTTTGAATGTTTGTTGTTAGATTGTTTGGTTGATATTTGGACATATATTACAAACTCATTAACAAACTTAACAAGCTGAAAATTGATGGTTCTTAATCATTAAAAGTTAATAAAAGGTTATTAAAAAGGATTAATGATTTTATAATAAATGGGTTTTATTAAAAGAACCATAGGGTATCTTGTATTTGAAAGCATGCAAATACAAGTACATAGAGTTTTCTAAACTAGAATTATGAAACCTCTAAATATTCAAATCCCTTCTAAAATAAGTCAAACACCATCCTATTATACAACACTTGAACCATTTGAGAACTTGATGTGGGATAAAGGTCACCTAACCACAATAGAGGGAACTTATGAGTTTGAGGTGGGTTTGGCATATTTATGGGATAAAGGTCACCTAACCACTAATATTAGCAAATCCACACGTGTGTCTAAGTAGGACGACTTAATTTGGAAATCATGCATTAGGATCACACTGAAGCATGATGTACAAAGGGTGTTGATGGGATAAACATGCCAAACAAACATAAGATGTTTAACCGATCCCATACGCTAGAAATTGTAATAGGTTACAATTGTCAAATGTTGACAACCTTGTTAATTTAAATAAAGGGATAAAGGTCACCTAACCGATATTTAAATGTAACGTTGAATTCTAGATTTTAATTATTAATTGTCTATGTGACGTATAGGGTATTCATGATTAAAATGTAATTTTTCAGAAATACTAATAAGAACTTTGTAAATTTTGTAAAATGGCCGCAAACAACAACAACACAAACCCGACCGTCCATAACCTATCACTAAGAACAATCCTTGAAAAGGAACGTCTAAACCATGGAAACTTCAAGGATTGGTACCGAAACTTGAGAATCGTTCTCAAGCAAGAAAAGAAGTCCTGTGTGTTAGACGATCCCATTCCTGATCAACCCGATGAGAATGACGTTGAGGCCTTTGCCGAGTGGGTCAAGTACACCGAGGACTTTGTGCAAGTCACATGTCTCATGCTAGGAAGTATGATTACCGATTTGCAAAAGGACTTTGAGAACCACAATGCCTATGACATGATCACCCAGTTGAAGGAAATGTTCCAACAACAATCAAGGGTGGAGCACTTTAAAACGGTTCGAGCACTCCATGCATGTCGGATGGACGAGACCCAATCGGTGTCATCTTACGTTTGTAAAATGAAGAGCCATATTGATCGCCTTGAAAGGCTTAACTGTCGTGTGTCCAAGAGTTGGCAACGGATTTGATCCTCAACTCTCTATCCAAGAAGTTTTATAGCTTTGTTATGAATTATAACATGAATGGATGGGACAAGAGTATTGGTGAGCTTCACTCAATGCTCAAAACGGCCGAGGCGGGCATGGGTAGAAAGGTTCTACCGGTCCTCACGATCAATGAAGGAGGTAGTAGGAAGAGGCACCTCCCTGACCCTAGGGCAAGTGTTGCAAGAGGGAAGGGGCATGTCAAAAGGAAGGGTAAGGGAAAAGCAAAAATGGAACCGCCCAAACATAAAGAAAAGAAGCAAAAGGTTGCTCGTGATGACCCATGTTTTGAGTGTGGTGAGGTAGGCAATTGGAAACGCAATTGTCCGGTCTATCTCAAAGCGTTGAGATCAAATAGAGATGCGGGGCAAACCTCAGGTACAATTTTTATGATACATGTTGAGCTAAATGTTATTTCTTCTAACACACGGGTATTAGATACCGGATGTGGAACTCATATTTGCAATTTGTTGTAGGGGTTCAAAAGAAGTGAGCATTATGCAAAAGGGGAAACTAGTCTCTTCATGGGGAATGGTGCAAAGGTTGACGTGGAAGCCCAAGGAGACTACATTTTGAAGCTTCCAAGTGGTTTGGAAGTTATTTTAAAGAATGTTTTGTATGCTCCTAGTTTGACTGGGAACATTATTTCTGTTTCCCGTTTAAGACAATGTGATTATGATTTCAAGTTTGTTGACAATGATATTCATGTTTCTTTAAATCATATGTTTTATTTTAAGGCTATACCTTGTAATGGTATTTATGAATTGGTTCATGAAAACACAACATATGATAGCTCAATGTACCAAGCAACCACCAAAAGGCTCAAATTAGATTTGAGTGATTCCTATCTTTGGCATTGTCGTCTTGGTCACATAAACAAGAATCGTATGCAAAAACTCCAAAAGAATGGTCTTTTGAAAACTAATGAAAATGATTCATTTGATGTATGCGAGTCTTGTTTACAAGGTAAAATGACAAAGGCCCCTTTTAGTGGGACTAATGAAAGGGCAAAGGATTTATTAGGAATCATGCATTCGGATGTATATGGACCTTTTAAACCAATAACTAGGAATGGTGAAAGATACTTCATTACCTTTACCGATGACTATAGTCGTTATGGGTATGTGTACTTCTTAAGACACAAACATTAATCTTTTGAAATGTTCAAAATCTTCAAGAATGAAGTAGAAAATCAACTCAACAAAACGGTCAAGATTCTTCGTACAGATAGAGGAGGTGAATACCTAAGTAGTGAATTTCAAGAGTATCTTAGAAGTTGTGGGATTGTCTCACAACTTACTCCACCTGGAACACCATAACATAATGGTGTGTCTGAGAGGAGGAATCAGACTCTATTGTATATGGTTCGATCTATGATGGCTAGAAGTACACTACCTCTATCATTTTGGGGTTTTGCGTTGCTCTCCGCGGCCTGTATTTTAAATATGGCCCCAACCAAGAAAGTGGAAAGGACACCTTTTGAAGTATGGCATGGAAGGGTTCCATCATTATCATATTTAAAAGTTTGGGGGTGTGATGCTTATCCTAAGCAACACACTTAAAACAAACTGGAAGCCCGATCCACAAAGTGTATCTTCATTGGATATCCTAGAGATTGTATTGGATATTATTTCTATGATCCGACAGAACAGAAAGTGTTTATTGCTTGAAAGGTAGAGTTCTTGGAAACTAAGTTTCTTTCGGAAGAAACTAGTGGAAAAGCAGTGGAACTTGAAGAGGTTCAAGATTCACAAGACGATACACAATTGGTTTATACTAGCAATCAACATTAGAATTTTGAGAATGATCATATGGATGATCAAGATACACAAAACGTTCGCAAATCTGGTAGAATTAGTGTTCCTCCTGAGAGATATGGATTTTTCATGGATGGATGCTATGTGGTAGATTCAGATAAACCAACCACATACCATGAGGCAATGTCAAAACCTGATTTTGACAAATGGCAAGAAGCCATGAACGTTGAGATGCAATCCATTTATGATAACCAAGTTTGGGAATTGGTTACACCACCTCTTAAGTCCAAGATAGTTGGAAGTAAGTGGGTTTTCAAGAAGAAAACCAATATGCACGGAAACTTGAATACCTATAAAGCTAGACTTGTAGCAAAAGGTTTCACTCAAACTCAAGGGGTTGATTATGATGAAACCTTTTCGCCTGTCGCAATGCTAAAGTCTATCAGGATATTGTTTGCCATAGCAGCATATTATGACTATGAGATTTGGCAAATGGATGTCAAAACCGCTTTCCTTAATGGATATCTTGAGGAAGATGTCCATATGAAACTGCCTGAAGGTTTTGTCGATCCAAAACAGCCTGAAGGTTTTGTCGATCCAAAACATCCTAACAAGGTATGCAAGTTAAAGAAATCAATCTATGGATTGAAACAAGCATCAAGAAGTTAGAATCACCGTTTTAATAATGAAGTAAAGAAATTTAGCTTCATCAAAAACGCTGATGAAGCTTGTGTGTATAAGAAAGCTAGTGGGAGCATTATTACTTTCCTTGTATTATATGTCGATGACATTCTACTAATTGGAAATGACATTCCAACCTTGGAGGGTGTAAAAACCTGGCTTGGAAGCTGTTTTTCCATTAAGGATCTTGGTGAGGCCACCTATATTTTGGGAATAAAGATCTATAGGGATAGATCAAGGCGGTTAATAGGTTTAAACCAAAGTACATACATTGAAAAGATCTTGAAAAGGTTCAAGATCAAGAATTCTAAGAAAGATTTGGTACCTATTCAAAAGGGGACTATATTGAGCTCATCTTAATGCCCTAGTTCAAAGTTTGAACAAGAAAGAATGAATGGAGTCCCATATGCATCTACTATAGGATCCATCATGTAAGTAATGATATGTACTAGGCCAGACATGTCATGTGCTCTAAGCATGACAAGTAGATATCAACAGAATCCTAGTAATAGTCATTGGATGGCTGTTAAGAGTATTTTGAAATACCTTAGAAACACTAAGGATATGTTCTTAATATATGGATCTGGTGAGGAGGAGCTCGTTGTAAACGGTTACACGGATGCGAGTTTCCAAACTGATCGAGATAATTCTCGATCACAGTCAGGATATGTCTTCATTATGAATGGAGGAGCAGTCTCTTGGAAGAGCTCAAAGAAAGATGTAGTGGCACTATCTACAACAGAATCAGAATACATCGTCGCTTCATTGGCAGCTCAAGAAGCTACGTGGCTTAGGAAGTTCATTGCTGATCTAGGGGTTGTTGCTACCATTCAAGACCCCCTAGAGATCTTTTGTGACAACGAAGGTGTGATTGCTCAAATCAAGGAACCTCGTGCTCATCAAAAGACTCGGCACATTGAACGGAGATTCAACTACATAAGGGATGAAGTTGAAAAGGGGAAGATATGTATTCGCAAAGTTCATACTAATCAAAACATTGCGAATCCATTCACGAAGCTCCTAGATAGGTCAAAGCATGAAAGTCATACATGTGCCTTAGGACTTCGATATTCTAGTGATTGGACTTGATCAAATTTTGTATTTGGATATGTGGAACTCTTTATTATTAGATAAAATTATTTGGTTATAATGTTTCAATTAATGTTCCAATTTAGCATGTTTAATCCATGAGTAAATTGTTTACTCTAAATGTTCGTAGTCGTTCAGACTTGTGGGAACAAGTGTGAGGGTAATACTATTATGAACTTGGATTTGTTGATATTCATAAGGATGAATATAGAGCAATGGGTTGCAACCAAGGTTCATAGATATTTGTGGGATACAAATATTGGACTAACCCGCATCTCAAATTTTACTACATGGAATCTTATCGATTGATCATAAGTAAATTTGAGTAAAGGCGAATATCATTTGGTATCCTCCGACCTGAGATACATATTGGGTTTTGATATTCACCAAGTATTATACCTTGAGCTAATTCTTTACTGTCCTGAAATAGTGGACAGTACATAAGGGTATGTTCAGGTATAACACGAGGTGTTTGTGAGAAACGTACGTAGTCAAGATGGAATTTGTTCCTCTTATTCATTGAGAGTTAGATGTCTAAGGCCTGATTATGTTAAATCAACAAGGAATGATCATTCCGTGTCCTTGGATTTAACATGACATCTGTAACAAAAGGATAGATGATTGATTCACCTAAATCATTTCAAGTAGGGTACTTGAAAGGGATGATGTTATTGAATGGCTATAAGTCATGCGTATTAAGGGTAGTAAACCGTTGTTAGGCGGTATTTACTGCTTGCATCAATCTTCTATGATCTTGGGCAAGTGGGACATTGTAGGATTCTATGTGCCCAAGACTCTTAGAATATTGATGTGGTTAGTACGTTATGATCCAAGTCGGGTTATACCCAATAACAAGATTAGCAAACACCAATTAATATTTAATTGATGATATGATCATGCAATTAAATATTTACACCAATTTAGAAAATGGGTTTTCAAAATAACTTGCATATGAGATGGAACAATTTATTAGGATATTTTGTTCAATAATATTATTTGTAATGTTATTTAAGTAAGTTAGATAACATTACAAATTAATAATGGGAGTGTATGGATTATACAATTAAAAGGTTAGTTGTATATATCTAATAAGAGGACTAGTAGACAATATATGTGTGTGTTAGTATCAATATTTATAAAAGAAAACCTCTTTTTTATAACATGTAAACCGTCCCCCTTTATGTAAGTGGGAGACACACATGCTCCACTAAGATATTCTCTTGAAACACACACACATGCATTTGTTCATTTAACTAGACAAGATGCTCTCTCTTTCCCATTCATTCTTGCATGCAACTAGACTAAAAACACTCTCCTCTTTCTCTCCAAAAAGCTACGGTTTCAGCAGCAGGTTTGAAGTATTTTGAGCTGAGTTTTGAGTTGTTCTTGGTGTAAAATCTTCCTAACAAGAAGGTGTTTGCAAGGAGGCTTGGGGTATACAAGCTTGAGGACTTCTACTCTTGAAGTCTTGGCCATTTTCATCCTCATTTCTGCTCCACTTTTGGTCGATTTTTGATGCTGCAGTAAGGTAGTTTCACAGCTCAATGAAGCTGTGATTTTATGTAGTTTTACATACGTTCATAGCTTGCTTATTCACATAAATGATCCTTTGTTCTTTGAGTTTGTTTTATACATTAATATGGTCATCTAATGAACATATTTTTCAGCTTATAAACAAGTTTATAAAGTTGTAATTCCGCTGCGTTTTCAGAAAGTTTAAATGGTTAAACTATGATTTTATGTTCTAACAAACCCTACACTATGCATCCCGACAGTTGAAAGTTCATAAGGTTAATTACCCTACTCATGACTTGGAGCTAGCAGCTGTGGTCTTTGCATTAAAGATTTGGAGGCACTATCTCTACGAGACGAAGTGCACCATCTTCACCGACTACAAGAGCTTGAAGTACTTATTCGAGCAGAAGCATTTGAATATGAGGAAAAGGCCATGGTTGGAGCTTATAAAGGATTATGACTGTGAGATCCATTACCATCCGGGGAAAGCCAATGTGGTGGCGGATGCCCTTAGCCGAAAGGAGAGGCCCGAGCCAATTCGGGTGAAGGCGTACCAGCTGATCATGACCTCTGATGTGATGAAGCAGGTCAAAGAGTTTCAAGATGAGGCTTTGAAGGACAAACATCTTAACTCCGAAGGTCTGGTCGCAGAATTAGGTGAAAACACATTTGGTGTTAGAACCCGGTTTGGACGTATGTGGATTCCTCGTCTTGGGGATCTACGAGTGAAGATCATGGATGAGGCTCACAAGACTCGATACTCTATTCATCCCAGTACTACCAAGATGTATCAAGACATGAAGAAAGATTATTGGTGGCCGGGTATGAAGCGCGACGTGGTGGAGTATGTGAGTAGTGCCTTACTTGTTTGCAAGTGAAGGCCGAGCACCAGAAGCCGTATGGAAGGATTCAACCCTTGGATATACCGGAATAGAAGTGGGATCACATCACCATGGATTTCATTACGAATTTGTCACGTACTCCGAAAGGGTATGATGCTATATGGGTGATTGTCGACCGCTTGACGAAGAGTGCTCACTTCCTACAGATGTGTGAGACATATTCATCCGAGAGGTTGGCAGATCATTTCATTAAAGAGATTGTGGCTCGTCATGGTGTGCTGGTGTCTATTGTGTCTAATCGTGACACCCGTTTACATCCAAATTCTGGAAGAAATTCCACGATACGATGGGAAGAGGTTACATATTAGCACGACTTATCATCCCCAGACTGATGGTCAGTCAGAAAGGACCATTCAGACACTGGAAGACATGCTTTGGGCATGTGTGATTGATTTCGGGGGAAGTTGGGATGACCACATACCGTTAGCTGAATTCTCATATAACAACAACTATCATGCCAGCATTGGTATGCCACCTTATGAGATGCTATACGGTAGGCGATGCAGAACACCTATATGTTAGGGTAATATTGGTCAAAAAGAGTTAGGGAGCGTCGAGGTGATCGAGGCTACGATTGAAAAGCTTGAAAGGATCAAGGCCTTCATGAAGGCAGCCAAAGATAGACAGAAGTCGTATGCTGATAAACGACGCAGGCCGATTGAGTTCCAGGTGGGTGACCGGGTTATGTTGAAGGTCTCACCTTGGAAGGGTATCATTCGGTTCAGAAAGCAGGGCAAGCTGAGCCCGAGATATATGTGCCCTTTCGGAATCATTGCTCGAGTAGGAGAAGTGGCCTATAGGATGGAGTTACCAGATAAGTTAAGTGGAATTCACCCGACATTCCACGTATCTCATCTGAGAAAGTGTTTGGAAGATGATGATATGGTTGTACCACTGGAAGACATCGAGGTGGATGAACAACTCAATTATCTGGAGCAACCAGTGGCAATCATTGACCGAAAAGAGAAGAGGCTGAGGAATAAAGTGGTCCCACTTGTGCATGTATAGTGGAAGCACAGAAAGGGATCCGAGTCTACGTGGGAAACTGAAGAAGAAATGAGACAACATTACCCACGTTTGTTCGAGGAATAACAGGTTTCGGGGACGAAATCTATTTAAGGGGGGTGGACTTGTAACACCCGGTTATTTTTACAAAAAGAATAAAGTGAAGAAAAAGAAAGAAAAGATATTTTACCCAAGTTAAGGGGTAAAAAGTGTCAAAAGGACAAAGAAAATAAAAAGTAGGTGCATAAAGGAGATATGGCAGCCCATAATCTCCTGCACATTTCATTTCATTCGATTCTAGAGAGAGAAAGAGCAGAATTTGGGTTTTTGAAGGAAGAACAAGAAGAAGTCAAATTCGAGTGGGTTTCTAGGCGGTTGAACTCAATTGCAAATGAGTTTGGGAGAAGCCATACTCAAGAGCTGCAAAGGTGAGTTCTAAGACCCCTATTTTACACGTATTTGAAGGAATTTGGGGCTGGAACACATCTACAAACTATTTTCGAGTATTTGGGTGAAAAACCCATTCATGTATGTATGTGTAAGTGTATGATTCGTTTGGGGCTGTTATGAACATAAGGTTTTTAAGGCAAACTATGAATTTTCAGCATGATGTTCGACTAGGTACTGTTGATGTATGTTTTTAGGTGATTTCCTACGATGTGTATGATGTTTAAGTAATTTCTAAGTGTGTAGAATGGTAGATCTGTGCTAAGGATGGCTTGAGATGATGATTGAGATCTGAAAATGGCACAGGTAAAGTTGCAGTCCCATTTACTCATCCGCATTAACTAATGCGGATGGCTAAGGAAATGCGGCTAAGGCATTTACACAGCCACATTAACTAATGCGGATAGCTAAAATAAATGCGGCTAAGGCATTTACTCAACCGCATTAACTAATGCAGATAGCTAAAATAAATGCGGCTAAGGCATTCACTCAGACGCATTAACTAATGCGGACAGATAATGAAATACGGCTAAGGCATTTACTCAGCCGCATTAACTAATGCGGACAGTTAAAGAAATGCGGATGACATTTGCTCACCCGCATTAACCAATGCAGACAGAAAAAGAAAATGCGGATAAACACATAGAATAAATTCTGACTTTTAGGAAAATAAGTGATGTAGGCTCTGACCTAGGAGAATCCCGGGGGTTATGAAAGTTTATTTTTAGGGTCATAGATGGTATGATGGGCATGTAATGATATCTGCTTGATGTTTATGCATAATGATGATGATGATGTTGCATGGTTATACAAGATGTATGTTATGTATGTATGATGCCTTGCATGATGATGTCTGAATGATATGTGTATGTTCCTTATGATAATGTATGTTTATCTTTCCCATGTCTTTACTGTAGGATTCTATATGCCCAAGACACGTAGAATGTTGATGTGGTTAGTACGTTATGATCCAAGTCGGGTTATACCCAATAACAAGCTTAGCAAACAACAATTAATATTTAATTGATGGTATGATCATGCAATTAAATATTTACACCAAATTTAGAAAATGGGTTTTCTAAATAAGTTGCATATGAGATGGAACAAATTATTAGTACATTTTGTTCAATGATATAATTTGTAATGTTATTTAAGTGTGTTAAATAACATCACAAATTAATAATAGGAGTGTTAGGATTATACAATTAAAAGGTTACTTGTATATCCTAATTAAAAGACTAGTTAATATGTGGTGTGTTTTATTTTTGAGGGGGAAACCTTTTTTAAAACCCAATTCGGCCGCCCCCCCTTGGGTTCTCATTGGACCTTTTGCTTTGTAAACCATAACCACATTAACTTGTCTTGAAGACTTCTCTTTCACACACCAATCTCATTACATGCAAACAAAAGAACTCTCTCTCTCTCTCAAGAAACTCACGGCCAGGTAGCTGTCTTCTTTGGAGTTTTTGGAGCTCTTTTGGTGTTGATTTCTCCCTAGCAAGAAGTGTTTGCTATTAAGCTTTCGCTATACTAGCTTGAGGACCTCCACACTTGAAGTCTTGGTCGATTTGAGCATTCATCATCCTTCTTCTCTTGGTCGATTTAACTGCTGGAAGGAGGTAGTTTGTCAGCTTGTTTGGTTGTCACATTATGAATGTTTTATGTGTTTATATAGCTTGCTTATTCACATATTAAAGATCCTTTTGATTTGGTTTTGTTATTCATCTTAAAACATCGTTTAGAACTTGAAATTTTCAGCTTATAAACATGTTATAAAGCTATACTTCCGCTGCGTTTTTCAGAAAGTTTAATGGGTTAAACTACGTTTTTGTGTTCTAACAAACCCTTCAATGGCATCTAGAGCCGGTTATGTTGATAGCTAGCTTGTATGGTCTTTAAAAATTTGTTTTATGGACTTTAAAACCCCTTTAGGGGCGGCTATGTTTTGTATGATTGATTTCCCAAACTTTCAAGGTCATGTCACACATGCTAGTGATTAAACCTTGAAAGATATATATTATGATATGTTGATTGTTTGGACAATGTTTAAAACCCAAAATTTCAGTTTATGTTGGCTGAAAATTTGGTGGTTTTAAGTGGAGTTTCATTATATGTTTGGATGATATGATCATTGGATGTTAGTGTGCATAACCTAGCCTTTGGCCTTATGATTAGGATGATTGGAATGGTTGTTTTTATTCATTCAATTGGGTTGTAATCTTTATGTTTATCATTTGGGTTATAATTATTTATTCATTTGGTTATGTAATTGCTAGATTAAGTGCATTTCTTTTATTAGAAAAAATGTATTAGGATACAATTTTTGTAAAAGGAAGATGCACAAGATTAAGACCCAAAGATGGACATCAAAGACATGGACCTTGAAGTATTTGGATATGGATTCAAGTGGGAGTCCATGGACACATATAATGTGTCATTACAAACCCTTAGGAGAGACCTTATGACAACATTTGTGATGGCAAACAAGTGTTGTCAACTTAGTGGCTATGGTTATACACTCATGTTTATATGTTTATGCTTGTTTGATTGTTTGTTGTTTGATTGTTTGGTTGATATTTAGTCATACATTACAAACTCATTAACAAACTTAACAAGCTGAAAATTGATGGTTCTTAAAAGTTAATAAAAGGTTATTAAAATGATTTAATGATTTTAAAGATTAAAATAGGTTTTAATCAAAGGACCATAGGGTACCTTGTATTTGAAAGCATGCAAATACTAGTACATAGAGTTTTCTAAACTACAATTATGAAACCTCTAAATATTCAAAAAAAAAAAAACAAGATCAATACTGTCCTTTTACACAATACTTAAGTCACTTGGGAACTCTTAGTGGGATAAATGTCACCTAACCATTTTGAGGGAATTTATGACTTAAGGTGAGAATGCCATATTCGTGGGATAAAGGTCACCTAACCACTCATTTTGGCAAACTCACACGTGTGTGTAAGTAGGATGTCTGGATTTGCAAACCATGTTAAATGGATCACCTACAATATGGTTTCCAAATGGTGTTGATGGGATTAACACGCCAACTTTACATATGATGTTTAAAGTCGATCCCATTCCTCTAGAAGTTGCAAATGGTTGCAACCGTCAATCGTTGACCACCTTATTAATTTAAATCGTAAGATAAAGGTCACCTAACCACAATTTAAATGTAATGTTGGGTTGTAGATTTTTATATAAAAAAATGACCTTAAAAGGCATTAATTATTAAAAAATAGCAATATTGAAAGTACTAAAATAGATCTTTGTCAAATTTTGTAGATGGCCACCAATAATGAAAATCACGGTAACTCATCCGCGTCCAACCAATCATTACGAGCGATCCTCTAAAAGAAACGTCTAAATCATAACAACTTTATTGATTGGTATCGAAACTTGAGAATCGTTCTCAAGCAAGAGAGAAGATCATATGTTTTAGACGACCCTATCCCCGATCAACCTACTGAGGATGATGAGGAGGCCTACAACGATTGGCTGAAGTACACTGAGGACTCCGTCCAAGTGTCTTGTCTCATGCTAGCGAGCATGACTCCGGATCTCCAAAAGGAGTATGAACATCACGGAGCTTACGACATGATAACCCAGCTGAAGGAAACGTTCCAACAGCATGCAAGGGTTGAGCGCTTTGAAACAGTTCGAGCACTCCATGCATGTCGTATGGACGACAACCAATCTGTTTCATCTTATGTACTTAAGATGAAAAGTAATATTGACCGCCTCCAGAGGCTTAATTGTCCCGTCTTGAAGGAATTGGCGACGGATTTGATCCTAAATGGCCTTACCAAGAAGTTCGAGACATTCGTGTTGAGCTACAACATGAATGCTTGGGACAAAAGCATTGGTAAGCTTCACTCAATGCTCAAAACGGCCGAGGTGGCCATGGGTAAAAGGGTCTTACCCATCCTCACCATCAATGAAGGTGGGAACAACAAAAGGCCTCATCCCGCACCCAAGGCAAATGTTGCCAAGGGTAAGGGACCCGTTTGGGGAAAGGGGAAAGGGGTGGCAAAGATGCTACCCGAACCACAAGAGAAGAAGCAAAAGGTTGCTACTAATGACCCATGCTTCAAGTGTGGGGAGATAGGACATTGGCAAGGAATTGTCCTGTCCATCTCCAAGAGTTGAAAGCGAAGAGGGATGCCGGGCAGACCTCAGGTACGATATACATGATTCATATTGATCTTAATTTTACATCTTCTAACACATGGGTATTGGATACCGGATGTGGAACTCATAATTGCAATTTGTTGCAGGTGTTCACAAGAAGTAGGGACTTCAATCAAGGGGATGTTAGCCTCTTCATGGGCAATGGAACTAAAGTCTTAGTTGAAGCTCGTGGGGACTACATCCTAAAACTTCCAAGTGGCTTGGATGTTATTTTGAAGAATGTTTTGTATGCTCCTAGTTTGACTAGGAACATTATTTCTGTATCCCAATTAAGACATTATGATTATGTATTATCCTTTATTGAAAATGATATTCATGTTTTTTAAATGATATGTTCTATTTTAAAGCTATTCCTATTAATGGTATTTATGAATTGGTTCATGAAAATACTTTAAATATTTCATTGTACCAAACTAACACCAAGAAACTCAAGTTGGATTTGAGTGACACCTATCTTTGGCATTGTCGTCTTGGTCATATAAACAAGAAACGTATACAAACACTTCAAAAGAATGGTCTTTTAATAACAAATGAATGTGATTCATTTGATGTTTGTGACTCTTGTTTACAAGGTAAAATGACTAAGGCGCCCTTTAGTGGAACTAACGAAAGGGCAAAAGATTTATTAGGAATCATACATTCAGATGTATGTGGTCCTTTTAAGCCAATGACTAGGAATGGTGAAAGATACTTCATTACCTTTACCGACGATTATAGTCGCTATGGGTATGTGTACTTATTAAGGCACAAAGATGAAGTTTTTGAAATGTTCAAAATCTTCAAGAATGAAGTAGAAAATCAACTCAACAAGTCAATTAAAGTTCTCCATACTGATAGAGGAGGTGAATACCTAAGTGATGCTTTTCAAGATCATCTTAGGAGTTGTGGGATTGTCTCACAACTCACTCCACCTGGAACACCACAACATAATGGTGTGTCTGAGAGGAGGAATCGAACCTTATTGGATATGGTCCGATCTATGATGGCTAGAAGCACATTGCCTCTATCATTTTTGGGTTTCGCTTTGCTCTCCGCGGCCCGTATTCTAAATATGGCCCCAACCAAAAAGGTGGAAAGGACACCTTTTGAGATATGGCATGGAAGAGTTCCATCCCTATCATACCTAAGGGTCTGGGGTGTGAGGCTTATGTTAAGACTCCCACCCCAAACAAGTTGGAAGTCTGATCCACCAAATGTATCTTTATTGGATATCCTATAGATTCTATAGATATTATTTCTATGATCCACTGGAACAAAAGATGTTTGTTTCCAGAAAGGGTGAGTTCTTAGAAGCAAAGTTCCTTATGGAAGGAGCTAGCAGTAGAACAGTGGATCTTGAAGAGGATCAAGAACCATAACCCGATGCACGTTTCGTTGAAACTAGCACTCAACATGAGGATGTTGAGGATGATCAAGGGGTTGATCAATACACACAAGACGTTCGCAGAAGTGGTAGAACTAGTAATCCGCCTGAAAGATATGGATTTTTCATGGATGGATGCTTTGTGGTAGATTCAGATGAACCAACCACATACTAGAATGCAGTGTCCAATTCGGATTATGACAAATGGCTTGAAGCCATGAACGTTGAGATGCAATCCATGTATGACAATCAAGTTTGGGAACTTGTTGTACCACCTCTTAATTCCAAGGTAGTTGGAAGTAAGTGTGTTTTCAAGAAGAAAACCGATATGCATGGATACTTGGATACTTACAAAAGCTAGACTGGTAGCAAAGGGTTTCACTCAAATTTAAGGGGTTGATTATGATGAAACCTTCTCACCTGTTGCGATGCTAAAGTCTATAAGGATATTGTTTGCCATAGCTGCTCATTATGATTATGAGATTTGGCAAATGGATATCAAAACAGCTTTCCTAAATGGATATCTTGAGGAAGATGTCTATATGGTTCAGCCTGAAGGTTTTGTCGATCCAAAACATCCTAATAAAGTATGCAAGTTAAAGAAATCAATCTATGGATTGAAACAAGCATCAAGAAGCTGGAATCACCATTTTGATGAGGAGGTAAAGAACTTTGGCTTCATCAAAAACGCTGATGAGGCTTGTGTGTATAAGAAGGCTAGTGGGAGCTCAATAACTTTCCTAGTATTGTACGTTGATGACATACTACTATTATGAAATGACATTCCAACCTTGGAAGGTGTAAAAACCTGGCTTGGAAGTTGTTTTTACATTAAGGATCTTGGTGAAGCCGCCTATATTCTGGGAATAAAGATCTATAGGGATAGATCAAGGCGGTTGATTGGTTTAAATCAAAGTGCATACATTGATAAAATATTGAAAAGGTTCAAGATGGAGAACTCTAAGAAAGGTACCGTACCTATTCAAAGAGGAACGATATTGAGTACGACTCAATGTCCTAGCTCAAAGGATGAGCAAGATAAAATGAAGGCAATCCCATACGCATCTGCTATTGGATCCATCATGTATGCGATGATATGCACTCGACCGGACATGTCATGCGCCTTAAGCATGACAAGCCGATACCAGCAAAATCCTGGAAACAGTCATTGGATGGCTGTTAAGAACATACTTAAGTACCTAAGGAGGACAAGAGATATGTTCCTAATCTATGGATCTGGTGATGAGGAACTCGTTGTAAAAGGTTACACGGATGCGAGTTTCCAAACCGATCGTGACGATTCATGGTCACAATCGGGATACATTTTCATTCTGAATGGATGGGCGGTCTCTTGGAAGAGCTCCAAGCAGGATGTGGTGGCTCTATCAACTACAAAATCAGAATACGTCGCCGCCTCATTGGTAGCTCAAGAAGCTGCATGGTTGAAGAAATTCATTGCCGATCTAGGGGTTGTCCCTTCCATTCAGGACCCCCTAGAGATTTTTTATGATAACGAGGGTACGACTGCTCAAATCATGGAACCTCGTGCTCATCAAAAGACTAGGCACATTGAGCGGAGATTCAACTACATACGAGATGAAGTTGAAAACGGAAAGATATGTATTCGCAAAGTTCACACAGATCAAAACATTATGGATCCTCTCACGAATCTCCTTGAAAAAGCAAAGCATGAAAGTCATGCTTGTGCCATGGGACTTCGATATTCTAGTGATTGGATTTGATCTGTAAATTTTGTATTTGGATATTTGGAACTCTTTATTATTTGAATAAAATTATTTGGTTATAATGTTTCAATTAATGTTCCAATTTAGCATGTTTAATCCATGAGTAAATTGTTTACCCTAAATGACCGTAGTATTTCATGCTTGTGGGAACAAGTGTGAGGGTAAGATTATTATGACCTTGGATTGGTTGATATTTATAAGGATGATTATAGAGCAATGGGTTGCTACCAAGGTTCATAGATATTTGTGGGATACAAATATTGGACTAACCCGCATCTCAAATTTTACTACATGGAATCTTATTGATTGATTATAAGTAAATTTGAGTAAAGGCTAATATCATTTGGTATCCTCAGACCTGAGATACATATTGGGTTTTGATATTCACCAAGTATTATACCTTGAGCTAATTCTTCACTGTCCTGAAATAGTGGACAGTACATAAGGGTATGTTCAGGTATGGCACGAGGTGTTTGTGAGAAACGTATGTAGTTAAGATGGAATTTGTTCCTCTTATTCGTTGAGAGCAAGATGTCTAAGGCCTGATTAAGTTAAATCAACAAGGAATGATGATTCTGTGTCCTTGGATTTAACATGACATCTGCAATAAAAGGATAGATGATTAATTCACCTAAATCATTTCAAGTAGGATACTTGAATGGGATGATGTTATTGAATGGCCATAATTCATGCGCATTAAGGGTAGTAAACCGTTGTTGGGCGGTATTTACTGCTTGCATCAATCTTCTATGAATCTTGGGCAAGTGGGAGATTGTAGGATTCTATATGCCCAAGACACGTAGAATGTTGATGTGGTTAATACGTTATGATTCAAGTCGGGTTATACCCAATAACAAGCTTAGCAAACACCAATTAATATTTAATTGATGATATGATCATGCAATTAAATATTTACACCAACTTTAGAAAATGGGTTTTCTAAATAAGTTGCATATGAGATGGAACAAATTATTAGTACATTTTGTTCAATGATATAATTTGTAATGTTATTTAAGTGTGTTAAATAACATCACAAATTAATAATAGGAGTGTTAGGATTATACAATTAAAAGGTTACTTGTATATCCTAATTAAAAGACTAGTTAATATGTGGTGTGTTTTATTTTTGAGGGGGAAACCTTTTTTAAAACCCAATTCGGCCGCCCTCCCGTGGGTTCTCATTGGACCTTTTGCTTTGTAAAACATAACCACATTAACTTGTCTTGAAGACTTCTCTTTGACACACCAATCTCATTACATGCAAACAAAAGAACTCTCTCTCTCTCTCTCAAGAAACTCACGACCAGGCAGCTGTCTTCTTTGGAGTTTTTGGAGCTCTTTTGGTGTTGATTTCTCCCTAGCAAGAAGTGTTTGCTATTAAGCTTTGGGTATACTAGCTTGAGGAACTCCACACTTGAAGTCCTGGTCGATTTGAGCATTCATCATCCTTCTTCTCTTGATCGATTTAGCTGCTGGAAGGAGGTAGTTTGGCAGCTTGTTTGGTTGTCACATTATGAATGTTTTATGTGTTTATATATGTTGGATCATGATGAGGCTGGTGCATCCAAAACCACTTCATAGTCATTTTTTGGTGCTACATTGAGGGGCTTCCGAAGCCAAGCAAGAGATCTTTCGAAAGTCTGAAAGAGCTTCCGAAGACAAAGTCTGAAAGAGCTTCCGAAGACAAAGTCTGAAAGAGCTTCCGAAGACAAAGTCTGAAAGAGCTTCCGAAGACAAAGTCTGAAAGAGCTTCCGAAGACAAAGTCTGAAAGAGCTTCCGAAGACAAAGTCTGAAAGAGCTTCCGAAGACAAAGTCTGAAAGAGCTTCTGAAGACAAAGTCTGAAAGTGCTTCCGAAGACAAAGTCTGATGAAAAAGCTGAAGACAAAGTCTGCTTCCGAAGACAAAGAATACTCCAAGCCTCGGAAGAAGCAGTCTTCCGAAGTATAAGTGGCTTCGGAAGAAGTTATTCTTCCGAAGTACTTTATCCTTCGGAAAGACATTGCTATGTCCAGCAGATAAAAGTATGGTCCCTTACAGTCCGCTGCAGACCTCTGATACAGCATGGCATCTTCCTAAAGAGCCATGTTGTTAACCATACTTTATTCTACTGTTCACCTTTTTATGATAATACATGTTACCAACTTTAGTTGGTGACAAAAGGTAAGTCAGGGACATGTCCTGACTACCAACTCTCAGGCAAAATGTCTGAAAGACCTCACCTAGAGTCTTGTAGTATAGATGTAAGGTTAGAGGTGTCCAGCTGGTATCAAAGTATATCCGGCTATAGGTAGTATTATATATATCTTCTCCCTGTAAATCTTTAGACAAGCAATTTGAGTCCAAGAGTCTTGTAATCCTTTGAGTTGAGAAGCAATATATAAAAGTACCTTGAAAATTTACTTGTTGTGTTAATTTTCTTACTGCTTGTTACTTGTTATATTGTGATCAACTCTTCATAGACTACTTGCCGAGTGTTGTTCACAGTGAGTTGAGAGAAAAACCACCCACATATTCAATCCTGCAATTGGTATCAGAGCACCAGGCTCTTGATTGTGAGATCTTACCATCCAAATCAACCTGTTTTTCACTCCTCACTACAAACCACTCACTCAAATGGCTGCTCTCTCCAAGGCTGATATGGAAACCGGTACCATGACCAAGTCCCCACTGATCACCCCTGAAGACTTTGACACATGGTGTATCAGAATGGAAGGCTTCATCAAGTGTCAAGATTCAAGGATGTGGGACTCCATTGTCAATGGTCCTTTCATACCAAGCACCACTTCTGCCACTGGTAATCATCATTCCAAAAGATGTTGATGATTACTCAGAAGAAGACAGGAAGAGAATAGAGCTGGATCAAAGGGCTATGACTTCTCTCCAAACTGCTTTCCCCAACTCCGTCTACAGACGCTTCAAGAAGTGCAAAACTGCCAAAGATCTATGGGAAGCACTGAAGCTGATGTATGAAGGATCCAAGGAAACCCAAGAGAACAAGAAGGATCTCTTGAAGCAGCAGTTTGAGAACTTTACTTTCAAGGCTGGTGAGACCTTGACTCAACAATACTTCAGGTATGTTGAGCTAGTAGATACTCTGGAGGATATTGGAGTTGCTCTTGAGAACAGAGACATAGTTAGGAAGTTCATGTCTTCCCTTCCTAAACTATGGATACATTACTGTGTTGTAATCAAGAGAACTTCGGACCTTAAGACTCTTACTCTGACAGAGTTGTATGGTATCCTAAGTGCATTCCAGATGGAGATGAACATGCAGAACTCCTCTGGTCACTCCAATAACCAACAGAGTTCAGCCCTTCATGTGGTTGAAAGGGAAACCATAGAACCACAACATCAGTTGCTATGTTACCCTGACAACTCACACAGCGGACCTTACATTACTCTACCTGAGATTCCAAAGTCTCAAAAGGTTCAACACAACCCTTCTCAAGATAGTTGTGCCTTTGTCTCTGGAAGTGGACACTCTAGTGATTTTCAATACTGCTTTGATGATCTTGAGTGCTTCAGTCCAGATGATGTGGAGTATATGGATATTGTCTAGCAGATGGCTCTTTTAACTTACAGAGCGAAGAAGTTCTTCAAGAGAACTGGAAGGCAATTCCCTCAAAACCCAGTCAACAGCAAGTTTGGGTTTGATAAGAGCAAAGCAAGGTGTTACAACTGCAACCAACTTGGACACTTTGCTAGGGAATGCAAAGCTCCCAAGAACAACCCGGGAACCCCACAGGCCTCCACACATCCCACTGCTCCAAAGCATGAAGAAAAGTCAACTGAAACAGCTGCTGTTGCTCAAGAAGTTGACTGGAGCTTCATGGTACAGGATGTGACTCCTGCTCAAGCACTCATAGCCGGAACAGATGATGATCAGGTATATGAACATCTTTGTACTGCTGCCTGTATTGCTAAAGTTAAACTTTATAATGATTACATTTCGGAAATCAGATCTGAGGTTGAGTCTTTAAATGTGCTAAAATCTGACTTTAAGAGAGCTGAATCTGACTATCAAAAGAAAATTGAGGAGTTAGAGAAAACTGTGTCTCTTTTAAAACATGAAAAGACTAATTATAAGACTCAAATTAAAGATCTGATATCCAAACTGTCTGAGGTTCAAGCCTAGTTGGTCACAGCTGAGGCTCAGGCAAGGAAGCAAGCTATTGCTGAGCAAAGCTTCCAAACTATTCTTGCATCAACCTCTCATTCCAAAATGTTTTATCAAATCAAAGAAAGGTTGGGAACCAATGAAATAGCTCCACCACACTCTTATGAGTCTATTAGACTACCTAGATGTGGTACTGAAGGGCAAGAGGTTCCAACTGCTGACCCTTCTCCGTTGGAACTAAAGGATGAGGCAAAAATAGTAGCCACCACAGGGGAGAAACAGGAGGACACACTCATCTCCACCTGTGAAGACCAAATCCTAACCACCAAGGCAAGAAGAAGCAGAGCTAAAGCTGCTAGAAGGACTGCCAAGAAGGTTGCAGAGTCCAAGCTTAAGATCGACCCAAAGCAAAAGGGTGTCTTCATCTCTGCCGGATTTCAAGTGGTAGGTACTTCTGATTCAGGAAAGGAGTGTAATACCAGCACTCCTGTCCTACTGAAGGATCAAAAGTTGAAAGGAAAAGTTGCTGATGAAGAGAAGAAACCCAAGAAACAGCAACCTGCAAGTTCCCAGAAGACTAACATTGCCTGCATAATGTGTGGTCTGCACAACCACATGGCTAAAGATTGTTACTACAATCCAGCAAGCACACATTATGCAAATAATGTTAGGAAAGAAGGAGTCAGAGAAGATTTCTCAGTTGGACCACTTCAAAAGGTCCAAATGATGAAAAAGGGAAAGTTGGTCTCGGAAGCCAAGTTGCTTTCGGAAGAAACTGCTTCTTCCGAAGGGAAAATGGCTTCGGAAGCCAAACCTTCTAAGGTTCGGAAGAACAAGAAGGCTCCCTTGAAACCATCTCAGAAGAAGACTACTTCGGAAGAAAAGGTGGTGAAGGCTTCTTCCGAAAAGAAAGAAGCTTCGGAAGAAGGCCATGCTGCACAAGCTTCAACAAGCTCATCTTCAAAGATCAACCAAGGGATGGATTGGAAGATCAAGGAAGATGCTGCAGCCCAAACCTCTTCTTCAACAATGACCTCTATTGAACCCCAATGCATATCTTTTGGTTCAATTATGTCACTATCTTTGGAAGAGCCCAAAACCAGCAAGGCTTGGGCTTCCAAACAAAACTAACCATCTCATCTTATGTGCAGGGATGTCCATTTGACAAGAACAACAATGTCTGGATTGTAGATAGTGGATGCTCCAGGCACATGACAGGGAACAGATCTCTCCTTCAACAATTCCAGAACTTTGATGGAGGGCCTGTCCAATTTGGAGGTGAGGCTGGAGGATATATTTCGGGCAGAGGAAGTATATCCAATGGCAGAATAAACATTGACAAAGTTCAATTTGTCAAACAGCTTGAACACAATCTGTTAAGTGTTTCTCAATTCTGTGATCAGAAGCATCAGATGCTCTTCACAGAACATGAGTGCATTATCCTCAAACCAGGGATGACAATTCCTCCGGAATTGGTGCTTCTTAGATCTCCCAGGAAAGGGGATATGTACAAGCTGGATATGAACAATGCTTCTCCTATGGGTGAAGTATCATGCTTTCTTTCCAAAGCTGATAGTGATGAGTCAACCCTATGGCATAAACGCATGTGTCATGTGAATTTTAAAACAATGAATAAATTGGCTAAAAATAACTTGGTACATGGTTTGCCTAAAAAGGAATTTTTCTGCAAAGATAACTGTGTTGCATGCCTGAAAGGGAAACAACACAGATCATCTCATAAATCCAAATGTGTTAACTCTATCACTACTCCATTACACTTATTGCACATGGATCTCTTTGGACCCACAAGTATAATGAGCATTGGAAGGAAATCATACTGCCTTGTGATAGTTGATGATTTTACAAGATTTACATGGGTATTCTTTTTAAGAAGTAAAGATGAAACTGCTGAAACTTTAAAATCTTTTATTCTTAAAATAGAAAATCAAATTGATCACAAGGTTAAGATCATTAGAAGTGATCAAGGGACTGAGTTTAAGAACTTCGTTCTTGACTCATTCGGTGACTCAAATGGGATTGCCAGACAATACAGTGCTCCTAGAACTCCTCAACAAAACGGTGTTGCTGAGAGGAGGAACAGGACACTTATTGAGGCTGCTCGGACCATGTTAGCTGATTCAAAGCTGCCTCTAACATTCTGGGCAGAGGCAGTCAGCACTGCATGCTATATGCAGAACAGGGTTCTTGTAGTTAAGCCCCATGGAAAAACCCCTTATGAGTTATGGAGTAAGAGGCCACCGTTCATTGGCTTTCTAAGGTCCTTTGGCTGCAAGTGTACCATACTTAACACAAAGGACAACTTAGCAAAGTTTGCTGAGAAGTCGGATGATGCTATCTTTATTGGATACTCTTCTAGCTCTAAAGCTTATAGAGTATACAATATCAAGAATCAACAATTTGAGGAATCATCCAATATAGTTGTTAATGAGCACACTCCTTGTGTTAGGGGGAATGGACCTGAGTATATCTTTGATTTATATTGTTTCCAAACTATTCTAAACCATCTTGTGAGAATGTTTCAGCTTGAACAGGTGCTCAAGAGAATGCTGATGCTGATGCTGATGCAAGTCAACTGTTTGAGCTTCCCAGACCTCTTCCAAATTCTCCAAGAGCTAAAAGGCAACAAGCTTCAACCATTCACAGATCTGATAGTGTAACTATCTCCAGGAATAATGAAGCTTCAACAAGTGAATCACATGATCAACCTCAAAGTTCTTCAGGTGATCCATTACAACACCAGGTTGAGGGAAGTAGTATTCTGAAGGAACAGGCAACTGTTAATACTGCTCCACCACCAACCATTGATGATGTTTCTCAATCATTCAATCAGTCCTCATTGAATGACTTTGAAACAGCAGTTGAACAGAGTGATCTAGTTCCTGATCAGAATATGTCTAACCTAGACTTATCTCTACAACTGGAAGTGATTCCTCGTCTTAGGATTCACAACACTCATCCAACTGAAAACATCATAGGGAATGTCTCTGAGGGTGTGAGAACAAGAAGACAAACTCATCATGGGAATGTCTGCTTGTAATCCTGCTTCTTGTCTCAGATAGAACCAAAGAAGGTAGAAGATGCCTTAAAGGATAGTAGTTGGGTTGAATCGATGCAGGAGGAGCTGCTTCAATTCAGAAGACAAAAGGTCTGGAATCTATGCCCACTACCATCTGGTCAAGTACCCATAGGCACTAAATGGGTGTTCAGGAACAAGAAAGATGATAAAGGCTTGATTATCAAGAACAAGGCAAGGCTAGTGGTTCAAGGATACACCCAGGAGGAAGGAATCGATTACACTGATGTCTTTGCACCTGTTGCAAGACTTGAGGCAGTTAGGATCTTCCTTGCTTATACTGCATCCAAGAACTTCACAGTCTACCAACTTGATGTCAAGTGTGCTTTTCTATATGGGGATATAGATAGGGAAATCTATGTATGTCAACCTCCAGGATTTGAAGACCCACAACACCCCAACTACGTGTGTAAACTGGATAAAGCTCTATATGGGCTACACCAAGCACCTAGGCTGTGGTATGAGACCTTGTCTAAGTTTCTCCTGAAGAATGGATACACTAGAGGTACCATCGACAAGACTCTTTTCATCAGAAAGAGTGGATAAGACATTTTGCTTGTACAAGTCTACGTTGATGACATCATATTTGGTTCTTCAAACGACCAAATGTGCAAGGACTTTGAAAGCATAATGAAGCAGAAGTTTGAGATGAGTTCCATGGGATAAATGGACTTTTTCCTTGGAATTCAGGTGAAACAGATGAAGGAAGGATTCTTCATAAGTCAATCTAAATATGTCTCAGACATCTTAGATAAATTTGAAATGAAGGACTGTAAACCAGCAAAGACACCCATACCCAGAAACCATAATCTTTGCCCTGACCTTGAGGGGAGGATACTGATCAACATCAGTATAGAGCAATCATTGGTTCTCTGATGTATCTCACTGCTAGTAGACCAGATATCATGTTTGCAACATGCATTAGTGCAAGATATCAGGCTGCTCCAAAGGTGTCTCACCTAGCTGCTGCAAAGAGAATCCTCAGATACCTCAAAGGAGCACCTAAACTAGGACTCTGGTATCCAAGAAATAGTGATTTCAATCTCTATGGATACTCTGACAGTGACTATGGTGGCTGCAACATTGACAAGAAATCAACATCAGGAGGATGTCAATTTCTTGGTGGAAGGATTATCTCATGGCAATGCAAGAAACAATCCTGTGTCTCTACATCAACTGCTGAAGCTGAATACATTGCTGCTGCTAGCTGATGTGCTCAACTGCTATGGATTCAAAATCAGATGTTAGACTATGGATTCAACTTCATGACTACTCCTATCCATATTGACAACAACAGTGCTATCTCCATTACTGAGAATCCGGTGAAGCACTCCAAGACAAAGCATATTGATATCAGGTATCATTTCATTAGAGATATTCATGAGAAACAGCTGATAAAGTTAATCAAAGTTGACTCAAATGAACAATATGCTGATTTGTCACAAAGGCATTTGATGAACAAAGATTTAAGTATCTCATATCAGCAATTGGGATGATAAACTTTGAATAACTACCTCTTTTGAAAACCTTTTTAATATGTAAAGTCTTGTGTCAATACAATTTAAGCCCAGTTACAAAAGATCTTTAAATTATTCCAAGTGTAAATTCCTTCCGAAGAGGAATTAACTCTCGGAAGATATTCTTGAATATCTTCCGAAGCCAAATTCCTCAATGGAAATTTTCTTCTCGGAAGATTTTTTGGTCTCGGAAGAAGCGATTGATCTTACATCAGATCTACTTCCGAAACTTATACAACTCTCCATTCGGAAAGACAACTTTACCTTCGGAAGCAATGCCTTGTTTCGGAAGATAAAGTGCCTTCAAAGGACAATTTTACCTTCGGAAGCAATATCATGCTTCGGAAGAGAAATTGCCTTCGGAAGAAAATCACCTTCGGAAATGTTTTACCCTTGGAAGTAAAGGTTTTTATATGTAACGGATATCTTTTGGGCCCCACTCTGTAAAAAGTAAAGATTTTGTTGATGATGGTCAGATTATTTAAAATTATCCTTGCCGCCACTATCATTTCTCCGCCGTAAACCACCATACCACCCACAGTAACCCCAAAACAGTTACCCTATTACCACCACTACCACTATTCACCCCTTTTTAAATAATCTTGACTGATCAATTTCATCTTCTTTTACCACTTTACAGCCCTAACTATTCCCTTCACTGTCAAACCTTCAATTTCATCCAAATTTCAAGCTTACCTTTTCTTCAATGGCGCTAAACCCTCAGCACAACCAAGTCGCATTACTTGATTCGTCAAGGGATGCCGACTTCACCCAAATCATCACATTTCTTGCCGAATCCACATACCTCACTGCTCTTACAGTTAATCCCACCGTATACTCCAACCACATGTCCGAATTCTGGAGTAACGGTGAAACTGCAGTTCTGAATGGGGTTCGAGTCCTGAGAACCCGCATTTGTGGCCAAGAGTTGGTCATTACTGAACAACTCATCAGGGAGCATCTCGAGCTTCATGATGATGGGGCTCCTACTGATTTCCCCAAGGAAGACTTGGAAGGCTCTATATCCTCATGGGATATGGAGGAGATGTCAGCAGGTCAACCGTGTACAAGTTCAATTTCTCTTAGCATTGGAAGTTTCTGCTGCACATTATCCTGCATTGCCTGTCCAACAAATCAGGGGGTTGGGATCAAATCCGTATGAACTAGGATGCCTAGTTCATGGGTTGGTGAGAGGTCTTCGCTTCAACTACTCACGATTTGTGTTGACTAACCTTATCGGAAATCTGAGCAGAGATACATTCTTCATGTATCCCCGATTTATTCAACACATAATCAACTGTGAGATGGAATCGAGCAAGCTTGTCTGCGCAGCTGCTCTTACTGTTCCACAAGTGAGACCTACCATCTTCAAGACACTGAAGAAGATGTCCGCCAACTTCACTGGAAGGTATACTCCACTACCTCCAGAGATGACTTAGCGCATAGCTCCTGGTGACATCCCTGTTATCCCCACAGGTGATGAACCCACACCAGCAACATCCACCACAATGCCAAAACCTTCTTTACCCATCAAAGCAACATACAAGAGACGTCCAAAACGAACCCTTGTTCAGTCTACTCTGATTGAACAAGCTCCTCCTGTTCACACCCAAAGGGCTAGAGTGGAATCATGGGCTCCCACTCAGTCCGAGGTCACACCATCCTTCACAATTGACCTCAATGTGGGTTTTGAGCCTCCTCAGTCTCAAACCCCTGAGCCCGAACCCCAAGCCTTAAGCCCACAGGGTGAGTCTCTACACTACCCTGTGCAGCCTTCTAGGGACAGCCCCACCATAGGCTCAATGCCTGTAGACATTGATCAAGGTCCCGGGTTAGTAGGACTAACCACCCTCTCTTTCACTGACCTTTTACTCCGCACTGATGAAGAGATTACATCTCTCCATGGCCATGAAGTTGATCTACAACACCCTCTGAAAGATCAACAGAGCCAAGAGGGATCCCTTGTCTCTAGCCCCCATCAGAAGCCAATTACTGAGGTGAGTCCCACTGATGTGGAGGGGACTCATGTAGGCTCAGCTGACACTACTCAGAGTCTCTCATTGAGCTCTCAGGACAGTGGTAACATAATTAGGACTGAGTCTACGGCAACTTTGCCCATTGACATCTCTGAAAGAGATGACTCTGAGCAAAGGAAACCTGGGTGCCAAGAAGCCACCTGGTGGTGAGAGTGAGCATACTAGGTATGTTATCTCATCTCCCCGTGATTCTTCTCATGAAGATGAGGGAAGTATGCAACTAACACTTCTGTATTTGCTTTCTAAGGTCTCCAACCTGGAATCACAGGTGAGGATCTTAGAATCTAGGACTGCCACTCAGCAACTTGAGATTAACAACCTCAAGGCTAAACTAGCTGAGAAACAGACGGAGAGGTTTGTTAGGCATGTACCAATTCAGGTCTCAATGACTTCTTCCTCTAGCTCATCTAGCTCTCAAGATGATGCTACCAAAAAGGGGGAGAAAGTTCAGAGACAAACACTTGAGGAACCACAGACCCAATGTCTAACTTCCAACTCATCACACTACCTGAGTCATCTCAATCCTTTCTAGAGATTGACTGAAAGATGCTTCAAGATCTCTACAGACTTTTGACAAAGTTTGTATTGAGATCATCCCTAGAACAGCCCAGCCCCGACACCACACTTATATACTTTGGGGCTAAGGAGCTTCAAAGACTGACTGCACCTTCTACGACTGTGGAAGAAGTTGGTCAACCTAAGGTCCACATGGAACCCGAGATTAGCTTCGAAGGGGAAATGGGGACTGATGGCCCAGCAACTGAAATAGATAAGATAGAACTTGCAGCAGTCTCATCTTCCGAAGCTCTAGCTGAAGCTTCCGAAGCTTACATGGAAGCCTCGGAAGAACAAGAAAAGTCTTCCGAGGCCGAAATAGAAGCTGGGGAAGGCTTATTTAAGATGTCCGAGGAACTGACCATCACAGATGTTATTGCTGAAATAGCATCTGAGGTGAGCAGGGAGGACATTTCTGACATTCCTCCAACCCAAACACCAGCTAAACTTCTCTCTCAATCACAACCCTCCATCCAAGAACCACCACAGTCAAGCACTGCCAAAGACAAAGGAAAACGAAAATTGACTGCGGAAGAGCTTCAGGAGGAGGAGAGGATTGAGAAGGCCAAAAAGAAAGGTAGGTTTCCTACTGAAAAGATTCTAGCTGCTAGTTCTAAGGCAGCTGCAGCCATCAGGAAGAAATCAACCAGAAGAGAAGAACAGCACTCATGACCAGCTCATCAGTCTAGGAGCTGCCAATGAGGAGATACTCCTGCTACCACTAGAGGAGTTGTTGACTTTGGAGAGGTCAACCAGGCTACAACAAGAAAAAGAAGCCAGGTTGGCCTTGGAGAAGGAAGAGAAAGAGCAAAGGGAGGCAGCCCTGTAGCTGAGAGAGGATAGGATCAAGTTCCTACTCTCAAGAGGTTTCAGTCTTCCTGAACTGTCTCCACATGACGATGACATGATCCTGCTGCTCCACAACAAAGAGCAGGATCAAATGGAGAAGGAAAGGAAGAAAGCTGCTAGGGAGAAGTTGAGAGAAAAGGAGAGGAAGGAGGAAGAGAAGAGGGTCACTGCCACCAGAAGTCCAATGACAAAGCCTGGATGAAGGACTATCTCCGGGCTCATGGCTTCTCTGGTAGGCAGGTGGGACCTATGTCCGAAAGGACACTCCAACGGATAGTCAGTGAAATCAAATCTGACATCCGTTTGGGGAAGAGAAGGGAGATGTACAGGAGGGTACAGGGAACGGTCTCAATCCCAGCCACTCAACCACAGCCACAACCCACACCAGAACCAACCCTTTTCCCATCAAAACAGAACCCACTGATGAAACCTTCACCCCTCAACCCACAACCCTACCCAAACCTACCACATCACCTCAACCACCCAAACTACCCATCCTAAAACCCAAGACATAACCCAAAACCACTAAACCTAAGCCTACCCAACAAACACCAAGACCATCCCCGCAGCCTCCTCAACATCTCTCCTTTGAGGAAATAAAGGAGTTCAAGACGAGGCTCATCAACTGCACTACTTTAAGCAGTATCTCCTGTGAGGGAGAGGCTATCAACATCACCTATGTTGATAACTCTTCAAGCTCCCTCATCCTAGGCCAATTTCTTGAGTTGCCTAGAGACACCTTGGGCCAGGGTGCAAGACTTCTTGGTCTCAACTCCGATATCCTCAATGCTGAGGATAAGAGACTAAGAAGGAGACTGGTGACTCTGCTGGATACCAGGAAAGAGGACAGGATTTCTGGTCAATCTCCTGGACCTAGAAATGCTATAATCCAGTGGAGGTTCGATGAACCTTCTCACAACTTTGTTGTGGAAAGGGAGAATGGTGAAACCAACAGGCTCAATGCCACTTCTCTACTGCATCTCAGCAGATTTGATCTTGCTGAGCTTGCAGAGAAGCCATTCTCCAATCCCTCCAACTCTGAGACTGCTGCACATATCAGAAACCATATCAGCGGTCTCCACTTGGCTGAACGAAGTAGAAGAGCCAAGATTGAAGAAGAGTTGAAGTTGAAAGGAGTGGAAGACAAGGAAAGACCAACCACCAAAGGCACAGCCTTTCTACAGATGGTGGAAGGTCCTGAATTGGAACCAATAGTTCGATGGGAATATGACTATACTTCCCATCAACTAACTCTTTTCAGAGGGCCACAACAGAGGGTACACATAATCCAAGGTGACAGAGTAGAGGTTCTGTCCACCAAGGATCTGTACAAGATTCTCAGCACCACAGCAGGAAAGAATGAAGACACTGATAAACACTTACGTTCCTTGGTACTGAGAGCTTTGAGTAGAAGGGAGAAGTGAAGTTTTGGTAGCATCAGCCTAGGGGGAGTTTGTTGGATCATGATGAGGCTGGTGCATCCAAAACCACTTCATAGTCATTTTTTGGTGCTACATTGAGGGCTTCCGAAGCCAAGCAAGAGATCTTCCGAATGTCTGAAAGAGCTTCCGAAGACAAAGTCTGAAAGAGCTTCCGAAGACAAAGTCTGAAAGAGCTTCCGAAGACAAAGTCTGAAAGAGCTTCTGAAGACAAAGTCTGAAAGAGCTTCCGAAGACAAAGTCTGAAAGAGCTTCCGAAGACAAAGTCTGAAAAAGCTTCCGAAGACAAAGTCTGAAAGAGCTTCCGAAGACAAAGTCTGAAAGTTCTTCTAAAGACAAAGTCTGATGAAAAAGCTGAAGACAAAGTCTGCTTCCGAAGACAAAGAAGACTCCAGCAGATAAGTCAGGGATTGCTATGTCCAGCAGATAAAAGTATGGTCCCTGACAGTCCGCTGCAGACCTCTGATACAGCATGGCATCTTCCTAAAGAGCCATGTCGTTGACCATACTTTATTCTACTGTTCACCTTTTTATGATAGTACATATTACCAACTTTAGTTGGTGACAAAAGGTAAGTCAGGGACATGTCCTGACTACCAACTCTCAGGCAAAATGTCTGAAAGACCTCACCTAGAGTCTTGTAGTATAGATGTAAGGTTAGAGGTGTCCAGCTGGTATCAAAGTATATCCGGCTGTAGGTAGTATTATATATATCTTCTCCCTGTAACTCTTTAGACAAGCGATTTGAGTCCAAGAGTCTTGTAATCCTTTGAGTTGAGAAGCAATATATAAAAGTACCTTGAAAATTTACTTGCTGTGTTAATTTTCTTACTGCTTGTTACTTGTTATATTGTGATCAACTCTTCATAGACTACTTGCCGAGTGTTGTTCACAGTGAGTTGAGAGAAAAACCACCCACATATTCGATCCTGCAATATAGCTTGCTTATTCATATATTAAAGATCCTTTTGATTTGGGTTTGTTTTTCATCTTAAAACAACATTTAGAACATGAAATTTTCAGCTTATAAACATGTTATAAAGCTATACTTCCGCTGAGTTTTTCAGAAAGTTTAATGGGTTAAACTACGTTTTGTGTTCTAACAAACCCTTCATTTACGTGTTATGATAATGAATGAATGAAGTATTATATAACGTAAAGTGAATGGTAATGAAAGAGGAACATAATGAATGAATGCATGCATTAATGAACGAATGAACATAAGAAAGGCTTGCATGCAAATGTATGGAGGTGCACACCCAATGTAGGTGTTACCTCAACGGTGTGCGGGTTAGCTACCCCGAAGGATGCAAACTGGGGCTCAATCTTTGTGATTGACCATATGTATGGGATCCTTGCTGCTTACCCTAGGTGACTGGATCAGCTTCATGCACAATGTTCGTGGTTAATTACCACAGGTCCAGCATCAGCTTCGTGCACAATGTTCGGGGTATAGCGCATGGCATTGATCCAGAATGAAAGAGGAAGATAAGTGGTCAATGTACTTGCCCTAGGTGACTGGATCAGCTTCGTGCACAATGTCATGATTTAATTACCACAAGTCCAGCACAAGCACTCGTGCACAATGTTCGGGGTATTGTATACGTCACTGAAAGTAATGAACGTACGAATGAATGTAATGAACGTATGAAAGAATGTGAATTTTAATGATGAACGGTACACGAATGAAAGTTAATGAATGAATGATGAAGATAATAATAATATTATCTATGTGTACATACGTTGTGTGATCGCATGAATGTAAGAACGGTTTTTACGAAAGAAAAGTATGTTTTACTATAAAACTAGAACTCACTCAGCAACGCAGACCTTTTATGCGTTTCCAGTTGACAGTTATTGTTGCTGAGGATGGCATAAGGCGGCAACTTAGCTCTTTTGGAATGGCATTCCTTTGTTAATATTTTTGCAATGTATTATGTTGCATGTTTTATTAAAACAAAATGGTGTTTGTAGAGGATTCGGATAAACGGGATTACCTAAGGAATCCTCTTACTACTAAAGGTCACTGTTTATGACTATTTTGTAATTGATTAATGATGTATTACTTTGCAAAAGCTTTTATGATGAAATGAGCTGCCATTTTTGAATGCTTCCGCTGAAACGTTTACAAAAGATAAACGAAATTATATGTTCAAAGAGCGATGAGGATCCAACTGTAAGCGTCCCGGGAACGGGGCCTTACAAAAATAAAGACACGTCAATGAATGCGGAATAATCATTAACTGCTGTTTAATTGTTTTCAATTTTTAATATCAACTTTTTAAAATCTTGTTATGTTGAACACAATTATATATATGTAACAAATAAGCAGACACGAATTAATTCAAATGTAATTCATTAATACTGAATAATGATTACAAAAGAATAATCAAGAATGCTATGAACAATGATTCTTCGAACGTATTGTTGTTGTTGATGTGACGACGGCTAGGGTTTGATTGGTGATGTGATGTGTGTCTGCCGTAATATTGCTTATTGTGTTCTCACTTTGACGTGAAACCTAGAACTCATATTTATAAGCAATTGTAACTCAGTTAAGGAAACACCGGATCTCTTGGGATTTGAAATTGACTGGTTGACTTGTTGACTTGTCGAACTTGTTGAACTTGTCAAATTCATAAAAGTCTCTTCGTCTTCTGTAGGAATCTTGTCTTCCGCAGGAACTCTTGTTCTTCCGTAGGAAACTTGTCTTCCGCATGAACTCTTGTTCTTCTGTAGGAGCTTGTACTTCCGCAGGAGTCTTCACTTTATCTTGAGATCATGTGGATACTGATGTTCAGCCATGGAAGTCTTGTAAGAAACATATCTACGGATTAACAAAGTTGTTCATCCATAGATGTTTCTTACACTTAGCCAATTACAAGAATTCACCAAGTATATTGTTTTTGCCTGTCATCATACACATTAAGCAACACACATATATATGGGTTAACCTATATACTCAATGCATATATATATATATACTTAATGCATATATATATATATATATATATATATATATATATATATATATATGCTGATAGTCAGTTACAATCATTTATTACAAGAATTGATTAAAGTTCTAAGCCTATACAAATTGTTCTAGACCTATACACTCTAGATCTAACAATACTCCCCCTTAGGCTTAGATACTTGTAATCATTCCTTCAAAACTGAAAGCTCCTTCACCCTTGCTATGATTTTGTTGTAGAAGTAGGATACAACAGTCTTTTGATCATCATACTTATAATTGATCTTCATCGTGCTGATCTTCTTCAGAATTTCATAACTTAGCCCCAGAACATCTTCTTCTGTTGTGAGGGATTCCAGAACATTGTGGTTGTTGATCATTTCCAATTCATCTTGCTCTGAGATCGTCAGTTCTGAGACTTCTTCATAGTTTGTCCCCTTCAGTAATCCAACATTATGTTTTCTCCTCTTGTAAGTTTTGGCATGGAGTTTGTCAATCAGTTGAATTACATGCACAAGCAGGAAGAAGTCATTCTGAGCTTTGTTATCAATTAGCTTTGGAAAGAATTTGTCATGCAGGTATGATGTGTAGCTGGGATGTAGTAGTTTGATTTCCACAGGATCAAAGCTCCTGATTCTATCTGCCTTCTTGTTGTCAGCATTCCTCAATAGCACCAGTTCTTTAGTCTTCTCAACATATCCCCATTCAGTTATAGGATATGTGTATTGATTTCCCTCAATAGTCTTGATGGCTGCTGTTTTTCTATTGTTATAGCCAATCCTTTTCAAAAATTCATCATCTACTAATTCTAAGGCATTGGACTTAAACCTTTTAAGGCCTTTAATTCTTTTCTTATGCTCAGCATCTTCTCTCTTAGCCTCAGCAAGCACATCATCTTTGAACTTGGTCTTCAGTTTACCCACTATAGTTAAGAAGTCTCTTCCTCTTGGGAGTATTGGATAATTAGTAATGATAAGGTTCTGTAAGTCTTTGAGATCACATTCAGG
The DNA here is from genome assembly GCA_024085815.1 of Flaveria linearis. Taxonomy (NCBI): domain Eukaryota; kingdom Viridiplantae; phylum Streptophyta; class Magnoliopsida; order Asterales; family Asteraceae; genus Flaveria; species Flaveria linearis. The sequence continues at coordinate 52,109,020 of CM044010.1, read as the reverse complement.
CAAGCACAAGACTGAAAATACATCAAGGAAGTATTCAACTCTTCCAGATGTTCTCTTAATAACTGCACAATCCCAGTCTGGATCATATTTCCAGGCCATAATCATGTTCTCTTCCACAGAACTGGGAGCTGTTAGATGATCAATCAGCTATATCAAGGTAGACTTTTGTTCAGTAATTTCTCGGACAGTAGTTCCGAGTGGCCATACTTTGCCTGGAATGACTTCTCTGGTTCTCTGATCAGTTTGTCATTTCCTTTGTGCTGATCTTTACTTTCTACAACCACAGGTTCAGCAGCTGTCTTACGCCTACATCAAGCCAACTTTCATAACATGCTCTATCATCCTCCTCAGTTCCCCAACTGTCCTATCCTTCAGCTCCCTAACTGTCCTATCCTTCAGCTCATGTACTGCGTAATTATGACCTTACAACCAGCAAGTCATATTGTATTTGCTTAGTTTGGCCGTGTCACAGTGGCCTTAGTCTTTCTTGATCTTTTAAATTGATTGGTAGGTTGTGAAAGCTTCATAATCACAGTTGGGGATCATGAATCTAGCCAACTCAAACTCTTTTGGCAGATCCTTCAACTCAGTCATATTCATCCTCTCAACCATGTCATATGGAAATCGATGGTTGATCAGGGTCATAAACATTAATGACTCAGGCCTCTCTTCTAGAATGTTTTTTGTAGTCAAAAGGTCATCAGCCTTTGACTCTTTTGTTTCTTTTGGAGAATCCACTTTTGTCAGCTCAATCCACTCTGCATCACTGTCACTATCCTCATCAGGGGTTTTCTTCACAGTAGATGAATCTACTGAAGTAATGTGTTTAGTGGATGAGAGCTTCGGTTAGTTAGGTGAATCTTCCATAATGATCACCTTCTTCTGAGTAGAACCTAGGTACTTCCTCTGCCTTGAATACAGAATTAATCCCTTGGAAGTCTCAGAAGATTCTTTTGTTTGTAGAGTTGATGTAGCTGCATTTAACTCTAGAGCACAAATTTTCATCTTAAGCTCCTCAATTTGCTCATCTTTCAACTTCATCAGATCTGATTTTGCTGAGAGAGAGTTAGAAATCTGTTCAACTTTCTATGCCAACTTTTCTTTCTCAATTTTCTCATATTGTGCAGACTCAACCAATTATTTCTCATATTGAAGTAAAGCATTGATCATTTCATTATTTCTTTGGGCATCTTCCCTAAGTCTTTTTAGTCTTGTTTCATTTTTCATCAGCTCTTCATCCTTTTCTTTGATAACCCCCTTTAATTATTGTATTCTTTGTTTTCTTTTGTTTGACTTGAGTACCAGTTTATTATATTCAGCTACCAGGTAACTCTTGCTCACAGGGATGTCCTTATCACTCAGATCATCTTTATGATAGGCAATAATATCAACAAAGTTGCCTTCTTCTTCTTCTTCTTCTTCTTCTATTTGTTTAGCAGCAGTTTCATCATCATTCACTTCAGTGGCTGCTACACTTGCTGAACTTGAGCAATGCTCACTAGATTGATCTGCAGGCTTTTGATGTTGATCATCTGATATGTGTTGAGAATCATGGAATGTAGAGAGAGTTAGAGATATGTTCAACTTTCAATGCCAACTTTTCTTTCTTAGTTTTCTCATATTGTGCAGACTCAACCAATTCTTTCTCATGTTGAAGTAAAGCATCGATCACTTCATTATTGCTTTGAGCATCTTCTCTAAGGCTTTTGATGCTAATCATGTGATATGTGTTAAGAATCAATGATTGGGGATATAGGCTCAGTATGATAAGACATCACTTGATTTTGGGAGTGGGATACTAAGAGTGGAATTGTGCTTGCTTGAGATATCAATTCAGTCTCACCAGTGTACACTGAGTTTCTGAGACTGAGTGATCTGTACAGGTTCAGTATGAACACTCTCAGGTGTCTACTGTTTTGGTTAGTGAATGGATGAGGAGGTGATTGATGTTGGATTGGAGAGATTTGCTGAGTATGTTGGGTTGCTGATTGAGATAGTGGTGGCGATTCAAGTGGAATATGTGAGATGGGTTGGGTGTTTTGAATGGATGTAGATAATTGTTTTGGAGATTGATGTTGTATAATGGGAGAAATGGGATGGGTATCTACACTGGCTGGTGATTGATTTTGATGACTTGGTGTTTGGTGGGGAGAATTTGAAGCTTGTATAGAATCTGCAGTTGACTCTCCTTGTTGGTCTACCCATACCAATTCTTGTGGAATATCTGCACATGCATCCACTACAGGGCAAACATAGGCATGTCTTCCCCTTGATATTTCCCACTTATCTTGTTCAGCACAGATCGACCCAAGTGAGCTTGTATGAACACTTCTCCATCTCTAGCAATTCCAGGGAGTTCAGCATTGATAATCAGTTGTAGGAATCTAGGAAACATATACATCTTGTCTGTCCTTTATACTCTAACTTGATCACACAGACAATTCATGATGTATTTGGAGTAGTTGTAAGCCCGTCCCTCAAAAATCCCTATATTGCCTGAGGAGATGTGCCTTGAAAACCTATCTAGCCCTGACTTCCTGTTTGAGATGCACTTCAGGTAAGTGTGACACAGGAATCGATAGGGCTTGCATAGTCTCCCCTTCTTGGTCTCACACTTGTCGAAATCACCATCGTAGCCCATCAAGTAGAAGACATTTTCTAAGTATTTGTTTTCAAACACATCCGGATGTCCCACTTCTCAATCTCCCAGCTCGAGAGATCTTCTGATTGTTTGTTCATCTATCCTTATGCTTTCAGATAGGATTTCAGCCAGGATCACTTCATTTTCTCCATTTTGTTCCACTCGAGCTGAATTCCAAAAATCAATGATGTGATTTTGATGAATCACAGGCTTTACCGTCAGGGCATAGAAAATCCTGGATCATCAAAGATATCTGATGATATCTCGAGATCCTTCTGATGCAGGATCATCAACATTTAAGAATGCACACACATTGTGCTCTTTTACAAACCTATTCGACATATGTGCATAAAAACAATGAAGATTTATGTTAGTATTAGTGTAACGGATACGAATACGAACAGTTTCAACACAAATCAGCAATGAAGCAGTTCATGGTTGATGATTATGACACGATTTACCTTCAAAATAATAATCTGTGATCAAGACTACGTTCTTGTTTTGAGGTTTTGAGTTGGTAATTTTGAATGTTTGTACAAGGGGGAAAAGGGAGTGCACTTTTCTAGGTCTGGAAAGTGCTCTGAAAATGTGAGTAATGAAAGTTTCAAGTCAAAAATATCATTTATACTCTCGGACACATTACTTTCATTTATTTAATTAAGTGGGTCCTACTGCCTTTACCATTTCCGTAGAAGTTATTTCTTCCGTAGGACATCTACAGATGCATAGCATCTGCAGATGCCTAACTATCAAGTACTGAATTAGAATTTGACGTATAACTTGATTATTCATAGATTACCACTCTATGAACTAATTATATTTTTTTAAGGTTTTAACACATCCGTAGTTTAGCGATTCTACGGATGGTTAAATTTTGTTTGGTTAAGTTTCATACTGTAGCTTCTGCTGATACTGAAATTTCACTGTTGCTTCTGCGGATTCTAAAGTTTCACTGAAACTTTGATTGTATGATTCTAATCAAGTGATTGAACTATTTATTGATGTTGGACCTTGTTGAATTTGTTTGCATGACAATTGAGTACAAGAAGATTTATATTTTGAAAAACATCCTATATCCTGCAGCCAAGTTAGTGCTCAAGCTCCAATTCCTTCAATGATTTCATAGATTAAAATTCAGATTTTATTGGTTTTTTCATGCATTAACTACTCCCCCTAAATTTGTTCTTAATGATAAGATTTAATATTTATCATAAATTTATGTAGAAGAATAGCATGAAAGACATATGACAGTCCAAAAGTGATGTAATCAGTTAATAATTAAAATCAAACAACAGACTTAGACTGTACAAGAATGCATATATATAATGGGATCATACTATCACACTAAGCTCCTTCTTGTTTTGATTATTTGGATGAGATATTGCAGGATCGGATTTGTGGGTGGTTTTTCTCTCAACTCATTGTGAGTAACACTCGGCAAGTAGTCTATGAAGAGTTGATCACAATATAACAAGTAACAAGCAGTAAGAAAATTAACACAGCAAGTAAATTTTCAAGGTACTTTTATATATTGCTTCTCAACTCAAAGGATTACAAGACTCTTGGACTCAAATCGCTTATCTAAAGAGTTACAGGGAGAAGATATATATAATACTACCTACAGCCGGATATACTTTGATACCAGCTGGACACCTCTAACCTTACATCTATACTACAAGACTCTAGGTGAGGTCTTTCAGACATTTTGCCTGAGAGTTGGTAGTCAGGACATGTCCCTGACTTACCTTTTGTCACCAACTAAAGTTGGTAACACGTACTATCATAAAAAGGTGAACAGTAGAATAAAGTATGGTCAACAACATGGCTCTTTAGGAAGATGCCATGCTGTATCAGAGGTCTGCAGCGGACTGTCAGGGACCATACTTTTATCTGCTGGACATAGCAATGTCTTCCGAAGGATAAAGTACTTCGGAAGAATAACTTCTTCCGAAGCCACTTATACTTCGGAAGACTGCTTCTTCCGAGGCTTGGAGTCTTCTTTGTCTTCGGAAGCAGACTTTGTCTTCAGCTCTTTCATCAGACTTTGTCTTCGGAAGCTCAGACTTTGTCTTCAGCTCTTTCATCAGACTTTGTCTTCGGAAGCTCAGACTTTGTCTTCGGAAGCTCTTTCAGACTTTGTCTTCAGAAGCACTTTCAGACTTTGTCTTCGGAAGCTCTTTCATACTTTCAGAAGATCTCTTGCTTGGCTTCGGAAGCCCTTCAATGTAGCACCAAAAGTGACTATGAAGTGGTTTTGGTTGCACCAGCCTTATCATGATCCAACAAACTCCCCCTAGGCTGATGCTACCAAAACTTCACTTCTCTCTTCTTCTCAAAGCTCTCAGCACCAAGGAAAGTAAGTGTTTATCATTGTCTTCATTCTTTCCTGCTGTGGTGCTCAGAATCTTGTATAGATCCTTGGTGGACAGAACCTCTACTCTGTCACCTTGGATTATGTGTACCCTCTGTTGTGGCCCTCTGAAAAGAGTTAGTTGATGGGAAGTATAGTCATATTCCCATCGAACTATTGGTTCCAATTCAGGACCTTCCACCATCTGTAGAAAGGCTGTGCCTTTGGTGGTTGGTCTTTCCTTGTCTTCCACTCCTTTCAACTTCAACTCTTCTTCAATCTTGGCTCTTCTACTTCGTTCAGCCAAGTGGAGCATATGGTTTCTGATGTGTGCAGCAGTCTCAGAGTTGGAGGGATTGGAGAATGGCTTCTCTGCAAGCTCAGCAAGATCAAATCTGCTGAGATGCAGTAGATTAAGTGGCATTGAGCCTGTTGGTTTCACCATTCTCCCTTTCCATAACAAAGTTGTGAGAAGGTTCATCGAACCTCCACTGGATTATAGCATTTCTAGGTCCAGGAGATTGACCAGAAATCCTGTCCTCTTTCCTGGTATCCAGCAGAGTCACCAGTCTCCTTCTTAGTCTCTTCTCCTCAGCATTGAGGATATCGGAGTTGAGACCAAGAAGTCTTGCAGCCTGGCCCAAGGTGTCTCTAGGCAACTCAAGAAATTAGCCTAGGGTGAGGGTGCTTGAAGAGTTATCAACATAGGTGATGTTGATAAGCTCTCCCTCACAGGAGATGCTGCTCAAAGTAGTGCAGTTGATGAGCCTCGTCTTGAACTCCTTTATTTCCTCAAAGGAGAGATGTTGAGGAGGCTGAGGGGATGGTGTTGGTGTTTGTTGGGTAGGCTTAGGTTTAGTGGTTTTGGGTTGTGTCTTGGGTTTTAGGATGGGTAGTTTGGGTGGTTGAGGTGATGTGGTAGGTTTGGGTAGGGTTGTGGGTTGAGGGGTGAAGGTTTCATCAGTGGGTTCTGTTTTGATGGGAAAAGGGGTTGGTTCTGGTTGAGTGGCTGGGGTGAAGAGCATTCCTTTCATCCTCCTATACATCTCCTTCCTTTTCCCCAAACGGATATCAGCTTTAATTTCACTGACTATCCGCTGGAGTGTCCTTTCGGACATAGGACCCACCTGCCTACCAGAGAAGCCATGAGCCCGGAGATAGTCCTTCATCCAGGCTTTTTCATTGGACTTCTTGGTGGCAGTGACCCTCTTCTCTTCCTCCTCCCTCTCCTTTTCCCTCAACTTCTCCCTAGCAGCCTTCTTCCTTTCCTTCTCCATTTGATCCTGCTCTTTGTTGTGGAGCAGCAGGATCATGTCATCGTCATGTGGAGACAGTTCAGGAAGACTGAAGCCTCTTAAGAGTAGGAACTTGATCCTATCCTCTCTCAGCTTCAGGGCTGCCTCCCTTTGCTCTTTCTCTTCCTTCTCCAAGGCCAACCTGGCTTCTTTTTCTTGTTGTAGCCTGGTTGACCTCTCCAAAGTCACCAACTCCTCTAGTGGTAGCAGGAGTATCTCCTCATTGGCAGCTCCTAGACTGATGAGCTGGTCAATGAGTGTTGTTCTTCTCTTCTGGTTGATTTCTTCCTGATTGGCTGCAGCTGCCTTAGAACTAGCAGCTAGCAGCTTTTCAGTAGGAAACCTACCTTTCTTTTTGGCCTTCTCAATCCTCTCCTCCTCCTGAAGCTCTTCCGCAGTCAATTTTCGTTTTCCTTTGTCTTTGGCAGTGCTTGACTGTGGTGATTCTTGGATGGAGGGTTGTGATTGAGAGAGAAGTTTAGCTGGTGTTTGGGTTGGAGGAATGTCAGAAATGTCCTCCCTGTTCACCTCAGATGCTATTTCAGCAATAACATCTGTGATGGTCAGTTCCTCGGACATCTTAAATAAGCCTTCAACAGCTTCTATTTCGGCTTCGGAAGATTTGTCTTGTTCTTCCGAGGCTTCCATGTAAGCTTCGGAAGATGAGACTACTGAAGGTTCTGTCCCAGCTGTTTCAGTTGCTGGGCCATCAGTCCCCATTTCCCCTTCAAAGCTAATCTCAGGTTCCATGTGGACCTTAGGTTGACCAACTTCTTCCATAGTGGTAGAAGGTGCAGTCAGTCTTTGAAGCTCCTCAGCCCCAAAGTATATAAGTGTGGTGTCGGGGCTGGGCTGTTCTAGGGATGATCTCAATACAAACTTTGTGAAAAGTCTGTAGAGATCTTGAAGCATCTTTGAGTCAATCTCTAGAAAGGATTGAGATGACTCAGGTAGTGTGATGAGTTGGGAAGTTAGAGATTGGGTCTGTGGTTCCTCAAGTGTTTGTCTCTGAACTTTCTCCCCTTTTTTGGTAGCATCATCTTGAGAGCTAGATGAGCTAGAGGAAGAAGTCATTGAGACCTGAAGTGGTACATGCCTAACAGACCTCTCCGTCTGTTTCTCAGCTAGTTTAGCCTTGAGGTTGTTAATCTCAAGTTGCTGAGTGGCAGTCCTTGATTCTAAGATCCTCACCTGTGATTCCAGGTTAGAGACCTTAGAAAGCAAGTACTGAAGTGTTAGTTGCATACTTCCCTCATCTTCATGAGAAGAATCACGGGGAGATGAGATAACATACCTAGTATGCTCACTCTCACCACCAGATGTGGCTTCTTGGCACCCTGGTTTCCTTTGCTCAGAGTCATCTCTTTCAGAGATGTCAATGGGCAAAGTTGCCGTAGACTCAGTCCTAATTATGTTACCACTGTCCTGAGAGCTCAATGAGAGACTCTGAGTAGTGGCAGCTGAGCCTACATGAGTCCCCTCCATATCAGTGGGACTCACCTCAGTAATTGGCTTCTGATGGGGGCTAGAGATAAGGGATCCCTCTTGGCTCTGTTGAACTTTCAGAGGGTGTTGTAGATCAACTTCATGGCCATGGAGAGATGTAATCTGTTCATCAGTGCGGAGTAAAAGGTCAGTGAAAGAGAGGGTGGTTAGTCCTACTGACCCGGGACCTTGATCAATGTCTACAGGCATTGAGCCTATGGTGGGGCTGTCCCTAGAAGGCTGCACAGGGGAGTGTAGAGACTCACCCTGTGGGCTTAAGGCTTGCGGTTCGGGCTCAGGGGTTTTAGACTGAGGAGGCTCAAAACCCACATTGAGGTCAATTGTGAAGGATGGTGTGACCTCGGACTGAGTGGGAGCCCATGATTCCACTCTAGCCCTTTGGGTGTGAACAGGAGGAGCTTGTTCAATCAGAGTAGATTGAACAAGGGTTCGTTTTGGACATCTCTGATATGTAGCTTTGATGGGTAAAGAAGGTTTTGGCATTATGGTGGATGTTGCTGGTGTGGGTTCATCACCTGTGGGGATAACAGGGATGTCACCAGGAGCTATGCGCTCAGTCATCTCTGGAGGTAGTGGAGTATACCTTCCAGTGAAGTTGGCGGACATCTTCTTTAGTGTCTTGAAGATGGTAGGTCTCACTTGTGGAACAGTAAGAGCAGCTGCGCAGACAAGCTTGCTAGGTTCCATCTCACAGTTGATTATATGTTGAATAAATCAGGGATACATGAAGAATATATCCCTGCTCAGATTTCCGATAAGGTTGGTCAACACAAATCGTGAGTAGTTGAAGCGAAGACCTCTCACCAACCCATGAACTAGGCATCCTAGTTCATACGGGATTTGATCCCATCCCCCTGATTTGTTGGAGAGGCAATGCAGGATAATGTGCAGCAGAAACTTACAATGGTAAGAGAAATTGAACTTGTACACGGTTGATCTGCTGACATCTCCTCCATATCCCATGAGGATATAAGTGCCTTCCAAGTCTTCCTTGGGGAACTCAGTAGGAGCCCCATCATCATGAAGCTCGAGATGCTCCCTGATGAGTTGTTCAGTGATGACCAACTCTTGGCCACAAATGCGGGTTCTCAGGACTCGAACCCCATTCAGAACTGCAGTTTCACCGTTACTCCAGAATTCGGACATGTGGTTGGAGTATACGGTTGGGTTAACAGTTAGTGCAGTGAGGTATGTGGATTCGGCAAGAAATGTGATGATTTGGGTGAAGTCGGCATCCCTTGACGAATCAAGTAATGCGACTTGGTTGTGCTGAGGGTTTAGCGCCATTGAAGAAAAAGTAAGCTTGAAATTTGGATGAAATTGAAGGTTTGACAGTGAAGGGAATAGTTAGGGCTGTAAAGTGGTAAAAGAAGATGAAATTGATCAGTCAAGATTATTTAAAAAGGTTGAATTGGGGTAGTGGTGGTAATAGGGTAACTGTTTTGGGGTTACTGTGGGTGGTATGGTGGTTTACGGCGGAGAAATGATAGTGGCGGCAAGGATAATTTTAAATAATCTGACCATAATCAACAAAATCTTTACTTTTTACAGAGTGGGGCCCAAACGATATCCGTTACATATAAAAACCTTTACTTCCGAGGGTAAAACATTTCCGAAGGCAATTTTCTTCCGAAGGCAATTTCTCTTCTGAAGCATGATATTGCTTCCGAAGGTAAAATTGTCCTTTGAAGGCACTTTATCTTCCGAAGCAAGGCATTGCTTCCGAAGGTAAAGTTATCTTTCCGAATGGAGAGTTGTATAAGTTTCGGAAGTAGATCTGATGTAAGATCAATCGCTTCTTCCGAGACCAAAAACTCTTCCGAGAAGAAAATTTTCGTTAAGGAATTTGGCTTCGGAAGATATTCAAGAATATTTCCGATAGTTAATTCCTCTTCGGAAGGAATTTACACTTGGAATAATTTAAAGATCTTTTGTAACTGGGCTTAAATTGTATTGACACAAGACTTTACATATTAAAAAGGTTTTCAAAAGAGGTAGTTATTCAATGTTTATCATCCCAATTGCTGATATGAGATACTTAAATCTTTGTTCATCAAATGCCTTTGTGAACAAATCAGCATATTGTTCATTTGAGTCAACCTTGATTAACTTTATCAGCTGTTTCTCATGAATATCTCTAATGAAATGATACCTGATATCAATATGCTTTGTCTTGGAGTGCTTCACCGGATTCTCAGTAATGGAGATAGCACTGTTGTTGTCAATATGGATAGGAGTAGTCATGAAGTTGAATCCATAGTCTAACATCTGATTTTGAATCCATAGCAGTTGAGCACAGCAGCTAGCAGCAGCAATGTATTCAGCTTCAGCAGTTGATGTAGAGACACAGGATTGTTTCTTGCATTGCCATGAGATAATCCTTCCACCAAGAAATTGACATCCTCCTGATGTTGATTTCTTGTCAATGTTGCAGCCACCATAGTCACTGTCAGAGTATCCATAGAGATTGAAATCACTATTTCTTGGACACCAGAGACCTAGTTTAGGTGCTCCTTTTTAAGGTAACTGAGGATTCTCTTTACAGCAGCTAGGTGAGACACCTTTGGAGCAGCCTGATATCTTGCAGAAATGCATGTGGCAAACATGATATCTGGTCTACTAGCAGTGAGATACATCATAGAACCAATGATTGCTCTATACTGATGTTGATCAGTATCCTCCCCCTCATGGTCAGGGCAAAGATTATGGTTTCTGGGTATGGGTGTCTTGGCTGGTTTACAATCCTTCATTTCAAATCTATCTAAGATGTCTGAGACATACTTAGATTGACTGATGAAGAACCCTTCCTTCATCTGTTTCACCTGAATTCCAAGGAAAAATTCCATTTTTCCCATGGAACTCATTTCAAACTTCTGCTTCATTATGCTTTCGAAGTCCTTGCACATTTGGTCGTTTGAAGAACCAAATATGATGTCATCAACATAGACTTGTACAAGCAAAATGTCTTCTCCACTCTTTCTAATGAAAAGAGTCTTGTCGATGGTACCTCTAGTGTATCCATTCTTCAGGAGAAACTGAGATAAGGTCTCATACCACAGCCTAGGTGCTTGGTGCAGCCCATATAGAGCTTTATCCAGTTTGCACACGTAGTTGGGGTGCTGTGGGTCTTCAAATCCTGGGGGTTGACATACATAGATTTCCCTATCTATATCCCCATATAGAAAAGCACACTTGACATCAAGTTGGTAGACTGTGAAGTTCTTGGATGCAGCATAAGCAAGGAAGATCCTAACTGCCTCAAGTCTTGCAACAGGTGCAAAGACATCAGTAAAATCGATTCCTTCCTCCTGGGTGTATCCTTGAACTACTAGCCTTGCCTTGTTCTTGATAATCAAGCCTCTATCATCTTTCTTGTTCCTGAACACCCATTTAGTGCCTATGGGTACTTGACCAGATGGTAGTGGGCATAGATTCCAGACCTTTTGTCTTCTGAATTGAAGCAGCTCCTCCTGCATCGATTCAACCCAACTACTATCCTTTAAGGCATCTTCTACCTTCTTTGGTTCCATCTGAGACAAGAAGCATGAGTACAAGTAGACATTCCCATGATGAGTTTGTCCTCTTGTTCTCACACCCTCAGAGACATTCCCTATGATGTTTTCAGTTGGATGAGTGTTGTGAATCCTAAGACGAGGAATCACTTCCAGTTGCAGAGATAAGTCTAGGTTAGACATATTCTGATCATGAACTGGATCACTCTGTTCAACTGCTGTTTCAAAGTCACTTAATGAGGACTGATTGAATGATTGAGAAACATCATCAATGGTTGGTTGTGGAGCAGTATTAACAGTTGCATGTTCCTTCAGAATACTACTTCCCTCAACCTGGTGTTGTAATGGATCACCTGAAGAACTTTGAGGTTGATCATGTGATTCACTTGTTGAAGCTTCATTATTCCTGGAGATAGTTACACTATCAGATCTGTGAATGGTTGAAGCTTGTTGCCTTTCAGCTCTTGGAGAATTTGGAAGAGGTCTGGGAAGCTCAAACAGTTGACTTGCATCAGCATCAGCATCAGCATTCTCTTGAGCACCTGTTCCAGCTGAAACATTCTCACAAGATGGTTTAGAATAGTTTGGAAACAATTCTAAATCAAAGATATACTCAGGTCCATTCCCCCTAACACAAGGTGTGTGCTCATTAACAACTATATTAGATGACTCCTCAAATTGTTGATTCTTGATATTGTATACTCTATAAGCTTTAGAGCTAGAAGAGTATCCAATAAAGATAGCATCATCCGACTTCTCAGCAAACTTTGCTAAGTTGTCCTTTGTGTTAAGTATGGTACACCTGCAGCCAAAGGACCTTAGAAAGCCAATGAACGGTGTCCTCTTGTTCCATAACTCATAAGGGGTCGTTCCATGGGGCTTAACTACAAGAACCCTGTTCTGCACATAGCATGCAGTGCTGACTGCCTCTGACCAGAATGTTAGAGGTAGCTTTGAATCAGCTAACATGGTCCGAGCAGCCTCAATAAGTGTCCTGTTCCTCCTCTCAGCAACACTGTTTTGTTGAGGAGTTCTGGGAGCACTGTATTGTCTGGCAATCCCTTTTGAGTCACAGAATGAGTCAAGAACGAAGTTCTTAAACTCAGTCCCTTGATCACTTCTAATGATCTTAACCTTGTGATCAATTTGATTTTCTATTTTAAGAATAAAAGATTTTAAAGTTTCAGCAGTTTCATCTTTACTTCTTAAAAAGAATACCCACGTAAATCTTGTAAAATCATCAACTATCACAAGGCAGTACGATTTCCTTCCAATGCTCATTATACTTGTGGGTCCAAAGAGATCCATGTGCAATAAGTGTAATGGAGTAGTGATAGAGTTAACACATTTGGATTTATGAGATGATCTGTGTTGTTTCCCTTTCAGGCATGCAACACAGTTACCTTTGCAGAAAAATTCCTTTTAGGCAGACCATGTACCAAGTTATTTTTAGCCAATTTATTCATTGTTTTAAAATTCACATGACACATGCGTTTATGCCATAGTGTTGACTCATCACTATCAGCTTTGGAAAGAAAGCATGATACTTCACCCATAGGAGAAGCATTGTTCATATCCAGCTTGTACATATCCCCTTTCCTGGGAGATCTAAGAAGCACCAATTCCGGAGGAATTATCATCCCTGGTTTGAGGATAATGCACTCATGTTCTGTGAAGAGCATCTGATGCTTCTGATCACAGAATTGAGAAACACTTAACAGATTGTGTTCAAGCTGTTTGACAAAGTGAACTTTGTCAATGTTTATTCTGCCATTGGATATACTTCCTCTGCCCGAAATATATCCTCCGGCCTCACCTCCAAATTGGACAGGCCCTCCATCAAAGTTCTGGAATTGTTGAAGGAGAGATCTGTTCCCTGTCATGTGCCTAGAGCATCCACTATCTACAATCCAGACATTGTGGTTCTTGTCAAATGGACATCCCTGCACATAAGATGAGATGGTTAGTTTTGTTTGGAAGCCCAAGCCTTGCTAGTCTTGGGCTCTTCCAAAGATAGTGACATAATTGAACAAAAAGATATGCATTGGGATTCAATAGAGGTCATAGTTGAAGAAGAGGTTTGGGCTGCAGCATCTTCCTTGATCTTCCAATCCATCCCTTGGTTGATCTTTGAAGATGAGCTTGTTGAAGCTTGTGCAGCATGGCCTTCTTCCGAAGCTTCTTTCTTTTCGGAAGAAGCCTTCACCACCTTTTCTTCCGAAGTAGTCTTCTTCTGAGATGGTTTACAGGGAGCCTTCTTGTTCTTCCGAACCTTAGAAGGTTTGGCTTCCGAAGCCATTTTCCCTTCGGAAGAAGCAGTTTCTTCCGAAAGCAACTTGGCTTTCGAGACCAACTTTCCCTTTTTCATCATTTGGACCTTTTGAAGTGGTCCAACTGAGAGACCTTCTCTGACTCCTTCTTTTCTAACATTATTTGCATAATGTGTGCTTGCTGGATTGTAGTAACAATCTTTAGCCATGTGGTTGTGCAGACCACACATTATGCAGGCAATGTTAGTCTTCTGGGAACTTGCAGGTTGCTGTTTCTTGGGTTTCTTCTCTTCATCAGCAACTTTCCCTTTCAACTTCTGATCCTTCAGTAGGACAGGAGTGCTGGTATTACACTCCTTTCCTGAATCAGAAGTACCTACCACTTGAAATCCGGCAGAGATGAAGACACCCTTTTGCTTTGGGACGATCTTAAGCTTGGACTCTGCAACCTTCTTGACAGTCCTTCTAGCAGCTTTAGCTCTGCTTCTTCTTGCCTTGGTGGTTAGGATTTGGTCTTCACAGGTGGAGATGAGTGTGTCCTCCTGTTTCTCCCCTGTGGTGGCTACTATTTTTGCCTCATCCTTTAGTTCCAAAGGAGAAGGGTAAGCAGTTGGAACCTCTTGCTCTTTAGTACCACATCTAGGTAGTCTAATAGACTCATAAGAGTGTGGTGGAGCTATTTCATTGGTTCCCAACCCTTCTTTGTTTTGATAAAACATTTTGGAATGAGAGGTTGATGCAAGAATAGTTTGGAAGCTTTGCTCAGCAATAGCTTGCTTCCTGGCCTGAGCCTCAGCTGTGACCAACTGGGCTTGAACCTCTGACAGTTTGGATATCAGATCTTTAATTTGAGTCTTATAATTAGTCTTTTCATGTTTTAAAATAGACACATTTTTCTCTAACTCCTCAATTTTCTTTTGATAGTCAGATTCAGCTCTCTTAAAGTCAGATTTTAGCACATTTAAAGACTCAACCTCAGATCTGATTTCCGAAATGTAATCCTTATGAAGTTTAACTTTAGCAATATAGGCAGCAGTACAAAGATGTTCATATACCTGATCATCATCTGTTCCGGCCATGAGTGCTTGAGCAGGAGTCACATCCTGTACCATGAAGCTCCAGTCAACTTCTTGAGCCACAGCAGCTGTTTCAGTTGACTTCTCTTCATGCTTTGAAGCAGTGTGATGTGTGGAGGCCTGTGGAGTTCCCGGGTTGTTCTTGGGAGCCTTGCATTCCCTAGCAAAGTGACCAAGTTGGTTGCAGTTGTAACACCTTGCTTTGCTCTTATCAAACCCAAACTTGCTGTTGACTGGGTTTTGAGGGAATTGCCTTCCAGTTCTCTTGAAGAACTTCTTCGCTCTGTAAGTTAAAAGAGCCATCTGCTGGACAATATCCATATACTCCACATCATCTGGACTGAAGCACTCAAGATCATCAAAGCAGTATTGAAAATCACCAGAGTGTCCACTTCCAGAGACAAAGGCACAACTATCTTGAGAAGAGTTGTGTTGAACCTTTTGAGACTTTGTAGTCTCAGGTAGAGTAATGTAAGGTCCGTTGTGTGAGTTGTCAGGGTAACATAGCAACTGATGTTGTGGTTCTATGGTTTCCCTTTCAACCACATGAAGGGCTGAACTCTGTTGGTTATTGGAGTGACCAGAGGAGTTCTGCATGTTCATCTCTATCTGGAATGCACTTAGGATACCATACAACTCTGTCAGAGTAAGAGTCTTAAGGTCCGAAGTTCTCTTGATTACAACACAATAATGTATCCATAGTTTAGGAAGTGAAGACATGAACTTCCTAACTATGTCTTTGTTCTCAAGAGCAACTCCAATATCCTCCAGAGTATCTACTAGCTCAACATACCTGAAGTATTGTTGAGTCAAGGTCTCACTGGCCTTGAAAGTAAAGTTCTCAAACTACTGCTTCAAGAGATCCTTTTTGTTCTCTTGGGTTTCCTTGGATCCTTCATACATCAGCTTTAGTGCTTCCCATAGATCTTTGGCAGTTTTGCACTTCTTGAAGCGTCTGTAGATGGAGTTGGGGAGAGCAGTTTGGAGAGAAGTCATAGCCCTTTGATCCAGCTCTATTCTCTTCCTGTCTTCTTCTGAGTAATCATCAACATCTTTTGGAATGATGCGATTACCAGTGGCAGAAGTGGTGCTTGGTATGAAAGGACCATTGACAATGGAGTCCCACATCCTTGAATCTTGACACTTGATGAAGCCTTCCATTCTGATACACCATGTGTCAAAGTCTTCAGGGGTGATCAGTGGGGACTTGGTCATGGTACCGGTTTCCATATCAGCCTTGGAGAGAGCAGCCATTTGAGTGAGTGGTTTGTAGTGAGGAGTGAAAAACAGGTTGATTTGGATGGTAAGATCTCACAATCAAGAGCCTGGTGCTCTGATACCAATTGCAGGATCGGATTTGTAGGTGGTTTTTCTCTCAATTCACTGTGAGTAACACTCGGCCAGTAGTCTATGAAGAGTTGATCACAATATAACAAGTAACAAGCAGTAAGAAAATTAACACAGCAAGTAAATTTTCAAGGTACTTTTATATATTGCTTCTCAACTCAAAGGATTACAAGACTCTTGGACTCAAATCGCTTATCTAAAGAGTTACAGGGAGAAGATATATATAATACTACCTACAGCCGGATATACTTTGATACCAGCTGGACACCTCTAACCTTACATCTATACTACAAGACTCTAGGTGAGGTCTTTCAGACATTTTGCCTGAGAGTTGGTAGTCAGGACATGTCCCTGACTTACCTTTTGTCACCAACTAAAGTTGGTAACATGTACTATCATAAAAAGGTGAACAGTAGAATAAAGTATGGTCAACAACATGGCTCTTTATGAAGATGTCATGCTGTATCAGAGGTCTGCAGCGGACTGTCAGGGACCATACTTTTATCTGCTGGACATAGCAATGTCTACCGAAGGATAAAGTACTTCGGAAGAATAACTTCTTCCGAAGCCACTTATACTTCGGAAGACTGCTTCTTCCGAGGCTTGGAATCTTCTTTGTCTTCAGAAGCAGACTTTGTCTTCAACTCTTTCATCAGACTTTGTCTTCGGAAGCTCAGACTTTGTCTTCAGCTCTTTCATCAGACTTTGTCTTCGGAAGCTCAGACTTTGTCTTCGGAAGCTCTTTCAGACTTTGTCTTCGGAAGCTCTTTCTGACTTTGTCTTCGGAAGTCTTTCAGACTTTGTCTTCGGAAGCTCTTTCAGACTTTCGGAAGATCTCTTGCTTGGCTTCGGAAGCCCTTCAATGTAGCACCAAAAGTGACTATCAAGTGGTTTTGGTTGCACCAGCCTTATCATGATCCAACAGATATGATCTGATGCAACACCTAATTGCAAGTATATAGTTCCACTTAAATCCATACAAGAGCAATTGTGACAACCGGTCCCAAGGTCACTATTCTAAACCCTAATTTATTTGCATCATATCCCATCTTATATGTACTAATAATGGAAAACAATTTAATTATATCAAGAATGTTATAATCACCAATTGTTATTTGATCTATTTTTATGATTCTTTGTGATTTATGTGAATTTAGTCATTTTAAGTCTTGCCTTTTAGAAAATTCATGTCCGGGGATATTGATTAGTCACCCTAGCTAGAATACAAAGCCTTAATTGAAACAATTTAAATGCATGCATGCATACACACACTTGGAAATTTCAGATTTATGCATGAATGACCATGCACATGATAACTACTAATATTATCTAATAACTAACAATTTTACACTACACTACAAAACAATACTACTAATTATCTTGTGATAAAAAAAATAAATTGAAAAGCATTCCACTAAAGGCCAAATCGGCCGCCCCCTTGCCACCAATCACCACACTTGTCCACCACTACACACAACCTTCCTATCATCCATTCCCCTTACACGTAATTACAAGACACACTCCTCTCATTCTCTCTCCCTCATTTTCAAAATCAATCATCTGAACCAACCTCTCCCTCTCAAAATTCTCTCTATTTTAGCCTCCTTTCCAGCCTCAAAATCACAAACAACAACAACAACAACATCGGCCAGCAACAAACCACAAGAAAGGTGACCTTTTGGTGATGTTTTGAGGCTTGGAACGTGCAAGAATTGAGGTTCCAGCTTTTGTTCGAGGTTCTACAGTCAAGTCCAAGGAGATTTCAACCATCCACACCTTCTAAACCGTGAGATACATCAAGTGTAAGCTCACTATGTTCGGTTTTGGTCATTTCTCAAGTTTAACTTTATTGTTCACCTAAAAACCCTATTTTTCTTGTTGTAGCAGAAACCACTCACTACTACCTTGTTCTTGGAGAGCTTTCTACGTTCTTGAAGGTATTCCACAAGTATAACATGTCGATCTATAGGTGTAACAAGAGTTACACCTAGAAAACCCTCTTTTTGGGTGATTCTCACCACCCAACTTGTGCATCTTGTAACCTTTAAGAACCAACCTAGTAACCTACTTTCTAATGACTTATTAAACTCCTAATAATCTGCTTTGAATGTTAAAAATGGTTGTACACCATGAATGGAAGGTGTTAACACATGAACACCATGAAAAACTACTCTTTCTACAAGTTACAACACACCTTAAACGCTTTCTAGAAAACCCTCTTAGACAAGGGTTATAACCTGCTCAAAAATGAGTTTTAGACACCCCAACAACCTTATTTTTAAGTTAGATGAAGTTTTGGTAATGAATAAACTTGAGTTACAATGATTCACACAAGTGTAATGGTCGGTTATGGTATTTTCTATGAATTTGAAGTCTACGGATGTGTAGCATGATTAGGAAACGATTTGGGACTGTTATTTCAGTAGGTTTTGATGTATGTTAAGAGTTTTAATATTATTTAATCCCTGGAACAAAGGACATGTTGTGTTTAGACCCATTTTGGTCACTTTCTGGACCCGAAAACAAGCTAAAATTACTTAAAAACAAGAAATATTGAACTATAAACTTTTTAAAGTGAATTCCAGATTCATTAAGGATTAATAAAGTGTTCTGGAGCTAATGGGAATTTTTAGTGGTCAAAAGATAATTTAAATGGAATTTTAAGTGAAAACGAGTGCTAACCGGGAGACTTTTTAGGGAAAATCTAAGAAAAATGGATATAAGGTGAGAAATTATAAAAATCATGTAATTCTAGTAGGATAAATAATAAAATGACTTATAAAGTGGAAAGGTTGGTCAAACAAGCTTTTAAAAATGATCAAACCCAGTTAAAAACGCGTTTTAACGGTTTAAACGTAAAAACGAGTCTTCCCACTACTAGGGGTAAATTTTGTGATTTAAAAGGTTAGAAACTCATGAAAATGAATTTTAAAAGTTATCTACTGGACCTAGACTCAAAAACATGAAAACCTATAGTCAACCATCTTAAACCCTTCGGTTTTACCGTAACCGGCAACGGTAAACGCGTAAATTATAAACCGAGCCCTTAAACTGAAAATTTGAGTATACATTCTTAAAATAAAGTTATATTAAGTTCTTCAAACTGATTTTTGATTATAAGGGTCATCTAATACAAAAAACCAAACTTAAGAGTAGAAACTGTCAATTTGGAAACTTAAGGGGCTAAACTGTAAAATTTGGTTAAACTTCTTAACCGACTCCAATAAGCAACTTAGTCACTTTATTAGCATATTTATCTTATATTCTGAACTTAGTAATGTAAAAACCCTTAATTGTATGAGAAACCTAGACTTTCCATAAAAGGAAACTTTTATACAAACCCTAATCGAATCAAAGTCGAACCCGACCAACTAAGGCTTAGACACTCTTGATGCACCTTAAATAGGTTTAGAGCAATAGCTAATCACTTAATATATTCATGTTAGGGTGCTAGACTTGAGACATTCCTGGCACACGAAGGATTTCTTTGCTTAACGTCTAAGGTGAGTTCTGGTGATCCCATTTTACTTACTGTTTTTGGGATGGAACATGCTCTTTGTTATGAACTATGATTGTGCTTTATTTGATGCCTGTATGTAGGACTTTTTGGATACCTGCTGACACTTATGTCATGATCATTAATTCTTTTGTAAACCGCTTGTTTTACGTGAATAGATCTATTTGGGGAATCCCCCACGCACAGTGGCTCCCGCTACAGGGAGGTACCCCACTGAGATCCTGAGGGGTCGTTTGTGGCATGTAATAGGTTTTGAATAAGATACAATGGTGAACCATCCTAGCAGGAATGGTTCACTATTCTGAGGCTTGGTTCCTTCCTTCGGGAATATCCGGTTAAACACAACTTTAGAAGAGGCCATCCGGGGACCAAGTGAAGGGTTGACCGTGATACCCCACGATGACTGATGCTAAAAATGATGTTTTTAAAATCAAATGAGATTTTCATAAACTTTCACACTTGATTCTAAAACCTTTGCTGTGGACTTTAAGAGTTCCTTTTATTGTTTTGAAACTTTAAGCACTTGAATTCACTAACTTTTTAGTTGACACAATTTTCTTTTGAGCATGTTTCAGGTAACCCGTGAAGACTCTTAGCTATTATGGAAGACTTAGACTCAACCCCAAGACCATGGCATTTGCTTGTGTGAACAAAATCATGACTTGAACAATTTGATTCAATGACTATTTTATTTTGTTGAACTACGTAAACATTTAGCGTTGGATCTGTTTCCAGCCCGGTGTCTTTTAAAACTTTAAATGCCATGTGACGTTCTCTCCCTTTGAGCTCCTATATTGGTTTGTTTCCGCTGCCATGTATGTTTTTTGCTAATCTATGACGTCCCACCCTACCGGGGCCCGGGGGTGTGATAGATCGGTATCAGAGCCAAATGTTGTAGAGAAGTTGGGAATACCATAGTAGACCCTAAGCTACAACCCTGATACCCTTGGACTGTCCTTGTGGGAGAGTGTTGGAATGATCGGGTTGGGTAAATTGATGACTACACTTGATCAACGTAATCATGAATTTACCGGATGCATAATTTCCATCACGGACCTCTAAGTTATGTTTGGACCTTTTTGTTTGATGCTGATTAACTTTGAAATTCATTTTGACTGGGGATTTGAAATTGATTTTTAAAGATGAACTGTTTTGCCTGACACTATTATGAGAAACAACTGATTCTAACATCATTGATGGGGAATACGTAGAGATTCCTGATACTAATGCCATCACTAGTACTATGAGTATATTATTATTATTAAGACTATCATGAGCTATGAGAAACCAAATTACTCATGATGTCTTTTTACAGGAAACAACAATGGCTGACAAGGGAAAAGCACCAGCCTACCCTACTGAGAGCAGTGCACCAACGGGGGACACCAAGAAGGCAAAACCGCGCACGGAGTATGAGGAATACTTTAGGAGGTGTGGACACCCGGGTTGGATATCCGTCACGTCAGAGGACACTGAAGCTTCTGAGGACTCTTCTTCGACGACACCTTCCAGGAGCCGGACGCGCTCCCACTCGCCGCATGTTGCCGCTCCATCCCACTCACCTATCCCTCCCATTGGGAATAGGGGAGCATGAACCGTCACTCATACACGAAAGAGTGCTAGACCTGGACCTTCGGTCTCATTTAGGATGCCTCCTCCTCCTCCACCATTGGTTAGGACTCCCATACCCGCACCACCGTCGTTCGAGCCACACCGACGCCACCCACAGGAGGAGCCCTGGATGCCTCCGAGGCACAGCATGTACGACGGCCCCAACGTACTGGCAGGGGAAAGGTATTCACAGTCCAGCCGTCGGGCTAGTGACGTAGGACCTACTGATGCAGCACTAGAGGAGCTCCTGAAGACTGTCCGTCGCCACGAGCTGACTCTTTAGCACGCTACCCGGACCTCCCAGTCTGCTCAATTCCAAGCTATCATGGCGTCGCACGGGGTGCAGATATTGGAGCAGGAGCAGATGAAGAAGAGCTCTGGATGGATGGGATGGCTGAAAAAGAAGTGGATGTGAAGGCGACATGTGAAAGGAGGAAGAACTATCTGTCTTTGAACAGTTGAAGGAAACACACTTATCATTATCTGACATTATTATTATTATTGTTATTCATGGGGGTGATGGCACCTTCCACTTTGTAAGAGCTAGACTCTGATACTATGAACTTTGTCTTGTTTTGAACTGATTCCTATGATACAATGTTGTTGAAACATTTATGATTATCTGTCATGTTTTGTTTATTCATGGTGTTGGGCCATGCCATTCTTTATGACTGCTTAAACTGTTTAAATTGGTAATCTGTGGAACTTGGTAAGTTGTGTGTAATTATACACCGTATTCTCTCCTCGTATAGAGGGAGCCTTGTAGGGAATTGATGCATAGACTGTTTGAAACAAATTATGAGATGCTAAACGACTTTATCTGTAGTACTACCAGAATGCCTACCAGAAGAGGAACACGCATCGGAAGGCAAGGAGCATACCAAGGTCGTCACGAAGGAACAAGGCGAACCAGAAACCAACCTCCTACTCCTCCAGGGACTCCCATTAGGGGGAATGCTAACACAAGAAATGACGAGAGGATGGCAAATCTTGTGGCACAGCAAATTGTGCACGCTATACCAACCATCATTGCTCAAATCAATGCTGACCGGAATGACGCCGGAGGTGGTACGGGGACTGCAAACAACGAGGAATCTGAAGCTATCAGGAAGGGGTGCTCCTATAAAACATTTATGGCTTGCAAGCCAAAGGACTTCCATGGCACCGAGGGTGCAATTGAAACATATAGGTGGCTGGACAAAATCGAAGCTATGTTAGACATCAGTGAATGCAAGTTGGAACACATGGTGAGGTTTGCTTCTCAATCTCTCAAGGGACAAGCACTTGAATGGTGGAAAACCATCATTCAGTCTCGAGGCCGGGACGCCGTTGGTAGGATGAACTTGTCTGAGTTTAGGGAACTAATCACCAACAAGTACTGCCCGATCAACTAGCTAGAAAAACTGGAGGCTAGATTTCTGAATCTGGAGATGAGGGGCCCGAACTACACAGAATACATCAACCAGTTCCTTGCATTGTCCCGACTGGTACCACACTTGGTGATGCCAGAATCCAAGGGCATGGCCCGCTTCATCTGGGGGTTACACCTAAGGGTGAGGGGCATGGTTCGGTCATCCAAGCCTACAACCATACGGGCTGCGGTTGACTTTACCAGTAGTCTGACCGACGACCTAGTTAGAGCTGGGTGGACTGAACATGGGAAAACTGAGGACAAGAAGAAGGCTGTGGAAGAAAAGAGGTAGTGGCTTGATACTAGGAAGATGGTCGGCAGCAGTAGCGGTTCAAACAAGAGACCTAGAGAAGAAGCGAGACGAAGTGACCATGGCGGAAAGGCAAGGAGGTTGTATCTAGGCACAAGCCCCTTCTGCGATAAATGCAAGCTTCATCACCAAGGGGAGTGCAATCCCATGCCTTGTTATTGGTGCAAGAAACCTGGTCACCTGATTAAAGACTGTACCTACGAGCCTGGAAAGCAATGCTATGAGTGCGGAGATCCAGGGCATATGAGGAACAAATGCCCCATGCTAGCAAGAAACAAGGACACCCGACCCAACAAGCCCAAGGGAAGAGCTTTTGTGACGGACCCAGTTGGAGCCTTAAAGGAACCTGATGTGGTTAATGGTACGTATCTTGTAAATGATCATCCTGCACCGTTTTGTTTGATACTGGAGTGACTGCTAGTTTTATCTCTAGTGCTTTTAGATCCTTGATTGACCTAGCTACGTGTACCTTTGCCGATACGTTCACCGTCGAATTAGCTGATGGCAACATTTTAGAAACTAATGAAATCATAAAGGATTGTTCAATAAATCTAAATGGAATTACATTTAAGATAGATCTGATGCCCATTAAGTTTGGAGGATTTGATGTGGTTGTTGGCATGGACTGGTCAGCTAAGAACAGAGTCGAAGTTGTTTGTGATGAACGCATACTCAAGATACCATTCAACGACAAGGAAGAGTTAGTGGTGCAAGGAGAAAGGAGTAACACTTTATGCCCCATGATATCCCATTTAAAAGCTACCAAGAGCTTAAGGAAGGGATGCTCAGCTTTCATCATCTACGTGATGAAGACCAAAGAGGAGAAGAAGATTTTGGACATCCCAGTAGTTTCTGAATACCCTGAGGTGTTTCCGGAAGACCTACCAGGACTTCCCCCGAACCGACAAGTTGAGTTCCAAATAGATTTGCTGCCTGGCGCTGCACCGGTAGCCAAAGCGCCGTATCGACTCGCCCCTCCTGAGATGAAGGAACTGATGACGCAAATTCAAGAACTATTGGAAAAAGGATTCATACGTCCGAGTGTCTCTCCATGGGGTGCACCGGTGTTATTTGTGTAAAAGAAGGATGGAACCTTACGCATGTGCATTGACTACCGGGAATTAAATAAGTTGACCATAAAGAACCGTTACCCACTTCCAAGGATAGATGACCTATTCGATCAACTTCAAGGAGCAAGCTACTTTTCCAAGATAGATTTAAGATCCGGTTACCACCAAGTGAAGATAAGGGAAGAAGACATACCCAAGACGGCTTTCCGAACTAGGTATGGGCACTATGAGTACTTAGTCATGCCCTTCGGGCTGACCAATGCACCACAGCATTCATGGATCTCATGAACCGTGTATGCCGCCCATATCTTGACAAGTTTGTGATCGTGTTCCTCGATGACATTCTGATCTACTCCAGTAATAAGGAAGAGCACGAGAAACATCTCAGACTAATTCTTGAATTACTCAAGAATGAGCAACTGTATGCCAAATTTTCAAAATGTGAATTTTGGATGCGAGAGATCCAATTTTTAGGGCATGTAGGGAATGAGAATGGAATTCAAGTTGACCCTTCCAAGATAGTGGCTATAAAGAGTTGGAAGATTCTTGAGACTCCCACTGAGATTAGCCAATTCCTAGCACTGGCCGGATACTACTGACGATTCATAAAGGACTTCTCGCGCATTGTGCAAACATTGACCGCACTGACTAAGAAGAGCAAAACCTTTGTGTGGGAACCAGAGCAAGATGAAGCCTTTGAGACACTCAAGGAAAAGTTATGCAGTGCACCTGTTCTAGCCCTCCCAGAAGGAGTCGAAGACTTTGTAGTCTATTGTGACACCTCGCATCACGGGTTAGGATGTGTGCTAATGCAACGCAACAAGGTCATTGCCTATGCATCTAGATTGCTAAACGATCACGAGAAGAACTATACTACGCACGATTTGGAATTAGGTGCCGTGGTGTTTTCTCTCAAAATGTGGAGGCACTACCTCTTGGCACGAAGTGCATCATTTACACTGACCATCGAAGTTTGCAACACATTCTCGACCAGAAGATGCTAAACATGCGTCAAAGAAGATGGGTTGAGTTGTTGAACGACTACGAGTGTGAAATATGTTATCATCCCGGTAATGCCAATGTGGTGGCAGATGCTTTGAGCAGAAAGGAGAGAGAAAAACCTCTTCGTGTACAAGCTTTAAGGATAAGTGTCTACACTGACCTAATTGCAAAGCTAAAAGAAGCTCAAAGTGAAGCGTTAAAGGAGGAAAATTTAACAGGAGAAGGATTAACTGGAATGGAAAAGCGATTTGAAACAGGAAATGATGGTACATATAAGTGCGAAGGGAGAACTTGGGTGCCAAAGCATGGGGGAATTCGAGAGGTAATTCTCGATGAAGCTCACAAATCTAGGTATTCAGTTAACCCTGGGAGTGATAAAATGTACCAGGATTTGAAGGCACTTTTTTGGTGGCCTGGAATCAAGAAATCAATCGCTATGTATGTCGGAAAATGTCTAACCTGTGCCATGGTAAAAGCCGAAAACCAAAAACCGTCAGGGACGTTACAGAAGCCAGAAATCCCAGAACGGAAATGGGATAACGTCACGATGGACTTTGTTACAAAGTTACCCAGAACGTCTAGGGGTCATGATGCTATTTGGGTAATAGTGGATAGACTAACCAAATCAGCACACTTCTTACCAATTCCAGAAGACTATGACATGTCAAGACTGGCTCAACTGTATATCAATGAAATACTGGCTAGGCATGGTGTGCCACTATCCATAATCTCCGACCGTGATAGTCGTTTTACTTCACGTTTCTGGAAATAACTTCAACGAGCTTTAGGAACCTGGCTGGACTTAAGCACGGCTTACCACCCGCAAACTGACGGTCAAAGCGAAAGGACTATTCAAACCTTAGAAGATATGCTGAGAGCTTGCGTAATTGATTTTGGTGGGATCTGGGATAACCATCTTCCATTGGTAGAGTTCTCCTATAATAACAGTTACCATGCAAGTATCAATGCTGCTCCGTATGAGGCTCTCTATGGTAGGAAATGTCGGTCACCCTTGAGTTGGAATGAAATTGGTGATAGTCAAGTGTTGGGACCCGACATCGCATTGGAGACCACTGAGAAGATTTTCAAGATCAAGGAACGTCTACGGGCAGCAAGGGACCGTTAAAAGAAGTACGCTGACAGAAGACGAAAACCATTAGAGTTTCAGATAGGTGATAGGGTAATGCTGAAGGTAGTACCATGGAAAGGAACCGTGAGATTCGGAAAAAGAGGCAAGTTAAAACCAAGATACATTGGACCATTTGAAATACTTGCAAGAATTGGTCCTGTGGCTTACAAGTTGAAACTGCCTCAGCAATTGAGTTATATGCACGACACCTTCCATGTGTCAAACTTGAAGAAATGCCTGGTAGACAAAACCTTGGAGCTACCGTTAAAGGAGACAAGAATCAATGATAAGCTAAACTTCGTGGAAGAGCCTATAGAGATCACGGACCGCTTGGTTAAGCAACTCAGACGAAGCCGCATACCCAAGGTTAAGGTTAGATGGAACTCAAGATGAGGGCCGGAATTCACTTGGGAACGTGAGGACGAGATAAGGAAGAACTACCCGCATCTCTTTAAACCCACCCGTACCAATACTAAGCGAAGTTAAAATTTCGGGACGAAATTTCCTAAACGGTGGTAGAATGTGACAACCGGTCCCAAGGTCACTATTCTAAACCCTAATTTATTTGCATCATATCCCATCTTATGTGTACTAATAATGGAAAACAATTTAATTATATCAAGAATGTTAGAATCACCAATTGTTATTTGATCTATTTTTATGATTCTATGTGATTTATGTGAATTTAGTCATTTTAACTCTTGCCTTTTAGAAAATTCATGCTCGGGGATATTGATTAGTCACCCTAGCTAAAATACAAAGCCTTAATTGAAACAATTTAAAAGCATATGCATACACACACTTGGAAATTTCGGATTTATGCATGAATGACCATGCACATGATAACTACTAATATCATCTAATAACTAACAATTTTACACTACACTAGAAAACAATACTACTAATTATCTTGTGATAAAAAAATTGAAAAGCCTTCCACTAAAGGCCAAATCGGCCGCCCCCTTGCCACCAATCACCACACTTGTCCACCACTACACACAACCTTCCTATCATCCATTCCCCTTACATGCAATTGCAAGACACACTCCTCTCATTCTCTCTCCCTCATTTTCAAAACCCATCAGCTGAACCCACCTCTCCCTCTCAAAATTCTCTCCATTTCAGCCTCCTTTCCAGCCTCAAAATCACGAGCAACAACAACAACAACATCGGCCAGCAACAAACCACAAGAAAGGTGACATTTTGGTGATGTTTTGAGGCTTGGAACGTGCAAGACTTGAGGTTCCAGCTTTTGTTCGAGGTTCTACAGTCAAGTCCAAGGAGATTTCAACCATCCACGACCATCCACACCTTCTAAACCATGAGATACATCAAGTGTAAGCTCACTATGTTCGGTTTTTGGTCATTTCTCAAGTTTAACTTCATTGTTCACCTAAAAACCCTATTTTTCTTTTTGTAGAAGAAACCACTCACTAAAACCTTGTTCTTGGTGAGCTTTCCACGTTCTTGAAGGTATTCCACAAGTATAACATGTCGATCTATAGGTGTAACAAGAGTTACACCTAGAAAACCCTCTTTTTGGGTGATTCTCACCACCCAACTTGTGCATCTTGTAACCTTTAAGAACCAACCTTGTAACCTTCTTTCTAATGACTTATTAAACTCTTAATAATCTGCTTTGAATGTTAAAAATGGTTGTACACCATGAATGGAAGGTGTTAACACATGAACAGCATGAAAAACCACTCTTTCTACAAGTTACAACACACCTTAAACGCTTTCTTGAAAACCCTCTTAGACAAGGGTTATAACCTGATCAAAAATGAGTTTTAGACACCCCAACAATCTTATTTTTAAGTTAGATGAAGTTTTGGTAAAGAATAAACTTGAGTTACAATGATTTACACAAGTGTAATGGTCGGTTATGGCATTTTCTATGAATTTGAAGGCTATGGATGTGTAGAATGACTAGGCCACGATTTGGGAATTTTATTTCAGTAGGTTTTGATGAATATTAAGAGTTTTAATATTATTTAATCTCTGGAACAAAGGACATGTTGTGTTTAGACCCATTTTGGTCACTTTCGGGACCCGAAAAGAAGCTAAAATTACTTAAAAACAAAAAATCATGAACTATAAACTTTTTAAAGATAATTCCAGGTTAATTAAGGATTAATAAAGTGTTCTAGAGCTAATGGGAATTTTTAGTGGTCAAAAGATAATTTAAATGGAATTTTAAGTGAAAACGGGTGCTAACCGGGAGAAGTTTTTAGGGAAAATCTAAGAAAAATGGATATAAGGTGAGAAATTATAAAAATCATGGCATTACAGTAGGATAAATAATAAAATGACTTATAAAGTGGAAAGGTTGGTCAAACAAGCTTTTAAAAATGATCAAACCCGGTTAAAAACGCGTTTTAACGGTTTAAACGTAAAAATGAGTCTTCCCACTACTAGGGGTAAATTTTGTGATTTAAAAGGTTAGAAACTCATGAAAATGAATTTTAAAAGTTAGCTACTGGACCTATACTCAAAAACATGAAAACCCATAGTCAACCATCTTAAACCCTTCGGTTTTACCGTAACCGGCAATGGTAAACGCGTAAATTATAAACCTTGCCCTTAAACTGAAAATTTGAATATACATTCTTGAAATAAAGTTATATTAAGTTCTTGAAACTGATTTTTGATTATAAGGGTCATCTAATACAAGAAACCAAACATAAGGGTAGAAACTGTCAATTTGGAAACTTCAGGGGCTAAACTGTAAAATTTGGTTAAAATTCTTAACCGACTCCAATAAGCAACTTAGTCACTTTATTAGCATATTTATCATATATTTTGAACTTAGTAATGTAAAAACCCTTAATTGTATGAGAACCCTTGACTTTCCATAAAAGGAAACTTTTATACAAACCCTAATCGAATCAAAGTCGAACCCGACGAACTAAGGCTTTGACACTCTTGATGCACCTTAAATAGGTTTAGAGCAGTAGCTAATCACTTAATATATTCATGTTAGAGTGCTAGACTTGAGACATTCCTGGCACACGAAGGATTTCTTTGCTTAACGTCTAAGGTGAGTTCTAGTGATCCCTTTTTACTTACTATTTTTGGGATGGAACATGCTCTTTGTTATGAACTATGATTGTGCTTTATTTGATGCTTGTATGTGGGAATTTTTGGATACCTACTGATACTTATGTCATGATCATTAATTCTTTTGTGAACCGCTTGTTTTACGTGAATAGATCTATTTGGGGAATCCCCCACGCACAGTGGCTCCCGCTACAGGGAGGTACCCCACTGAGATCGTGATATGTCGTTGGTGGCATGTAACAGGTTTTGAATAAGATACTATGGTGAACCATCCTAGCAGGAATGGTTCACTGTTCTGAGGCTTGGTTCTTTCCTTCGGGAATATCCGGTTAAACACAAGTTTAGAAGAGGCCAACCAGGGACCAAGTGAAGGGTTGATCGTGATACCCCATGATGACTGATGCTAAAAATGATGTTTTTAAAATCAAATGAGATTTTCATAAACTTTCCCACTTGATTCTAAAACCTTTACTGTGGACTTTAAGAGTTCCTTTTGTTGTTTTGAAACTTTAAGCACTTGAATTCACCAACTTTTTAGTTGACACAATTTTCTTTTGAGCATGTTTCAGGTAACCCGTGGAGACTCTTAGCTATTATGGAAGACTTAGACTCAACCCCGAGACCATGGCATTTGCTTGTGTGACCAAAATCATGACATGAACAATTTGATTCAATGACTATTTTATTTTGTTGAACTATGTAAACTTTTAGGGCTGGATCTGTTTCCAGCCCGGTGTCTTTTAAAACTTTAAATGCCATGTGATGTTCTCTCCCTTTGAGCTCCTATATTGGTTTGTTTCCGCTGCCATGTATGTTTGTTGCTAATCTGTGACGTCCCACCCTACCGGGGCCCGGGTGTGACAACAATGTATCAACTAGGCATGCTATTTATCTTGTTTTTAGATTTGTTAATGAGAAACTGTCATGTGCTCCACATTCAATTCTCATTAGATTTTATCCTCTGTTTGTGAGTCAAATCATCACTTTTTCACAGTTAGAGACTATGTACAGTAAGTTATAAATTCTATCTTGAGACAGATTTGTAGTCTCATAAATTCTTTGTTGTTAAAGCTCTTTTAGATAATATACAGTTGATCATAATAGATTCTTTTGAGAGCTGAGATATGATCCTCATAAGGTCACCAAGTCTTTACTTACGTAAAACAAAGGTGCTTTCAACCCAGGTCTTTGTTTACACAAAATAGAGGGAGGATGAAGA
The DNA here is from genome assembly GCA_024085815.1 of Flaveria linearis. NCBI lineage: Eukaryota > Viridiplantae > Streptophyta > Magnoliopsida > Asterales > Asteraceae > Flaveria > Flaveria linearis. The sequence continues at coordinate 52,078,694 of CM044010.1, read as the reverse complement.
TCATACTCTGAATCATAAACCTAGGTCTTTGTTCACATAAAACAGAGGGAATATGATTTGCAAAGATAGAAGTTTATAAAGTGTTTTACATAGTGTGCTTGGGTGAGTGATTTGATCACATCAGGATAAGACTTACTTGCTTGATCCTTAAAATGGAGTTCCCATAAACAGTTTCCTTTTCATTATGTTTGGCATGCTCTTAGTGTAGTTTCCACTCAAGATGAATGTATCAAAATGCTTTTGATTAGATTTAAAGTTAGTTGCTTTTACGAAGAAAGCAAAGGCATAGTGTACTATCCTTTCCCAGACATATGACATGCTGAAACAAAAGACACAACAAAGAAAGACTATATTTTTGTATTTTTCTATATACAGGACAGTCACATGCTTTTCTTTGTTTAAGATAATTTAATCTAAGTTAATCATAACCAAAGACTCAATTAGAAAATTAAATCTAACTGAATCAAAGGCTTTAGTGAATAAGTCAGCAAGCTGATTTGTTGTATCCACTTTGATTAACTTGATTAACCCCTTTTCTGAGCAATCCCTCAGAAAATGATATCTGATTTCAATATGCTTTGTTTTGCTATGTTGAACTGGGTTAGCAGTGATAGACATAGCAGCTGAATTATCAATATGAATTGGTGTTTAAAGGAAATTGTAACCATAGTCAAGTAATTGGTTTTGCACCCAAAGCACTTGAGAGCAACCAGCTGAACCAGCTATGTACTCAGCCTCAGCTATGGATACAGAGACATTAGTTTGCTTCTTGCAGTGCCATGAAACAAGTCTTGGTCCTAGAAACTGACAGCCACCAGTTGTAGATTTTCTGTTATTATTGCATCCTCCAAAGTCACTATCTGAATATGAGTAGAGACTGAAATCTACATCTTTTGGATACCACGGTCCTATAGCTGGTTTCCCTTTCAGATATCTGAAAATTCTCTTCACGGCATTCAGATGATACTCTTTTAGATCAGATTGATGCCTGGCACAAACACACACAGCAAACATTATGTCAGGCCTGCTGGCAGTTAGATACATAAGAGATCCTACCATTGATCTATACAATCTCTGATCAACAGATTTCCCAGCAGAGTCAGGCATAATCTTGTCTATTGTTAAAGCAGGAGTTTTGCATGAAGATGTATCAGTAAGATTGTACTTCTTCAAAATTTGATGTATGTACTTCTCTTGATTGATAAAAATTCCATCTATTTTCTGATGAACTTGTAGACCAAGGAAGAAAGTCAATTCTCCCATTGAGCTCATCTGAAACAAAAATTTCATTAACTCTTCAAAGCTCACACAGAGCCTCTTGTTGGTTGATCCAAATATAATGTCGTCGCCATATATTTGAACCACCAAAAGTTCTTGATGTTGTTGTTTGAGAAAAGGAGTCTGATCAATAGTCCCTCTTTTGTATCCATGCTTCAACAAGAAACATGATAATGTTTCATACCACTTTCTTGGTGCTTGATGAAGCCCATACAAAGCTTTGTTTAGCTTGTAGACTCTATATGGGTAGTCAGGATCCTCAAAGCCAGGAGGTTGAGCCACATAGACTTCATCAATTTTTCCATAAAGGAAAGCACACTTGACATCCATTTGATACATAGTGAACATCTTGTATGAAGCATAAGCTGGAAATACTCTGATTGCTTCAATTCTTACAACAGGTGCAATACCTTTATCATAGTCTGTTCTTTCTTCTTTAGTATATCCTTGAGCAATCAGTCTAGCTTTGTTTCTCACAATTATACCTTTGTCATCTAGCTTATTTTTGAACAGGCATCTTGTTCCAATTGGATGTTGTCCTTCGGGCAAATCAACAAGATTCCATACTTTTCTGCTTTCTGAATTGTTGAAGATTCAATCCAGCTTTTATCCTTTAGAGCAGCCGTTATGTTTGGAGGAACAACTTGAGACAACAAGCAAGTGAACAAGCAGAGGTTTGCAACTCCCCCTTTTCTTCTTGTAGTTCTTGCATTTAGGTCTCCTATTACATTATCTGATGGATGACACTTGTGAATTCTGGTTGTTGAAATAGAATCAACTGGGATGGTTGATTCCAAGTTAGACATATCCATTGGAGCACATGGATTCAGTTGTGATGATGAGTCTATGAAGTAATCAAAGTGTTCTTCATGTTTAGCAATTGGAATATCAGGATCTTCATTTGGTACTTCAGCTGCATCATGAATGTCTTCCGCAAGAACTTCTACCGAAGTGTTTTGTTCATCCATAGGAGTTACAGCAACATCTACGGATGGTATTTGTTGAGCTGCTAACAAATCTTGTGAATATAAAGGATCTTCTCTAATGTTTGGAGCATCTACTGAAGCATTATTTATATCTCCGGATGAAGGATGATCACCTGCTGATGCATTGTCATGAACTGCTGATGGAGGATTGCCATCTCCGGATGTATCTTCATTTTGCTGACTTGGCATATCATTTGTTTCTTGATTCATGATACTTGAGGTTTGTGGTCTTGGAGGATCAGCTGATAGTGATACTTCATTCAAACTTGGGGGAACAAATGGATAACATGTATCAGTAGAACCTGCATTGATCAAATACCCTGAGTTAAATGAATCTGTTAATGCATCTATATCAAACAACAATGATGATCCTTTTACAGATATGGTAAATATGGATTCATCAAATGAAACACTTGGAGTTTTTTCCATAATGTTATGTTGTGGAATGTAAATCCTATATGATTTAGATGTTGAAGAATATCTAACAAAGAAACCATCATAGGCTTTCTCAGAAAATTTTTCCCAATTCTTCTTTTGTGTTTAACACAGATACATGACACCCGAAAGCTCTAAGATATCCTATGTAAGGTTTAATTTTAAATAAAAACTCATAAGGTGTTTTATTATGTTCTTTGACAGTTAAGGTCCTGTTTTGAACATTGCATGCTGTGTTCACAGCTTTAGCCCAAAATGTAATAGGAAACTGAGAGTCAGCTAGCATTGTTCTTACTGCTAGCATTGTTGTAGGGGCACTAAATTGCCTTGCAATGCCTTTATTCTTGCAAAAAGAATCTAAATCAGCATTAACAAATTCTGTACCATTATCACTCCTGAAAATCTTAACTTTTAAATCAAGTTGATTCTCAATCTTGATAACAAAATCCATTAATGTTTCAGATGTTTCTCTCTTTTGTTTTAAGAAGAAGACCCAAGTGAATCTAGTGAAATCATCCACTATCACTAAACAATATGGCCTTTTTCCAATGCTCTTCACATTGGTTGGACCAAAAAGGTCCATGTGAAGCAATTTGAGTGGTGTAGTGTTAGTATTGATAATTTTGGATTTATGAGACACTCTATGTTGTTTTCCTTTATAACATGAAGAACAATGATTTGAACAATAAAAACTCTTTCTTTGGTAGTCCAATGACTAAGTCATTTTTTACCAATTTATTCATATTCTTCATGTTGGAATGAACAAGCCTTCTATGCCACAATTGAGATCCATCTTCTGAAGACTTAGATAGCAGGCATGTTTCATGGCTTACGAGTATTGTGTTGTTCATATCCAAAACATTTGTGTTTCCTTCTTGATGCTTTAAGAAGGGTCCATTCTTCTGGAACTGAAAAACCTAGCTTAAGAATGTAACATTAGTGTTATCAAATAATGTTGTATAATTTTGACCACAAATTTGAGACACACTTAATAAATTATACTACAAATTTTCATAGTAATTTACTTTCTCAAATTTGAGCACACTATTAGTTACCATCACGTCACCAACTATTTTACCTCCCTTCTTATCCCCACCAAATGCCACATCTGGAGGCATTCTTATGCTTGAGTCATGGAAAAGAGAACAGTTTCCTGTCATATGCCTGGAACAACCACTGTCAACATACCACTTGTTGTCAGCTCTCCACAATTGTTACTGCACAAATAGAGAAATCAATTAGAATTGACAACCCAAGCCTTAATTGTCTTGGGTTTGCTAGTAGTGTCTAAAATTGTTACTCCCTCATGAATGAGTCTTGAAGTTTCAGTGTTAGTTTCAGGCTTAATTGATTTTTTTTGAGTTGGTGCTGGTGAGGATGATTCTGTTGAAGATGAGGTAGTTAATTTTGAGTCTTGTTTCTTAATTTCTTCTTCCTTCACCTTGTCTTTCTTTGGATGATATTTTGATTTTGAAGATGAACCTTGATTTGTGAAAGTTTCATCATCTCTTAATATTGATTGAGGCACAGGTGTTCCCTTTTCAAAATTATCAAAGAAATTATCTACAACACTTGACTTCTTGTCAGTCAAATCCACCTTTATGTGAGGTGTTTTGGATTGATTTGATGATCTTTTCTTCAAAAGTTTGTCCACAGCAGATGATTTCTGTTTTGGGCTTGTACTTTTGTTTTAGTTGCACTTTCTTTGGCTTTAAATCTTCTTGACTTTCAGTAGATAGAGAGTCTGATTTAGACAATTTAGCTTTTGACTTCTTTGTGCTCTTTTTCTTGTTTTTTTTGTTAAAATAACATTCCTGAGTTGAATGGTTATTTTTGTTGCAGATTGCATAGTGTTTGTTGAAGTAGCAATCAGAAGTCATGTGGTTATTCATATTGCAAATGGAATAGTACCTGCTGAAGTAGAAATCAACAGTATTGTGATTTTTCATATCAAACCATTTGCAATACATTTTCTCAGAACTCTCTTCAGACTCAACTATCTTCTTTTTCTTATTCAGCTTGTGAGTCTTTAACTCCATTTCCAATGGAGCACTTGATTTCTCCTTGCATATGCTAGGAGCACTATCAACTGATTCTTGTTTAACTATTGATGATTTTTCTTGCTTGAGATCCAACACTTTCTCATTATGTTTGTTGGCAGTTTCTCTCTTTGGTGCCTCTTCTGTAGATTTGGTTTTGTTTTCCGTAGATGTTCTATAGATTCAGTAGATTTTGCCTTCCGCAGATCTTCTACTAAAGTATTTTTATGCTACTTAGTTGCTGCGTGTTTCTTCTTACCTTTATCTTTGTTGGATAAAGGTACCTCCTCAGTTGATCCGTGCTTTTATGCAGATTTAGTTCTTGAAGTCCTTCATTTAGTGTAGCAATCCTCTTGTAGATAGTCTTCAGCATCTTTCATTGCTTCGGAAGATATTGCAGTTTTGATTCTTCAAACACATTTGGAAGAACAGTCTCAAAGGAACATTCTTACCGATGTTCAGTTGATCATCATCATGTTCATTAGAATCATCCAAGTCATCACATTTATCATAGTCAATTTCTGAGTCATTATGTTTAAAATTTTCTGATTTAGAAGACTCAGTTTCACTCACCTCAGCTTCATTGTTAGTGTTTGTCTGATTAGATTTTGTTTCAAACTTGGTGCTTGGCATAAAATGATTTGACAATGTGTTGGTCATTGTTTCAGGTAGAGTTGTATAGTTATCATTTATTGGAGGTGCAACCACATTATATCCCAACCCATACCTGTTCTTTGATTCAATATGAGAATTTTACAACTTCTCATATTTGCTGAGATGAAAGTTGAAACTTCTGAAGTTTCACTTCAGTTGATGCATGATCAGCCATGGATTTGGTTAAGGAAGTGGTCAGATGCTCAACTTGGGGTTTTAAGCTATGGTTCTTGAACATGGACACAGTTTGCTTCCAACTTTCAGGCAAAGTATGGAGCATCTTTTTTTTATTCCTCACTAGTGTATTTCAACTCCAAGATGTTCATCTCAGTTACCAGTTGCATGAATCTGTGTAGTTGTTGAGTAATTGATTCACCCTTAATCTGATGAAAGGTTTCATATTGTGATCTGAGGGTGTCTTTCCTAATGCTTCTGATTTCATCACTCCCTTCACAGAGTGTATGAAGTATCTTCCACAAGGAATTAGTTGTTTTATAGTTCTCACACCTGATTAAGATCTCTTCAGGCAAAGCCATACTTAGCAGACTGTATGCTTTGATATCAACTTTGACCTTCTTGAAATCATCAGGTGACAGATCTTTAGTACTTATGGGTTGATTTTTATCATTATAATCCGGCCCAAGGGTGGGTGGAATATAAGGACCTTCAGTTATTGTTTCCCATAAGTCAAAATCAGTGTAGTTTACATGATTCCTGAACTTGATTTTCTAGGATTTGAAATCAGCCTTTGTTTCCAACTTTGGAGGTTGGTATGATCCTCCAAAGGTACTCATTTTAGTTAAATTTTATGAATTCAACTATAACTGTTACTGTGAACTAATCTATCAATAACTCAGATCTACTATTCAATTAATGTGAATAGAGATCTAAATTAATCAAGCAATGTAACAGGGCTTGCTGAAAGATAAATCACGGTTTTAATTGATTAACCAAAAAGCCAATTAAACAATTTTAATACTGATAGATCAATAGATCTAAATCAATGAGCACTTGGCTCTGATACCACCTGTGAATCCAAGGATCGCAATCAGGAATTATCAGTAATAAAATAAAGACACGTCAATGAATGCGGAATAATCATTAATTGTTGTTTAATTGTTTTTAACTTTTAATATCAACTATTTAAAAGCTTGTTATGATGAACACAATTATATATACGTAATAAATAAGCAGACACGAATTAATTCAAATGTATTTCATTAATATTGAATAATGATTATAAAAGAATAATCAAGAATGCTATAAACAATGATTCTTCGAACGTATTGTTGTTGTTGATGTGACGGCGGATAGGGTTTGATTGGTGATGTGATGTGTGTCTGCCACAATATTGCTTATTGTGTTCTCACTTTGATGTGGAACCTAGGACTCATATTTATAAGCAATTATGAGTCAGTTAAGGTAACACCGGATCTCTTGGGATTTGAAATTGATTGGTTGACTTGTTGACTTGTCGAACTTGTTGAACTTGTCAAATTCATACAAGTGTCTTCGTCTTCTGTAGGACTCTTGTCTTCCACAAGAACTCTTGTTCTTCCTGAAGGGGTTTGTTACACCATTTTCAGCTTGTTTAACCATTTAAACATATGAAACGCAGCGGAATGAACTACTTTAAAACATGTTAAAGTTTCTTAAAATTATCTTTCTAATGTGTAAAACAACAAACCCATAACATAAGGATCTTTATTATGTGGAAAAACTAGCATACAATATGATAAGAACACCCAAAACATGACTTAGTCATACCAAGATACTACCTTTTGGATGCTGTCAAATACGACCAAAAGAAGGCTGAAAAGGCTCTGAAAAATGGCCAAGACTTTCAAGAGTAGAAGTCTTCAAGTGTTCCTTCCATAAGCCTCTAAGCAAGCATCATGGTTGCATGGACTTGGACACCAAAACTCCAAAAAGAAAGCTGCCAACAGCCTTCAAAATCATGATGTTCCAGCAGCAAGTTAGATGAAATGGAGATGAAATCAACCAAGTTTCCAAGAAGAGGAACCCTCAAGTGTGTATACCCAAAGCCTCCTTGCAAACACCTCTTGTTAGGGAGATTCAACACCAAAACTAACACAAAATTGCTCTACTAAACCCTTTGATGTTACTGCCTTTTGGCCGTAGCTATTAAGAGAGAGAGAGAGAGGATTTTGTTTAGTCTTTTGCATGTGATAATGAGATGACTTGGTAGTGTGTTCAACTAGTCAATGATAGAGAGTTTCAAGAAGCAAATGCTCCAATGAAAAATAGAGAGGGGGGCGGCCAATTTTGAATCTTTTAAGGGTTTCCCCCTCAAAAAAATTATCATCTCTTAATATTAACTAGTTGAACTAACAAGTTGCACAATTAACACTTAATTATATAACTTATATATCCATTAATTATTTGATATTATTTAACTAAGTTAAATAACATTTCAAATAATAATATTTGAACAAAGTATCTAAATAAGTTGTTCTATCTCTTATGCAATTAATTTAGAAAAGCCATTTTTCTAAATTTGTGTTTATATTTAATTGCATGATCATATCATCAATTAAATATCAATTTGTGTTTGCTAAGCTTGTTATTGGGTGTAACCCGACTTGGATCATAACGTACTAACCACATCAATATTCTATGTGTCTTGGGCACATAGAATCCTACAATCTCCCACTTACCCAAGATTCATAGAAGATTGATGCAAGCAGTAAATACCGCCTAACAATGATTTACTACCCTTAATACGCATGACTTATAGCCATTCAATAACATCATCCCTTTCAAGTACCTTACTTGAAATGATTTAGGTGAATCAATCATCTATCCTTTTGTTACAGATGTCATGTTAAATCCACGAACACAGAATGATCATTCCTTGTTGATTTAGCTTATCAGGCCTTAGAAATCTAATTCTCAACGAATAAGAGGAACAAATTCCATCTTGACTACATACGTTTCTCACAAACACCTCGTGTCATATCTGAACATACCCTTATGTACTGTCCACTATTTCAGGACAGTGAAGAATTAGCTCAAGGTATGATACTTGGTAAATATCAAAACCCAATATGTATCTCAAGTCGGAGGATACCAAGTGATATTCGCCTCTACTCAAATTTACTTATGATGAATCAATGAGATTCCATGTAGTAAAATTTGAGATGCGAGTTAGTCCAATATTTGTATCCCACAAATATCTATGAACCTTTGTTGAAACCCATTGCTCTATATTCATCCTTATGAATATCGACCAATCCAAGTTCATAATAATCTTACTCTCACACTTGTTCCCACAAGTATGAACGACTACGAACATTTAGAGTAAACGATTTACTCATGGATTAAACATGCTAAATTGGAACATTAATTGAAGCATTATAACCAAATAATTTTATTCAAATAATAAAGAGTTCCAAATATCCAAATACATAGTTTACAGATCAAATCCAATCAGTAGAATATCGAAGTCCCATGGCACAAGCATGACCTTCATGCTTTGCCTTTTCAAGGAGCTTCGTGAGAGGATCCGCAATGTTTTGATCCGTGTGAACTTTGCGAATACATATCTTTCCCTTTTCAACTTCATCTCGCATGTATTTGAATCTCTGCTCAATGTGCCTAGTCTTTTGATGAGCACGAGGTTCCTTGATTTGAGCAATCTCACCTTGTTATCACAAAAGATCTCTAGGGGTTCCTGAATGGAAGGGACCACCCCTAGATCGGCAATGAATTTCTTCAACCATGCAGCTTCTTGAGCTGCCAATCAGGCGGCGACGTATTCTGATTTTGTAGTTGATAGAGCCACCACATCCTGCTTGGAGCTCTTCTAAGAGACCGCTCCTCCATTCAGAATGAAAACGTATCCCGATTGTGATCGTGACTCATCACGATCGGTTTGGAAACTCGCATCCGTGTAACCTTTTACAATGAGTTCCTCATCACCAGATCCATAGATTAGGAACATATCTCTTGTCCTCCTTAGGTACTTAAGTATGTTCTTAACAGCCATCCAATGACTGTTTCCAGGATTTTGCTGGTATCGCCTTGTCATGCTTAAGGCGCATGACACGTCCGGTCGAGTCCATATCATCGCATACATGATGGATCCAATAGCAGATGCGTATGGGATTGCCTTCATTTTATCTTGCTCATCCTTTGAGCTAGGACATTGAGTCGTACTCAATATCGTTCCTCTTTGAATAGGTACGGTACCTTTCTTAGTGTTCTCCATCTTGAACCTTTTCAAGATTTTATCAATATATGCACTTTGATTTTAAACCAATCAACCGCCTTGATCTATCCCTATAGATCTTTATTCCCAGAATATAGGCGGCTTCACCAAGATCCTTAATGGAAAAACAACTTCCAAGCCATGTTTTTACACTTCCAAAGTTGGAATGTCATTTCCAAATAGTAGTATGTCATCAACATACAATACTAGGAAAATTATTGTGCTCCCACTAGCCTTCTTATACACACAAGCTTCATCAGCGTTTTTGATGAAGCCAAATTTCTTTACTTCCTCATCAAAACGGTGATTCCAGCTTCTCGATGCTTGTTTCAATCCATAGATTGATTTCTTTAACTTGCATACTTTATTAGGATGTTTTGGATCGACAAAACCTTCAGGATGAACCATATAGGCATCTTCCTCAAGATATCCATTTAGGAAAGCGGTTTTGACATCCATTTGCCAAATCTCATAATCATAATGAGCAGCTATGGTAAACAATATCCTTATAGACTTTAGCATCGCAACAGGTGAGAAAGTTTCATCATAATCAACCCTTGAGTTTGAGTGAAACCCTTTGCTACAAGTCTAGCTTTGTAAGTATCCAAGTTTTCATGCATATCGGTTTTCCTTTTGAAAACCCACTTACTTCCAACTATCTTGGAGTTAAGAGGTGGTTCAACAAGTTTCCAAACTTGATTGTCATACGTGGATTGCATCTCAACGTTCATGGCTTCAAGCCACTTGACACAATCCGAATTGGACACTGCATTGTGATATGTGGTTGGTTCATCTAAATCTACCACATAGCATCCATCCATGAAAAATCCGTATCTTTCAGGTAGATTACTAGTTTTACCACTTTTGCGAACGTCTTGTATGTATTGATCAACCCCTTGATCATCCTCAACATCCTCATGTTGAGTGCTAGTTTCAACCAAACGTGCATAGGGATTGTGGTTCTTGATCCTCTTCAAGATCCACTGTTCTACTACTAGTTCCTTCCATAAGGAACTTCGCTTCTAAGAACTCACCCTTTCTGGCAACAAACACCTTTTGTTCCAGTGGATCATAGAAATAATATCCCACAGAATCTCTAGGATATCTAATAAAGATACAATTGGTGGATCAGACTTCCAATTTGTTTGGGCTGGGAGTCTTAACATAAGCCTCACAACCCCAGACCCTTAATTATGATAGGGATGGAACTCTTTCATGCCATATCTCAAAGGGTGTCCTTTCCACCTTTTTGGTTAGGGCCATATTTAAAATACGGGCCGCGGAGTGCAAAGCGAAACCCCAAAATGATAGAGGCAAAGTGCTTCTAGCCATCATAGATCGAACCATATCCAATAAGGTTTGATTCCTCCTCTCAGATACACCATTATGTTATGGTGTTCCAGGTGGAGTGAGTTGTGAGACAATCCCACAACTCCTAAGATGATCTTGAAAAACATCACTTAGGTATTCACCACCTCTATCGGTACGGAGAATTTTAATTGACTTGTTGAGTTGATTTTGTACTTCATTTTTGAAGATTTTGAACATTTCAAAAGCTTCATCTTTATGCCTTAATAAGTACACATACCCATAGTGACTATACTCATCGGTAAAGGTAATGAAGTATCTTTCACCATTCCTAGTCATTAGTTTAAAAGGACCACATACATCCGAATGTATGATTCCTAATAAATCTTTTGCCCTTTCGTTAGTTCCACTAAAGGGTGCCTTAGTCATTTTTCCTTGTAAACAAGATTCACATACATCAAATGAATCACATTCATTTGTTTTTAAAAGACCATTCTTTTGAAGTGTTTGTATACGTTTCTTGTTTATATGACCAAGACGACAATGCCAAAGATAGGTATCACTCAAATCCAACTTGAGTTTCTTGGTGTTAGTTTGGTACAATGAACTATTTAAAGAATTTTCATGAACTAATTCATAAATACCATTAATGGGAATAGCTTTAAAATAGAACATATCATTTAAAGAAACAAGAATATCGTTATCAACAAAAGATAACACATAATCATAATGTCTTAATTGGGATACGGAAATAATGTTCCTAGTCAAACTAGGAGCATACAAAACATTCTTCAAAATAACATCCAACCCACTTGGAAGTTTTAGGATGTAGTCCCCACGAGCTTTAACTAAGACTTTAGTTCCATTACCCATGAAGAGGCTAACATCCCCTTGATTGAAGTCCCTACTTCTTGTGAACCCCTGCAACAAATTACAAATATGAGTTCCACATTCGGTATCCAATACCCATGTGTTAGAAGATGTAACATTAAGATTAATATGAATCATGTATATTGTACCTGAGGTCTGGCCGGCATCCCTCTTTGCTTTCAACTCTTGGAGATGGACAGGACAATTCCTTGCCCAATGTCCAATCTCCCCACACTTGAAGCATGGGTCATTGGTAGCAACCTTTTGCTTCTTCTCTTGTGGTTTGGGTGGCACCCTTGCCACCCCTTTCCCTTTTCCCCAAACGGGTCCCTTACCCTTGGCAACCTTTGCCTTGGGTGCGACATAAGGCCTTTTCTTGTTCCCACCTTCATTGATGGTGAGAACGGGTAAAACCCTTTAACCCGTGGCCGCCTCGGCTGTTTTAAGCATTGAGTGAAGCTCACCAATGCTCTTGTCCTATGCATTCATGTTGTAATTCAACACAAATGTCCCGAACTTCTTGGTAAGGCCATTTAGGATCAAATCCGTGGCCAATTCCTTCGAGACGGGACAATTAAGCCTCTCGAGGCGATCAATATGACTTTTCATCTTAAGTACATAAGATGAAACTGATTGGTTGTCGTCTATACGACATGCATGGGGTGCTCGAACCGTTTCGAAGCGCTCAACCCATGCTTGCTGTTGGAACGTTTCCTTCAGCTGGGTTATCATGTCATAAGCTCCGTGATGTTCATACTCCTTTTGGAGATCCGGCGTCATGCTCGCTAGCATGAGACAAGACACTTGGATGGAGTCCTCAGTGTATTTCAGCCAATCGATATAGGCCTCCTCATCATCCTCAGTAGGTTGATCGGGGATAGGGTCGTCTAAAACATGTGATCTTCTCTCTTGCTTGAGAACGATTCTCAAGTTTCGATACCAATCAATAAAGTTGTTATGATTTAGATGTTCTTTTTAGAGGATCGCTCGTAATGATTGGTTGGACGCAGATGAGTTATCGTGATTTTCATTATTGGTGGCCATCTACAAAATTTAACAAAGATCTATTTTAGTATTTTCGATATTGCTAATTTTAATAATTAATGCCTTTTAAGGTCATTTTATATTAAAATCTAGAACCCAACATTACATTTAAATTGTGGTTAGGTGACCTTTATCCCACGATTTAAATTAATAAGGTGGTCAACGATTGACGGTTGCAACCACTTGCAACTTCTAGAGGTATAAGATCGACTTTTGAACATCATATGTAAAGTCGGCATGTTAATCCCATCAACACCATTTGGAAACCATATTGTAGGTGATCCATTTAACATGGTTTGCAAATCAAGTTACCCTACTTGCACACACATGTGATTTACCAACATAAGTGGTTAGGTGACCTTTATCCCACCAATGTGGTATTCCCACCTTAAGTCACAAGTTCCCTCAAAATGGTTAGGTGACCTTTATTCCATTAAGAGTTTCCAAATGACTTAAGTGTTGTGCAAAAGGACGATGTTAAACTTGTTTGTCAAGTATTTAAAGTTTTCATAATTCTAGTTTAGAAAACTTCTACATACTTGTATTTGCATGCTTTCAAATACAAGATACCCTATGATTCTTTTAATAAAACCCATTTTATTATAAAACCATTAATCCTTTTAATAACCACTTATTAACACTTAATGATTAAGAACCATTTTATATTAGCTTGTTAAGATCATTTTTATTAAGATTGTTTGTCATATCAAAATATCATACAATCATTCATAAAATCACAATCAAACAAGCATAATATAATCAACCACATATGCATATGTGCATAACCATAGCATCTAAAGTGGTCCACACTTGCTTGCCATCACAAGTGTGGTCCATAGGGCATTCTTAAGGTCATAACAAAAACATATAGAAAGCTTCCAAAAGCCTCTCACTTGATACCGCATCCAAAATGCTCCATGTTTCTCTTGTGACCTTCCTTTGTGCTTCCAATGTGTATGTCTTCATATTACAAGATATAAAGTCCTAATACAAGATATCTACTAAAATGAAAAATACACGTAATCTATTTATTACAACCCAATAATAAATAAATTACATTTTAAACAAAGCACAAATAAATTTATATACAACCCCATTGAATAAACAAAACAACCAAACAACACAAGGCCAAAAAGCTAGGTTTTGCACTATTAAAAGAACGATCATAAACATCATTCATCAACCTAAATAAACCCCATCAAACCCCCAATTTTCAGCCAACATAAACTGGAAATTAGGGTTTGTTTGTCCAAACAAACAACATCCAAATATATCAACCAATTGACATTCGTATCTTTCAAAGTTTAATCATAAGCATGAAGATATAACTTTGAAAGACATGGGGTTTATTAAAACAACCAAAATTAGCCTCTAATAAATTGATTAACATCCCTTAAAAACCGATTTTTAAAAGATAATGATGCTAGTTTCCACATAACCGGCTCTAGATGCCATTGAAGGGGTTTGTTACACCATTTTCAGCTTGTTTAACCATTTAAACATATGAAACGCAGCGGAATGAACTACTTTAAAACATGTTAAAGTTTCTGAAAATTATCTTTCTAATGTGTAAAACAACAAATCCATAACATAAGGATCTTTATTATGTGGATAAACTAGCATACAATATGATAAGAACACCCAAAACATGACTTAGTCATACCAAGATACTACCTTTCTGGATGCTGTCAAATACGACCAAAAGAAGGCTGAAAAGGGGCTGAAAAATAGCCAAGACTTTCAAGAGTAGAAGTCTTCAAGTGTTCCTTCCATAAGCCTCTAAGCAAGCATCATGGTTGTTTGGACTTGGACACCAAAACTCCAAAAGAAAGCTGCCAACAGCCTTCAAAATCATGATGTTCCAGCAGCAAGTTAGATGAAATGGAGATGAAATCGACCAAGGTTCCAAGAAGAGGAACCCTCAAGTGTGTATACCCAAAGCCTCCTTGCAAACACCTCTTGTTAGGGAGATTCAACACCAAAACTAACACAAAATTGCTCTACTAAACCCTTTGATGCTGCTGCCTTTTGGCCGTAGCTATTGAGAGAGAAAGAGAGAGGATTTTGTTTAGTCTTTTGCATGTGATAATGAGATGACTTGGTAGTGTGTTCAACTAGTCAATGATAGAGAGTTTCAAGAAGCAAATGGTCCAATGAAAAATAGAGAGGAGAGCAGCCAATTTTGAATCTTTTAAGGGTTTCCCCCTCAAAAAAATTATCATCTCTTAATATTAACTAGTTGAACTAACAAGTTGCACAATTAACACTTAATTGTATAACTTATATACCCATTTATTATTTGATATTATTTAACTAAGTTAAATAACATTTCAAATAATAATATTTGAACAAAGTATCTAAATAAGTTGTTCTATCTCTTATGCAATTAATTTAGAAAAGCCATTTTTCTAAATTGGTGTTTATATTTAATTGCAAGATCATATCATTAATTAAATATCAATTTGTGTTTGCTAAGCTTGTTATTGGGTATAACCCTGTAAGACCCGGAAGTTTGACTTTTTGGAGTGTCATGCGACTGAGTCTCAGTCGCATGGAACTCATGCGACTGGGGGGACCAATCACATGGAGCTCGGACGATTGAAGGTTCAACCGCATGGAACTCATGCGACTGGAGGTCTAGTCGCATGGTGTTCAGGCGACTCGGGGCCCAGTCGGCTGGAGTTTGGGGCGACTGAGCTGTAGCTATAAAGGAGGGGCAGCCCTCTTCCCTCCCCACACTTGCACACTTCAGTCGGGAAGAAGAGCAGAGAGAGAGAGAAGAGCGACCGAAGAGGCAAAAGAGAGAAAGGCGTGATTCGGGCGTGAAACTTGTCGAGCAACTAGTCCAAACGGAGCTCTTCATCTCCTACTTGCTTATGTGAGTTCTAGGACCCCTCATTTACTTGTTTTTAATGATTTTGGGGCTAGAACACATATAAACCCATTTTTGAAAAAGTGTGTGTTTGACCTATTTGGGTGAAATCTTGTGTAATGTGTTTAAGGTATGATTTAGGACTTGTATATGCATGTATGTTGCCCTAGTATGAATCCCTAAGGTTTGGGAGGGCTAATTTAGGCTTAAGATGAGTTTGGAAGGGTTTGAAGGCCGTAGGTCGCGGCTGCAGTTCGTGATGAACTCCAGTCGCTGCCCAGTTAGGGCTAGATGACTGAGGAGTCAGTCGCACGATTGAGGAACGACTGATATTCAGTCGTACGACTGAGGTTCAATCGCACGACTGGACGCCCAGTCGCATAAATGTTCATTCGCCTAGTGCCCAATTATACGACTAAGAGTCCAGTCGCATAGGGGCTCATTCGCATTAGTCCTAGTCGCACGATGCTCAATCGCCTAGTGTTCATACGCATGATTGTATGCCTATTCGCCTGGTTGCCCAATCGCACGATCCAGTCGCATGGAGGCCATGCGACTGGAGTATGTCCAATCGCTCAAATAGGGCTGTTGCGTATGAGGAGAGAGATGGTATTGTATGTATAGGCATGATGTATTTATGATAAGTATGATGTAGCCTTATATGATGGTAATGACTCATGATTTGTAAATATTGATGTGTCCTTATGTCGATGTATGTATATCTTTTCTTGACTTTACGTGCTATGTTAATGAATAAAACGAAAGTAATAAGAACGTAAAGTGAAAGATAATGAAAGAGGAACATGATGAATGAATGCATGCATTAATGAAAGAATGAATGAATGTAAGAAAGTCTTGCAAGCAAATGTATGGAGGTGCACACCCCTGGCAGGTGTTAGCTCAATGGTGTGCGGGTTAGCTACCCCGAAGGATGTACATTGGGGTCCAATCCTTGTGACTGACCATATGTATGGGATCCTTGCCGCTTACCTCAGGTGACTGGATCAGCTTCGTGCACAATGTTCGTGGTTGATCGCCACAGGTCCAGCATCAGCTTCGTGCACAATGTTCGGGGTATAGCATATGGCATTGATCCAGAATGAAAGAGTAAAGATAAGTGGTGCATGTACCTACCCTAGGTGACTGGATCAGCTTCGTGCACAATGTTCGTGGTTGATTACCACAGGTCCAGCACCAGCAGTATGGTACGACGTTCAGGGTAGTGTACATGTCGCGGAAAGTAATGAACGTACGAATGAATGCAATGAACGTATGAACGAACGTAACGAACGTACGGACGAATGTAATGAATGTATGAATGTATGTATGAGACGTATGAACGAAAGAAAGAATGTGAATGTTAATGATGAATGGTACACGAATAAAAGCTAATGAATGAACGATGAAGATAATAATAATAATATTATCTACGTGTACGTATGATTGTGTGACCGTATGTATGTAAGAACGGTTTTTATGAAAGAAAGGTATGTTTTATTATAAAAACTAGAACTCAATCAGCAACGCTGACTTTTTATGTGTTTCCAGTTGACAGGTAGTGTTGCTCAGGATGGCACGAGGCGGCTACTCAGCTCTTTTGGGATGGCATTCTTTTGATAATGCTGCCACATTTTATGTTGCATGCAAGTGTTCCTTGAGGATCCCGATAAACGGGATTAGCTATGGAATCTTCTTCAAATATAGTTTTAATATTTTTGTACTAGAGGTCACTGTATATGGCCATTTTGGATTGTTGAGGATTCAGATAAACGGGATTACTTAAGAAATCCTCGGTTTCATATGCTTCAACAACAATCCTAGTAAAGTTATGTAATGTAAAGAAAGCATGTATTTTGCAGTCGAACCAACGATGTAATGAATTGTAAAAGCTTTTATAATGAAATGAGAATGTACTTTTATCAATTCCGTTGCTTTATTTTGCTTAGTAAATGTAAATTATGTGTTTGATGTGCAATGAATGACCAACTGTGAGGTGCCCGGGAACGGGGCCTTACAAACCCGACTTGGATCATAACGTACTAACCGCATCAATATTCTATGTGTCTTGGGCACATAGAATCCTACACTTCCGTAGGAAACTTGTCTTCCGCAGGAACTCTTGTTCTTCCGTAGGAGCTTGTACTTCCGTAGGAGTCTTCACTTTATCTTGAGATCATGTGGATACTGATATTCATCCATAGAAGTCTTGTAAGAAACATATCTACGGATTAACAAAGTTGTTCATCCGTAGATGTTTCTTACACTTAGCCAATTACAAGAATTAACCAAGTATATTATTTTTGCCTGTCATCATACACATTAAGCAACACATATATATGGGTTAACCTATATACTAAATGCATATATATATATATATATATATATATATATATACTGATAGTCAGTTATAATCATTTATTACAAGAATTTATTAAAGTTCTAAGCCTATACAAATTGATCTAGACCTATTCTCTCTAGATCTAACACTATGCTTAACATAAAATGAGCAATTGCATTGAATGACTGTGTTAGTGTTTGAATCTTATAGCGTTTAGGAAATGGAGGGACGAAAATCTTCCAAGGCTTCTAGAGGTAGAGGTCGAGGTGGACGTGGTACTGGGCCACGTATGACCAGGAGTATTGCTAAGGCTCCTGCGACAGCTCACGAGAACCCTGAGGTTCATGGCCAGAGTTAGGAGAATGAGAACGCTAGTTTGAATGCCTCAGCTAGGGAGGCAATTGCTGACAAGGTGCACCAGGTCATGCACTTACCGTCTGTGGTGACCGAAGTCATCAGGGCAGTGAGGAATAAGAAGAGGAAAGAGAAGAAAGATAGCAAAGGGTCAATGGGCAATGGAAGCAAAGGGGAGGAGGAACAACCAAGGCCTGAGACCGTGTTGTCCGATGATAAGGAGGATGATTCAGTACGGGTGATGACCAAGTGGTGCAGTTATGGGGCATTCCAGAGGTGCAAGCCCCCGACCTTCGATGGCAATGGTAATGCTGCTGCCGCTCACCGCTGGGTGAGGGAGATGGAAGCGGTGCCTGAGATTAGTGAGTGTCGTGAAGACTAGAAGGTGAAGTTTGCTGCTCAATCTTTTTTGACTCTGCGTTGTGTTGTTGGGACAACATTGTCCAAGCTGAGGGTGCCAGAGCCATCGGGAAGATGCAATGGAAGGAGCTGAAGCAGTTTGTGATCGAGGAATTTCGTCCTCACTGGGAACTCGACAAGATCGAGAGGGAGTTCCTACAGCTTGAAGTAGGAACCATGACCCACCAGCAGTACACCACCAAATCCAACGAAATGGTGAGGCTGGTGCCGGATCAGGCGACGCCGGTGTCAAGGAAAATCAAGAGGTACATCCAGGGACCGCCGGCTGATATTCACAGGCATTTGATTGCCGCTCAGCCAGGTACCTTTCGATCTGCTGTAGACCTTGCGGGGAGATTGTACGATGAGCATGAGGAGACTGTGGTGGAGATAAAGAAGATGCGTGGTGGTGATAAGAACTAGAATGGGAAAAGGTTTGGACATGGTGGTTTCACTCCAAACAACAAGAAGATGAGGGTGGATGATGGTAGGGTATCGTCAAGTCCGGGACTGAGAAAGTGCGGTAAATGTGGATGGGAGCATGCCGGCGAGTGTAGGTTGGGATTGAATGTATGCTTCAGGTGTGGCAAGCCTGGCCATATCGCTAGAGACTTTAGGGTGCTGAGGTGTTATATCTGTGGCGTGGAGGGCCACGCGAGCTAGGACTGCAAGAAGCCGAGGGCAGAGAGCTCGGGGGCGAAGAAGAAGCCGGAGGAAGGAGGACAGAGGGCGAGTGCTAGGGCTTACACCATGACCCGGGAGGAAGCCAGAGTAGATCCTGATGTCGAGTCAGGTATGTTTCTAGTAAATCAAACTTGTGCCTCTGTATTATTTGATTCTAGTGCTAGTAGGAGTTTTATTTCTACTACTTTTTATGCTAAGTTGTCTGCTAGTAGTAGAAGTACTAGTGAGCCATTCGATGTAGAAACTGCTATTGGTAAGTCCAGTAGAATTACTGACATGATAGAGGACTGTGACATAGAACTAGAAGGTCATAGGTTTGCTACTAAGTTACATGTGATGCCCCTAGGTGGATTCGATGTAGTAATAGGGATGGACTGGTTAGCAACCTATGAAGCAAACATCCTATGTTGCAAGAAGATGATTCGACTAGTTGCGCCTGATGGAAGTTTGGTGATGGTTTATGTAGATCGTATTACTACGATCCCGAAGGTGATTTCAATGGCTGTGACGGGAAAGTGCATGAGATATGGATGTAGTGCATATCTGGCCTACGTGAAAGATGTGGATGCGTCGGTACCACAATGACCGACATGCCAGCGGTGCATGAATTTCCAGACGTGTTCCCAGAATACTTACCAGGTATGCCACCGGATCATGAGATTGAGTTCCAGATTGATCTGATACCCGGTGCTCAACCCATTGCCAAAGAACCATACCAATTAGCTCCGACTGAGATGAAGGAACTCATGGAGCAATTGCAGCAGTTAATGGATAAAGATTCATTAGACCGAGTATCTCTCCTTGGGGTGCTCTGGTCTTGTTCGTGAAGAAGAAAGACTGTAGTATGAGGATGTGCATCGACTACCGTGAGTTGAACAAGTTGACGGTGAGGACTCATTATCCATTACCGAGGATTGATGACTTGTTCGATCACCTTCAGGGTGCCAGTTGGGTTTCGAGGATAGATCATCGATCTGGCTACCATCAACTGAAGGTGAAAGAAGAAGACATTCCTAAGACTGCTTTTCATACGCGTTATGGACACTATGAGTTTCTCGTTATGTCTTTTGGATGAACTAACGCGCCAGCTGCCTTTGGGACTTGATGAACCGAGTGTGTCGGCCGATGTTAGATAAATCAGTGATTGTGTTTATTGATGATATCTTGATTTATTCTAAGAACGAGAAAGAGCATGCCGACCACATATGCGAGGTATTGGAGACACTTAGGCGAGAGAAGCTGTATGCTAAATTCTCTAAGTGTGCTTTTTGGTTGCGTGAGGTTTAATTTTTGGGATGTTGTTAATGCTGAGGGAATCATGATGGACCCTGCAAAGGATAAGGCGGTGATGCAATGGAAGTCTCCAAAGACGCCATCCGAGATCTATAGTTTCTTGGGTTTGGCGGGATATTACAGGAGATTTATTCAAGACTTTTCGAAGATAGCCTCGCCTTTGACCAAATTGACTCGCAAGGATGTGAAGTTCATGTGGGGTCGAGAGTAGGAGCGTGCTTTTGAGGAGTTGAAGGCGAGATTAACTCAAGCTCCTATCTTGAGATTACTTGAGGGTAGTGAAGACGTAGTGGTGTATTCGGATGCTTCTTATTCTGGGCTAGGTTGTGTGTTAATGCAACGTGGAATGGTAATAGCCTACGCATCCTGACAGTTGAAGACCAACGAAGTCAACTACCCTACACAAGATTTGGAGTTAGCGGCTATGGTTTTTGCGTTGAAGATTTGGATGCACTAATTATGTGCTACAAAGTGCACGATCTTCACCGACCATAAGAGTTTAAAGTACTTCTTTGAGCAAAAGGATCTCAACATGAGATAAAGGAGATGGTTAGAGCTCATCAAAGATTATGACTGTGAGATCCACTACCAAACGGGCAAGGCCAACGTGGTAGCCAATGCCCTGAGCCGAAAAGAGAGACCGAGCCGATTGGGTGAAGGCGTATCAGTTAGTGATGACCTTGGACGTGATGACTCAAGTGAAAGAATTTCAAGATGAGGCGTTGAAAGAAGATCACCTTAACTCTAATGAATGAGAGGTCTAGTCGCAGAACTGGGAGAAAACACCCACGGGGTTATAACCCGCTTTGGACAAATGTGGATCCCTCGTTATGGAGATATGTGAGGGCAAATCATGTATGAAGCTCACAAGACTCGATACTCTATTCATCCTGGTGCCACTAAGATGTATCAAGACATAAAGAAGGACTACTGGTGGCCGGGTATGAAGCGTGATGTAGTGGAATATGTGAGTAAGTGTCTTACTTGCTTACAAGTGAAGGCAGAACATCAGAAGCCTTACGAGAAGATCCAACCATTGGACATATCCGAGTGGAAGTGGGAGCACATCACCATGGACTTCATTACGAAGTTACCCCGCACAGCGAGAGGGTACGATACCATCTGGGTGATTGTTGTTCGTCTAACCAAGAGTGCTCACTTTCTAGCGATCCACAAGACATACTCATCCGAAAGACTGGCGAATCTGTTCATCAAAGAGATTTTAGCTCATCATGGAGTACCGGTGTCTATTGTGTCGGATCGTGACACCCGGTTCAACTCGAAGTTTTGAAAGAGATTCCATGATGCGATGGGGACGAGGCTACACATTAGCACGGCTTATCATCCGCAGATAGATGGTCAGTCTGAGAGGACGATTTAGACGCTTGAGGACATGCTTCGAGCATGTGTCATCGATTTGGAGGAAGTTGGGATGATCACTTACCGTTAGCAGAATTCTCATATAACAATAGTTATTATGCCAGCATCGGCATGCCACCATACGAGATGCTATACGGTAGAAGATGTAGGACGCCTCTATGTTGGGGAGACATTGGGCAGAAGGTGTTCGGAGGTGTTGTGGTGATCGAGGCTATGACTGAGAAGTTAGAAAAGATCAAGGCCTTCATCAAGGCGGCGAAAGATAGACAAAAGTCGTATGCTGACAAGAGGCGTAGACCGATAGAATTCAAGGTTGGAGACCGAGTTATGTTGAAGGTGTCACCTTAGAAGGGGATCATTTGATTCAAGAAGCATGCTAAGCTAAGCCCAAGATACATATGGCCTTTCCAAATCATCGCACGAGTAGGAGATGTAGCTTATCGGTTAGAGTTGCCAGATGAGTTAAGTGGAATTCATCCCACAGATCATGTATCTTATCTGAGAAAGTGCTTAGCAGATGAAGATATGATTATACCAGTGGGTGATATTGAAGTGGATGAACGGCTCAACTATGTGGAACAACCAGGGGCAATCATTGATCGAAAAGAGAAGTGGTTGAGAAATAAAGTGGTTCCACTCGTGCGTGTACAGTGGAAGCACAGGAAGGGATCTTATTCTACGTGGGAGACAGAAGAGGAAATGAGGCAACACTACCCATAACTATTTGAAGAGTGACAAGTTTCGGGGACGAAACCTCTTGATGTAGACTTGTAACACCCGAAATATTTGTCAAGATAAAAGAAAAAACAATAAGTAGAGGAAATAAAAATTATCTTGCAAGTAGAGAAGAGAGATTAAAGTGAAAGGGGGCAAAGTGTAAATTGTACAAAAGCCAAATTAACATAATATATATGGGTATGGCCGCCCATATCAATCTTTCACCATATGCTTTAGTCATTTAAAGGAGAAACAAGAGCAAAAAGAAGAGTTTTTGATTTCTAGAGAGAGAGAGAGAGCTGAACTTCGTAAATTGGTAAGTGTTTAATGTGTTTTTGGTTTGGTTTTGCTGGGTTTTCGGCCTTAGAACCGATTTATAAGTGTTATACATGTTTTGGTGTTTAGTTGGTTTGTTTTAGGTGTTTGAATTCATGTACAAGTGAGTTTGGAGGAGTTTTACTTTTTTGATACACCAGGTGAGTTCTTGACCCTGTATTTCTATATGTTTTATAAATTCTTGGGGCTGAAAATGTATGTAAACCATTTTTTACAAATGTTGTATGAGTAACTGTATGTATCCATGCATGAATGATGATGTTTATGAATGTTTTATATTATGTTCATGCTTAGAATGGTATGACTAAGCTTAGACTAAGATAATATGATGTTGGGGACTAGAAACAACTTAGAAATATGTTCAACAGGTTGTCCATACGCCTAAATAAGGCCCATGCGTCTAGAATTGCCTTAGAAAAGTTTCCAACTCGGATCATGTGCCCAAATAGGCCCATGCACCCAAACAGTACCACATGCATCTGGAAATGCCTTAGAATTTCTAAGTATAAGTCCTTACGCCTGAACAGTAGTCCATGCGTCTAGTACTTAGTCCCAGCCGCGTAAGTATATCCCATATGCCCAAATAGTGCCCATGCGCCTATAACGGCTCATGCGTCTAAGTAATGAAACACCCAAGTAGGCCCATGCGCCTGCATAGTTGCAATGTGCCTAAATAGGCCTCATGTGCCTGCATAGTGCTCATGCGCCTAGAACACTTAGATTGTTTTCTGAAATTTTGAGAAAAACAGAATCATTAAGGCTTGACCCAAGTTTGACTTTAGGGTTTGAATTGCTATTATATTGCATTATTATAAGTTGTTCTCATGCCCATAATAATTTATTATTATGTGGCTAATGTAGTATGTTTATGATCATAAATGCAAAGTATTATCATTAACAAAAGTGGAAGATTAATGAAAAAGAAAAGTGGAACGTAATTAAAATAATGAAAGTCTTGCAAGCTCATAGGAGGTGCACGATCATGTTGTCGTTAGCTCAACTGTGATGCTGATTAGCTACCCCAAAGGATGCACACAGGGTCAATCATTGAGATTGGCAGGACCCTTGTAGCATACCCTAGGTGACTGGGTCAGCTTCGTGCATATAGTTCCTGGCCTATTTATAGACCACAGGCCCAGCACCAGTTTTCGCGCACCTAGTTCGGGGTATTTGTCACACCCCAAACTTGACGGCGGAAACGTCGAGGTGTGAGGGTTAAGATCTTTCACAGCCACATAACGCTATTAATAACCCAAATATATATTAATCATAAGTGCCAATTGTACCATTACAAACATAAGTCTCAAAGAAAGTAAATAACATAACATAAGATGTAACAATCCAATTTATTTTGTTTATTCAACTAGGTCCATTCCTAGATGTGAAAGCACTTCAAGATGTCAATCAAACTTGAGCATTTCCTAAAACATGTTAAAAATAAAAGGTCAACAATAATGTTGGTGAGATTTCCATGGTTTTCAATACATAAGTATATAAAAGATGGCAATTCATGTTGTAAATTAGAGAACAAAGTAACTAGGATGTAAGACAGAATGCATAATCAAACCTTGACAAAGTTTTACAAGTCTCAAATGTTTACAAGTATATACGATTAGCTAAGTGTACTTGGATCAACCAAGCAGGCTTGTCAGGCCCATAGATCTATGACGTCGCCATGCTAGCAATAGTTAATGATTGTACATATATTCGACATTACATGGTAGCTACAAGGTTCAACTAACCACAACACACAAGTAAACTGCCATAAGTTTACAAGAATCAAACATTTACAAGTGCAATGATTATAACGTAACATGTTTCACCTCAAAGTGTGAAAATATGAAAAAGAGGTATAGAAATACTCATATGATGAATAAGTATATTATTGATGATTAATAAGAAATATAATAATTGTCGTTCCATCGTAAACGGTCACAAGGCACCTAAATAGACATAATTACAAGGTTTAAGTTTTATCGTAATGAGTTTAACGAACCAACGAGGACTAGGGTTCTAAGTCGAATTTGCGGCTTGTCAACTAATTATATTTAAACAAATGAAATAAAATTATATTTTCTTGAAAAAAAAATATATATTTAAATTTAATTTAAAGTTGTGAAAAGAAACAATTATAATAAAAAATTTATATAAAAAGTTTTAAAAAAATTTTTATAACTAAAAGTTTATTACTAAACAAACAAAATTAATTGAAAAGGGGTATTTGAACTAATAATAATTTACTAATTATTATCTCCAATCCATTTTATTAAAAATCAATCTAGCAAGCTTTGTTAAAATGTTTTATCAACAAAACATTTTTATTTAATCCTAGAAAAATTTTAGAAAATCTTTGGAACTTTTGAAAATATAGAAAATTTTTTAAAATAATATATATATTTAAGAATTTTTCCAAAATTAACCTTTAGGCTAAAAGTCCAAAATAATAATAAAATATGAGGGTGCCCGGGTTCGAACCCGGGACCTCATGCTTTAGGCTGATGCAACTTAACCAGTGAACCAGGGTCGAGGCCTTGGTTCATATTGGTTTTCAATTGCTTTAAGCCCAAGTACCAAGCTTTCCCCAAATTGTGAAGAACCCTAAAACAAGGTGAATCAAATTGAACCCAAAATTCGCGGTTGATACTCAGATTAATCATAGGGCTTATGATCCCTACATGAATTCGGTCACAATGATGTCTTTACCTTGCTTGTTTGCAACCGAATTGATGTGATAATGCTCAATAAAGCCTCACCTAACTTGCGATGAACAAGAGTCAAATTCCAATCGTTTGAGTGAAAGATTTACGAATTGCGTTTATAGAAAGTTCAAAGGGATCGAAAGGGGTATTTGCCCTCTGTTATATAGGTTTTATTTGGTCGATTTAATCTCGAACGGATTTTACCCATTGATTCGTTTGATTCGGATACAATTGGATAATTAACTGTGAAAGGATCTCAGCCTCTAGTTTGATCAATTAGGTTGCATTCGTAGTGGATTTAGCACAAGAATTAAGCAAATTATACTAAGAATACAAGAGATATATCAATGTAACAGTAGGTTATAGAGAAAGAGAGGAATTCTGCAAAAAAGTGTTTTCTATTAGATCACACGCTTCGGCAAGGATTACAATTAGGTCATCTTCCTTTTATAGGAAGAATGACGTCAGCTGATGTCACTTGATAGTGACATCAAACAGTTATTCAAACAAACTACTGAAACTAACTTAACTACTGAAGATGTCAAACAGTTGACATCTCCTTACAAAATGCTAAGTGTTAAACTTATTACAACAGCTGAAAAGAAACTACTGAAAGCTACAGCGACTGAAGAACATACTCTTCAGTCGTTTTACAAACTACTGAAATAGAAAATACAACTACTGATAAGAAAAAGCAAAAAGGTAAACCATCACAACAACTGAAGAATACTTTTTCAGCTGTTGTGACAAGCTCTGAAGCTTCAGCACTTGTCTTTAGACTTTAATTTCAGATGTTTCATCAGCTGATGACTTCAGTAGTTGTCATCAGCTGATGTCTTCAGTCTTTGTCATCAGTCTTTGTACTTCAGCTGTTGATCTTTAGTACTTTGATCTTCAGCTGATAGTCTTCAGTACTTGATTCTTCAGCACCTGAGTCTTCAGTACTTGAGTCTTCAGTACTTGAGTCTTGAGTACTTGAGTCTTCAGTACTTGAGTCTTCAGTACTTGAGTCTCAGTACTTGTGTCTTCAGCTGATGTTCTTCAGTACTTTGATCTTCAGTTGTTGAGGCTTTCAGACTTTGTCAAACAGCTGATGATGCTTTTAGCAGTTGTTGTGATGTCTGGTGGGACTTAGAGGTTTTTCTGATGTGGCTCATTGTTTCTTTTGATCCAACAAACTCCCCCTGAACCAATACAGCCAAAACCTCTAAGCTTATTGTGGGTCCCACTTATTGTGGTAGAATGATTGGTCTATTTCCTTCTGGATCAGCTCAGAAGTTGACCCATATAAGCACTTGCCTGGGAAGAGGTCTTAAGGATCTGATTGGCATAGTATGGATGGGAACTCTGTTTTGGGGAACTGGACACAGAGTTGTTGTCCCATCCATGAGACCTACTTCCCAACTATGAGCCTATATGATTCTCTGGTGTAGGCTTCTAAAAACACATTCTGTTCCTCCAATTTATTTGTTTATTCGACTAGGTCCATTCCTAGATGTGAAAGCACTTCAAGATGTCAATCAAACTTGAGCATTTCCTTAAACATGTTAAAAATAAAAGGTCAACAATAATGTTGGTGAGATTTCCATGGTTTTCAATACATAAGTATATAAAAGATGGCAATTCATGTTGTAAATTAGAGAACAGAGTAACTAGGGATGTAAGATAGAATGCACAATCAAACCTTGACAAAGTTTTACAAGTCTTAAATGTTTACAAGTATATACGATTAGCTAAGTGTACTTGGATCAACCAAGCAAGCTTGTCAGGCCAATAGATCTATGACGTCGCCAGTCTAGCAATAGTTAATGATTGTACATATATTCAACATTACATGGTAGCTACAAGGTTCAACTAACATCAACACACAAGTAAACTGCCATAAGTTTACAAGAATCAAACGTTTACAAGTGCAATGATTATAACGTAACATGTTTCACCCCAAAGTGTGAAAATATGAAAAAGAGGTATAGAAATACTCACATGATGAATAAGTATATTATTGATGATTAATAAGAAATATAATAATCGTCGTTCCAACGTAAACCGTTACAAGGTACCTAAATAGACATAATTACAAGGTTTAAGTTTTATCATAATGAGTTTAACGAACCAACAAGGACTAGGGTTCTAAGTTGAATTTGGGGCTTGTGAAGTAATTATATTTAAACAAATGAAATAAATTTATATTTTCTTGAAAAAAAATATATATTTATATTTTATTTAAAGTTGTGAAAAGAAACAGTTATAATAAAAAAAATTTATATAAAAAGTTATAAATAAATTTATATAACTAAAAATTTATTACTAAACAAATAAAATTAATTGAAAAGGGGTATTTGAACTAATAATAATATACTAATTATTATCTCCAATCCATTTTATTAAAAATCAATCAAGCAAGCTTTGTTAAAATGTTTTATTAACAAAACGTTTTTATTTAATCCTAGAAAAATTTTAGAAAATCTTTGGAACTTTTGAAAATATTGAAAATTTTTAAAAATTATATATATATATATATACATACATATATATATATATATATATATTAAGAATTTTCCAAAATTAACCTTTAGGCTAAAAGTCCTAAAAAAATAATAAAACATGAGGGTGCCCGGGTTTGAACCTGGGACCTCATGCTTTAGGGTGATGCAACTTAACCAGTGAACCAGGGCCGAGGCCTTGGTTCATATTGGTTTTCAATTGCTTTAAACCCATGTACCAAGCTTTCCCCAAATTGTGAAGAACCCTAGAACAAGGTGAATCAAATTGAACCCAAAATTCACGGTTGATACTCAAATTAATCATATGGCTTTGATCCCTACATGAATTCGGTCACAATGATGTCTTTACCTTACTTGTTTGCAACCGAATTGATGTGATAATGCTCGATAAAGCCTCGGCTAACTTGCGATGAACAAGAGTCGAATTCCAATTGTTTGAGTGAAAGATTTACGAATTGCGTTTATAGAAAGTTCAAAGGGATCGAAAGGAGTATTTGTAGGATTCTATATGCCCAAGACATGTAGAATTTTGATGTGGTTAGTACGTTATGATCCAAGTCGGGTTATATACCCAATAACAAGCTTAGCAAACACCAATTAATATTTAATTGATGATATGATCATGCAATTAAATATTTACACCAATTTAGAAAATAGGTTTTCTATGAACAACTTATTAGAATATTTTGTTCAATAATATTATTTGAAGTGTTATTTAAATATGTTGGATAACACCAAATAATAATGAGAGTATACTACTTATACAATTAAATGGTTAATTTCATAAGCTAGTTACAAGACTAGTTAACATAATGTATGTGTTATAATTTAAAAGAGGGAAACTCTTTTAATTCCAAAATTTCGGCCGCCCCCTCCCCTTGTTTTATTGGTTCCTTTCCCTTGAGAACATACACATCTTAACTAGTCTTGTACTCCTCATTTCTCTCTCATATCCATACATGCAAACTAGCAAAAAATCCTCTCCTCTCCCTCTCATTGCTTACGGAAATAAGCAGCAAGAACAAGGGGTTTTGGAGCTTTTTGTGGTGTTTCTTCCTAACAAGAAGGTGCCTTTGCAAGTAAGATTGGGGTATACAAGCTTGAGGGATCCTCTCCATGGAGCCTTGGCCATTTTTGTAGCATCCAACACCTCCTTCTTGGTCGATTTTGTTGGCTGAAAAAGGTAGTATATGGCAGCCTCTATATGGCTGTCCATAATCCTCGTTTTTATGTAGATATAGCTTGCTAATTCTCATATTAAAGATCCTTTTGTTTTGGATTTGTTTACATCTTAAAACATCATCTGGAACATGAAATTTTCAGCTTATAACATTGTTATAAAGCTAAACTTCCGCTGCGTTTTTCAGAAAGTTTAAGTGGTTAAACTTGTTTTTGTGTTCTATCAAACCCAACAATGGCATCTAGAGCCGGTTATGTGGATAGCTAGCTTGTATGGTATTTTAAAAATTTGCTTTGTGGACTTTAAAACCCCATTAGGGGCTGCTATGTTCTTGTATGTTGAATCCCCAAACTTTCAAGGTCATATCACACATGCTTGTGATTAAACCTTGAAAGATATATATGATGATATGTACATTGTTTGGACAATGTTTAAAAGCCGAAATTTCAGTTTATGTTAGCTGAAATTTCGTGGTTTTAGTGGGGTTTCTTTAATATATTTGGATGATATGATGAATGTTCTTGTTGGTGCATAACCTAGCATTTGGCCTTGTGTTTTTTGGATGTATGCAAATGGTTGTTTTGGTTTATTCAATGGGGTTGTATATTAATTTATTTGTGCTTTGTATAAAAGATGTAATTTATTTATTATTGGGTTGTAATAAATAGATTAGGTGTATTTTTCATTTTACTAGATATCATGTATTAGGACTTTATATCTTGTAATATGAAGAGATATGCCTTGAAAGCACAAAGGAAAGACACAAGAGAAACATGGAGCATTATGGATGCGGTTTCAAGTGGGAGGCTTTTGGAAGCTTTCTAAGTGTTTTTGTTATGACCTTAGAAAAGACCAAATGACAACACTTGTGATGGCAAACAAGTGTTGTCAACATAATGGCTATGGTTATGCACATATGGTTGTTTATGTTTATGCTTGTTTGAATGTTTGTTATTTGATTGTATGGTTGATATTTTGACATGCATTACAAACTAATTAACAAACTTAACAAGCTAAAAAGTTATTGTTCTTAATCATTAAAAGGTAATAAAAGGTTATTAAAATGATTTAATGATTTTAAAGATTAAAATAAGTTTTAATCAAAGGACCATAAGGTATCTTGTATTTGAAATCATACAAATACAAGTACATAGAGTTTTCTAAACTAGAATCATGAAACCTCTAAATATTCTATAACAAGATCAACACCGTCCTTTTACACAACACTTAAGTCACTCGGGAACTCTTAGTGAGATAAAGGTCACCTAACCATTTTGAGGGAACTTATGACTTAAGGTGAGAATGACATATTCGTGGGATAAAGGTCACCTAACCACTCATTTTGGCAAACTCACATGTGTGTGTAAGTAGGATGTCTTGATTTGCAAACCATGTTAAATGGATCACCTGCAATATGGTTTCCAAATGGTGTTGATGGGATTAACATGCCGACTTTGCATATGATGTTTAAAGTCGATCCCATACCTCTAGAAGTTGCAAATGGTTGCAACCATCAATCGTTGACCACCTTATTAATTTAAATCGTGGGATAAAGGTCACCTAACCACAATTTAAATGTAATTTTGGGTTCTAGATTTTAATATGAAAATTACCTTAAAAGGTATTAATTATTAAAAAATAGCAATATCAAAAATACTAAAATAGATCTTTGTTAAATTTTGTAGATGGCCACTAATAATGATAATCATGATAACTCATCTACGTCCACCCAATCTTTACGAGCGATACTCCAAAAGCAACGTCTAAATCATAACAATTTTATTGATTGGTATTGAAACATGAGAATCATTCTCAAGCAAGAGAGACGATCATATGTTTTAGACGACCCTATCCCTGATCAACCTACTGAGGATGATGAGGAGGCCTATAACAATTGGCTAAAGTACACTGAGGACTCTATCCAAGCGTCTTGTCTCATGCTAGCGAGCATGACTCTGGATCTCCAAAAGGAGTATGAACATCACGGAGCTTATGACATGATAACCCAACTCAAGGAAACGTTCCAACAGCAAGCAAGGGTTGAGCGCTTCAAAACAGTTCGAGCACTCCATGCATGTCGTATGGACAACAACCAATCGGTTTCATCTTATGTACTTAAGATGAAAAGCCACATTGACCGCCTCAAAAGGCTTAATTGTCCTGTCTCGAAGGAATTAGCCACGGATTTGATCCTTAATGGCCTTACCAAGAAGTTCAAGACATTTGTGATGAACTACAACATGAATGCTTGGGATAAAGGCATTGGTGAGCTTCACTCAATTCTCAAAATGGCCGAGGCGGCCATGGGTAAAAGGGTTTTACCCGTTCTCAGCATCAATGAAGGTAGGATCAATAAAAGGCCTCATTCCGCACCCAAGGCAAAAGTTGCCAAGGGTAAGGGACCCATTTGGGGAAAGGGGAAAGGGGTGGCAAGGGTGCCACCCAAACCTCAAGAGAAGAAGCAAAAGGTTGCTACTAATGACCCATGCTTTAAGTGTGGGGAGATTGGACATTGGGCAAGGAATTGTCATATCCATCTCCAAGAGTTGAAAGCAAAGAGGGATGCCGGGCAGACCTCAGGTACAATATACATGATTCATATTGATCTTAATGTTACATCTTCTAACACGTGGGTATTGGATACCGGATGTGGAACACATATTTGCAATTTGTTGCAGGGGTTCACAAGAAGTAGGGACTTTAATCATGGGGATGTTAGCCTCTTCATGGGCAATGGAACTAATGTCTTAGTTGAAGCTCGTGGGGACTACATCCTAAAACTTCCAAGTGGCTTGGATGTAATTTTGAAGAATGTTTTGTATGCTCCTAGTTTGACTAGGAACATTATTTCTGTATCCTAATTAAGACATTATGATTATGTATTATCTTTTGTTGAAAATGATATTCATGTTTCTTTAAAAGATATGTTCTATTTTAAAGCTATTCCCATTAATGGTATTTATGAATTGGTTCATGAAAATACTTTAAATAGTGCATTGTACCAAACTAACACCAAGAAACTCAAGTTGGATTTGAGTTATACCTATCTTTGGCATTGTCGTCTTGGTCATATAAACAAGAAACGTATACAAACACTTTAAAAGAATGGTCTTTTAAAAACAAATGAATGTGATTCATTTGATGTATGCGAATCTTGTTTACAAGGAAAAATGACCAAGGCACCCCTTTAGTGGAACTAACGAAAGGGCAAAAGATTTATTAGGAATCATATATTCGGATGTATGTGGTCCTTTTAAGCCAGTGGCTAGGAATGGTGAAAGATACTTCATTACCTTTACCGATGATTATAGTTGCTATGGGTATGTGTACTTATTAAGGCACAAAGATGAAGCTTTTGAAACGTTCAAAATCTTCCAGAATGAAATAGAAAATCAACTCAACAAGTCGATTAAAGTTCTCTGTACCGATAGAGGAGGTGAATACCTAAGTGATGCCTTTCAAGATCATCTTAGGAGTTGTGGGATTGTCTCACAACTCACTCCACCTGGAACACCACAACATAACAGTGTGTCTGAAAGGAGGAATCG
Source organism: Flaveria linearis (assembly GCA_024085815.1). Lineage (NCBI taxonomy): Eukaryota > Viridiplantae > Streptophyta > Magnoliopsida > Asterales > Asteraceae > Flaveria > Flaveria linearis. The sequence continues at coordinate 52,045,545 of CM044010.1, read as the reverse complement.
AACCCTATTGGATATGGTGCGATCTATGATGGCTAGAAGCTCATTGCCTCTATCATTTTGGGGTTTCGCTTTGCTCTCCGCGGCCCGTATACTAAATATGGCCCCAACCAAAGAGGTGGAAAGGACACCTTTTGAGATATGGCATGGAAGAGTTCCATCCCTATCATACTTAAGGGTCTGGGGTTGTGAGGCTTAAGTTAAGACTCCCACCCTAAACAAATTGGATGTCCGATCCACCAAGTGTATTTTTGTTGGATATCCTAGAGATTCTATGGGATATTATTTCTATGATCCACTGGAACAAAAGGTGTTTGTTGCCAGAAAGGGTGAGTTCTTAGAAGCAAAGTTCCTCATGGAAGGAACTAGCAGTAGAACAGTGGATCTTGAGGAGGATCAAGAACCACAATCCGATGCACGTTTGGTTGAAACTAGAACTCAACATGAGGATGTTGAGGATGATGAAGCGGTTGATCAATACACACAAAACGTTCGCAGAAGTGGTAGAACTAGTAATCCACCTGAAAGATACGGATTTTTCATGGATGGATGCTATGTGGTAGATTCAGATGAACCAACCACATACCATAATGCAGTGTCCAATTCGGATTGTGACAAATGGCTTGAAGCCATGAACGTTGAGATGCAATCCATGTATGACAATCAAGTTTGGGAACTTGTTGTACTACCTCTTAATTCCAAGGTAGTTGGAAGTAAGTGGGTTTTCAAGAAGAAAACCGATATGCATGGAAACTTGGGTACTTATAAGGCTAGACTTGTAGCAAAGGGTTTCACTCAAACTCAAGGGGTTGATTATGATGAAACTTTCTCACATGTTGCGATGCTAAAGTCTATAAGGATATTGTTTGCCATAGCTGCTCATTATGATTATAAGATTTGGCAAATGGATATCAAAACCGCTTCCCTAAATGGATATCTTGAGGAAGATGTCTATATGGTTCAGCCTGAAGGTTTTGTCGATCCAAAACATCCTAATAAAGTATGCTAGTTAAAGAAATCAATCTATGGATTGAAATAAGCATCGAGAAGTTGGAATCACCGTTTTGATGAAGAAGTGATTAAATTTGGATTCATCAAGAACGCTGATGAAGCTTGTGTATATAAGAAAGCTAGTGGGAGCATCATCACTTTCCTAGTATTATATGTTGATGACATACTACTATTTGGAAATGACATTCCAACCTTGGAAGGTGTAAAAACCTGGCTTGGAAGTTGTTTTTTCATCAAGGATCTTGGTGAAGCTGCTAATATTCTGGGAATAAAGATTTATAGGGATAGATCAAGGCGGTTGATTGGTTTAAATCAAAGTGCATACATTGATAAATCTTTAAAAGGTTCAAGATGGAGAACTCTAAGAAAGGTATGGTACCTATTCAAAGAGGAAGGGTATTGAGTACGACTCAATGTCCAAGCTCAAAGGATGAGCAAGATAAAATGAAAGCAATCCCATACGCATCTGCTATTGGATCCATCATGTATGCAATGATATGCACTCGACCGGACGTCTCATGCGCATTAAGCATGACAAGCCGATACCAGCAAAATCCTGGAAGCAGTCACTGGATGGCCGTTAAGAACATACTTAAGTACCTGAGGAGGACGAAAATATGTTCCTAATCTATGGATCTGGTGATGAGGAACTCGTTGTAAAAGGTTACACGGATGTGAGTTTCCAAACCGATCGTGATGATTCACGGTCACAATCGGGATATATTTTCATTCTAAATGGAGGAGTTGTCTCTTGGAAGAGCACCAAACAGGATGTGGTGGCTCTATCAACTACAGAATCAGAATACATTGCCGTCTCATTGGCAGCTCAAGAAGCTGCATGGTTGGAGAAATTCATTGCCGATCTAGGGGTTGTCCCTTCCATTTAGGACCCCCTAGAGATCTTTTGCGATAACGAGGGTGCGATTACACAAATCAAGGAACCCCGTGCTCATCAAAAGACTAGGCACATTGAGTGGAGATTCAACTACATACGAGATGAAGTTGAAAAGGGAAAGATATGTATTCGCAAATTTCACACAGATCAAAACATTGCGGATCCTCTCATGAAGCTCCTTGAAAAGGCAAAGCATGAAGGTCATACTTGTGCCATGGGACTTCGATATACTAGTGATTGGATTTGATCTGTAAATTTTGTATTTGGATATGTGGAACTCTTTATTATTTGAATAAAATTATTTGGTTATAATGTTTCAATTAATGTTCCAATTTAGCATGTTTAATCCATGAGTAAATTGTTTACTCTAAATGTCTGTAATCGTTCAGACTTGTGGCAACAAGTGTGAAGGTAAGATTATTATGAACATGGATTGGTTGATATTCATAAGGATGAATATAGAGCAATGGGTTACTACCAAGGTTCATAGATATTTGTGGGATACAAATATTGGACTAACCTGCATCTCAAATTATTACTACATAGAATCTTCTAGATTGATCATAAGTAAGTTTGAGTAAAAGGCGAATATCATTTGTTATCCTTAGACCTGAGATACATATTGGGTTTTGATATTCACCAGGTGTTATACCTTGAACTAGTTCTTCACTGTCCTGAAATATTGGACAGTACATAAGGCTATGTTTAGGTGTGACACGAGGTGTTTGTGAGAAATGTATGTAATCAAGACGGAATTTGTTCTTCTTATTCATTGAGAGCAAGATGTGTAAGGCCTGATTAAGTTAAATCAACAAGGAATGATCATTCTGTGTCCTTGGATTTAGCATGAGATCTGTAACAAAAGGATAGATGATTGATTCGCCTAAATCATTTCAAGTAGGGTACTTGAATGGGATGATGTTATTGAATGGCTATAAGTCAGGCGTATTAAGGGTAGTAAACCGTTGTTAGGCGGTATTTACTACTTGCATCAATCTTCTATGAATCTTGGGCAAGTGGGAGATTGTAGGATTCTATATGCCCAAGACACGTAGAATTTTGATGTGGTTAGTACGTTATGATCCAAGTCGGGTTATACCCAATAACAAGCTTAGCAAACACCAATTAATATTTAATTGATGATATGATCATGCAATTAAATATTTACACCAATTTAGAAAATAGGTTTTCCAAATAAGTTGCATATGAGAATGAACAACTTATTAGAATATTTTGTTCAATAATATTATTTGAAGTGTTATTTAAATAAGTTGGATAACACCAAATAATAATGAGAGTATACTACTTATACAATTAAATGGTTAATTGCATAAGCTAGTTACAAGACTAGTTAACATAATGTATGGGTTATAATTTAAAAGAGGGAAACTCTTTCAATTCCAAAATTTCGGCCGCCCCCCCTGTTTTATTGGTTCCTTTCCCTTGAGAACATACACATCTTAACTAGTCTTGTACTCCTCATTTTTCTCTCATATCCATACATGCAAACTAGCAAAAAATCCTATCCTCTCTCTCTCATTGCTTACGGAAATAAGCAGCAAGAACAAGGGGTTTTGGAGCTTTTTGTGGTGTTTCTTCCTAACAAGATGGTGCCTTTTCAAGTAAGCTTGGGGTATACAAGCTTGAGGGATCCTCTCCATGGAGCCTTGGCCGTTTTTGGAGCATCCAACACCTCCTTCTTGCTCGATTTTGGTGGCTGAAAAAGGTAGTATATGGCAGCCTCAATATGGCTGTCCATAATGCTCGTTTTTATGTAGATATAGCTTGCTAATTCACATATTAAAGATCCTTTTGTTTTGGGTTGTTTACATCTTAAAACATCATCTAGAACATGAAATTTTCAGCTTATAAACATTGTTATAAAGCTAAACTTCCGCTGTGTTTTTCAGAATGTTTAAGTGGTTAAACTTGTTTTTGTGTTCTACCAAACCCAACAGTATTTGCCCCCTTTTATATAAGTTTGATTTGGTCGATTTAATCTCGAATGGATTTCACCCTTTGATTCGTTTGGTTCGGTTACAATTGGATAATTACCTTGTTGTTAAGCCCGAATTAAACCTCACATTTAGTTTTGTAGTGATTAAACGTACGTTTCTAATCAACCAACGGCTAAATTCAATGGATTTCAAGTGTAATTACATGGTGGCTTTCAGTTTCATGTGGTTTCTTAATGAAACCATCATTTTGATCGAGTTAACACCGGTTAAGTATTCGATTAGTGCCCACGTTCGAAGTATTAGCTTTAATTCGGTCGAACCAATCGTTTATTAGGCGTTTTGCCCTCGCCGGAGCTCGGCCGGAGCTCGGCCGGATCTTGTGGCTGGGAAAACGTGAAAGGAAATGGGGGTGGGGGTTTGGGATTTAAAAATTACACTTTTAGTCCCTTTAGTTTTGTTTTTATTAGTTTATGCACAAAATTTCATTTAAAGTTTATTAAATTGACAAAACATCCCCCTTAACTTCCTTAATTTGAGTTTTAATTCATTTACAACTTATTACTTTATAACTTTTATTAGTTATTATTTCTATTATTATTATTATTATTATTATTATTATTATTATTATTATTATTAATATTATTAATAACATAATTATTATTACTCTTACAATTAGTTATTATTATTATTATTATGTTCATTAATATTATTTGTAATATTATTAGTATTTTTGCTATATTATTATCCAACATCTTTATTATGCACCTTGAAAAAGAATTAAAGACAACAAATAAATGAGCATAATAAACCCATATGTTTCATAAATGACAAAATTAGTCCATACAAGAACTTAACAAGGTTAACTTTAATTAACTCAAAAATACAAGATGTTACAGTATTGCACATTGGTCCACATAGATAGTGAAAGATAAAGTTAAAATGTATAAAATGAACAAATGTGTACAGTAAAGAAAGAAAGAAAGAAAGCATTACATTGATGTATAGTTGATGCGTGCTCACGTACAAAAGTAAGGAAAGTATTTTATAAAAAGAGTATTTTCATATATATATTCATTATACTAGGTATTTTTAATACTTTTAAAACTAGAACTCACTTAGCAACGCTGACTTTTATACATTTTCAGTTGGCAGGTAAATATTGTTGAGGATGGCACACGGGAAAAGCTACTTGGCGGGACAAGACTGGCATCCATTCAATACTTATGATATTGTTGTTTTGTAATCCAACTAAACAATCCTTTGTTAACTCAAAGCCCATTGTATTGCTTAACAATTATTTATTAATAATCATGAATGGCTTTTGTTACAGTAATTCCGCTGCTTAATTTAAGAAATGTATATTATTATGTATCTATGATGCGATGAATGATCAACTGTGAGGTGCCCGGGAACGGGGCCTTACATTACCCATGAAAATCTTAAATAATCCTGTGTGACCACAAAACAATACCAGTCCCCAGCTATGCTTTTAGTAGTGATGGGCCAAATAGGTCCATGTGCAGGAGCTCCAGTGGTATCTCAATTGTATGAACTTTCTTTGATTTATGAGATTTCTTGGTCTGTTTCCCTTTCTTGCATGATATGTAGAAATCTGGAAGCTAAAAATTTTTAATTGTAACTCCTTCAACCAGATTATTTTCAACCAAGTGATTCATCTTCCGTGGATTGATATGTCCCATTCTCCTAGGCCAAGAGATGGACTCTTTCTCTGTGGCTTTTTACAAGAAACACTGTGCAGCTGACTCAGTTGTAGAAGCTATTGACATGTCCAAGACATATAGATCATTATATCTTGAAGCTGACATTAAGATTTGCTTCTCAGGGATAACATATTACTTCTTCAGAATGTAGCGTTTCTTATCATCGAACATCACTTTAAATCCCTTATCGCAGATTTGAGAAACTAAAAGTAAATTGTTCTTCAGTTGTTGAATGTAATTTACTTTGTTAGTACCTCTGAAAGATTAACATGTTGCCTTTACTTGTCTTTGCATTTTACTTTTGCAATAGTTTAGGTACTTATGTGTAATATATGTTCCTTTAGTTTCTTTGCTTAGTATAAATAGGATTATATGTATTGTGTAAAAAAGACCTTTGAACTTTTCACTCAATTGTATACTGTAATCCTTGCAACTATCAATAGAAACTGCTTTGAATCTTTGCAATTGTTGATTACTTTGTTCATATAATTGTTAATTGCTTAATCATAACATAGAATCGATCCATTTGAACCTATCAAATGGTATCAGAGCCTTCGGTTCTGTGATTTGGAGCTTGAAACGACTTTTGAGCACTTGTGAATCACTTGAATCTGTGATTTGATAGCAATAGTTAAATTAATTGATGATTTCAGTTATGTTTCATCATTTGAAACATGAATTGGATCACAATTGAGTGATTTGACACCTCCAGATCTGAATTTTCATCAGATTTAAGTGCGAACTGGTCTTCATTGTTTGAACACAAATTTCAGTAAAATTCTGAACTTTTGTTGTCAATTAAAGCAAAATTATGTTAAAGGTTGATATTCGCTACTTTCTACACTTGATTGAAGAGTTTGAGATTAATTAATCAAGTTTTGAAAAGTTTGTTAAGATCAGGTTGTTACGAAGAGGATGAATTAGGCGTTTGATGTGTTGAAATCATCTGAAAATTCCTAAGTGTTTAGGCGCATGAACACTGTTCAGACGCTTTAACACTATGTAGGTGTTTCAGATTGGGTGTTTTAACACTGTTTGAGAGCGTTTTGACACTATTTGGACATTTTTCAGAAACTAAGTCTCAGGCGTTTTGAAACTGTTTGCACGTTTTAGAACTGTTCAGACGCATAACTAGTGTTTGGGCGTTTTAGAACTATTCAGGCGTTTCTAGCTTGAAAGTTTAAGAAATACACTAAGGCATTCCCTTAGGCGTTTATAAGTCAAAGTGGGCGCTTCTATACTATTCAGGAGCATCAGAATCAGACTTTTCTTTCAACACTTAGTAAATTTTTCAAAATTTAAAATTCAAAATATTTTCTTTTCTTTATTTCATTTTAAATCTAAAAACAACAAAAGTAGTATATTTTCTTAAATTCAAAACTTAAACATGGTTAAGTTTGAAGATTTTGAGAATCATGTACCAAAGTTGAAGAACAGAGCTGACTTAAAGAACTGGTCACTCAGGCTGAAACACCATCTGAATTCTATAGACACTGATCTATGGAAATCTATAGAGAAAGGACCTTACATCCATGTCACCTTTGATGGTCCAGATAGAGGTTTTGTGTATACAAAAGATTCACAAGAACCTTATCTAGAAGATGATTTACATGGGGATGATCTGAAAAAGGTGAAAAATGATATTAATGCCTATTCACTCATGTGTAAAGGGTTACCTTTGGAAGTACTATGAAGGCTTGAGAACTACCAAACTGGGTACACAATGTACAAATCTTTGAAAGTTATCTGTGAAGGATGAAAAGAAATTCAAGATCTTAAAAAACAGAAATTGAAAAGGCAACTTGAACTGTTTGGGCATATCTCAGGAGAGACCATAAATCAGATGATGAATAGATATGTGCAACTTACAACAGAAATGTCAACTCTAGGGATTAAGAATGATCTTAAAGACCTAAACAATAGTCTTCTGAATGCACTCCCATCATCTTAGAAACAGACTGTAACTTTGTTGAAGCATACTGAAAAGTTTCCAATGGATCTTGACATCCTCATTGCTATGATTGAGTCAGTGGAAATTGATGAGAGCTCAAGAAATAATGATAGAAATGCATCAACTTCTCAATACAAGTATGTTGCTTCTCCAACAAATACTGTAGAGAATGCTTTTCTTGCCAAGGATGAATTAACTCCTGAAGATGAGGGTGATTTGTTTGTGGGAGTAGGATTCTTCATCAGTACAATTGTCTACCCAACTCAACCATAACCACAGGCTCCACTAAAAACTCAAATGCCTAAATATCAAAATGAGACTCCATGTTCTAGCTCTGCTAATCCTAGCAAAGTTAAAGATGTTATAAACATCCTTTTACAGGATGAAGAGTCCAAATCTGCCTTTATAGCATTTATGGCAAGTTTTCAAGCATACTGAGGTAGTCATCTAACTCAAGTTGATTTAATTTTGCAGGATTGGTTTGAGATGGATCCTGACAATGTAAAGAGATGGATCTTAACTGGCAGATGGTTATGATAGCTTACAGGTCTTAAAAACACTCATATGCCAACATAAACTACAAGCCTAGTGCAAACAAAATTGTAAGGTTTGATAAATCAAAGTCAAGGTGTTTTAACTGTAACAGCTATGGTCACTTTTCTAGAGAGAGAAATGCTCTAAGAACACAAGGATGAAATGGTCAAAGTAGTTATAACAATCAGAAATATCATCAACAGGCTCATAAGACATTTCAAAAGTCTTATCAAAGCCTGCCAATGCCAGAACTCAAAGAAGAGAAGACAATTGAAGAACCAAAGAAAGCATTAGTTGTAAGCATCAAAGATGGTTATGACTGGAGTGCATATCCAGAACAGTTTGCAGTTGATCTTACTTCTGGGCTAGCACTGATTGCTGAGATGAATGATGAAGTCTGGTCTAATGTGACGCCCTAAACCCGGCAGGGCACCGGAGGCACGTCACGCAGTTGGATTAATATTTTAAACACAAATCAGAGCTTTCTATTTACAGCGGAAGACTTTAAACACTATTATATATATTAACCCAACTTTTAAACATTTTACATATGATTGTATTTAATTATACATTGCCCTATTTACATTATTAACAAGTCCTAAATCCTATGCCAGCAACTGCTCCGGGATAGCATCCTCGTTTAGCTCATACTTGCTTTCCTCTATTATCAGAGGATCCCTCCTTACCTAGCACACACATCACACTCAAACATCAGATAAACTGGTGAGTTCTAATTTTCATTAAAACATTAACAACATTTTCACACACATCACAACTATCTTTTATTGGCAATATTATAAATTCAACTTTTATCATTATTCAGTCCCACTGGACCTGTCCCATCGAACGTCGGTTGCCCACATCTAGCAACTACCAGTTCCCCATACCCAGTAACGTCGGTTGCCCACATCCAGCAACTAGCAGTTACTACACTCAGAAACATCGGTTGCCCACATCCAGCAACTACCAGTTTCTCATACTCGGTAACGTCGGTTACCCACATCTAGCAACTACCGGTTACCATACCCAGAGACGTCGGTTGCCCACATCTAGCAACTACCAGTCTCCCATACCCAGTAACGTTGGTTGCCCATATCTAGAAACTACCGGTTACTATCTCTCATCCAGTAGGATGCCAAATAATCATCTAGGGTCGTCACCACAAGATGTTCACAAAGCTGAGTGATCGTCATCACTCTTATCAAACTGTACAGTTTCACACCCAGGCATCTTACCCTAACTGGCCTGTTGAGATTTACATCATATTACCATTTTACAAACATTTCTTTTATTTATTGCCAATATTATCACATTCACTCACACCCCACACATTCTTTCTTTTAACACCAGTTTTAACATATTTTCATTAATCATCACACCCCATCCGACCCATTGGAATCATTACCATCACGTAATGATTAACAATGTTCAGAGGACTATCTTTTACACCCTACCTGACTCATTGCAATCATTACCATCATGTAACGATTAACAATGTTCAGGTAATCATTTATTACCCCCACTTTCCCTCTAACAGCTTGACAAACTGTTAGAAACATATCCATCATTACTATCACAATTCTGGTACTAAAACATTCAATTCATTTATCAATATGTGTGTGCTAGCCCGAATGTTAAAACCAAACATTTAAAAAGGGCTTAGAACTCACCTTATCAATTTCCTCACCACAGTCTACACAATCCACGTACCCAAGATAACTAGTCCTTCCTCTAATCAAGGTATATCTAAAGCAATAAACCCTGATTCAATAAACTTATTCTTAAACAGGCCCTCATGCGATTGAACACTTATGGGAATGAGCAATCTTACGACAGGACCTATGCGAATGAACCATGCGACTGAACCTTCAGTTGTACGACTAACCGTTCATTCGCACGATTGAGTTCTCATTCGTACCCAGTGTTCACTCATCTTTATTCGGCCTTCTAACCAGGCGACTGAGGTCCAACCGCACGACTGAACCTCCATTCGTACTCAGTCGCACGACTAAACTTTCATTCGTATGACTGAGGCCTGCGATTGAGCCCATTCGTCTGAAACGAATCAGCAGCTGTGTTCCTGACGTTTTTGATCCAAACTTACTCAAAATTTGAGTTTTAACCATCCAAATCATACCATATTCAAAACAGATCCTATACACATCGTTTACAATGGTTTCAGACCATTATTTCATTAAAACTTCCCAAAAACTTGGATTTGAATTCCTGGATTCTAAATTCAGAAATGAACCAGACCAATTTACTGATTTAAACAGGTTATTGGATCAAATTCAATCATACACACAGCTTATAACATCCCCGGACTAATCCGTGATGTTCAAAACTTACCAAAACGGAGCTTCGCCTAATCAATTTTGTGAGAACAGAGTTTTGGGTGTGAAGGGGACAAGAAAACAGAATAGGTGCACATAGAGATCTGCCCTTAAACCCCCTGCACCGCCCTATTTATCCATACACTTAATCTTAACCGCCTCACCTTCAGTCGCACGACTGAACCATTCGTACGACTGAACTGTGCGACTGAAGTTCATTCGCCTACGATTCGTACGACTGAGTCTCAATCGCACAGAAGGGGTGCGACTGAAGTTCATTCGCATATGACTTATGCGACTGAACACTAAACACTCAATTAACTCAACTTAATTTAATTAATCATAACTATAATATAATTTACAAGTCCGGATTTAGAAACCGGATGTTACAACTCTCCCCCCCTTAAATAGGTTTTGTCCTCGAAACCAACTATTCGAACAACTGGGGATAATCTCTCTTCATCTCCTCTTCTGACTCCCAAGTGAAATCAGACCCCTTTCTATTCGACCACTGCACTTTAACTAACTCATAGTTTTATTCCTTAGCCTTTTCACCTTTCTGTCTACTATAGCAGTAGGTTTCTCAACATAGTTTAACTTATCATCCACTTCTATATCATCCAAAGGTACATAAGCATTCTCATTGGCCAAACACTTGCGCAACTGTGACACGTGAAAGGTTGGGTGGATTCCTTGCAACTGATTGGGTAATTCTAGTTTATAGGCCACTTCCCCAATCCGTTCTATAATGCTAAATGGTCCTATAAGACGAGGACTTAACTTTCCCCTCTTTCTGAATCTGATAATTCCCTTCCAAGGAGATACCTTCAACATAACTCTATCTCCTACTTCAAACTCTATATGCCTTCGCCTTTTATCTTTATAAGACTTCTGTCGATCTTGAGCCGCTTTAAACCGAGCTTTGATCTGATCCAATTTCTCATTCGTAGACTGTACAATTTCCAAACTGCCCAACTCTTTCTGCCCAACTTCTCCCCAGCATATCGGACTCCTGCACTTTCTGCCATATAACATCTCATAAGGGGCTCTCTCAATCGTAGAATGATAACTGTTATTGTAGGAGAATTCAACTAATGGCAGATGACTATCCCAGCTACCGCCGAAATCTATAACACAAGCTCATAACATGTCTTCAACTGTTTGGATAGTCCTTTCAATCAGCCCATCAGTTTCTGGGTGAAAAGATGTGTTGTGTAACAATGAGTACCCATATCTTCATGAAACTTTCTCCAATACCTCGATGTAAAACGCGTATCTCTATCTGACACAATAGACAATGGTACCCCGTGTCGAGTAATAATCTCTCGAATAAACAGTTCTGCTAATTTCTCAGAGTTATACGTTTCCTTGATTGGTAAGAAATGCCCACTACGTGTCAATCTATCTACTATGACCCAAATGGTATCATAACCTTTAGCTGTACGCGGAAGCTTGGTTATGAAATCCATTGTCAATTCCTCCCACTTCCATTTTGGGATCTCTAAAGGTTGAAGCTTACCATATGGCTTTTGATGCTCAGCTTTGACCTAAAGACACGTCAAACACCTATTCACATACTGCGTCACATTAAACTTCATACAGGGCCACCAATATGCTTATTTTAAATCCTTGTACATCTTAGTAGCACCAGGATGTATAGAATATCTGGACTTATGAGCTTCATCTAACACCAATTCCCTCATCTTAATAGGAACCCACATACGACCACATTTCGTTTTATCCCCAAAGCTAATTTCTTCCAGATCCTTTGTTTGACCCTTCATTCGTTCCTGCTTCACATTCTCTTCTCTCAAGGCTTCTAATTGAGCTTCTCGTACTGGTGCATAAAATCTAGGGTTATTACTAACTTGTATGACTTAACTCGAATTGGAGGATGTTCATTCTTTCGGCTTAATGCGTCAGCAACTACGTTTGCTCTACCACGATGGTAAAGTATTTCACAATCATAATCTTTCACCAACTCTAACCATCTCCGTTGTCGCATGTTCAATTCCTTCTGATCAAAGAAATATTTTAAACTCTTATGATCCGTGTAAATTGTACATTTCGCCCCATATAAATAATGCCTCCATATCTTCAAGGAAAATACCACTACTGCCAGTTCTAGATCATGTGTCGGATAATTCTTTTCATGTTCTTTTAATTGTCTGGAAGCACAAGCAATCACCCGTCCCCTCTGCGTTAAAACACAGCCTAAACCTTGATACGAAGCATCTGAATAAATCACCAAATCTTCATTTCCATCTTGCAATGACAATACTGGTGACTGGGTTGATTTCTGCTTCAGTTCTTGAAATGCATTTTCTTGTTCTGGTCCCCAAACATATTCTTCATTCTTCCTCGTAAGTTTCGTTAACGGGGATGCGATTTTAGCAAAATCCTGAATAAACCTTCTATAATAACCAGCAAGACCCAAGAAACTACGGACCTCAGATGGCATCTTTGGAGGACTCCACTTCACTACTGTTTCAATCTTAGTAGGGTCTACTAAAATACCCTCTGCATTGATCACATGTCCTAAAAACTGTACTTCTCGCAACCAAAACTCACACTTAGAAAACTTTGCATAAAGCCTTTCTTTCTTCAATCTTTCCAACACTTCATGAAGATGGCAAGCATGATCTCCCTCATTCTTCGAATAGATCAGTATATCATCTATAAACACAATTACTGATCTATCTAACATTGGCTTACACACTCTATTCATCAAATCCATGAAAGCAGCAGGGGCATTCGTCAACTCAAAAGACATAACCAGAAATTCATAATGACCATAGCGGGTACGAAACGCTGTCTTAGGTATATCTTCTTCCTTGACTTTCAACTGATGATATCCCGAACGAAGGTCTATCTTAGAAAACCAACTGGCTCCCTGTAGCTGATCAAACAGATCATCTATTCGTGGGAGTGGATACTTATTCTTTATTGTCAACTTGTTTAATTCTCTATAATCAATACACATACGCATACTCCCATCTTTCTTCTTCACAAACAATACTGGAGCACCCCACGGGGAAGAACTGGGTGTAATGAAACCTCTTTCTAGCAAGTCTTCAGTCTGTTCCATTAACTCCTTCAATTCCGATGGAGCTAGTCTATAAGGTGGCTTAGGAACTGGCTTAGCACCCGGGACCAAATCAATTCTAAACTCAACTTCACGATCTTGAGGAATACCCGGTAATTCCTCTGGAAACACATCTACAAAATCTCTAACCACGGGAATGTCCTCTATCTTTCTTACAGGCTTTTGAGAATCAATTACATATAGCAAGTAAGATACACACCCGCGGCTTATTAACTTATCAGCTTTTATCATAGATATTATTTTCACATTTGACTCCTCCCTATCACCATATACATTAATCGTTTTCCCATCCGGTGCTCTTAACTGAATTAATTTCTTTTTACATACAATATGGGCTTCATGGTTTGCCAACCAATCCATACCCAAAACTACATCAAATCCTCCTAACACCATAGGATATAGTTTAACAGGCAACCTATATCCGTCTAATTCAATATAACAACCATCAATCATACTACTAATCATCACAGATCTATCATTAGCAGTTTCAACCACAAAAGCTACCTCTAGTGGTCGAACTTCACATGCAAGCATAGGGCAAAAATCAATAGATACAAAACTTCCACTTGCACCAGAATCAAATAACACATTAGCTGGAATTCCATTCACTAAAATCGTACCTGAAACTACATCTGGCAATGCTTTAGCCTCACTGGCTGTCATAGAATATGCTCGCCCCTTGGCCACACTCGATCCTTCTCCTGACCCTTTCATCGATCTAACCGGTTCAGGCTTTCTAACTACCAACTTTGGACATTCACTTCGGATATGCCCCGTTTCACCGCACTCATAACATTTACGAGGACCTTCACTACATTCATTAGCATAATGTCCCATCTTTCCACATCTAAAACAATTCCTGCTACCCATCATACATTCACCCTGATGTAGGCTACCACATCTCCCACAACGTGGCAGCTCACTTCTGACATTCCTCGGGAATGACCCCTTCCAAACCTACCTTTCTTTTGAGAACTTGGATTCTCAAATCTTCTTTGCACTACAGGTTCTTCATGCCTCCTTTTACTTCCGTCAGGAGCAACATTACTACCATAAACTTCTTGGTACATATCTGCAGCTAAGTTTACCGTCAACTGGTAACTACTCGGAGCAGATGATCTAACCAACTTTCTGACTTCTTGAGGCAACCCTGTGTATACCTCAAAATCTTCTTTTCTTCAGGAACCACCAAATGAGGCACCAACCGCGCCATCTCCTCAAACTTAGACGTGTATTCACTATGAGACATATTACCTGCCTAAAACTGCAGGAAACTCATTTCTATTCGATCCATCTCGCCTTTCGGACAAAACTTGTCCGACACTAACTTTCTAAATTCAGGCCAAAACATTTTGTCAGTAGCTTCCTCGCCTAACGTCTGGATAATCGTATCCCACTAATACAGAGCCTCACCTACAAACGAGTGGGCTGTAAACTTTACCTTCTGCTCCTCCCTACACTCACTCAATTTGATCACGGCTTCCATTTCACGAAGCCATTTGTAGGTGGCTATCACATCCATAGCCCCAGAAAATCATGGAGGATTACACTCTTTAAACTGGCTATACTTAACTCCCTTTCTCTCACTAGACCCTTCAGCTTTATCAACATTCCTACTTTCATCAGGTCTAGCTACATTCAAGGCTTTACGAACCTCCTCAGCAATTGCATCATGGAATTGCTGTCTCGTCATACTAAGCACCTCGGTGCTCTCATCAACATTTCCTCCCGAGGTTCCACCTTGCATTCATTCACTTTCCCTATCAGCCATAACCTATTAAAACGAGATCAGGATTATTTGGTGGCCACATGTAAGTATGTAACCAGAATACTATAAGTAAAGTAAATTATTAATAATGTTGGCCAAGTACTATTAATTGTTTACTTTACTTTTACTATTCTCGTTATTCCTTCTCATGATAGTCCCATCACCTTCTCTTGTTTTAATAAACTATTATATCTAGCTATCCCTGCTGGCATATCTATTTTATAGTTAAAGTCTAGTTATTATAACACTAGATCCCTTTAACTACTGCTCTGATACCAACCTGTGACGCCCTAAACCGGCAGGGCACCGGAGGCACGTCACGCAGTTGGATTAATATTTTAAACACAAATCAGAGCTTTCTATTTATAGCGGAAGACTTTAAACACTATTATATACATTAACCCAACTTTTTAAAACATTTTACATATGATTGTATTTAATTATACATTGCCCTATTTACATTATTAACAAGTCCTAAATCCTATGCCAGCAACTGCTCCGGGATAGCATCCTCGTTCAGCTCATACTTGCTTTCCTCTATTATCAGAGGATCCCTCCTTACCTAGCACACACAACACACTCAAAACATCAGATAAACGGTGAGTTCTAATTTTCATTAAAACATTAACAACATTTTCACACACATCACAGCTATCTTTTTATTGGCAATATTATAAATTCAACTTTTATCATTATTCTGTTCCACTGGACCTGTCCCATCGAACGTCGGTTGCCCACATCTAGCAACTACCAGTTCCCCATACCCAGTAACGTCGGTTGCCCACATCCAGCAACTACCAGTTACTACACTAAGAAACATCGGTTGCCCACATCCAGCAACTACCAGTTTCTCATACTCGGTAACGTCGGTTGCCCACATCTAGCAACTACCGGTTACCATACCCAGAGACGTCGGTTGCCCACATCTAGCAACTACCAGTCTCCCATACCCAGTAACGTCGGTTGCCCACATCTAGCAACTACGGTTACTATCTCTCATCCAGTAGGATGCCAAATAATCATCTAGGGTCGTCACCACAAGATGTTCACAAAGCTGAGTGATTGTCATCATTCCTATCAAACTGTACAGTTTCACACCCAGGCATCTTACCCTAACTGGCCTGTTGAGATTTACATCATATTACCATTTTACAAACATTTCTTTTATTTATTGCCAATATTATCACATTCACTCACACCCCACACATTCTTTCTTTTAACACCAGTTTTAACATATTTTCATTAATCATCACACCCCATCCGACCCATTGGAATCATTACCATCACGTAATGATTAACAATGTTCAGAGGACTATCTTTACACCCTACCTGACTCATTGTAATCATTACCATCATGTAACGATTAACAATGTTCAGGTAATCATTTATTACCCCCACTTTCCTCTAACAGCTTGACAAACTGTTAGAAACATATCCATCATTACTATCACAATTCTGGTACTAAAACATTCAATTCATTTATCAATATGTGTGTGCTAGCCCGAATGTTAAAACCAAACATTTAAAAAGGGCTTAGAACTCACCTTATCAATTTCCTCACCACAGTCTACACAATCCACGTACCCAAGATAACTAGTCCTTCCTCTAATCAAGGTATATCTAAAGCAATAAACCCTGATTCAATAAACTTATTCTCAAACAGGCCCTCATGCGATTGAACACTTATGCGAATGAGCAATCATACGACTGGACCTATGCGAATGAACCATGCGACTGAACCTTCAGTCGTACGACTAACCGTTCATTCGCACGATTGAGTTCTCATTCGTACCCGGTGTTCACTCATCTTCATTTGGCCTTCTAACCAGGAGACTGAGTTCCAACCGCACGACTGAACCTCCATTCGTACTCAGTCGCACGACTAAACTTTCATTCGTACGACTGAGGCCTGCGATTGAGCCCATTCGTCTGAAACGAATCAGCAGCTGTGTTCTTGACGTTTTTGATCCAAACTTACTCAAAATTTGAGTTTTAACCATCCAAATCATACCATATTCAAAACAGATCCTATACACATCGTTTACAATGGTTTCGGACCATTATTTCATTAAAACTTCACAAAAACTTGGATTTGAATTCCTGGATTTTAAATTCAGAAATGAACCAGAGCAATTTACTGATTTAAACAGGTTATTGGATCAATCATACACACAGCTTATAACATCCCGGACTAATCCATGATGTTCAAAACCTACCAAAACGGAGCTTCGCCTAATCAATTTCGTGAGAACAGAGTTTTGGGTATGAAGGGGACAAGAAAACAGAATAGGTGCAGATAGAGATCTGCCCTTAAACCCCCTGCACCGCCCCATTTATCCATACACTTAATCTTAACCGCCTCACCTTCAGTCGCACGACTGAACCATTCGTACGACTGAACTGTGCGACTGAAGTTCATTCGCCTACGATTCGTACGACTGAGTCTCAATCGCACATAAGGGGTGCGACTGAAGTTCATTCGCATATGACTTATGCGACTGAACACTTAAACACTCAATCAACTCAACTTAATTTAATTAATCATAACTATAATATAATTTACAAGTCCGGATTTAGAAACGGATGTTACATCTAAAGAAAAAGATCCAAAGACAAAAGGTGAATCAGACACTAAGGTAGACTATGATTGAACTTGTAAAGAAACAACTTGAAGAGATAACAAAAACTCTTGAACAAGAGAAATTGGCACATGCAGCAACTCAAATTGATTTAGCCAAAGTGAAAAGCTCAAAGACAATTGTTGAGCAACTGGTGAATGGGAGGAAAGATAAAGATAAAACAGGATTAGGATTCACACATGAACCTATGCCTGAATCTATTACAAATACCTTACCTGAAAATTTTAATACCCTTGATCATTCACCAGAGAATAAAGCTAAGCTTAAAGAATTTCAACAAAAGAAGAAATAGTCAATCAAATATCGAGAGTGAAATCAAAAAGATAAATATTGAAATATTCGAGGAGAAAGATTCAGAAAACATAAAGAATGGTCATCCTATTAAAGTAAAATCTTATGAACCATGACAAATAAACAAAAAGCTTTTTGTACCAAAAAGCGAGAGTGTTATTGAACAGAGTAAATCTGAATAAAAGATAGAAAAAGCTAATGATGTCAATAACAAAATGAAAGGAAAATGTGAAGAAGAGAAATTAGACACTTCATGTCTGATGATTCAAGCTTAAATGAATTAATTCGAAACAAAGATTGTGAAAAAGAATCTTCTCAAGATTCAATCAAAATCCGAAGCACTAAAACTTCATGAAGAACGAGAAATCAAAGAAGAAGAAAAGCTGATAAAGCTAAAAAGTTTGAACCAATCAATCAATCAAATAAATCAATTCAACTTAAACCAGTGAAGTTTGTGTCGGCAGGAACTTTTGACTTGAACACAATCTCTGAAACTACATCTAAACCTAAGATCAAATCTAACTCTGATCTAAAAACAGGTTTAGGTCCTAAGTCTTCCTTTGTTCATAAAAGATTTGTATCTAAGGAGTTAAAGAGTTATGACCAAGCTCAAAAGCAAAATCCTAAAAATCTAAAGACCAAATTCACACAAAAGAAACAACATATTAACCTAACTACCCCTAAATCTAAACAAGAATCAAATGTGTCTCCCATATCTAGGGTTAATAAAGTGTTGTTTAATAATTCTCAAAAGTATTGTGATATATGTGATATGTACAATCATAACATATCTTAGTGTTATTTTATAAAGTGTTGTCATATCTATGATATGACAAATCACACAACTGCTGATTGCTACTTTAATAAATACCGTGCATTGTGTGATGAACGAAATCATAATACTGAGGATTGCTTATTCAGAAAGAACTCACCTAGGAAGGATTTTGTTAATCAAGGATATGTTAATCCAAAATTTCAAAGAAATCAAATTATTGGTTTTAAAATCTACCAAAACAACCTTCTCTGGGTTTGAGATCCTTCAGAAGAATCAATTCTGATTATGATAAACAGTATAATGTCAGATCACAGTAGTACAATCAAGAAAATTTTGTTCCAAGTTCTGTGAGAACGAAAAATGAAACATTTAACGAGCAAAACTTTCTAATGTTTCAAATGATGGTTCAAAATTTCTTGATAATGATCTTGAAAACAGATTTAATGCTTTGAGGTCAAAACAAAGAAAATATAATCAGAATGTTTTTCAAAGAGGATTTGAAAATCCAAAATTTCAAAAGAAACCTGATGTAAACAAACTCCATTTTAATTAGTTTACCATTGTTGATAAACATGGAAAGCCCAAGACCATCTCGGCTTGGGTTACTAACTCAACTTAAATGTCTTTGAATGCAGGTACGCCCGCAAAGACCAGTAAACACATGGTATGTTGACAGTGGGTGTAGCCGACATATGACAGGCAATAAAGCCTTACTTCAAGACTTTAAGAGAAAAGATGATACTCACGTAGCGTTTGGTGGAGATGCAGGTGGAAAGATAACCGGTGAAGGAACGGTATCTGATGGAATTATAAGCTTTGATAAAGTCAACTTCTGTGAACAGTTGAACTTTAATCTTTTAAGTGTTTCATAAATATGCGATAAATCATATTCTGCTTTGTTTGATGACTCTTATTGTTATATTTAAATCCATGATTTAAGATTAGCACGGAGTGGGTTTTTGTTAAAGCTGTTCGAGATAGAGATGTCTACAAGTTAGATATGTCTCATGTTGATCCTTCAACAGAAACAAATCGCCTCATTGTTCACGCATCAAATGATGAAAGCCAGCTTTGGCATAGACGTCTCGGTCATTCCAACTTCAAAAACATGAACAAACTTGCAGCAGGAAGTCATGTAGTAGGAATTCCATCAAAGAAGTTCACTACATCAGATCTCTATAAAGCATGTTTGAAAGGAAAACAACATAGAGTGTCTTATAAGTCCAAACAAATAAACTCAACTTCAAAGCCTCTACAGATGTTACACATGGATTTACTTGGTCCTGTAAACGTGCAAGGCATTGGAAAGAAATCATATTGTTTAGTTATCATTGATGACTATACAAGATTTTCTTGCATTTTCTTTTTGCGTGCAAAATCTGAAACGACTGAATTGTTAAAAGAGTTTATCACTAAAGTAGAAAATCAAATTAATCTAAAAGTCAAAATAATTAGAAGTGATAATGGAACAGAATTAAAAAATGCTAATGTTGATTTGTTCTATGCAGGAAAAGGGATAGCTTATCAATTCAGTGCTCCTAGAACTCCACAACAAAACGGAATTGCAGAAAGGAAAAACCGAAGATTGATTGAAGCAGCCCGTGCAATGTTAGCAGATGTTATGATTCCAATCACATTCTGGGATGAAGCCATATCTGCATGTTTCATTCAGAATCGTACTCTATTAGTGAAAGACAAACAGAAAACTCCTTATGAGTTGATGTTTGGCAGGAAAACAAATATAATTTTCTTAAATCTTTTGGTTGTCCGGTTTTGATTTTAATTTCAATTGATCAACTAGGCTTGTTTGATGCAAAATCTGATGATCAATTTTTTCTTGGATATTCATTAGCTTCTAAAGCTTATAGAGTTTATAACTCTAAGACAAATGTTATCATTGAAACGTTGAATGTTAAATTCCTTGAAAATTCTTTTCCATCAGTTCCAAATGGTCCAGCGTGGTTATTTGATTTAGATTCATTGTCAAACTCATTCAGTTCTAATCTGTTTGAATCTTCTTGTGTCAACAGAAAACAGGTAGGAGATCTTGGATCGTTTAGTGATGATTCAGACTCTGATGATATGGATGATTCAAGCCCAAAGTATCTGTTTTCTTATTTGTGAGAGATCCCATCTTCAATTCCGAGAATCACGATCAACAAATTCCTGAGCAACAACAAGTTCCTGAAACTTCTGATGATGACCAACCACTTCCTAATGATGGTAATGAGTTTGTGCAACCTGAGTCCAAAACATCATCTATCTCTTGATGTAGTTGATACTGGTAATCTTGATTTCTTTATCAACTCATCTACTCACGTTCCAAATTTCAATCCATATTCTTCTAGCCTATTGCATTAGCTCTCCAACTTGAATCAAACAAATCTGTATGTTAATGTTCAAGGTGATGAGATTCTGACATCTTGAATTCACAAGAACCATCCAACATCACAGATTATTGGTCCATTGAATGAGAGAACAACAAGGGGTAAATCAGAACAAGCAAACCTGCGCTTATACTCTTGTTTTCTTTCTTAAATTGTTCCTAAAAACATTTCCGAAGAATTAAAGGACAATGGTTGGATTGAGGCTATGCAAGAAGAATTACTTCAATTCCGCAAACAAGAAGTGTGGAATCTGTGGATTTACCTGAAGGAGAAAATGCTATAGGCACAAAATGGTTGTTTAGGAATAAAACCGATGATCGAGGAATAGTCATTAGAAATAAGGTGAGACTAGTTGCACAAGGATACACACAAGAAGAAGGAATTGACTATAATGAAGTATTTGCTCCAGTTGCAAGACTTGAGTCCATTCGTGTCTTCCTGTCTTATGCATCATTCATGAAATTCAGGGTGTATCAAATGGACATAAAAGGTGTTAGGACCGTGTACATACGGAGTACTAACTGATTCTTCGTTATACCGGATCAAATAGTGCGGAATCCTATTTGATTGGCGATCCAATCAGGGAGAACGAAATCAAGATCAATCCTAATGATTAGAAAACGTTAAGAATGGAATAGGAATGATCTGGGACGTTCTATGAACTTGGAATGGAAGATCTGGACGTTCTGGGTCGACTAGGGTTTCAAGTATTCGAAGTGTTACGTTTTTCCACGAATTAAGTGGTATTTATAGGTTACAGCTATCAGTCGTACGACTGAGCCAGGCGACTGGCTCAGTCATGCGATTGAGTCATACGATTGATTCATTCGGACGACTAAGTCAGTCTTATGACTCAATCGTACGATTGACTCAATCTCCTGGTTCAATCGTGTGACTGGTCCATTCGCATGGTCCAGTCGTGCGACTAAATCAGATAACTTAGTTAAACACATTCTTGAACCTTTAATGGTTTAGAACTATGTCTAACAACTGTAAACCTATATAACATTGTCATATATGTGTGTAACAATAAACAATATAGATAGATATAACATTAAACAACCAATACACATATATAGAAGAGTTTCTTATTCAATTGATCAAACTTTACATAAGTGTTACAAGAAAAGAAAGTCTATTACATTTAAGCTCACTAGACTAGAACTGGGGACATGTGTACCAACAAACTCCCCCTTGGACCTAGTTCTATCTAGACTTTGACTTCTTTCTTGAACTCTTCAAATCTCTTTATTCTCTCCTCTTTAGAAACCCCGACATGGATATTCAGTGCGAAGCATAGACGTATGATATGCTGAAACTATAGTGCTTGCACTATATCTTGTGTGTTAAAAACAGTGGCCACTTGTACAGCGTATAAACATCGGACGCTGACAAGTTTATTAGCCACATAGGGTCAAACACCCTTATTGTGTCCATTGACTCGTCCTTCTCCAAAACAATGACTACCTCTCCTGAGCACCAGTCATAGTACCACCACTTAAAGTGTGGGGTAAAGTCCTGTGGCATCTCCCTCAGTGGAATTCGGGACATTGTGCGTGGAGGTCGCCACTTCAGGACTATCTTCAGTTGACCAGTAATGGTACTCACTTCAGACCTTCTGATGTAACATGTGGCCTGCTGTGGTCTGAAGTTGACCCATCTAGTCCTGTACTCCCTTTTCAGGGCAGCCTCAAACCAGCCTTACATTTTCTTCGGATCAGCGTATAATAGCTTCTGGCGCGCCAGCTGGTTGAGCTCAAAACCAGGGAGAGTCTTCAGATCGTGAGGGAACCTGAAGTACTTTATTCCCCTCTCTCTCTTCATAGCATAAACCCAAGATCTTTAAAGTGAGCCCATGCTATAATCTTCCCTGAGACCTTCATGTTTTTCTTGACTTTGTAGAGTTTGGTGTACGTATTCTGTGTCGCTGTAGCATGTTGGGCTCGTACCTCGGCGAAGCAAGCCACCCATTCAGCCTTTCGAATATCGACTTTGGTGTCTGAGGCTTGGGCTTGACTTGTTGAGGCTTCTGCTCCTTTCTCCTTATCGTTGAGTTTATCCAGAATGTCACTGTCAAGGTTGTTTACCAAATCTGGAAACACGTTTCCCTCTTGATCAGTGTATTCTGGATAGTGCTAATCTGTGATGTCTTCAATTCAATTTCTTCAACATCGTTGAGCTCGTCATTATCAGCATCATCAAAAATTAGAGCATCCTTAACAATTTCGTCTGGATTCAGACGAAATATATCAGTAAGCTGCTCATTAGTAAGGTCGTGAATAATTTCTCCTTCTTCAGGAGTATAACTCACTGACCTTCTGACGATCCCTGCAGATCAAGAATCATTGTGAGTTGAGACTTGACCTGTTGGAGGGGAGCAACATCATGCTCATCTTGCTGAAATCCTTATTTGTTTAATATCAACATGTAGAGTAGCAAACATTAGTATAAAATCAAGTTAATTAAACATTAATCATTAAATATTTACAAGAGTTTCATATACTTCAAAAGATGAATCAAGTACAAAAGCTTTAGAAACAAAACATCTAATCAGTACTTTTGTCTTGGATCATTGCTGGATCTCCGGCAGAAGGGGAGGTAGGTGGGGCAGCAGTTGATGCTCCCTGGTCTTGTCTTTTCTTGGATCGTTGCTCATGACCAGAGGCAGAGGTAGATGCATCATCATCCCCTTCATCATCATCATCATCTTTATCTTCATCATCACCTTCCTCGTCATCATCATCACTATCATCATCCTCATCATCCTCCTCATCATCATCATCTTCACCTTCTCCTATCTTGAGAAGCTCACTCTGAGTTGCTTTCAGCTTTAGCAAGATGGACTTGTTTTCAGTCTGTAGCTTCTCCAACTTCCTGTCAGTCTCAATCTCGTGCTCTAATAGACCAGTGATCTGATCAGTCTGTGAAGCGATCAGCTGAGCTTGAGATGAAGTCAACTCCCTTAACTGATGAATCTCAGCTGTCTGGGAGGAACACTACTCTGTTAACTGCTGCATCTGAGCAGTCTTGGCCTTATCAGAATCTAGCAGCTGGAGCACCATGCTGTTGGTGCTGAAAGTTGCTCTGTCACTGAGACAGGTGGAATGAATGAGCTAGAGGGTGCAGATAAAGGTTGGGTTTGGTGAGTGGTGGTTGTTGTGGTAGCTGTGGTGTAGATGGGAGGCGATGGAAATGAAGTAGTAGGGGGTACAGTGGTGGTGGTGGTGGCTGTGGGAGTGTGAGATGTAGGGATAGTGGTGGTGGTTTGAGGTGCTTAGGATGGAGTGGATGTGGTGGCTGTGGTATTAGGTGGTGTAGAGGTAGTGGCTGTGGTGGTGGTAGTGAGCAGGGTAAGCCTTCGGCGTTTGTGCCTCTTCCCTTGGGCCTGAGCCATTCTCTTTATCCTGGATCCCTTGGATCCTTAAGCTCCCCCTTGGCTGATGGGAGTGTCTGGGGTATAAGATGGGTCTGCCATAGAGCTCCCCGACTCTCCTGGGTGTCCACCAACAGCCCGTAATCCCTCCTCAGTGGCCACTACCCGATTGCCCACAGTCCGGGTTAGTGGCACCTCATCAGAATCCTCCTCCTCCTGCATGTGGAAGTCAGGGTGGATTGGAGCTGGTTCAGGTCCTCCTTGACGATCTCCACCCTGATCAGTACCGTGGTCATCATCGTCGGAATCATCGGAGGGTAGAGCCACCTGCCCTACATCAGAATCACTGTCCTCGTGGCGCCATCTCCTTCTTGCCGGCGCCACATAATTTTCCTGGGCCAGATGCCCAAATAACCGCCTGACATGGGGTTTTACCTGTTTTCCCCTGTAAACCTTCATCCTTCCCAAGGTGGTATCATCCATCACCTCGAGCACAACTGCATCCTCCTTCTCCTTCGGTAACATAGGAAGCTTCTGGTCAAAGATCATTTGCTGGAAGCGTGGATACATGCAGAACCCCTCTCTGCCTTCACCAATATGTTCTCCACTAGGTAAGTGAAGATCATCCGGGAGAAGCTGAACGGATCGTTCAGCACTAACGCAACATAGGCGTTCTGCATCTGCTCAGAGAGTTCATCGAATCCTCCTTTCCTTGAGGCAATACATCTGAGCATGACGTGGGCAAGATACTTGAACTGGGGGCAGAGATTGCTCTTATTGAGCATCCCTGAGTTGATGTCCCCAGTGTAATTTGCCCGTAGGAATCACCCTCTAACAGTCATCGGGTGCAAACGAGTAGGACAGTCGCCATCATCTCCAAACTCGAGGACTGTCCTTAAGTCCTCCTCAGTGATCTCTATAGCATGACCAAGGATGGAGCTCCTGATCCGATAGGGCTCGACTGATCTATCTACAACAGCATTCTCCCAGAATGCCTGCTGTAATGAGCGGTACGGAGTGCAGGGTGTAGATATCGCCCTGAAGATCCTCGATCTCCGTAAGAATGAAATTATGCCATTGAACTCCGCTGCATTCCTGGAGGTCAGATCAAGATGGGCACAGATGTTATGCTTCGTGCTTATGATCCAAGGACTTGCCATCTGTCACATTGTAAGTAAACGTCAGTGCATGCAGAAGATAGCAAATTCAAAGTCAATGGGTTTTACACTTTGGTTAAGTCGGGCGACTGAGCTACCGAATGAACATAGTCGTGCGACTGAGTAGAATGACTGAGCTTTATATGAGTAATTGATTCATACGGGCGACTAAGTCAAGCGAAAGAACCTAGTCGTGCGATTGAATCATTCGTCCATCTCATTCGAGCGACTGAAACTAGTCGTCTTCTTAGTCGGGCGATTGGAGTTCATTAGTGTGTCCAGTCGCCTACTCGACGGTTTGTCAATTCAAATTTGTATTTTGAGCCATACTTGATGTTAAACGTCGAAATTTGGCTCATTAGTCTCAGAAATGACCGATTAAGCATACTTTAACTTTTGTTTGAACGTTTAGATCAGTTTTGATTGTCTATTTGGTCATTAAACTCTCGGTTACTGTTAGGTCAGAATTCTCGTGAGTCACGATGTCATTGAACGGTTTCAACGATGAAACACCATGAAGATTACCTGTTTAAACACAAATGAGTGTTAGAACACCAATAGGAGGTAAAAATGAATCAAAGGAAATTTTGACAGAGGTTCTTTAGGTCGTGCGTATAGAGGGGGCAATTTGGGTGAAGGAGCGACTGATTCTGATTCGACCTGTATTTATACTAGGTCAAATCCCTGTCGGGCGACTGAGCTTAGTCGTTTAGATCAGTCGTGCGTCTGAGTCTAGTCGTCTAGGTCAGTCTTGCGACTGAGTCTCAGTCGTTCAATCTACCCAATCGTTCATCCCCAATCGGGCGATGGAGGTTCATCCAAACGACTGTTACAGTCGGTTACCTACAATCGCCCTATTTGATTAGTATGTAAAGTTTCGGGGACGAAACTCTCTTTAGAGGGAGAGACTTGTAACGACCCGAATTTCGTATTATGTAATTAAAATACAATTAATGTATCATGTGTTAAATATAAGGCAGTAGCTCAGGACGTCCCCAGGTGGAGAAGGGTTAAGGACGTAAGTTACGTCCCTAAGGACGTAAGTTACGTCCCATATATAAAAAAAAAAAAAAATTTTTGCCTCCGAGTTCTTTTGTTGTCTTCTCGCGTTCCGAGACCGTTTAAACCCCCGTAAAGACCCTAAAATGAATGTTGGAATGTACTTACTTAGTTCCTATGAACTAATGGATGTCTAAACGTGTGTTTTCAGGTGTTACGGGACCGGAAGGCTAAAGTGATCGATAGGGCATACAAGGATCGAACGGGACTTGCATACACGTTTCTTTTGTAGAAACTAACGCGTTAACATTATTTTGAAACTTCCTATCACGTGTGTATGTAAATGGATTGTTAAACTTCATTTTGAGTGTCGGTTGACACGAAACACATATTTTGGGAGTTAAATGTTAATGAAATTTTCTGGGACCAAATTCCGCATGTTTATTTAACTTAAACGGACTCTTTGGAGGTCCGGGTGTTACAGTCTGAGTCTAGTCGTCTCGGTCAGTCTTGCGACTGAGTCTCAGTCGTTCAATCTACCCAATCGTTCATCCCCAATCGGGCGATGGAGGTTCATCCAAACGACTGTTACAGTCGGTTACCTACAATCGTACCATTGGATTCATTCGCACTTCCCATTCAAACGATTTTGACTCATAAGTGTGTTCCAATCGGACGACTGGACCATATTTATGGTCAGTCATGCGACTGGGTCATCCTGATCATCTTTTGACCATGTTACCATAACGACATTTAGTTCCATTTAATAGTAGATAAAATGTTATGAACAAGTTGATCATCTCAGACATGACCATTTTAATAAAACAGTTTGATCACCTCAGACGTGATCCATTTATCCACCTGATCATCTCAGACATGACCTATTTATCCACCTGATCACCTCAGACGTGATCCATTTATCCTTTCAGAAACAATTTGTTAAGTAAACGTTAAGCACATTTGGTGACGTTTAGCAGATAACAATACACACAGTCTGACATTGACACATTATACTAAAATAATTGAAAAATCTTAAAACTACGAATAGAATGAACATGTTTTTGTTGTTTTGTTGGGTCAAGTTTGTGTAGCTTATTAGCATTTACATCATATCAAGGACAGACTCATATGGAATCAGACAGGCATAAACAGCATTACTTGGAACCTTTGATTAGAATTGAACTTTAAACCCTTGCATATCACAGCTTTCTCACTTATCTAAGACTTCTAAAATCTAACTGGGAATCATGCTAGATACGATACGTAACGTACTTTGATTATCAACTTCAGTCAGTGCATACACGACGAGTGTCAGTATACTTGTCCACTTAAATCCATACACAGACTTTTGACACGCATTGGTAACGAATTAAGTTATATTATTTCAACCAACATTTGTGGATCCCAAGCTTATATGGTAATCAGTATTCCTTAGAGGACTTTCGAGCGGTCTATAGGTATTTTTACAAGAAGAAACTATTCTTAGAGCTTTCAAAGAGAAGCCAAGCCTCAGGTCAGTGCCATCGCATAGCAGAGAGGCGGTAAACAACAATGAATTCTAGAATACGTAGGTTATGCTTATCCTCAGGTCAGTGCCATCGCACAGCAGAGAGGCACACAACCTATCTCCTTGTGAGAGCATTTCTTATTTTTCTTTTTCACATAACGCACCAACAACAGTTTGTTATTAGCATGATTGCGCTTGTATGCAATTTTTCTTTTGCTCTTTTTGTAGTCACACGCACACCTTTGGTGACGTTTATTTGCTCGTTATCCCTTATCGGAAATGGCTGATTGTGTTAACCAGTGATAAGATGGGAACCCACAGTTGATTGAACCGTTTAGTTTAGATTATGTTTACCAATGACGTCTACTCGTCTATTGTGTTGAATCTACCGACATATCGTATAGTGAACTAGCACCTCCCTAGATCAACTTTCTCCGTGTAGTTACAATACCTACCAAGCGTACTATTATCTTCCCATTTTGTTAGACTTAGACTTCTCAGATTTATAATTTTTCTGTGATATAATTAACTTTGCAGAACCGAAAATCCTTTTGGTTTTCCAAGTAACTCGGTGCCTGTGTGCTATCACTTTCTATAATTTATCGAGTCACATTTCCAGTTTAGATGTCTATGCCTTTTCAGCTTTACTTACCTTCCCCCCCCCCTTTTTTTTTAAGTAAATGAATACTGAAATAAATCTCCCCCTAAAATACTAAAACAGAAAATCATTTTGTGTTTTTGGATTTTATATAACAAGAAAAAATAAAAAATAAAAAAATAAAATAAAATTAATAGAAAATAAACACATAAATACGAGTCGGACTATGTATCTGCTTCTTCCACAATCACATCACTTTTCTTTTTAACGCCGTTGACCTCTAGCAGATAGAAAAATCTAGGTTTATCAAATGGTTTTGTGTAGAGGTCAGTGCGCTGAAAATCCGTGTTAATTTTAATCACATCAATCAATTGTTTTTCATAGCAATCGCATATGAAATGATATTTAATGCCGATGTGTTTGGTTTTGGATGTTGAACAGGATTTTTAGTAACAGCTATGGCAACAAATTATCAACATAAATAGGGGTGTTAGAAAATTGCAAACCGTAATCGCGCATTTGCTGTTGGATCCAGATAATCTGAGAGCAGCAACTTGCAGCAGCAACATATTCAGCTTCACAGGTTGATAAAGCAACCGAGGTCTGCTTCTTGCATTGCCACGTGACTAATCTCCTTCCAAAGAACTGAGACCCTGCTGATGTGGACTTGAAGTTCATCTTGCAGCCACCATAGTCTGAATCGCTGTATGCAGTAAGCTCAAAATCATCATCATGAGGATACCACAACCCCAGTGTTGGAGTACCCTTCAGATAACGAAAAATCCTTTTCACCCTAATCAGGTGATTCACTTTTGGCTTCGCTTGATATCTAGAACATAAACATGTGGCATACATAATATCTGGACGCGAGGCAGTGAGGTACATAAGAGATCCGATCATCCCACGATACATAGTGGCATCCACCAAATCCCCATTCTCATCAGGAGCCACATCATGATTTGTGGCGAGAGGGGTACCGGCAGTGGAAACATTCTCCATATCAAACCGACTCGGAATTCGCTGACATACTTGGTCTGATGTAGGAAAATACCGGTTGGTGTTTGATCCACCTGTAATCCTAAGAAGAACTTCATTTCTCCCATGGCACTCATTTCGAACTCTGCCTTCATCACAGATTCGAATTCTTTGCACAATGCTTCATTCCTAGACCCAAAGATGATGTCATCCACGTAGATCTGCACCATAAGCAAATCACCATCCTTTTCCTTGATGAATAATGTACAGTCTATGACACCCCTGCGAAAACCGTGTTTCAACAGATGGGTGGGGAGCTTCTCATACCAAGCTCGAGGAGCTTGATGTAGCCCATACAGAGCCTTATCCAGCTTGTAGACTCTGTCCCGATGATACGGATCCTCAAATCCTTCGGGTTGACTGACATAGACCTCTTCACGGATTTCCCCATGAAGGAATGCACTCTTCACATCCAACTGATAGACTTTTATCTTCATAAACGATGCATAGGCAAGGAAGATCCGAATTACTTCCATTCTTGCCACTGTGCAAACAATTCATTGTAGTCGATCACCTCGACTTGTCTAAATCCCTGAACAACCAAGCGTGCCTTGTTTCTGATAACAACACCTTGGTCATCCTTTTTGCACTTTAGTACCCATTTGGTACCAATCACTTTAACTCATTTTGGCCTATCAATGAGGGTCCAGACTCCAAGTTTCTTGAACTGGAGTAGCTCTTCTTGCATAGCATTGACCCAGGCCTCATCTTTCAGGGCGTCACTGACGTATTTAGGCTCGATTTGTGAAACAAACATGAGTAAGCCCCGTCATTGACATAACCCTTCTCCATGACTGCAGCATAATCAGCAGAGTACAACTGATTTCGCGTCTGCACTCTGGATTGAATATCCCCAATGATAGCCGTGGGGGATGATTCACACTGATCCTAGTCACTGGTGTGGAAGGAACCACAACCTCAGAGTCAAGATTGGTGACTACAGGTTCAGTATCCGGATTTCCCAATGCTGGTTCAGCAGCTGATGACCCACTTTGTTGATTAACATTGTGATCAAGGTTTGGTTCAGCTGCTTCATCATCACCTAATGAGTCATCACTCTCGTCTTGAGCAGGAGTCGAAGAACCTAAGGCACCGTTTGCAGGTGTGATGTTGCTTGAATCCAGATTCGGTATGTTGAGAACATCATACATCATCTGGGTAGCAACTTCATCATCTGACTCAAACTGAGGAAGATTAAAGGATTTGAAAAAGCCATCATAATCGAAGAATGACGATGGACCTTTTCCAGCAGGGGGGGGTGGTGTATCTCTGAACATCTACGTTGCACCACACTTCTACCTGACCTGTCAAATTATTGTAAATTCGTTTGTCTGGTATGCTGTATCCAAAGAATATTCCTTGATCAGCTTTCTCACTGAACTTGCCATCCTGAGTCTTCTTCAATAGTGTACAAGGAGCTCCAAAAGGTTCCAGATACTCCAAGTTAGGCTTGCGCTTCTGCAGCAACTCATAGCAAGTCTTGCCATGCCTTTTGACTACTAACACACGGTTCAGTGTGTAGCAAGCATTGGCAACCGCCTCATTCCAGAACTCGACGGAAGCTAAGAATCAGCTAACATGGTTCGCGCAGTCTCGATCAAGCTTCGATTCTTTCGTTCTGCAACTCCATTCATCTGTGGCGTGTATGCTAAAGTGAACTGATGAACAATCCCCTTTTTCTTGCAGAAAGCATCCATCCACTGATTCTTGAACTCTGTGCCATTGTCAGAACGAATCCTCCTTACCTTCAGGTTGTAGAGTAACTCCAGTGTCGTGACGAGTACCTTGAATGATTCAAATGTTTCTGATTTAGCTTTCAGAAACATTACCCAGGTGAATCTTGAGTAGTCATCTGTGACTACAAAGCAGTACCAGTCTCCTGCGATACTTTTTGTGCTAACTGGACCAAAGAGAACCATGTGTAGCAACTCCAGGGGCATCTCTATAGGATTAACTTGCTTGGTATTGTGAGATTTCCTGGTCTGCTTGCCTTTCTTGCATGAGACACAGAAATCAGGAAGCTGGAAGTTCTTGAAAGGAACTCCATCAACTAAGTTGTTATGAATCAGATGATTCATCTTCCTATAATTAATGTGTCCCATTCTTCTGTGCCACGAAATGGAGTCCTTCTCTGTAGCTTTAGATAAGAAACATTGAACAGTAGAAGAACTAGTAGAGGCATTTAACATATCTAGAACATATAGGTCATTATATCTAGATGCTGACATTAACACTTGTTCCTAGAAAGCAGATTGTTTTCTAACTGCTGAACAAAGTTGACTTTGTCGAACTTTACCTTTTCATTACCTACTTCTCCTTGAGCAGTAACGTATCCTCCTTTGTTACCAGCAAAGGAAATATGTCCCCTTTTAATTTGTTTGACATTGAAAAGGAGGGACCTATTTCCCGTCATGTGCCTGGAAGCTCCGCTATCTACGATCCATGTATTTAAAGACGCACTATAGCGGACAACCTGCACATAAGAGAAAATAATCAGTTAAGGAGGGGGACCCAAGCCTTGACTGGCTTGGGCTTCCCAGAGGAATCAACCATCATGAATTCAACCAACTAGCCTTTATCAGTGGATGGAATCTCAACGTTCAACTTATCCTTACTTTCAGACTCATCAGTTGTTTTGGCTTTCCACAAACCATCCCTGTGAAAGGATTGTTTGTGGTAAACCTTAGACTGATTCACAGTTTGAGCATATGGTTTAGATTCAGAAACAGGTCTCGCCGCTGGCATCACAGACTTGTCAGTGACTTGTTTGTGTTGCCTTTGGCGTGGAGGAGACAAAAACGACCGAGAAGGTGTTTTAGACCTAGTAGGTGTTTTCGATCAAATAGGAGTCTTAGATCGCTGTTTTGAATCTAAATTAACTTTGTTGTTCAGCTCCACCTTAATTCTTGGAGTCTGATAGTGAGGACAATGTGTTGAGATATGACCGCGCTGTCCAAATGTATAGCAGGATCTCCATTCATCAGGGATAGAAGATCTCTTGTGGGGCGGTGAGTAAACTTCTGGTTCTTTCCTTTTATTTTCACTTTTAAGATTTTCACCTCCTTTGACAAACTTAACTTGTGTAACATTTTGGTTTATTTGTCTATGTGGCTGAATATTATCTCTTTTAACTGATTTAACTTGACTGGTTGTAGACATCTTGGATTGTGTGTTATTAGACTTTGAATCCAACCCAAGAGATGTTTGGACATTCTCTTCCACCCGTTTCTCAGCAGTGACATTTCTTGATGCTGAGGTTTTCTGATCATCATCCGGAGAAGCAGATTTAACTACTGTGTCCGGATCACTAACCAAAGGAGTTGTCACCACATGATCTTTAATTGGATTATTATTTATTGGACGTTGTTTAGTGTTCAACAGGATCTCATGTGGTGGTGGAACAACCTTGTAACCCAAGCCCTCCCCATTGTTGCGTTCTTTAACCAAGTTTTTCAAAATATGCGAGGAACTCGCTAAACTATGTAGTTTTGTTTCAAAGACTCATTTTCTACCTGTAAAACCGCTTTGTCTTTTTTAGTCTCTTCAATGGTCTTTAAATAGAATTTAATGTCTTTTCTTGGTTAAACACAACAACTTCAGTTTCCTTTAATTGCTTCTTTAAAGCATCTATCTTTTCCTTATAATTGCTCTCATTCTGTTTTAACACTCGATTAGCTTCTGAGCACAGTTTCAAGTCATTTACTAAGTTATCATTGTGTTCTAATAACCTAGAAAATTTTAAGTCAATGCTTTCTCTAAATTTATCACAAGCAACACAAGCATGTTTAGCGAATAATTCATCCCTGTGCAGATTGTACCTGTGCAGCTGTGGACGTGCCAGCCATGAAAGCATTCTGAGAAGCTGGTTGAGCTTCAGATTCTGAATTCAGCTCATTCTTGACAATTTCATCCACTGCATCAAACGTCTCTTCCAAGTCAGCAGTATCAACATCAACTGAGCTCTCCCCCTCACTCGTTGAGTCTTCGTTCAAGTCTTCCATAGAAGCTATGTTCGCTTCACCATCAGATAAGAATCGAAAGGACCAGTCCTGTCCTTCATCTCCTTGTGCTACCATAGCTTTAGAATCATTTCCTGTGGATGCTGGCTTCTTGTCTTTATCTTGCCTATTGAACGAGGAGAATGGATTCCCGTTCCCAGTCTTTTTAGGCTTCAAGCATTTCTTTTGAAATGACCCTTTTCTCCACAGTTGAAGCACGTGACTTTAGACTTGTCAAAACCAAAGGTCGTATCTTTAGTAGCCACGAGATTCTGCCATGTTTTCTTCACAAACTTCTTGGCTCTCCGGACAGCACTTGTAAGAGCCCACATGATATCCATCCTTTCAAGCTCGTTTTCATCTACTTGCTCGTAGTCTTCATTGGCAAGGTGGCAATTTCCAATCTTACCCACCACCAGACCATCATAAGAGTGCACAACTGCAGCGAGTAGATCCATGTGCTCTTTAGCAACCTCCACTGTTACCTTTCCCAAATTTTCTATCATCAACTTAGCAGATTGATTAACAATTGGACTTTGTAGAATCCCAGATGCACCATGAGACTCATTTGCAGATAATGAGCCTTGATCAGTAGATGACGATGCATTGGAGACAAAGGCTGTTTGCAGAGGAGCTCCAGAAGACTTTGCAGCAGGAGTGGAAGTAGGAGTTACATTGTAGAGTGATGGGTCTTGAGTATACGCTGCTCTTTTCGTCCTGTACTGGTGACACACTTCTTCCTCTCTCAGTTTTAGAATAAAGTCATTAATATCCAAGGTCTCTAAAACTGAGTTGTGTCGCATAGTGGAAATGAATGAATACCACTTTTCAGGTAGACCATCTGCCAAGCTTGAAACTTTGTCTTCCATTGACGTCTTTACTCCATGAGTGTGAAGTTCACTCATCAAGTGATAGAAGCGATCGATAATTTCATTCAAGCTCTCATTCCCAATTGCAGAGAAGTTGTCAAACTCCTTCTTCAACGCTTTATCCTTTAGGGACTTTAGAGTAGAATTCCCATCATACCTCTTCTCAAGAGCTTTCATCAACTTTTTACTTTGCTTGTGCTCTGAGTATTGGTGAAAAATGGCCTTGGGAATGGACTGGGTCAAAAGAGCATATGCCTTCTTTTCAGCATTGTAGGCAACCTTCTGTGTATCAGTGAGTCCACTTAAAGTCAAAGGAACACCATCAGCTCCCACGGTCATGTTATAACCAGTCTCAATAGAGTTCCATAAGTTCGGGTCCACTCCATTTAGATGAATCTCAAAACGTTGTCTCCATTGTGGAAATTCATCTATAGTCAATAGCTAAGGTGGCTTGTTATGGTTCCCTATCTCATTTTCCAGTAAAAGCAGGTTCTGTATCCTTGAGTCCTTTCCAGCTGACATTGCAAAGTTTTCTGAGTCCATTAGGTTATAACTTTAACTTGTGAATGAAACAGCTAATGCGATTGGGGAGTACGACTGGAATGCGACCGACACTAGCTGTATGCGATTGGACTCAAACGTACGATTGAACAGACGACTGAGAGACTTAGGCGACTGAACAGACCGAACGACTCAACTGGGCGACAGAACTGGGCGATTGACTCAATCGGGCGATTGGACGAAGCGACTGACTCAATCGGTCGAATGAATGGGAGACTGGACTTCAGTCGTACGATTGAGTTAATCGTGCGACTGAGACTGCAGAAATCGAGATTTTTCACACTTTTGACCTAAAACGTGTTTTGTGACACCCTAGACGGCTGTAAGTCGAAAAACACTGATTTTGCAGAACATGCACACGTAAAGACTCGGTTTTGAGCAGAAAGATTGGATCTTTTCGCGAAAAACGTGGACTTTAACAAAACTTGATTGAATCAAACGAAGAATCAAGAGCCAAGGCTCTGATACCACTTGTTAGGACCGTGTACGTATGGAGTACTAACTGATTCTTCGTTATACCGGATCAAATAGTGCGGAATCCTATTTGATTGGCGATCCAATCAGGGAGAACGAAATCAAGATCAATCCTAACGATTAGAAAACATTAAGAATGTAATAGGAATGATCTGGGACGTTCTATGAACTTGGAATGGACGATCTGGACGTTCTGGGTCGACTAGGGTTTCAAGTATTCGAAGTGTTACGTTTTTCCACGAATTAAGTGGTATTTATAGGTTACAGCTATCAGTCGTACGATTGAGCCAGGCGACTGGCTCAGTCATGCGACTGAGTCATACGATTGATTCATTCGGACGACTGAGTCAGTCTTATGACTCAATCGTACGATTGACTCAATCTCCTGGTTCAATCGTGTGACTGGTCCATTCGCATGGTCCAGTCGTGCGACTGAATCAGATAACTTAGTTAAACACATTCTTGAACCTTTAATGGTTTAGAACTATGTCTAACAACTGTAAACCTATATAACATTGTCATATATGTGTGTAACAATAAACAATATAGATAGATATAACATTAAACAACCAATACACATATATAGAAGAGTTTCTTATTCAATTGATCAAACATTACATAAGTGTTACAAGAAAAGAAAGTCTATTACATTTAAGCTCACTAGACTAGAACTGGGGACATGTGTACCAACAAAAGGTGCATTCTTCTACGTTCCAATCACTGATAATGTGTACGTGAAGCAACCTCCGGGTTTTGAGGATGCAGAATTTCCACATCGGGTGTACAAGCTTAGCAAATCTCTATATGGACTCCATCAAGCACCTAAAATCTGGTATGAGACATTGTCAAAACACTTAATCCAACATGGATACATGAGAGGGAAAATCGATCCAACTTTATTCATAAAGAAGGATGCAAATGATCTCTTATATATGCAAGTGTATGTTGATGATATCATATTTGGTTCTACCAGTCAAAAACTGTGCAATAAATTTGAAGAAATCATGAAGTCTCAATTTCAAATGAGTTCTATGGGAGAAATCAATTTCTTCCTTGGACTACAAGTTCAACAATCTGCAGATGGTATATTAATCAATCAAGAGAAGTTTGTTGACAAACTCTTGAAGAAATACAAACTGTAAGATTGTCAGTCCAGAAGAACTCCAGCCGACTTAAACTCCAAGATTGAGCCTGATCCAAAAGGAAAATCAGTTGACCAAACTTTATACAGATCTGTGATTGGTTCTTTGATGCATCTAAACCAGACATTTGGTATGTTGTTTATGTCTGTGCCAGGTATCAATCAGACCTGAAAGAATCCCACTTAATTGCTGTCAAAAGGATATTCAGGTATCTCAAAGGTAAACCGGTTCTAGGGCTATGGTATCCTTACGAGGGAAACTATGGGCTACATGGATATACAGATAGTGATTATGGAGGATGTTGTCAAGATAGAAAATCTACAACGGGTGGTTGTCAGTTTCTAGGTCCCCTATTAGTCTCGTGGCAACGCAAGAAATAAACGAATGTCTCTGTTTCAACTACAAAAGCTGAGTACATAGCTGCTTTAGCAGAATGTTCTCAAATCCTTTGGTTACAAAACCAACTACTGGATTATGGGTTCAATTCCTAAAACACCCATTTACATTGATAACACTGCTGCTATGTTCATTACAGCTAATCCAGTCCAACATTCAAAAACAAAACATATTGAGATTTGATATCATTTTCTCAGAGATAACTCTGAAAAAGGTTTAATCATTTTAATTCAAATTGCAACTGAAAAACAGTTAGCTAATCTATTTACTAAATCCTTCTTACCAGGACGGTTTGAGTACTTAGTAGAGTCAATTGGTCTTATTAACCATGTGTAAAACTGATTTTTAAGTTTTTCTTTTAGTTATTTGAATCTTAACATGATCAAAACCCTCCCTTATCCAAAAGGTCATAGTAAGAGAACCTGTCATAATTATTTGCCTGATTCTAGTTTGTGTGTGTGTTTTCTTTTTACAGAAAAACCAAATACAAAAGTAGAAAACTCAAAATTAAAGATAAAAATACAAAACAAAAACTACAAAAATAGAGTCTTTCTTTATTTGTTAATTCATTTTAGGAATGAATCTTTTTTTGCAACACGTGAGAAATGATAGTACGTTAGTGAGATCAGTTGCATACTTCACTCGATAATAAAGTCTGACATGATCAGATATGATGTGTAGACAATCTCATGCTATTATACTAAACAAGTAAATTCTTGTGATTAAACTAAAATCATATATACATGTATGTGCGTTCATCTGAGTACTTTTGAGTTGTATTAGCTTATCAGATTGCTTGCTTGTAAAGTTACAACACTCACACCTGGTGGTGATATGACTAACCATGAGATCTGTTCTAAAAATCATCTTACTTCTTTGTTATGAGTCATCATAGACCTGAAGTGCTGAGATATCCGCTGTTGTAAGTGATTACAGACCTGGATACTCTCCTTTAATGCAAAAGATGCCAATGTGCACAACCCATTCAAATGGATGGTTAGAGTTGATCAAATGGTTATCCATGATCATTCTCTGATAAAATTGTAACATGAACTCTGGTTATGCATATATATCAGGTAATAAGTTGAGAATTTGTGCTTTCTTGCATGTTTTGATGATAGTTGATCTTTCTAATTCTTTGTATGGGTCACATCATGCCATATCTAATTCTACCCTAATGAATCCAAGAATTGAAAAAGTAAGTGAGCTGATTCTTTTGTCAAAAACCCTCATTGTCTGTCCTTGGATCTTGTGTCTCCTTTGCTACGAAATCACTGACCTGGAACACACTTGATCAGGATTTATTCATTGTCTATGACTATTCACACTCTATTTTATTTTAATGTGCTGATCTTAACTGATATGATCTTACTGCAGACAATGATTCTATTATACATATTAGTTTTGATTCTGCTTAATTTTGATTTTGTGTATGTTCTATGTGTGTAGGCAATTTAACAATGATAAGTGTTATCTTATTGTGTCAACTTGGGAAACTTCTAAGTTTATAAAACATAAAAGTTTAGGGCGAGTAATAAAAGTAAGAGTTTCTAAGAAAATCAAAATTAAAATGTTGAATGGAAAGGATGCAGCTAAATCTTCAGAGTATGTGTGTTTGATAATGTAAAATTTTGATAATGACAAAATGAACCTATAAAAATTTTCAAGTGGAAAAGCTTCTTGCAAATGTTGTAAATAAGACCAATTTGTTTAACTTTGAGACTAAAATGAAGGGAAATTGAATTTTGAAATTTTAAATTAAAATAAAAGGGTTTAAAATGTCAAAAGTGAAAATTGAGGGTCAAAAATGTAAATTTTGAAAAAATTCAAAATTCTAAAAATTGTTTGAATATTAGTACATGAACAGTGCTAATAAGTCTAAACAGTGTTCAGGTGAAAGATGTGAAAAATTTACAAGTGCATGGAAACTCATGCGCCTAAACAGTTGGCATAAGTCCAAGTAGGAGCATGATGAGTTTTCATAAATATTACAAGTGTTTGGGCATTTCTCATATCTTCATGCGCCTGAACAGTTGTTATACGTCTGAGAAAATAGTTGTTATACGTCTGAGAAAATTGGTTAAGTGTTAGGCGGTTCAACATTCTCATGCACCTACACAGTACCAGACGTTTCAAGTGGAAAATTTACCAAGTGTTGGACGTTTCATATAGACTCATGCGGCTGAACATTGCAAAAGCGCCTAAACAGTGCTTATGCAGCTGAACAGTTCTCATGCGCCTAACCTCATACGCACATACAGTGCTCATGCATCTAAAATTTTTCACTTAGTATATAAACGACACTTCTCATTTTTCGCTCATTCACAATCCAAAACCCCTGAACTCATACGACACCCGTTTCACCCGTTACACTCAATCTGTTCATCTGTTTCTGAAATATTGTAATCGAAAAGGTGTATAAGTGTTTGACAAACGTAGGTTCATAGTTAAAATCATTCCATTTCAAGTTACTGATTCATAATCAGTCAGACGTTTCGAATCTGTTTAGGTGTTTTTAACCCTAAAATTTGAAAAACTTGAAATAGGTGCATTAAACAAAACTAAGAACTTAAATTGATCTTAGATTGTTAATATACACTGAATTTCGAACAGTTTGATATGTGGAACAATTGGTTTCATGAACATTGATTGAAAAGTGTTCTTCATAAGTTCGAATGATAAAGATGAACAGTTTCAAAAATTTTGAAATTTTTTAATAAAAATTAAAAAATTCATAAAAACTTAATTGATAAATAACTTTGATAAAATGATAATTGAGTTAGTGTGTTTTAAAACAAACATACAACAATTTGTATTTAATATGATTTGGACAGAATTTTAAAAATTGTAGAAAATGATTAAGTACAAGTTGATGTAAAAACAAAACTAAGTGTTTAAAACATAATAATTCATTAAAATTTAATTCAAAGTATGATAAAATCAAATTGTTTCAAATAAATCAAAGTATCTAAAGTTTGTGGTTTATTTATGCAGATGGCTGAGTTAAAATTCAAAGCAAAGCATAATGTGGCAGCTTATCTAGATGAAGTTAGAGAAGCAGCTGGTTATGAAGAAATTATAAGATTTCTGCTAAGAACCAAATATGTGTATGCCATGTGTGCAAAACCAGTTATTAATGCCAGATTGATAAAGAGATTTTGGAGAACAGCAGAAATAGAGAGAGATGATGAAGGAAATAAAGTTCTAAGAGCATTTATAACCAATGATAGAATGATTGAGGTTTCTGAGCAAGCAATCAGAGTAGCTCTCAAACTTGGAGAAAATGAGCCTCAATATTTAGCAGAGTATACATTTAATGAATGTAGAGAGGTGTTTATGTTGATGGGTCACCCTGACAACTTCCCTAAGAAACAATTCTTCAAGGTAAGGATGTTGGAAATTACTCTTTTACATATTCCAACATTGCATGTCCAAGAGAAGTGCAGGATGGGACTCATTCCCGGTGGACATTGCATCTCCTATCATTTCCTTAGCCACAAACAGAAGATTTAACATGGCTAAATAGATTATAAATGGATTCTTCTATAATCTAGAGAGATGAAAAAGGAATAAGTACTTGATGTATCCTAGATTTCTTCAGTTGATCATTAATGAAGATCATCCAGATCTATATGTACATGGAGTAGAAGGTGATAGACTTGAACTTGAACACATGGCTGAACTTTTGTACAAGAGATTGGCTATTATTACCGGAGCTCCAAATATTCCTTCATTTGATTACATGAGGAATGTTGTTAATGGATGAGGTTGATATTCATCAACAACATTTTCTTTTAACTGAGGAGGAACCAGTAGACCCAAATGACTTAATTGAGGATGTTGCTGAAGTGATCATTGAAGAAGATGAATGTGATGAAGATGATGATGAAAGTGATGATGATGATGAAGCTGATGAAAGCTTATCAGATGATAGTGATGATGATGGTGCTGATGGTGCAGATGAGGCACATCAAGTAGATAGTAGTGAAGCTACTGAGTCTGATCATGCTACTGAGGCACATGATGTAGGTGAAGAAACTACTAAAGGAATGACTCAAGATGAACCAATCACTGAAGCTCAATATGCTGAGGAAGCTAAGGATAATGTGCAAAATCAAACATTTGGTTTTGAGTTCATGGAAGCTATGTTATCTGAGCCTGTCTTTCAAGGCACAACTTCTATTGAATTCGAAGACATTCCAGTTGTTACTAACAAAATGTGTCTATACAAACTGATGATATCATTGATGTTGATGAGATTTAAAAGTTGAAAGAAATCAACATGACTCAGGAAAAAGAAATAGTTGAGTTGATAGAGGAAAATTTAAAGCTAAAAAGAAGTTATTAAAATAAAGGATGCTGAGATGGTTAGTGTGGTGGATGATAAAACTGAGATCATGAAGACTTTTAATGTAATGATCAGAGATTATGATGTAATGGAAGAAAAGTTTAAAAAGCTGACTGAAGAAAATGAAATGATGAAAGAAGAGTTGGGAAAATTAAAGGAAACTCAAAAGGATGATTCACCTGAGATTGAGATTGTATCTGAAATCAATCCAATCAACATTGAAGAAACTCCTGCAGTAGACAAGGGTAAAAGGAAGCTAGATGAAATAGATGAATCAGCTTTACCTGAGTCTTCATCTAAATTCAAAAGCTTACTGAAGTTCAGGAGGAAGGTGAAAAGTATGTGCAAGAGACTATTAAAGCACTGGATGACATTGAAGAAGAATTCAATGATGACTGGTATGATGAGGTGTTGGAAGATGAAGACATTGATGCAACAAATCTTGAAAAAGACTTCGCTCTAGTGGAAACAGCTCAAGATGAAGTACCAATAGATTTTGAAGATAGATACAATTTCTTGGTAAAATTGAAGTATAACAGAGTGTTCCTAGATGGACTGACTGTGATCCAGATAAATGAAGAGTATGAAAAATGTTAACTACAGAGGACAAGAATGTTAAAACTACAAGAAATCTGGTCAATGGCTAAAAAGACAAATGTGTATGAGCAAAGGAAAGAGCTTATAAGGATGTTTCCTGAGATAGAGAAACAAGCTTACAAAGTTTCGCTTGATTAGAAACAACTATTCAACAAACACAGATTGACTGGAGACTTGGTGGGAAACGTATTGCAGAAAGGACAATCAATATCTGAGCTGCTGAATGCTATGATTGCTCTTGATTCAACAAACCAAGTTAAGATTGTGGCTTGGAAATATGTTGAGATATTTGATGCCTTCCTGATTAAACGAGTAAATGTTATGTGTGATGTATATCACTTTTACTCGAGCATCATAAAGGTCCCAGTTCAAGACTTAAAGGAGTTGAATAAACTTCCCTTGATCAATCCAACTGGAGCTAAGCGTGGTGATATGTTTGTTGAGCTGTTAAACAGAGGGATAACAACAAGATGCTCACGGGAAGATAAGTAGTACTTTGCTACTTTGAAGAAGAATAGAAAGATTAAAGGAAAACAATCTGAAGATGAGCACTTCTTGATTGAATTTTATGATGAATATTTTGAAAAAGTAACTACTCCAGGATTGAAAGTTATTGAGGGGACACAGAAGTCAAAACCAATCCTGCGATGGTTCTATAACACTGACACGTTTGAGCTTAAGTTACTCCTAAAATCTCAAGAACTGGGATGAGGATATGATTACACTGTTTGGAGTGTTTGACCTTAAAATGTTACATCCAAGCTATATCTCTTTCCTATCAGTCCAAAAGTTTGAAAGAGTATCTCCTGAAATTGTAGAAAATGATAAGAAATACTTCCTGTCAATCATTAAAGTGATGAATGCTACTATGGAGAGAATCTCACTGAGGAAAGCTTTAGCTTATGCCAACATCATCAAGAAAGACATTAAAGAGATTGAGTTTATGAGAATATCTAGTAAAGGATTGTTAGAAGTGTACTTGAAAGGTAGATCAAAACTTATTGAGTTGAACGCTAACATTGACATTGTAGGATTATCTAAAGATACACTTGCAGTGATGAGCAAATTTGAGATAAAGACGAACGAGGCAAAGCCTAAACAAGGTGTGTTAGCAAGCAAGTTTAAATCTGCTATTGCTAAAGCATTAAAAGAACAGGAGCTCTACAAGGAGAAGCCGATGTTTAAGATCAAAGAAGAACCTGAGGATTATTTCGAAGCTTGAAGATGGATGAAAAGAAGAAGGAGGATTGCAGATAAAGAGAAGACAGAAGACTGAAGTAGAGAAGCTTGAAGCAGGGAAGATTAAAGCTGAGAAGATAAAGAGAAAGAAGATTGAAGATCACTAAAGAGTGGAGACCATGTAAATCTTAGGGGGAGTATTTTTAGTACCTCTAAATGATTAACATGTTGTCTTTACTTGTCTTTGTATTTTACTTTTGCAATAGTTTAGGGACTTATGTGTAATATATGTTCCTTTAGTTTCTTCGTT
The DNA here is from genome assembly GCA_024085815.1 of Flaveria linearis. NCBI lineage: Eukaryota > Viridiplantae > Streptophyta > Magnoliopsida > Asterales > Asteraceae > Flaveria > Flaveria linearis. The sequence goes on along the minus strand of CM044010.1, from coordinate 52,001,636 downwards.
TCGTATAAATAGTATTATATGTATTGTGTAAAAAAGACGTTTGAACTTTTCTCTCAATTGCACATTGTAATCGTAGCAACTATCAATAGAAACTGCTTTGAATCTTTGTAATTGTTGATTACTTTGTTCATATAATTGTTAATTGGTTAATCATAACATAGAATTGATCCCTTTGAACCTATCATACGGCTTGGGTCCCCTAGAGGCATCAGACATAACAAACTCTACCCACTATCCTTGTCAAATTGGAGAGACAGCACTCTTCATCTTATCCTCACTCTCAGACACAAATGATGATTTAGCTTCCACAAACTAGTTTTATGTAAGGACTGTTTGTGATAAATAGACGACTGGTTGATTGTTTAAACCCATGGTTTGCTTTTATCAACTTGTTTTACCTCAGTCATCACAGTTTTTCCAGTGGCTTGTCTGTGTTGCCTATGGTGTTTCGGAGGGTATTTGATCTTGTTTTGTAAGCCTTGGTTTATTATCTTTAAAAAGTTCAACCCTTTGTCTTGGTGTCTGATAGTAGGGACAATTTGAAGATATATGTCCTTGTTCTCCATATCTATAACAGGATCTTCATTCTACTGGACTGGGAGATCTTTTGTGTAGTAGGGAGTATGGTCTAGGATTGGTCTCTTTCTTCTCAACTTTAGGTTTCTCACCACATTTTGATTACTATTTCCTTTCTTTTTATTGAGATTTTGATGATGAATAGTTTTAGGCTGAGTTGATTTCGAAATTTTAGGTTTTGAAACAGAAACTTTTGAACCCAACCCAAGAGTAGCATTGTCATCCTCTTCATCCCAATCCTCAATGATAACCTCATCTTTTGTGCTAGATGTAGTTACTTTCTGGTCAGTAACCGGTGGCACAGGTTAAACTATGGTATCCGGATCACTAACTAGAAGTGTTTTCACCACATGATCCTTTATTGGATTATTATTTATGGGTTGACATTTTGTGTTCAAAAGGATCGCGTGTAGTGGTGGCATAACCTGATAACCAATCCCATCCCCTCCATTTCTTTCTTTAACCAAGTTCTTAACAATATGAGAGGAACTAGCAAGACTGTGAAGTTTTTGATTTAAAGACTCAATTTCAACTTGAAGAATTACTTTTTCTTTCTTCGTTTCCTCTATTGTTGTTAGATAGAACTTAATATCATTGCTTAATTAAAGGCAACAGCCTTAGTTCCCTAAGTTTCTTTCCTAACAGTTCAATCTTTTCTTTAAAACAACTCTCATTTTATTTTAACACCCTGTTAGCTTCAGTGCATAGTTTTAAATCATTTACTAAACTATCATTGTGATCTAACAATCTAGCAAATTTTTAATCTATGCTTTCATGAAATTTATTACATTCTTCACAGGCATGTTTATGAAAAAGTTCATCTATAGATTCTACCTATGATGTGTCGGAGGTGTTAGCCACGAAAGCAAACTGAGATTCCTCGTTAGTTTGAGATTTTGTGCTCGCAGCAGCCAGTTCATCTTCAACCAAGTGTTCCACTGCATCTGTAGCTTCCTCAGTGTCTAAATTGACATTAGCAGCTATGTTGTCTCCTTCACTTGCTGAATCATCATTAAGATCTTCCACCAATGCCACATTTGCTTCACCACCAAAAATGAACCGAAATGTCCAGTCCTGTCCTTCATCTCCTTGAGAAACCATAGCTTTGGAATCTTGACTGGTTGAAGTCACTTTTTTTTCCTTGTCCTGACGGTTGTTTGATGTGAAAGGGTTACCATTTCCAGTCTTCTTTGGTTTCACGTGCTCTCGTTTGAAGTGCCCCTTTTCACCACATATAAAGCATGTGACTTTTGTTTTATTAAAACCAAAGGTTGTGTCTTTAGTAGCAATTAGGTTTTGTCCAGTCTTTTTCACGAACTTCTTTGTTCTTCTAACTGCACTAGCCAGAGCCCACATTATGTCCATTGTTTCCAATTCAGCCTTATCAACCTGTTCATAGTCTTCATCAGCAAGATGACAGTTTCCTATTTTTCCAGCAACTAATCCATCATAAGAGTGCATAACAGTAGCAAGAAGGTCCATGTGTTCCTTAGCTACTTCAACTTTTAGATTTTCTGTCTTTAGCTTTGTTCAATTTGCTTCTGTGATATTGTATTGAGCTCTAGATGATCTTGACACTTCACTTCTAGATGACCCACTCAGAGAATTTCCAGACATGTTGGATATAAACGCTGTTGGAAGAGGTGCTCCTGATAAGCTGGTATGGGAACAACATTATACAACGATGGATTCTGCGTATATGACCCCTTCGTGGACTTGTATTTAGCCTCAGCTCCTCCTCCCTCAGCTTTAAGATCATTGATGTCTAGAGTTGCTATAGTATCATTCTATCTCAGATTAGAAAGAAAGGGATCCCATTTATTTGGAAATCCATCAGCAAAGCTTGCAACTTTATCCTCCATTGATATAGTTACCCCATGTGTGTGCAACTGACTTATCAGATGATAAAATTTGTCTATAATGTTATCTAAGTATTCATTTCCAATGGATGAGAAGTTGTCAAATTTCTTCTTGAGGGCTTTGGCCTTTAGTGACTTTAACATGGCATTACCATCGTATCGCTTTTCCAAAGTTGACCACAGCTTCTTGGACTGTTTATGTTCATAAAATTGATGGAAATTGTCTTTTGGAATCGACTGTGTCAGTAAAGCATATGCTTTCTTCTCAGCATTGTATGCAACCTTTTGCACCTCATTCATCCCACTCAAAGTCAGCTTAACACCATTTGCTCCAACCGGTGTAGAATAACCAATTTCAATAGCAATCCATAAGTTCGGGTCTATACCATTAAGGTAAATCTCAAACCGTTGTTTCTATTGTGTGCATTCATCCAAAGTCAATAGTTTTGGAGGTTTGTTTTGATTTCCAATTTCATTCTCCAGCAGTAAGAGGTTTTGGATTCGTGAGTCCTTTCCAGCAGTAAACACGATTTTTAGATCGTCCATGTTATCAAAACTTGAGTATAACCAAAGTCAAATACTCAAACTTGAAAAACCTTATGCGACTGAGTCAATCATGCGAATGGACAGTTCAATCGTACGATTGGAGTGTGCGATTGAGTTCAATCAGATGATTGAGTTCAATCATGCCATTTAAGGATGCAGATGAGTTCAACCGTACGAATAGAGAGTGCGAATGGGTTCAATCGTACGATTCAGCTTAATCATGCGATTAGGGATGCGACTGAGTCCAGTCGTGTGGTTGGATCGTGCGATTGGGATTCAGTCATACGATTGAGCCAATCGTGCGACTGAGAATGCTGAGTTTGAAAAATTCGAGATTTTGAACACGTTTAAACTCAAAACGATTTTGCACAAACCCTAAGTTGTCGTTAGTCAAAAATTTCAAAACTTTTGAATCATGCACATATCAAAAACTAGTTTTGTATCAAAAACATGGATTTTGGAATAAAGAAACGTTAACTCTAACCAAAATACCGATCGAATTCAGGAAGAATATAGAGCCAAGGCTCTGATACCACCTGTTAGGACCATGTACGTATGGAGTACTAAATGATTCAAAGTGAAGCCTAATCAAATAGTGCGGAATCCTATTTGATTGACGATCCACTCAGTGAAAACATAAACCCGGATCAATCTAACGATAGAACCACGTTCAAGATGAATAGAAAACGATTCCGGACGAATTGTGAACTTGGATGGACCTGATAGAGCTCTCTGGATGGCTAGGGTATGAAATAATTTGAAGTGTTGTTGGGTCTGAAAAGAATAGTGTATATTATCAATACAGTCAAAGTGAACAAAAGTCAACGTCACGGTCAAAGTCATCGAAAAAGTCAAACAGACGCGTTTGAGACAAAAGAATCAAGACAAGACTGTGAAGAAGTTATAGACTAAGGGATATTAATGTAATAAATATATTTTGTGTCAACAAAATATATTTAGTATTTTATTAGTCTTTTATTGTTTTATTTGTTAATTTCTAGTTTAAGAGTCTAGGGGGCTAAATGTCACTAAGTCTAATTGTCATTAGACTATAAATAGCTAGAATAATTAGCTAGAAAGTAAGATTGCAAGAGCTAGATTTGAGGGTTTCCACTTTGTAATATCAGATTCAAATCATCAAAGATCAAACAAGGGTTTTTCATTGTGTTCTTAAGGGGTTCATCATTTGTTCATCCATATTTTGTGTTTGATCCAAAAATTTTCACAAATCTCATTGATTCAAGTGTTGTTTGGGACCAACAAGTGTTATGTTTTTCCATGAATTACGTGGTATTTATAGGTTGCAGTGTAAAGTTGTACGACTGAGCCATTAGCATGGTTCAGTCATGCGACTGAGCCATACGATTCATTCATACGCACGACTGAACTATACGATTGGTTCAATCGTGCGATTGAGTCAGTCTCATGACTCAGTCGTGTGACTGAGCCAATCACCTCGTTCAGTCGTGCGACTAGTCATGGTCCATTAGCATGAATAACCATAAGACTAAGTCAAACACATTCCTTAATCATTATTAACTCAGAACTATAAATAACTACTACAACCCCATATATAATATTCATTCAAGAGCGTATTTATAAATGATATAAGAATAAGACACATTCAATAGTAAATATACATTCAAACACATATCATATTACCAAAATACCCTTGTATTACACATATGTAAGAATGAAAGACATAAACATTTAAGTACAATGAACTAGGGACATCGTGTATCAACACGAACAGTGCTCGTAAGGAACATGATGTGGTTAACGGTACGTTTCTCATAAATAACCATCTTGCTACCGTTCTATTTGATACAGGGGCAACTGCTAGTTTTGTTTCTACTACATTTAGGCCTTTGATTGATCTGACTGCTTGTACTTTAACTGATACATTTACAGTAGAACTAGCTGATGTTAATATAATAGAAACTAACGAAATCATCAAAGATTGCAATTTGGCCCTACAGGGTAAATCCTTTGATACAGATCTGATGCCTATTAAATTAGGAGGTTTTGACGTGGTAGTGGAAATGGATTGGGTTGCTAATAATAGAGCTGAAATCGTGTGTGAAAAAAATTTGCTTAAAATACCTTTAGCCAACGGGGAGACGTTAGTTGTCCGTAGAGAGAGAAACCACCCACTGTGTCCTATGATATCCCACTTAAAAGCAACTAAAAGCCTCAAGAAAGGACACACCATGTTTATAATTTATGTGATGACGGCCAAAGGGGAAAAGAAGATTGAAGACATACCTATGGTGTCTGAGTACTTAGAAGTACTTCCCGAAGACTTACCAGGACTCCCCCCAACCCAACAAGTTGAATTCCAGATAGATTTAATACCTGGTGCCGGACCGGTGGCCAAAGCACCTTACCGACTTACTCCGCCCGAGATGAAGGAGCTGATGCTACAAATCCAAGAATTGCTTGACAAGGGGTTTATACGACCCAGTGTTTCACTGTGGGGTGCTCAGGTGCTGTTTGTTAAGAAGAAGGATGGAACCCTACGAATGTGCATCGACTATCGGGAACTGAACAAACTTACCGTAAAGAACCGATATCCTCTTCCCAGAATTGACGACCTATTCGACCAATTGCAAGGAGCTAGCTATTTCTCTAAGAGAGATTTGAGGTAGGGATACCACCAACTGAAAATAAAGGAAGAAGACATTCCCATACCTAGACAAGTTGTGGATACTATGACCACTTAGTCATGCCTTTCTGATTGACTAATGCACCCGCAACGTTGCCGCCCATACCTAGACAAGTTCGTGATCGTGTTTATTGATGATATTTTCATCTACTCTCGAAGCAAAGAGGAAGATGAGAAGCATATCCGATTAATCCTTGAACTACTCAAGAACGAGAAACTATATGCAAAATTCTCCAAATGCAAGTTTTGGATGCGTGAAATTCAGTTTCTTGGTCACATAGTGAACCAAGATGGAATCCAGGTGGATCCAGCAAAAATAGAGGCTATCAAGAACTGGAAGATCCCAGAGACTCCTACCGAGATTAGACAATTTCTTAGTTTGGCTGGTTACTACAGGAGGTTTATCAAGGATTTCTCTCGAACATTACAGCCACTAATTGCCTTAACCAAGAAGGATACAACTTATGACTGGGGAATAGAACAAGATAAAGCCTTTAATTTGTTAGAGTAAAAAATATACAGTGCACCTATCCTTACCATACCAGAGGGAACTGAGGACTTTGTAGTCTATTGTGACGCTTCACGTCAAGGATTTGGTTGTGTGCTAATGCAGTGGGAAAAGTTGATCGCCTACATGTCCAGATTGTTGAACGAGCATGAAAGGAATTACATGACACATGATTTGGAACTGGGTGCCATGGTGTTTGCACTGAAAATGTGGAGACACTACCTCTACGGTACTAAGTGTGTTATCTACACTGATCACAAAAGGCTGCAGTATATTCTAGATTAGAAGATGTTGAATATGCGCCAGAGGAGATGGGTAGAACTATTAAGTGATTACGAATGTGAGATTCGCTACCATCCCGGAAAGGCAAATGTAGTGGCCGATGACCTGAGTAGAAAGGAAAGGGAAAAACCCCTTTGCGTTCGTGCCCTAAGGATGAGCGTGTGCACTAGCCTTGTCGCTAGATTGAAAGAAGCACAAAAGGAAGCCCTTAAAGAGGATAAGCCGACTGATGAGATGTTAACCGGGATGGAGAAGCATTTGGAAGTAGACAACAATGGCTTGTACAAATGTGAAGGAAGGACATGCGTGCCTAACCATGGTGGAATTAGGGATATGATTTTGGACGAAGCACATAAATTTGGATATTCAATTCACCCAGGAAGTGATAAGATGTATCAAGACATGAAAATACTTTTCTGGTGGCATGGATAAAAGAAATATATTGCCAACTATCTGGGGAAATGTTTGACATGTGCAATGGTAAAGGCTGAAAAAAAAAACCATTAGGAACCCTACAGCAACCTGAAATCCGGGAATGGAAATGGGATAACATCAAGATGGAATTTGTCACGAAATTACCAAGGACATCTCATGGTCATGACGTGTCACACCCTCAATTTCCACGAACGGAATTTTACCGTTAGGCGTGTGACATACCAGATCTCAGACACAGTCATATCGAACGACACTATATGAGTTTAAAATAAACATTTGACTTCATTCCATAGAACATAAACAAAGTTCACAACAATGCGGAAGTGTGTACATAGTTTGTAAATCCATTACAATACAGTTACAATAGCCATGTTTAGACAAAATGTTCAATGCTGAAAATGAAATAGATGAATGCATGTCCTGAGTGCGTTTCCTGTAGCGTGCATCATGAGCTTATGCGTTCCTGTTGTTAGGTCCCTTAAAAGATTAACATTTAGTCTTTATTGTCTAAGTTTTGTATGTTATACTAGTATAGGGACTTTTTGTGTAGTATAGATTGCAAGTAGTTGTATGTTTTTATGAGAACTGCTCTCTATCTTTTGTAATCGTCTTTGCTATCAATGAAATATGAATTTTGTTGATTTTGCTTGATTTGATTACAATTGCTTGTATTTTGCTTTGAATTGTTCATATAATTGTTACAGATTGCTCTAATTGATCCTATCAATTGGTATCAGAGCTCTCGGTTGAGTGTTTTTGAAGGTTCTGTCGAAGATAGAAACTTCAAAAATCCACTAAAATCTGTAATCAATTGACAATTCAAGTGAAATATTGTGAATCGAAGCTGTGTTTCATCATCAGAAACATGTTTTGAATCACAAATTGCAGTTTATCTCATAAAAATCGAGTGAATTAGTGAAAAACAGTTCGAATAAGTGTTCTTGAGTGTTCGACTTTGAATCTCCAAAATTCATCGAAATTTGTTGATAATTACTGAAATTGAGGTTATAGGATTGATTATCGGTATAATCATGAACTAATTGTAAAATTTCAGCTCAATTCATCAACAATTGAAGGATTTTGAGATTTCTGAGTTCGTTAAATTCATAAGAATCTGATGAATGTGTCGTATTAGGGCTGAAAAACAATGAATTTTGCCCAAGTGTTTGGCCGTTTGAGAACTGTTTAGACTTTTCTCAACTGTTCAGTCGTTTTACCCCTGGTCGTATTACCACTGTGTGGTAGTTTCACTGGTTGGACATATTACCACTGTGTAGTCATATTACCACTGTAGACATATTACCACTGTGTAGTCGTATTACCACTGTGGTGGTTTCACTGGTTGGACACATCATCACTGTGTAGTCGTATTACTACTGTGAGAGTTTCACTGTGGACATATAACCACTGTGCAATAGTTTCTATTGTGTTGGAAATTTTCTAAGGCATTCCCTTAGACTTATCAGCTGGTCGTTTTACACTGTTGAGACGTTTTACACTGTTGAGACGTTTTACACTGTTGGGACGTATCACCACTGTTCGGACATATCAGCCTTGACACTTAGAAATTTTTCATAAAATTTCAAAAATCCAAAAATTTTTTTTTAAGTCTTTTTCTTAATTCAAAAGCTTAGAAAACGACAAAAATATAAAAATGGTGAAATTAGAAGATTCTGAGAACAGAGTTCCAAAACTTAAAAACAGAGCTGATTTTAAAAACTGGTCTCTTAGACTGAAACATCATTTGAATTCCATAGACACAGATCTGTGAAAATCAATTGAAAAGGGACCATACATTCCTGTGACTACTGATGGTCCAGACAGAGGATTTGTGTATACAAAAGATACACAAGAGCCATATCCAGAAGATAACCTACATGGAGAAGACTTAAAAAGGGTGAAAAATGATGTTAAAGCCTATTCTGTCATGTGCAAAGGGTTACCTTTGGAAGTATTATCCAGACTTGAAAACTACCAAACTGGATATACAATGTATAAAGCTTTGAAGATCATATGTGAAGGAGGGAAAGAAATCCAAGATCTGAAAAAGCAAAAACTAAAAAGGCAATTGGAATTATTTGAGCACATCTCAGGAGAAACAATAAATCAAATGATGAATAGGTTTGTGCAATTAACTACAGAAATGTCTACTTTGGGAATCAAGAATGATCTTGAGGATCTAAACAACAGACTTCTAAATGCACTACCATCTTCTTGGAAACAAACTGTCACTTTACTGAAACATACTGAGAAGTTTCCAATGGATCTTGACCTTCTCATTGCTAAAATTGAATCTGTAGAGATTGATGAGAGCTCAAGAAATAATGATAGACATGCATCAACAACTCAGTATAAGTATGTTGCTTCACCAGTAAATACTGTAGAGAATCCATTTCTGGCTAAAGACCAATCAACTCCTGAAGATGAAGGTGATCTGTTTGTGGGAGCAGGATTCTTCACTAGTACACCTGCTTACTCCACTCAACCACAACCACATTCTTCACCTAAAGCTCAAATGCCTAAACCTTCAACTGAGATGCCATCTTCCTCAAACTCTCCCAATCCAAGTAAAGTGAAAGATGTGATCAACATTCTTTTACAAGATGAAGAGTCAAAAACTGCTTTCACTGCTTTCATGGCAAGCTTTCAAGCTTATCAAGGCAGTCATCTAACTCTAATGGAGCTAGTTTTACAAGATTTGTTTGAAATGGATCCAGATGATGTAGAAGAAATGGATCTTAACTGGCAAAAGGTAATGATAGCATACAGAACTCAAAAGCATTCTTACACTAACAGAAATTACAAACCAGTGCAAACAAAACTGTTGGGTTTGATAAATCAAAATCAAGATGCTTTAACTGTAACAGCTATGGTCATTTTTCAAGAGAATGTAAAGCTCCAAGAAACCAAGGAGGAAATACTCAAGGCAGCTCAAATGGTCAAAAGTATCAGCAACATGCAAACAAGACTTTTCAGAAGCCATATCAAAGTCTACCAATGCCAGAACCCAAAGAAGAGAAGAACAGTGAGGAAACTAAGAAGGCACTGGTTGTAAACATCAAAGATGGTTATGACTGGAGTGCATATGCAGAGCAATTTACGGCTGATCTCACTGCTAATCTGGCACTAGTTGCTGAAGTTGATGATGAAGACTGGTCTGAAGTTAAAGGTCCTAAATATGATGAATTAGATCAAGAAGAAGAGTATGATTGGAGCGACAAATCAGACCTAAAAGATACTACTAAAGAAGTTGCTCTTATGGCTCAATCAGAACAACCAAAGGTTGTTAACTCTTCTGATACTGAATCTTTAAACTCATATCCTGAAATACCAGTAGACGTGAGAGAGAAAATGTGCACAAAAGCATGTTTTGAACTAGTTGAACACTACAGAACATATTCATTCAAAATATGTGACAAGCTCAAACAAGAAGAATCAAGGCACAATAAACTAAAATCAGATCACAAAATTGCTGATGAAAAGATAATGTCTCTTCAAGCTTCATGGAACAAAACAATTAAAGAACTTGAACTTGCAAAGAAACAACTTGAAGAGATGAACAAAACACTTAAACAAGAAAAATTGGCACATGCAGCAACTCAAATAGATTTAGCCAAAGTTAAAAGCTCAAAGAAAATTGTTGAGCAACTGGTGAATGGAAGAAATGACAAAGATAAAACAGGACTAGGATTCACACATGAACCTATGCCTGAATCAATCTCAAAAACATTACCAGAGAATTTCAATACACATGATCATTCACCAGAAAACAAAGCTAAACTGAAAGAATTTCAAGATCAAAAGAACTTTAAAAAGAAAAATGTTGAAGTTTATGAAGAAACTGACTTAGACAAGATCAAAAATGGTCATCCAATCAAAGTCAAATCGTATGAACCTCAACAAAAACAAAAGAAGCTGTTTGTACCAAAAGGTGAAACTGTTATTGAACAAAGTGAACAAATGAGTGAAAAATCTACTGAATTCAATAACAAACTTAAAGGAAAATGTGAAGAAGCTAAAACAGATAATAATATTTCTGATGATTCAAGTTCAAATGAACTAACTGAAGTACAAGAGTGTCAAAACGAATCTTCTCAAGATTCAACTAAACTTCAAAGCAAGAAAACTTCATCAAGATTGAGAAATCAAAGACGAAGAAAAGCTACAAAAGCAAAGAAAACTGAATCAATTAATCAGTCACAGAACAATACTCAAATTAAACCTGTGAAGTTTGTGTCTGCAGGAACTTTTGACTTGAACACAAACACAAAAATAACACCTACACCTAAGATCAAATCTAACTCTGATCTGAGAACAAGTTCAGATCATAAGACTTTCGCAGTGTATAAAAGATTTGAATCAAAGGAGTCAAAGAATTTTGTTCAAGTTCAAAAGAAAAATCCTAAAGATCAAAAGACCAAATTCACACCAATTAAACAACAAATTAAATTGCCTAACCCAAAATTTAAACAAGAATCAAATGTTGCTTCAACATCAAGGGTTAATAAAATGTTGTTTAAACATTCTGAAAAGTATTGTGATATCTGTGACATGTACAATCATGACATTTCAGAATGTTACTTTAACAAGTATTGCTACATATGTGATATGACAAATCACACAACGGCTGAGTGTTATTTTAACAAATACTGTGCTTTGTGTGATGAAAGAAATCACAATACCAATGATTGTTACTTCAGGAAGAACTCTTCAAGGAAGGAATTCAATAATCAATGCTTTGTAAATCCACAATTTATAAGAAATCAAAATATTGGATTTAAATTTTCTCAACAACAACCTTCCTTGGGTTTGAGATCTTTCAGAAGAAACAATTCTGATTATGATAATAATCATTTTGTCAAATCACAGCAATACAATCAAGAAAAGTTTATTCCTCGATCTGTGAGAATAAACCAAGGAACATTCTCAAATGATTCATACAAGAGTTCAAGATTTCTTGATAATGCTTTAAAATCAAAATCACAAAGAGATAATCAGTTGGTTTATCAAAAAGGATTTGAACATGTTAAAATTCAAAAGAAACCAGATGTCAACAAACTTCATTTCAAACAATTTACAATTGTTGACAAGTTTGGCAAGCCCAAGACCATCTCGGCTTGGGTTACTAACTCACCTTAAATGTTTGTGACTGCAGGTACGCCCGCGGAGACCAATCAACTCATGGTATGTTGACAGTGGGTGTAGCCGGCATATGACAGGCAATCAAGCCTTGTTGCAAGACTTTAAGTTAAAGGATGGTACTCATGTTGCGTTTGGAGGTGATGCAGGTGGAAAGATAACAGGAGAGGGAACAGTGTCCAATGGGATTATCAGTTCTGATAAAGTCAACTTTTGCTCACAGTTGAACTTTAATCTTCTAAGTGTATCCCAAATTTGTGACAAATCTTATTCTGTTCTTTTTGATGAATCTCACTGTTATGTCTTGAAACCAGGTTTTCAGATTAGCAATGACTGGGTGATAGTTAAAGCTGCTCGAGACAGAGATGTATACAAACTGGATATGTCTCAAATGGATCCTGCAACTGAAACTACTTGTCTGATTGCTAAAGCTTCAAATTATGAAAGCCACCTTTGGCATAGACGTCTTGGTCATTCCAACTTCAAAACATGAACAAGCTTGTAGCAGGAAATCATGTTATTGGACTTCCTTCCAAGAAGTTTTCAACAACTGATCATTGCTCAGCATGTCTGAAGGGAAAACAACATAGAGCGTCTTATAAGTCCAAACTGATAAACTCAAACACCAAACCACTCCAGATGTTACATATGGACCTTTTTGGACCAACTAATGTTAGGAGTATTGGTCGAAAATCATATTGTTTAGTCATCATAGATGATTATACAAGATTTTCATGGGTTTTCTTTCTTCAAGCTAAATCTGAAACTGCAGATCTTCTAAAAGAATTCATTAATAAAGTTGAAAATCAACTTGAACAAAAAGTAAAGATAATAAGAAGTGATAATGGAACTGAATTTAAAAATGCTAACATTGATTTGTTTTGTGCAGAAAAAGGGATAGTTCATCAATTCAGTGCTCCCAGAACTCCACAACAAAATGGAGTTGCTGAAAGGAAAAACCGAACTCTGATTGAAGCTGCCTGGTCTATGTTAGCTGATGCTAAAATTCCAATCACTTTCTGGGGCGAAGCGATATCAACAGCATGTCTTGTTCAGAATAGAATCTTACTTGTTAAAGATAAAAAGAAAACTCCATATGAGTTAATGTTTGACAGGAAACCAAACATAAACTTTTTAAAATCATTTGGCTGTCCAGTTATGATTTTAAACTCAAGTGATCATTTAGGAAAATTTGAAGAAAAAGCTGATCATGGATTTTTCGTTGGATATTCATCAGTTTCAAAAGCCTATCGAGTTTATAACTCTAGGACAAATACTATTAACGAAACATTCAACGTTAAATTTCTGGAAAATTCTTTTCCATCAGTTTCAAATGGTCCTGCATGGTTATTTGATATAGATTCTTTGTCAAACTCATTTCAATCTCATTTGTTTAATCAATCTGATGATTTTTCAGGTAAGAAGAACTCAAGAGGAGATCTTGGATCTTTCAGTGATGATTCAGATTCTGATGATTCAGATGATGCTCGCCAGATTATCCATTTTTTTCATTTGTCAAGGATTCAACAATCCAATTTAATGACAATGTTCATGAGGCTTCAGCTTCAGATCATTCAGTTTCAGCAGATCAAGAAGAATCACAACCTATTCCTAATGATGGTACAGAAATTGGACATCCTGAGTCTGGTACATCTTCCATCTCTGGAGATGCAATTGATCATAGTAACTTTGATTACTTTCTCAATTCACCGACTCAAGTTCCAAATTTCAATCCACATTCTTCTACCTTATTGCAACAGCTCTCCAACTTGAACCAAACCAATCTTGATGTTAATGTTCAAGGAAGTGAGATTCCGATATCTCGTATCCACAGGAACCATCCAACATCACAGATTATCGGTCCTCTGAATGAAAGAACTACTAGGAGTAAATCTGAACATGCAAATGTTTGTTTATACTCTTGTTTCCTTTCTCAGATTGTTCCTAAAAATGTCACCGAGGCATTACAGGACAATGGTTGGATTGAAGCTATGCAAGAAGAACTTCTTCAATTTCGAAAACAGGAAGTGTGGAAGTTAGTGGAATTACCTGAAGGAGAAAATGCCATAGGCACAAAATGGTTGTTCAGAAATAAAACTGATGATCGTGGCATTGTAATAAGAAATAAAGCAAGACTTGTTGAACAAGGATACACACAGGAAGAAGGAATTGACTGTGATGAAGTATTTGCTCCAGTTGCAAGACTCGAATCTATTCGTGTTTTCCTGGCTATGCATCATTCATGAAATTCAAGGTGTATCAAATGGACGTCAAAGGTGCATTCTTGTATGGTCCAATCACTGATGATGTGTATGTGAAGCAACCTCCGGGCTTTGAGGATGCAGAATTTCCACATCGAGTGTATAAGCTTAGCAAAGCTTTATATGGCCTACATCAAGCTCCTAGAATTTGGTATGAGACATTATCTCAACACTTGATTCAACATGGATACACAAGAGGAAAAATCGATCCTACTTTATTCATAAAGAAGGATAATGATGATCTCTTATGTGTGCAAGTGTATGTAGATGATATCATATTTGGTTCTACCAGTCCAACTCTGTGCAATGAATTTGAAGAAATCATGAAATCTCATTTCCAAATGAGTTCTATGGGAGAAATCAATTTCTTTCTTGGATTGCAAGTTCAACAATCTGCAGATGAGTTGATAAACTTTTGAAGAAATTCAAACTGCATGATTGTCAGTCCATAAGAACTCCAGCTGACGTAAACACCAAGATTGAGCCTGATCCTAAAGGAAAATCAGTAGATCAAACATTATACAGATCTATGATTGGTTCTTTGATGTATCTTACTGCATCAAGACCAGACGTCATGTATGCTGTATGTGTTTGTGCTAGGTATCAATCAGACCCGAAAGAATCTCACTTAATTGCTGTCAAGAGAATATTCAGGTATCTCAAAGGTAACTAGCTTTAGGGCTTTGGTATCCTTACGAAGGTAATTTTGAGTTACATGGATACACAGATAGTGATTATGGTGGATGTTGTCAAGACAGAAAATCTACAACGGGTGGTTGTCAGTTTCTTGGACCCAGATTAGTTTCATGGCAATGTAAGAAACAAACAAATGTTTCTGTCTCAACTTCAGAAGCTGAGTACATAGCTGCATCAGCAGGATGTTCTCAAATACTTTGGTTGCAAAACCAACTGCTAGATTATGGGTTCAATTTTCTTAAAACACCCATTTACATTGATAACACTGCAGCTATGTTCATTACAGCTAATCCAGTTCAACACTCAAAAACAAACATATCGAAATTCGATATCATTTTCTAAGAGAATTCTGAAAAAGGTTTAATCATTTTGATTCAAATAGCAACTGAAAAACAGTTGGCAGACCTATTTACTAAAGCTTTTCTACCAGGAAGGTTTGGGTATTTAGTGGAGTCAATTGGCCTTATTAACCATGTGTAAACCTGGTTACAAATTTGAATCTTTTCATGATCAAATACTTTCCTAAATCTGATATTTTCATAAGGGTAACTTTTCATAGTTATTTGCCTGATTGTTTGTGTGTGTGTGCTTTCTTTTATAGAAAAACAAATACAAAATTAGAAAACTCAAAACTCAAATTGAAAATTATAAATCAAAAATCCAAAAATAGAGTGCTTTTCGTTTTTCATTCATTATTTTAGGAATGAATCTGTGTTTGCCTTATGTGAGAAATGATAGTACATTAGTAAGATCAGTTGCATACTTCACTCGCGAATAAAGTCTGACATGATCAGGATTTGATGTGTAGACACTATCATGCTAGTATACTGAACAAGTAAATTCTTGTGATTACCCACATCCTTATGCTTGTTTGTGTATTCATCTAAGTACTTTTGAGTGTATTAGCTTATCAGATTGACTGCTTGTTAAGCTACTCCTGCTCACACCTAATGGTAATGTGACTAATCATGAGATCTGTTACAAGCATCATTTACTTCTCTGTTATGAGTCATCATAGACCTGAAGTGCTGAGATATCCTCTGTTGTAAGTCATTACAGACCTGGATATTCTCATTTGATGCAAACGATGCCAATGTGCACAACCCATTCAAAAGGATGGTTAGAGTTGATCAAATGGTTATCCATGATCATTCTCTGTTCAATTCAGTAACATGAACTCTGATTATGCATATTTGTTAGGTAATAAGTTGAGAATATGTGCTTTCTTGCATGTCTTGATGATGGTTGATCCTATAAGTCTTGGTATGAGTCACATCTTGTCATATACTTTTACCATACTCATCCAAGAATTGAAAAAGTAAGTGAGCTGATAGTTTGTGTCAAAAACACTCACTTGCTATCCTTAGATCTTGTGTCTCCTTTGCTGTGATGTCACTGACCTGGAACACACTTGATCAGGATTTAATCATTGTCTATGACTATCCATATAATTTTTATTTTAATGTTCTGATCTTAGCTAATCTGATCTCACTGCAATCTATGATTCTATTGTAAATATTAGATTTTCATTCTGATTTCATTTTGATTGTATGCTTGTTTTCTTGTGTGCAGGCAATATAACAATGTTAAGTGTGATATTCTTATGATCTATTGGTAAACTTCTAAGTTTTGAGAAACTTAAAAGTTTAGGGGGAGTAATAAACCAATAAGAATATTCTCAGAAAATCAAAATGATCATGTTGAATTAAAAGGATGATGCTTTAATTTCAAAGCATGTATGTGTTTATCTATGATAAAATGAGCTCATAATTTTTAGCAAGTGGAAAAGCTTCTGTGAAAAGTTGAAATCAAGACTGTGAAAAGTTGAAATCAAGACAAATATTTTGAAATATTTGGTTGTTCATTTTGAAACTAAGATGAAGGGTCAAAATGTAAAACTTTAAACTTTGAAGGTTAAAAATGTAAATTTGAAATTTTTAGGGTCGAAATGTAAAATGTTAAGATGCAGAATCAAAAATGTAAAAAGTTTAATTTTGAGGGTCAAAAATGTAAAAAGTTCATTTTTGAGGGTCAAAAGTGTAAATTTGAGGGAAAAATAAAAATATGTTATATTGTTTAAATATTAGTATGAAATATTACTAATGTGTTTAAACAGTATGCAGGTGGAAGATTTGAAAAATACAAGTGCAAAAATGCATGAACAGTTGTTATGTGGCTGAACAGTTGTCGTATGTTCAAACAATTGTTATGTGTATGAGAAGTTGGTTTGTGGACAATTCAGCATCATTATACGACTGAAAAGTTCTTATACGACTGAACAGTCCTTATATGTCTGAATAGTTGTCATACGACTGACCTTATACGACCAAACAGTGCTAATACGACTGGCCGTATAATACTGAATAGTGCTCATATGTCTCACACTTAGTAAAATTTGTGACCTAATAAGACTGAACAGTTCTTAAACGACTGTACAGTGATTATACGGCTAACATTTTTTACTTAGTATAAAAAGCATACTTGTGTTATTCATTTCATTCTAATTTCAAAACCCTTGTAAAACCCTCTGACCTTTCAAACTCTCAACTTTCGATCAAAAACCCTCATTCTTCGTTCATTTCGAGCACAAATCACAGATTATTGATAGAGTTTTTGTGATTGTAAACGTAAGTTTATGATTATCATTCATCTGATTTCGTGTTTCAATGAAAATTGTGTGATAGGCCTTCGACTCCTGTACAGTCGTTTAACCCTAAACACTTCAAAAATTTCAGATTAAACTTTCCAATCGAACAAATGTGCAAAATTGATGATTGAAGACTAAAGAATTATTTGAAGATTGAAGATAAAAGAAGAAGTCAAAGGATGCAGAGAAGATAAGATAAAGACAAAGACAAGATTGAAGATACAAGAAGAAAGAAAGGATGGAGCTGAACTGAAGACTGAAGACTATGTAAATCTTAGGGGGAGTATTGTTAGGTCCCTTAAAAGATTAACATTTAGTCTTTATTGTCTAAGTTTTGTATGTTATACTAGTATAGGGACTTTTTGTGTAAATTTAGTTCCTTAGGTTCTAGTATAAATAGCATAGACGTAGTATAGATTGCAAGTAGTTGTATGTTTTTATGAGAACTGCTCTCTATCTTTTGTAATCGTCTTTGCTATCAATGAAATATGAATTTTGTTGATTTTGCATGATTTGATTACAATTGCTTGTATTTTGCTTTGAATTGTTCATATAATTGTTACAGATTGCTCTAATTGATCCTATCACCTGTGACCTGAGAAAACGTGCTAAAATGTGTCAACATAAAATTGGTGAGTTCACAGGTTTAATCAACAAGAAATGTGTTCGTAAGCGTTCAATGGTTTGTGTTTCAATGGTTTAGTATATAGAGCATATCGTTTACGTAGCTAGCCTATGTTCTTGTCACTTAGCGTTTCGAACTGAAGCTGACTGTTTACGTCCTATATGTGTTTCTCGTATCCCCGTCACGTCTCATAAGACAATGACAAATGTTAGGTCAATCAAGCACCCGCTTGACCTCCAATCAAGCTAGCGCGACTAGCCCGGGCGGGGTTTGTCGGACCCAGTAGTACTACTCAAAATTACCTCGCTAATCCCATTACTAACAGTTCGAGTGTGTCAGGACATGTTGTGTGTTTGCATTAACGTAACAAGCGATATCAATAATACTACAACCATTTATTTAAATCTGTGTGCATGTTTTCTCCCCCAAAAGGAAAGAGAGTAAAATAGGGGCCGTGAAACTCACTGATGATGTTGTAAGTATGTAGGATGAAAGTCTCCCAAGTGTTGTTTACGATGCGCTGTCAAACACCTATTGACAGTTATGTTAAGCGTTAATGTTGTGTTCAGCGTTAATAGACATGTTCAGTCGGGTCGGGTCGCATGGGTTCGGTCGTGGGTGTCACACACACAAGCAGGCATAGACGTATCAGATTTATGTAGATTCCCCAAATGGGTTGTTGATATTTGTAAATGGTTAGGTTCTGTTATGTTGAAAAAGTATGTGCTTGTTGATTGCGTTGACTTTAATCTTTGTGGTCAAGAAATGACACTTTATTGATTGTTACCATATCATCACACGATAGGCACACCGCACACAAGGAGGATTTACTCACAATGACTCCAATCGCATATCAAGGCTAGACGCACGACTGGACACTTCATTCGCACGAATGGGCCTTCAATCGTACGAATCAACATCATTCATACGGTTGAACCCTCACTCGTACGACTTAGCACTCAGCCGTACCACACATCACCCATTCACCCGACTCAACAACCAATCGCACGACTGAACCTTCATTAGTGCAATTGGACCTTCAGTCGGGTGGTACTCAGTCGCACACATTTCTACGATTGACTCAATCGCACACACTCTCAGTCGCATGCATTCATTCGCACGTCACGCACACATGCATGGACTCATTTGCACGATTCACCCCAGTCACACCACTCAGTCGCACGATGGGCCCAGTCGCATGACTCAGTCGCATGACTCAGTCGCATGACTGGCCCAGTCGCGAACTGCAGCAGATCGCGACTGCTGGACGGGCTGAACAGCCTTCGGCTGTCCTGTGCTCGGTTTTCACACAATCAGGGCTTCCAGAAACACTTTCCTAACATGTCTAAGTGAAATGCACATGCTGATTGACCTCACACGCACCGCCACGACCACATGCATTCGGGTTGAACCCGAACACCCGAACCCCAAATTTAAAGTAGAGAAACGAGTAATAAAATGGATGACCAAGGTCGCCTACCTTCTAGGAACGTGATTTCTCAGCTGTTGCGTGGTCTAACCGACGAAAACGAGCTCAATCGGGGTGATTTTGGTGCTAGGATGGAGAAATGGAGAAGAAGAGAGCGTAGGAGAGAAGAGAGCAGATTATGAAGTTTTGGCTGGTGGATGGGTATTTATACCCAGCCCCAGTTTGGCAATTGTCAAGTTTAGTCCCTGTACTTAGGTCCCGTGTTCCCAAATTGGTTTCGGTTGATGACGGCGTAGATGGCGAGCTATGTTAATTAAGAGGATTCCTTAGGAAATCCCGTTTATGTAAATCCTCTACAAACACCCGTGTTAGTATTTTATCATTATTTATTTAACGATGTCGGTGGCGGTGTTTGTATACGTTTTGAGTATTAACGAGTATGTGCCAATGATAACGACAGTGGTTTGAATAGTGTTAACCTGGAATTATGGGGTGTCACATCATCCCCTTGTTGTAGGAATTTTCGTCCCGAAAATTAGCACATCATGTTACGAGGTTCTACGGGGAAGTACAAGGCTCTCTGTTTTATGACGCCTGTTGAATAGAGTTGCTGCGTATTCTAAGAGGTAGATGCCTGATCTTGGAACAGTTGTGGGTACTTCTTCTTCATCTGACCCTCGCGTTCCCAGGTAAACTCTGGTCCACGCTTTGAGTTCCAACGAACCTTGACGATAGGGATACGGCTATGTTTGAGCGTCTTGACTTGTCGATCCATGACTTCCACCGGTTCCTCGACGAAATGTAGTTGTTCCTCCACGTGTATCTCGTCCAACGGAACGATAACAGTCTCGTCTGCAAGGCATTTCCTTAAGTTGGAGACGTGGAACACATCGTGTACTCCACGGAGTTCTTCGGGTAGGTTCAACTGATAGGCCACGGGGCCAACCCGTTTGACAACCTCAAACGGTCCCACGTACCTAGGGCTTAGTTTCCCACGTTTCCCGAAACGAATCACACCCTTCCAAGGTGACACTTTCAAAAGCACCTTGTCACCTATTTGGAATTCCAACGGTCGGCGACGCCTATCAGCGTAACTTTTCTGTCGGTCACGGGCTGCCGCCATACGGTTACGGATCTGTACGATCTTCTCAGTCGTCTCGTGCACGAGTTCAGGGCCGGTGAGTTGACTTTCCCCAACTTCTGCCCAACAGATAGGTGATCGGCACTTACGCCCATACAGTGCCTCAAATGGGGCAGCTTTGATCGATGAGTGATAGCTATTGTTGTAAGAAAACTCAACTTAGCGGTAAGTGAGCTTCCCAACTGCTGCCGAAATCTATGACGCAGGCACGTAACATGTCTTCTAAAGTCTGGACCGTTTGCTCGCTCTGGCCATCGGTTTGAGGGTGATACGCGGTGCTCATATCCAACCGCGTCCCCAATGCTCGTTGCAAAGACTGCCAGAAGTGTGAAGTGAATCGAGCGTCACGATCAGAGATAATGGAAATCGGCACACCGTGCCGAGAGACTACTTCCCTTAGGTAGATACGAGTTAACTTTTCCATACGATCAGTCTCCCGGATTGCCAGGAAGTGTGCGGATTTCGTCAAGCGATCCACGATCACCCAAATGGTGTCGCATCCGCTGGGAGTTCGAGGAAGTTTCGTGATGAAGTCCATAGATATCTGCTCCCACTTCCATACTGGTATTTCTGGCTGTTGGAGTAAACCAGACGGTCGTTGATACTCCACCTTAACCTTAGAACAGGTTAGGCATCTGCTTATGTAGGTGGCGATATCTGCTTTCATGTTTGGCCACCAGTAAAGAACCTTCAGATCGTGGTACATCTTGTCTGAACCTGGGTGGATTGAGTACCGTGATTTGTGAGCTTCGTCCATTACCAGTTCTCGTAGGTTTCCGTACGAGGGAATCCATGTTCAATCCATGAAGTAGCGGATTCCATCAGGCTTGGTTTCTATTTGCTTCTCCATGCCTCGTAGCGATTCGGCCTTCCGGTTCTCGTCTTTTAACGCCTCAAGTTGGGCATTGCGGATCTGATCGGGTAAACCGGTATGAATGGTGAGTTGCAATGCTCGAACTCGTCTTGGCTTGAGTGTTTCCTTCCGACTTAGGGCGTCTGCTACTACATTGGCCTTGCCCGGATGATACTTGATCGTACAGTCATAGTCGTTTAACAACTCGACCCAACGACGTTGTCTCATATTTAGCTCCTTCTGCTCAAAGATGTGCTGGAGACTCTTGTGATCGGTGTAGATGGTGCACTTGGTAATGTACAAGTAGTGTCTCCATATCTTGAGTGCAAACACGACTGCTCCATGCTCTAGGTCGTGTGTCGTGTAGTTTTTCTCGTGTATCTTCAATTGTCGGGATGCATAGGCAATCACCTTATTGCGTTGCATTAGCACGCAACCGAGGCCTTGTATAGAAGCATCACAGTAAACTACAAAATCATCTGTTCCCTCAGGCAGTGATAGAATCGGTGCTGTACAGAGTTTTTGCTTCAGGACCTGGAATGCAGATTCTTGTTTATCACCCCATTCGTACGTGGTGCCTTTATGAGTTAACGCGGTGAGAGGTTGAGCAATCCTTGAGAACCCTTCGATGAACCGTCGATAATAGCCAGCCAACCCGAGAAATTGTCGTACCTCGGTCGGAGTCTTAGGCGTAGCCCAGTTCTTGATACCTTCTATCTTTGCCAGGTCAACGTGTATCCCATTCTCATTGACTACATGGCCCAAGAAATGGACCTCTCGTATCCAGACGTCGCATTTTGAAAATTTTGCATACAATTGTTCTCGTCTCAACAGCTCCAGAATCAATCTAAGGTGCTCCTCGTGTTCTTCCTTATTCCTTGAGTAAATAAGGATGTCATCGATGAAGACAATGACGAACTTGTCTAGATAGGGTTTGGACACTCGGTTCATTAGGTCCATGAATACCGCTGGTGCATGGTCAACCCGAATGGCATAACCAAGAACTCGTAGTGGCCATACCTCGTTCTGAAAGCAGTCTTTGAAATGTCTTCTTCTTGTATCCTTAGTTGATGATAACCCGATCTTAGGTCTATCTTGGAATAGTAACTCGACCCTTGTAGTTGATCGAACAGATCATCAATGCGCGGGAGAGGATAACGATTCTTAATCGTTGCTTTGTTCAATTCTCTGTAATCGATACACATGCGGAAACCGTCCTTCTTCTTGACAAACAGAGCTGGTGCTCCCCACGGTGATGAGCTAGGTCTGATAAAACCTTTATCCAATAGTTCCTGCAATTGCGTAGACAGCTCTTGCAGTTCCCTTGGAGCTAATCTGTACGGTGCCCTCGCGATAGGGGCGGCTCCCGGTACCAAGTCAATTTGGACCTCAACTTGGCGATGAGGTGGGAGACCGGGTAGGTCTTCAGGGAAAACCTCAGGATAATCACGTACAACAAGGATGTCTTCAATTTTTTTTTCCTCGGTTTCTTTTTCAGTGACCATGGCTAGGAAAGCGGTATGACCCTTACGCAAACACTTCTGAGCTTTCATGTAGGAGATGATCCCAGAGACCATGCCACTCCTTTCGCCCTGAACTGATAGAATTTGTTTGCATATTGATAGTGAGGCTTTATGTTGATTCGAGGCCTCATGCCTCTAAGTATGGAATTGAGAATTTGTACCGACCATAACCGTTATCACCCAATAGAGTTGCCAGCATTCTCATGCATGAAAAATTACAATTACGTGTGCACCCGTGATTCTAATTTGCTTTGCATGGTCACACATGGTTCCTCCTATTCGAGATAACATACCTTGTCACACATGATAGAAGCATCAAAGATATATTTGTTATACCAAGAGTCAAATAACTATGGTTGTACTAAGGTTGTACAAGTGATTCGGTTAAGATAACAACGGGAATCAAGACAATTTGGCCTTTTTCCTTTCGAAGTTCTAGGTGTTTGAATGTCTAAGTCCGATTCTCTAATAGACTTGAATATCTTAGTTGTCCCTCATTTACTGCTCGGACTAGTATAGAGGATAGGATATGTTGGGAATGGTAACAAGTGCGAGAGAGTTGGAAGAGTGAGGTGTTGTTCTCTTTGTTTGTCATCGTTAAGCTTGTCGGGTGTGTTAGAAAAGAGTTTCGTGTTCCAATCGTGGAAATGTTTGATTCAATTCGTTGTTGCTTCCACTCCAAGAGTGAAGGATCGATTGTAAGCGTTGGTAGTGAGCGAGCGGGATTCTCCGCCCCTCTGTCAGCCGGTAATGACACACATGTCATAGCCATAATGTTATGTTTGCTCAGCAGTGTAATGTCAGTACACCAGAAGGTTGTTTGCACAACAGTGGTAACCATGTAAAAGTGTCTGTGCAATACTAGTGTTGTGTCTAAGGCTATAGTCTAGATTCAATGCAATCCTAGTTCTCTATAACCTGTGGCTCTGATACCAATCTGTCACACCCTCAATTTCCATGAACGGGGTTTTACCGTTAGGCGTGTGACATACCAGGATCTCAGACTCAGTCATATCGAACGACACTATATGAATTTAAAATAAACATTTGACTTCATTCCATAGAACATAAACAAAGTTCACAACAATGCGGAAGCGTGTACATAGTTTGTGAATCCATTACTGTACAGTTACAATAGCCATGTTTAGACAAAATGTTCAATGCTGAAAATGAAATAGATGAATGCATGTCCTGAGTGCGTTTCCTGTAGCGTGCATCATGAGCTTATGCGTTCCTGTGACCTGAGAAAACATGCTAAAATGTGTCAACATAAAGTTGGTGAGTTCACAGGTTTAATCAACAAGATATGTGTTCGTAAGCGTTCAATGGTTTGCGTTTCAATGGTTTAGTATATAGAGTATATCGTTTAGGTAGCTAGCCTATGTTCTTGTTACTTAGCGTTTCGAATCGAAGCTGACTGTTTACGTCCTATATGTGTTTGTTGTATCCCCGTCACGTCTCATCAGACAATGACAAATGTTAGGTCAATCAAGCACCCGTTTGACCTCCAATCAAGCTAGCGCGACTAGCCCGGGCGGGGTTTGTCAGACCCAGTAGTACTACTCAAAATTACCTCGCTAATCCCATTACTAACGGTTCGAGTGTGTCAGGACATGTTGTGTGTTTGCACTAACGTAACAAGCGATATCAATAATACTATAACCATTTATGTAAATCTGTGTGCATGTTTTCTCACCCAAAAGGAAAGAGAGTAAAATAGGGGCCGTGAAACTCACTGATGATGTAGTAAGTATGTAGGATGAAAGTCTCCCAAGTGTTGTTTACGATGCGCTGTCAAACACCTATTGACAGTTATGTTAAGTGTTAATGTTGTGTTCAGCGTTAATAGACATGTTCAGTCGAGTCGGGTCGCATGGGTTCGGTCGTGGGTGTCACACACACAAGCAGGCATAGACGTATCAGATTTATGTAGATTCCCCAAATGGGTTGTCGATATTTGTAAATGGTTAGGTTCTGTTATGTTGAAAAAGTAAGTGCTTGTTGATTGCGTTGACTTTAATCTTTGTGGTCAAGAAATGACACTT
Source organism: Flaveria linearis (assembly GCA_024085815.1). Lineage (NCBI taxonomy): Eukaryota > Viridiplantae > Streptophyta > Magnoliopsida > Asterales > Asteraceae > Flaveria > Flaveria linearis. Next base: position 51,976,406 of record CM044010.1, on the reverse strand, counting down.
TATTGATTGTTACCATATCATCACACGATAGGCACACCGCACACAAGGAGGATTTACTCACAATGACTCCAATCGCATATCAAGGCTAGACGCACGACTGGACACTTCATTCGCACGAATGGGCCTTCAATCGTACGAATCAACATCATTCATACGGTTGAACCCTCACTCGTACGACTTAGCACTCAGCCGTACCACACATCACCCATTCACCCGACTCAACAACCAATGGCACGACTGAACCTTCAGTCGTGCGATTGGACCTTCAGTCGGGTGGTACTCAGTCGCACACATTTCTCCGATTGACTCAATCGCACACACTCTTAGTCGCATGCATTCATTCACACGTCACGCACACACGCATGGACTCATTCTCATGATTCACCCCAGTCGCACCACTCAGTCGCACGATGGGCCCTGTCGCATGACGCAGTCGCATGACTAGCCCAGTCGCGAACTGCAGCAGATCGCGACTGCTGGACGGGCTGAACAGCCTGCGGCTGTCCCGTGCTTGGTTTTCACACAATCAGGGCTTCCAGAAACACTTTCCTAACATGTCTAAGTGAAATGCACATGCTGATTGACCTCACACGCACCCCCACGACCACATGCATTCGGGTTGAACCCGAACACCCGAACCCCAAATTTGCAGCAGAGAAACGAGCAATAAAATGGATGACCAAGGTCGCCTACCTGCTGGGAACGTGATTTCTCAGCTGTTGCGTGGTCTAACCGATGAAAACGAGCTCAATCGGGGTGATTTTGGTGCTAGGATGGAGAAATGGAGAAGAAGGGAGCGTAGGAGAAAGGAGAGCAGATTGTGAAGTTTTTGGGCTGGTGGATGAGTATTTATACCTAGCCCCAGTTTGGCAATTGTCAAGTTTAGTCCCTGTACTTAGGTCCCGTGTTCCCAAATTGGTTTTGGTTGATGACGGCGTAGATGGGCGAGCTATGTTAATTAAGAGGATTCCTTAGGAAATCCCGTTTATGTAAATCCTCTACAAACACCCGTGTTAGTATTTTATCATTATTTATTTAACGATGTCGGTGGCGGTGTTTGTATACGTTTCGAGTATTAACGAGTATGTGCCAATGATAACGACAGTGGTTTGAATAGTGTTAACCTGGAATTACGGGGTGTCACATGACGCTATTTGTGTAATCGTAGATAGGCTTACCAAATCAGCCCATTTCTTACCAATTCAAGAGGACTATGATTTGTCAAAGTTAGCCCGAATATACATTGATGAAATAATGACTAAGCATGAAGTGCCGCTCTCGATCATCTTAGACCGTGATAGTCGCTTCACGTTGCTATTTTCAAGATCTCTCCAACAGGCTCTGGGGACCTGTCTTGATTTAAGCACCGCGTATCACCCTCAAACCGATGGGCAAAGTGAAAGAATTGTGCAGATTTTCGAAGACATGCTGATAGCTTGCGTGATTGACTTTGATGGAAGCTAGATAAGCACCTTCCCCTAGTAGAATTTTCCTACAATAATAGTCACCACGCAAGTATAAAAGCAACCTCGTATTAGGCTCTATATGGCAGGAAATGTCGATCACCAGTGAGTTGGAATGAGATTGCTGATAGCCAAGTGATGGGACCCGACATCATAATGGAAACCATAGATAACATAATAAAGATTAAGGAGCGATTGAGAACAAACAGAGATCGTCAAAAGAAGTATGCTAACAGAAGACAAAAACCTCTGGAATTCCAAGTGGGCGATAGAGTGATGTTAAAAGTCACCCCGTGGAAGGGAGCTGTGAGGTTTGGCAAGAAGGGAAAGCTAAGCCCAAGATATATTAGACCATTTGAAATATTGGAAAGAGTTGGCCCAGTAGCATATCCGCTAAGGCTACCCCAAAAACTGAGTTACATACATAAGACTTTTCATGTGTCTAATCTGAAGAAGTGTTTGGTAGACAAGACCATGGAATTGCCATTAAAGGAAGCCAAAATCAACGACAAGTTGAACTTTGTTGAGGAGCCCATAGAGATTACCGATCGACTGGTCCAGAAACTTAGGCGAAGCCGTATACCCAAGGTAAAAGTGAGATGGAACTCTAGGCGAGGACCCGAGTTCACTTGAGAACGAGAAGATGAAATGAGGAAGGAATATCCACACCTCTTTAAGCCCACCCGTCCGAAAATCTAATTGAAGCTAAAATTTCAGGACAAAATTTCCAAAACGATGGGAGAATGTAACAACCCCTACTCGACCCCATACTACTAATGCTAAATATTTAAGTAGGAATTCTACTAAGTCATGCGCCTAAACAGTTCCCATACGCCTGAACAGTGCCCATGCGCCTGAACAGTGCCCATACGCCTGGACAGTGCCCATACGCCTGGACAGTGCCCATGCGCCTAAGTCTTGTGCGTCCCAGCAGTGCTCATGCGCCTAAACAGTGGTAATACGCCTAGAACTTTTCTTATGTATTCGCGTATATATTTAACTTCTGATTGTTTTTCCACATATGTTTTACATCTGTTATGGGTATTTAATTTTGTAGAGACTAATGTTTGGATAAAGGCTATCCTTTGAACGATTATTAGAGACAATTAAGTCCTTTTACCAAAAAACAAATACGGGTATATATGAGTATCCATACACACCCACAGCTTAACAAACACATAAAATAATATCAAAAACTACAAATAAAACATTTTAAACCTCATCTCTCGGCCACCCAAACCCACCAACCAAAAACATTCTTTGAAACCCCAAAAACCTTAACACTCCACTTTTTCTTTTTTCCATACATTCAAATATTTCATATCACCTTTCTCTCTTTCTCTTGGACTCTCTCTCACTCTTCCTCTCGGATTCTCCTTCACCCGAACACACATACACACACTTTTTATCTTTTACTTTTCTAGCAACATCATTGAAGAACAATAGGTTCCAGCCATATCTCGTAAATGACCTGCTCATCTAGTCTTCTAACCTCCTAAAAAACGTGAAACATTCAAGGGGTATGTATCATTATACTTGAATGAGGCTATTCTTGAGTTTTACTCTTCTTGACTATCCAAATCCTACTTTTCTTGTTCTAACAGAAAGTTGTAGCTAAGTTCTCATCCTTGTGGACTTCTAATCATCATTTGAGGTAAGCATTCTTGAAAGATTGGTGAACCTAGACTCGGTACATGACATTTTACCATAGTAACCCACTTTTTATGTGACTTATCACCATCTACTCACTTGATTTGAAAACCCTTCCAACCAAAGTTAGAAATCTACTTAAAAGTAGTTTATTAATACCTTAACAATCTGACCTGAAGGTTATAAAAGCTATGGACGTTTAGGTACAAACTATGTTGATTACACATGTGTAAACGGTGTAAAACACCCATTAAGAGCAACATCTAAGACATATATGTATAACCCGTGAACTAGGGCATATATCCAGTAACTTTAATAATGTTAAATGTTTCTAAGTTGGTGTTAATGGCTGAACATGTAAAATAAGGGTAAAATAGGCTAAGTGACCTTGTTTGGTGACCCGAGGAAGGGTAAAATTATCAAATATTGCCAACACTTAAAGGATACAAGTTTACAAATTTCCAGGCCTTAGAATAATTATTTTAGTAATAGAAACCAATTTTAGTGAATTTTTGGGTTTATATGTAATTTCTACGAATTTATTTAACGAAAGTAAACGTAAACCGAGAAAATTTTAGATAAAATCTTAAAAATAAATTAGGAGCCTAAAAACTATAAAAGTCACATTATTTCAGTAAGTTAGAGACCCTAAAGTTAGAATTTGGCTTAAATTAAAATATTAAAACTAGACATTTAAAAAGTGATAGTTTTACCGTAACCGCTAACTAGAAACTTGTGATTTAAACTCAACCAAGTAAGATCTAGGATTTTAGAATTCTAACAGGGTAAAATAGGCTATAAAAACCTTAATAAAGTATTAGGGGTCAAAATTATGAAGAGACAAACTTTGGGGTAGAAATTGTAAATTTTGAAACTTGAGGGGCCAATGTGTAAATTCTGCATTTTAACCAAATTTCAACAACCTCGTGACCTGAAATTAACATTTTAACTTAATAATATGTTAATAAATTTATAAGAACCGTAAAACTTGGCATACACATGCCAAAACCCTAACTTTCCTAAGAAGGAAACTCTTGACGCGAACTTATAAGAAACGAAGCCATGTACGCCCTTAAACATAAACATGCACATAATTACACTTCCAATAATCTAAGAATCTATATCTTACTACTTGAATCATGATCATTGGGTGCTAGGACCCAGATTTTCTCTGTGCTTAAAGGAACCGTTGTTTGACACTGAGGTGAGTTCTCGTGTCCCCTTTTTATTATTGCTTTGGGGATGAAGCATGCTCTTTTGAACTAAAATCTTTACTATGCTATTTTATGATGCTTATGTTGTGGATAATGTTGATACCTGCTTATACTTGAATCACAATCATTAATTCTTTTGTGAACCGCTTGTTTTATATGGGTAGATCTACTTGATGAATCCCCCACACAGTGCCTTCCTATAGGAAAGGTACCCCACTGAGATCCTAAGGCATCGTTTGTGTCATGTGAATAGGTTTTTGTAAGATACTATGGTGAACCATCCGATAGGTATGGTACACTGTTTGATGCTCAGTTCTCCCCACGGGGTTAACCGGTATAAAACAATTTTAGAAGAGGCTAGCCGGGACTGAGTGCAGGGTTGATTGTGACCCCACAACAGTGACGCTTTGATACTAAACTTTAACTAATGGAATTTGAAGAGTCCCTTTTGTTTTTAAACTTTAAGCGCTTGAACTCACCAACATTTTAGTTGACATAAAATCTTTTTGAGCATGGTTCAGGTAACCCTTGATGGAGGTCTAGCTTGACTTGGAGGACTTATGGATGACCTAGCACCTTGACCCCATCACATTATTAGACTCTACTTTTTAACTTTTGGACAATTTACATTTGATGTTAATTATAACAATGTACACTTTGTCACCTTGTGTTGAAATGTTTCTGTTGTAACTGGGCATAGTTGTTATGGATCCCGGATTTTATTTAACCTCTGTGATACCGTGTGATTTCTCTACTTGTGTGCTCATATGATGGTTTGTTTCCGCTTCCACGTATGTTGTTAGTCTGTGACGTCCCACCCTCTTTGGACCTGGGGTGTGACATCTCCCCATCTATTCCTCCCAATGACCCTGCTGCCCTCGGCTTGGACAATATTATCCCACCAGCACAGAGCCGAGTCAACAAATGAGTGAGTGGCGAACTTGACCTTCTGGTCCTCGCAGTGCTCACTAATCTCCAACACCGCTTCCATCTCCCTTACCCAATGATGGGTAGCTGCAGCATTGCCATTGCCATCAAAAGTTAGGGGCTTGCATCTTTGAAATGCCCCATAGTTATAACCATGTGCAGTTTCCTACACAGCTTCCTCCTCCTTCCAGGTGATGCATCTCTCGCTCTTCACAGGCCCTCTCAGTAGTCTTAGCTTTATTCCTAGTAACACGTGGTTCAACACCACGTCCACCATGTACTCCACCCCTAGAGGCCTTAGATGATCTACCTCTAGCCATTCTCTAATCACTATAAGATTCAAACACTAACAGGGCGATTCAAGGTAATAGCTCAGTTTATGTTGAGTATACTAAGTCCCTAATTATAGTGGCCAGTTGTGTTTAGCCACTTAGTTTACTCTTCACACCCCAAGCATTTCCTATCCTGACTACATTAGTATCTAAATCTACTATGAGCACATAATCAAATAGCACACAGACATAACTTCAATTTACTTCAAGAAAAGAAATACCTGATGGCTCATAGCTACTCGGGTTGGCATCCCTTTCTTTTAGTTCCATTCTCAATTTAAGATTAGGTTTTTGAAAATTTACCCAATTCACTTAAACTTTGGCTCTGATACCAACTTGTAAGCCCTGTTTCCGAAGAACTCACAGTTGGACTATCATAGCATTATTATATAAGACAATACATGTCACACCCCCGGGCCCAGGTAGGGTGGTACGTCACAGATTAGCAACAACTTACATGGCAGCGGAAACAAACCAATATAAGAGCTCAAAGGAAGAGAACGTCACATGGCATTTCAAGTTTTCAAAAGACACCAGGCTGGAAACGGATCCAGCCCCAAATGTTTACATGTTTCAACATAATTTAAATAGTCAGTATATCAAATTGTTAAAGTCACAAATTGGTCACACACAAACAATGCCATGTTCTTGGGATTGAGTCTAAGTCGTCCATAAGCTAAGAGTCTTCACGGGTTACCTGAAACATGCTCAAAAGAAAAGAGTGTCAACTAAAAAGTTGGTGAATTCAAGTGCTTAAAGTTTCAAAACAATAAAAGGAACTCTTAAAGTCCACAATAAAGGTTTTAGAATCAAGTGTGAAAGTTTATGAAAATCTCATTTGATCTAAAAAAACATCATTTTTAGTATCAGTCATCGTGGGGTATCACAATCAACCCTGCACTTGGTCCCAGGTTGGCATCTTCTAAACTTGTGTTTAACCGGATATTCCCGTAGGAAAGAACCAAGCCTCAGAAAAGAGAACCATTCCTGCTAGGATGGTTCACCATAGTATCTTATTCAAAACCTGTTACATGCCACAAACGACCCCTCAGGATCTCAGTGGGGTACCTCCCTGTAGTGGGAGCCACTATGTGTGGGGGATTCCCCAAATAGATCTATTCACATAAAGCAAGCGGTTCACAAAAGAATTAATGATCATGACAAAAGTATCAGCATGTATCCAAAAAGTCCCACATACAAGCATCAAATAAAGCACAATATGAAAGTTTCAGTTTAAAAGAGCATGCATCATCCCCAAAACCAAAGTAAAAAGGGGAACATGAGAACTCACCTTAGATATCAAGCAAAAAGAAATTCTTCGCGTGCCAGGAATATCTCATGTGACATCCGTCACTTTCAGGTCCGTCAATTGACTCGAAACTCGTTAATTCTTTCCGTGCATTTACTATTGTGCATAATTTATTCATTTTTATCGAATCTGTTCGTATACCCGTTTCATGTCAACCCTAATATTACCACAAGACGTTTTTGACTAATATTATATAATAGACAATTAACAAAACTAAGTATTTTTAGTTTAGTTAATACTAATATTATGATTATTAGCCCTATTACTAATATTATTATTAATAATATTATTAATATTATTAATATTACTAAGCTTGTTATTATTATTATAATTAAAGTCCAGGGTTTAAAGTGTAATTAACTAAACTTGAGGGAATAATTAATTAAAAGTTGTGGACTAAGTTGCAAATAATAAAAAATATATATATACAATCGTAACCATCGGCCAAACCCCCCCTTCGACCCAACGCTACTGCGGTCACCTTGCACCACCGTTTCTCCGCCGTTCTTCCACCGTTCCGCCACCGTACGCCACCGTTAGCCGCCGTCGGCTGCCGTCGCACCACCGTTTAGCCGTTTCGCAGGTATCCGGACGTTCGAACCTCGTTTTATTCCGTTTCGTTATGTTTCGTTTCGGTTTTCGTCTCGGTTTGAATCAGTTCGTTTTGGGTTGTTTCGTAAGCCTTCGTATGTGCGTATGTATGTATTTTGTGTGTATGTATATGTATATGTTGTATATGCGTGTGTGTGTGTGTCGAGAAGAAAAAACACAGCAGCCGAAGGCTGCTGTGTGCGTGAATGTACATGTTGTATGTATGTATGTTACTGCGTATGTATGTATATTACTGTGTATGTATGAATGTTGTTGTGTATGTATGTATGTTGCTGCGTTTGTATGTATATGTGCTGCGTATGTATATATATGTGTGTGTTGCGCGGGCGGAAGGACAAACACAGCAGCCTTCGGCTGCTGTGTACGTGATGTATATGTGTGTATGTATATGCGCAGTGTGTGTGTATGTATATGTGCAGTGTGTGCAGTGTGTGTATTATATGTGTATGTATGTTTTGCACCTGTGTATGCATATATATATTTGTATGTGTTGTTATATATTTATGTATGCGAATGAATGTATATGTGTAGTGTGTGTATGTATATGTGCAGTGTGTGCAGTGTGTGTAATGTGTGTGTATGGCTGCGACAGTGTGTGTTGGCTGTGTGTATGTTGGTGTATGTATATGGCTGTGTATGTATACGGCTGTTATATGTATATGTATATATATGCCGTGCGTGTGTGTATATATGTATGAATGTGTCGATTGTGTATATATATGTAACCTGTTGTATATGTACGTATATATGTGTGTGCGCAGGTTGTGTATGTATGTATATATGGTGTGCGTTGGTATGCGACCGTGTGTATGTATGCGGATATATACGTATATGTTGGCATACGTACGAGTGTTTGTGTTTGTGGTTACGCAGTGTGTATTTGTATGTATATATATGCAGGTGTATACATATATATTGTGTAAACTCTTGTGTGTTGGAAGACATAGCAGTCACTGCTATGTTTGTATGGATTTGTATGGATTCTATGCCTACTATGTTCTCTTACTCACACACTCTCTTTTCTATTTTACATGGATACACGGTATGTTTTGTATTTTAAACCTGTGAACTCACCAACGTATGTTGACCTTTATGAGCATGTCGTTTCAGGTAATAATCATTAAGGATTGCTAGGGATGCTGCCTTAGTAAAGACCTTAAGCTTTATCTTTCGAGCTGGATGTTTTCTTTTATTGCAATTGACATTTGACTGTGTTATACATTTGGTTACACTATCCCGAGTTGTGGGACTTATACTTAGTTGTTTTGTTTTGTATGACTATGTTTGTCGTGGAACTGACTAACCATGACACAAGTCTCCAATTGTGTCCGGTGACGTCATGACACGTTGGCCTTTATCATTTAATGCAATCTCTATTAATTTAACAATGTGTTATGACGATCCCGTCTGTTACATCCTCGTGTTTCCGCTATAAGCGGGGGTGTGACAGATTGGTATCAGAGCCATTGGTTATAGAGAATTAGGTGGATTATTCGACCTAGACTATAACCTAAGTACCCACATGTAGTATGCATCATAGGATTAAGTGTGTACTGCTATACATGTTAAAGTTTTATGTGTATTATCTGTTGTGCTATGTTGCCTGCCTTCTGTGTTATGTGTGATTTTCCTATTTAGAGAACTTTGGTCATTGTCTTACCTGTGTGTGCTTTGAGAAAGCATTAGGTAAGGATTTCCTCCCGTTATACGCTTGATTGTTATTTGGATTGGATTGATAAGTGCGGGTCTAGGGATTCTTTTATAGGACTTTGGGCGTTAAGCCAACCTTTATTATATGTGTCTGCTGGTGTTGGCTATGTTGTACGAGGTCTTATTTACAACTTATGAGTTGAATACTGGGAGTTGGACATGCTAGCTTAGTTGACAACAACAGAAAAGGGCCATGGCATATTCGGGTTAGATGGAAAATTACGGGATCTCAAACTATACTAAATGGACTTGTTTGACCTTCCATTACCTAAGGGAATGCTTTCCCAATCGATTCCTCTGTACAACTTCGGTAACTTAACCTTCGGTTAGTGATCATATCCTTGATTCTCCAATCATAGATAACACTCTGTACTTAACAAGACATGTTAACTCTGGTGGGAGGAGCTAGTAGTGACCATGCAATGCAAATTACCATTACAAGTGCACACGTAATTGCAATTTGCAGTGCATGCAACATCTGGCAAACCTTTTCATGAGATAACAGTCATAGTTAGTACGAAACTTCTTTTTTTTATACATGGGACATTGGAGTTCATGTTCTTATTATAATCAATGGTGTAGAAACACCTATATCCTTTATCCTTCCACAAGTACAAATTGATCTAGAACCTTCATGGGAAACATACCTTGACATTTAGCTCAGTATCTATAGGACGTTGAAATCACTTTTGTTTCTATGATCATGGAAATTGACTACATGTTCAAGATGTACTTGGCCTTTAAAGAATTGCAGTAGAGAGGTGAGACTCTTTGTACCTATATTGCTTTGTTCGGACGGATCCTAAGACTTGGGGCATTCGGCATTTGGATGTTCTAGCATTAGGCTTGATGGAATAAGTGGATGTCATATAACCAGTTTAAGCATCGTTCTTGGTATATCGTTGTGTGGTGGGAACACTGCGGGGAACCCTATATATAAACATCTTCAGTATACTATGGATGTGCTTGAACTGGGCTATGTGATGATCCTACCAATTTAGAGTTGGACATGGTGGAACTAATAACGTGGAAGGAAATGGTATTGGAGGCACGATTGGTTATACATACATAGAACTCATGATGTGCAAGCCAAAGTGGGATGACGGGAAAGTTAGAGCAACACCCTGACCCATTGCATTGAGAAAATTAGAACAGATGAGGACACCAAGATCTATGCGGAGAATCAAAAGGTAAACTGTGTTGCTTGTTCATCGGTGGGCGAAGAACTAACGTAGTAGAATGCCCAAGCACTTGTTCGAGGTATGGGGATCGTAATGGCCATGATTGTGAATGAGATTAAAGGATTGGTAACCAAGGAGTACTACCCTGTGGTCCAGATGGAAATGTTAGATCTTGTGTCTTGGAATCATGCAATGGTAGGATGTGGCCATGATGCCGATACCTAAGAATTCCATAAGCTGGCAAAGCTGGTGCCATAATTAGGACACATAAATCAAAAAAAGGGTTGAGAGCCCATCAGTGGGTTGGTTCCATAGTCATGGAAGGATGGCCGTTGTTGCAACCCTAACCATTTAGAGTGAAATACTGAAGACATGTACTTTGGCCGACGAGATGGTTCGTATTAGAGCTTCGAGAGAGCTTATGAGACGAAGAAGGATGTTTGGGAATCGGGTAACTAGATGGTGTTTAAATGGACAAGAAGGACAATGTCGTGAAAGGATATTTGGCTATCATGTTGGAAATGAAGAACTGTCAGCACTTATCCAGAGTGCACCAAGTGCAATCGTCACCATCCGAGCACTGCACCTAGCTAGGAGTTGTAAGGTGGTAGTGAACCCAGTTGTGCCAATCAATGCGGTCAGATAAACAGGTGGACAATATGGGTGCTATGAGTGTGGAAGTCTAGAGCATTACCGCAGTGCATGCCCGAGATTGAACCGAGCACCGGGGCAAGCGGTCAACCAGGATCCCGGGGATAACCATCAAAATCGGGTGTTGGCAATCGCGGCGAATCCAGCACAAGGCAACAATGGAAATCCTGCTCGTGGGAGAGCATTTGTGTTGGGAGCCAACGAAGCTCGTCAGGAACCACAAGTGGTGATGGGTACGTTTATCTTGAATGATCATTATGCTACAGTATTATTTGATACGGGGGCAGATAATAGCTTCGTGTCCTCTAAATTTGTGAAAATGTTAGATGTGGCCCCCAGTTATGTGCAAACCCCTTATGTGATTGAGTTGGCTAATGGTAGTTTTATAGGAACTAAGGAAGTAATCCGAGACTGTACCTTAATATTAGATGATCATGTCTTTAGCATAAATCTTATTTCTTTTGGGCTTGGGAGCTTCGATGTAGTGGTGGGTATGGATTGGTTAATAGAGAACAAGGCTGAAATTGTCTGTAATGAAAAGATTGTACGATTTACACTACCGAGTGGTGAGACGCTCAAAGTGTACGGTGAACGGCCAGAAGTACAAAAGGGACTTATTATGAGTATGAAGGCTGAGGCAAAGAAGATCGAGGACATACCAGTGGTGCGAGATTTCCAGGAAGTCTTTCCAGAGGATCTTCCAGGATTGCCACCTATACAACAAGTGGACTTTCGAATTGATCTGGTGCCTAACGCGACGCCCGTGGCTAAGGCCCCATATCGACTGGCTCCGTCAGAAATGCAAGAGTTGTCCAGTCAGCTTCAAGAACTGCTAGATAAAGGTTTCATACGACCTAGTCATTCACCATGGGGAGCACCGGTACTTTTCGTCAAGAAGAAGGATGGATCTTTTAGAATGTGCATAGACTACAGAGAACTGAATAAACTGACGATTAAGAACCGATAACCTTTACCAAGGATAGATGATCTATTTGACCAATTACATGGGTCCAAGTACTTTTCAAAGATTGATCTCCGATCGGGGTATCATCAACTTAGAGTACATGAGGATGACGTACCGAAGACAGCATTTAGAACTCGATATGGACATTACGAGTTCCTAGTCATGCCCTTCGGGTTAACGAATGAACCAGCTGTATTTATGGATTTAATGAATCGCGTGTGTAGGCCGCATCTGGATAAATTTGTCATAGTATTTATCGATGATATTCTAATTTACTCTAAGACGGAAAAGGATCACGAATAACACTTGAGAACAAATTTTAGACCTGTTAAGGAGAGAGAAGTTATATGCCAAGTTCTCTAAGTGCGAGTTCTGGTTATGAGAGGTTAAGTTTCTTGGGCATGTGGTAAATGAGGAAGGAATTCATGTGGACCCTGGCAAGATTGAGGCTGTTAAAGATTGGGAGACACCTAAAACACCTTCGGAGATCAGACAGTTTTTGGGTTTAGCGGGCTACTACCGACGTTTTATTGCAAATTTTTCGAGGATTGCACAACCTCTTACACAATTGACTCAAAAAGATAAAAAGTTTGTTTGGGGTGTTAAGCAAGAGGAGGCCTTCCTGACCTTGAAAGACAAGTTTTGTAATGCCCCAATATTAACACTTCCGAAAGGGTTGGAGGGGTTCATGGTGTACTGCGATGCATCACATCAAGGGTTGGGATGCGTGCTCATGCAAAATGGTAAAGTAATTGCATATGCGTCATGACAACTCAAGAATCACGAGAAAAACTACACTACCCATGATCTCGAGTTGGGCGCGGTTGTTTTTGCCCTCAAAATATGGAGACACTACTTGTATGGTGCAAAGAGTGTAGTCTACACAGACCATAAGAGCCTCCAACATATTTTCGACTAGAAGGAATTGAACATGAGGCAGAGGCGATCGATGGAGTTACTCAGTGACTATGACTGCGAAATCCGGTACCACCCGCGAAAAGCTAATGTTGTGGCCGATGCCTTAAGTCGAAAAGAACGAATTAAGCCCGTACGTATTCGGGCAACAAGTATGACAGTTCATCCGTGTATAAAAACTTGTATCATCTCCGCCCAGGTACAAGTAATGAAGGAATTGAACGAAAAAGAGGAAGCACTGAGAGGGTTGGACAAACAGTTCATGAAGAAGGACGATGGTAGGCTGTACTTCATCGAAAGAATTTGTCCTTAGGAAATACGCGGGAAATGGTACTAGACGAGGCTCATAAAACAAGGTATTCGGTACATCCCGGTACAGATAAAATGTATCACGACCTTAGGGACTTGTATTGGTGGCCTGGAATGAAACGGGATATCGCGGTGTATATGAGTAGATGCTTAACAAGCTCAAAGGTTAAAGCAAAACATCAGAGACCGTCAGGTTTGTTACAACAGCCTGAAATTCCCAAATGGAAATGGGAAAATATTACTATGGACTTTATTATCAAGTTACCTAAGACCAGTAGTGGGCATGATGCGATTTGGGTTATAGTGGATTGGATGAAAAAATCTGTACATTTCTTGGCTATACGCAAGGACTACAAAATGAAAAAGTAGGCAAGGATCTACATCTGTGAGATTGTGTCTAGACATGGGGTACCCGTGTCAATCATATCCAATCGGGACGCTCGATTCACATCCCGATTTTGGCAATCCCTGCAGAAGTCACTGGGGACACGTCTTGACATGATTACTACCTATCACCCTCAAACCGATGGTCAGAGTGAACGTACGATTCAGATATTGGAAGACATGCTGAGGGCTTGCACGATTTACTTTGGTGGTAATTGGGACGCTCATCTTCCATTGGTGGAGTTTTCGTACAATAATAGTTACCATACAAGTATCGGGTGTGCACCAATTAAGGCATTATATGGGCGTAAGTGTAGGTCACCGGTGTGTTGGGTAGAGGTTGGAGAAAGCCAAATGACTGGACCCGAAATCATACAGGAGACTACCGATAAGATATTTCAGATTAAGGATAGGTTGAAGGCGGCTCAAGATCCTCAGAAAAGCTATGCTGACAATCGAAGGAAGCCATTAGAGTTCACTGTCGGGGATAACGTACTATTGAAAGTGTCGCCTTGGAAAGGCATCGTACGTTTTGGTAAAAGAAGCAAGTTAGCGCCAAGGTACGTTGGTCCGTTCAAGATCATTGAACGTATTGGTCCTGTTGCATATCGGCTTGAATTACCGCAGGAGTTAAACGGTATCCATGACACATTCCATGTTTCAAATCTCAAGAAGTGTCTTGCTGATGAGACGTTGCATATGCCACTCGAAGAAATTCAGGTGGATGAAAAACTTCAATTCGTTGAAGAACCGGTGGAAATTATGGACAGAGAGGTAAAGACGCTGAAGAGGAGTAGGATTCCGATTGTGAAGGTAAGATGGAACTCGAAGAGAGGCCCTGAATTTACCTGGGAACGAGAAGACGAAATGAGGATTAAGTATCCTCACCTATTTACGGATGACAGTGCAGTTGATAACTCTACTTGAATTTCGGGACGAAATTCTCTCAACTGGGGGATACTGTGACATCCGTCACTTTCAGGTCCGTCAATTGACTCGAAACTCGTTAATTCTTTCCGTGCATTTATTATTGTGCGTAATTTATTCATTTTTATCGAATCTGTTCGTATACCCGTTTCATGTCAACCCTAATATTACCACAAGACGTTTTTGACTAATATTATATAATTGACAATTAACAAAACTATGTATTTTTAGTTTAGTTAATACTAATATTATGATTATTAGCCCTATTACTAATATTATTATTAATAATATTATTAATATTATTAATATTACTAAGCTTGTTATTATTATTATAATTAAAGTCCAGGGTTTAAAGTGTAATTTAACTAAACTTGAGGGAATAATTAATTTAAAGTTGTGGACTAAGTTGCAAATAATAAAAAATATATATATACAATCGTAACCATCGGCCAAACCCCCCCCCCCTCGACCCAACCCTACTGCCGTCACCCTTGCACCACCGTTTCTCCGCCGTTCTTCCACCGTTCCACCACCGTACGCCGCCGTTAGCCGCCGTCGGTTGCCGTCGCACCACCGTTTAGCCGTTTCGCAGGTATCCGGTAGTTTCGAACCTCGTTTTATTCCGTTTCGTTACGTTTCGTTTCGGTTTGAATCGGTTCATTTTGGGTTGTTTCATAAGCCTTCGTATGTGCGTATGTATGTATTTTGTGCGAAAGTATATGTATATGTTGTATATGCGTGTGTGTGTGTGTCGAGACGCAAAAACACAGCAGCCGAAGGCTGCTGTGTGCGTGAATGTACATGTTGTATGTATGCATATTACTGCGTATGTATGTATATTGCTGTGTATGTATGTATGTTGCTGTGTATGTATGTATGTTGCTGCGTTTGTATGTATATGTGCTGCGTATGTATATATATGTGTGTGTTGCGCGGGCGGAAGGACAAACACAGCAGCCTTCGGCTGCTGTGTACGTGATGTATATGTGTGTATGTATATGCGCAGTGTGTGTGTATGTATATGTGCAGTGTGTGCAGTGTGTGTATTATGTGTGTATGTATGTTTTGCACCTGTGTATGCATATATATATATTTGTATGTGTTGTTATATATTTATGTATGCGAATGAATGTATATGTGCAGTGTGTGTATGTATATGTGCAGTGTGTGCAGTGTGTGCAATGTGTGTGTATGGCTGCGACAGTGTGTGTTGGCTGTGTGTATGTTGGTGTATGTATATGACTGTGTATGTATATGGCTGTTATATGTATATGTATATATATGCCGTGCGTGTGTGTATATATGTATGAATGTGTCGATTGTGTATATATATGTAACCTGTTGTATATGTACGTATATATGTGTGTGCGCAGGTTGTGTATGTATGTATATATGGTGTGCGTTGGTATGTGACCGTGTGTATGTATGCGGATATATACGTATATGTTGGCATATGTACGAGTGTTTGTGTTTGTGGTTACGCAGTGTGTATTTGTATGTATATATATGCAGGTGTATACATATATATTGTGTAAACTCTTGTGTGTTGGAAGACATAGCAGTCACTGTCGTGCAATTATAAGTTAATTTATTATTATTATTATTATTATTATTATTATTATTATTATTAATTATTCTTATTTTATTATTAATAAAAATAACCTTATAATTATTACTAACAATATAATTAGCATTATTATTACATGGTGTGTTGGTTGTATATCAAATTGTGTGCGTGTCGCGCGTTAAACCTGAACCGACCCGAAACCGACCGAGCGTACACCTTTTCTCATAGAACGTGTTTAAGTTCTAATCATAATTATTATAGGTGTTTGAACGTTCATTGCTCGCATTCTTTGAAGTGTTTGTTCTATTTATTTCATCACACTCAAGTTGAGTTTCACGGCCCCTTTTTAATATATTTTCTTGGGGGAAAAGCTTGCTCAAATGTTTTGTTCTACGCCGTGTTATAAACAATTTGTGTGTGGTTCGGACCATAGGATTTAGTCTAGAGTTCTTACAAATGTGCTATCTGTACTTGGACTGTATGTGGACTGGACTGTCATGGAGAGGTATTGTTAGTACTAACGGGCTGACACCCCATCCTTGTTGTTGGTATGCTAGCTAAGACCAACATGGCCTTGTACGAGCCCTTGGGTGAATATAATCCGGTTGTGGACATGGGCATGACTATTGATTTGTATGGATTCTATGGCTACTATGTTCTCTTACTCACACACTCTCTTTTCTGTTTTACATGGATACACGGTATGTTTTGTACATTAAACCTGTGAACTCACCAACGTATGTTGACCTTTATTAGCATGTCTTTTCAGGTAATAATCATTGAGGATTGCTAGGGATGCTGCCTTAGTAAAGACCTTAAGCTTTATCTTTCGAGCTGGATGTTTTCTTTTATTGCAATTGACATTTGACTGTGTTATACATTTGGTTACACTATCCCGAGTTGTGGGACTTATACTTAGTTGTTTTGTTTTGTATGACTATGTTTGTCGTGAAACTGACTAACCATGACACAAGTCTCCAATTGTGTCCGGTGACGTCATGACATGTTGCCCTTTATCATTTAATGCAATCTCTATTAATTTAACAATGTGTTATGACGATCCCGTCCGTTACATCCTCGTGTTTCCGCTATAAGCGGGGGTGTGACATCTCAAGTCTAGCACCCTAACATGAATATATTAAGTGATTAGCTACTACTCTAAACCTATTTAAGGAGCAACAATAGTGCCTAAGACTTAAATGGACGGTTTCGGTTTTGATTCGATTAGGGTTTGTATAAAAGTTTCCTTTTATGGAAAGTTAAGGTATCTCATACAATTAATGGTTTTTTTTACATTAATAAGTCCAGAATATATGATAATTATGCTAATAAAGTGACTAAAGTGCTCATTGGAGTCGATTAGGAAGTTTAATCAAATTTTACAGTTTAGCCCCTAAAGTTTTAGAATTGACAGTTTCTACCCTTAAGTTCGGTTTCTTGTATTAGATGGCCTTTATAACCAAAAATCAGTTTCAAGAACTTAATATAACTTCATTTTAAGAATATATACTCACATTTTCAGTTTATAGGTTCGGTTTGTAATTTACGCGTTTACCGTTGCCGGTTACGGTAAAACCGAACGGTTTAAAATGGTTATCTATGAGTTTTCACCTTTTTGAGTCTAAGACCAGTAGCTAATTTTTAAAAATCATTTTTATGAGTTTCAAATCTTTTAGATTATAAAAATCTGTCTCTAAAAGTGGAAAGGTTCGTTTTCACGTTTAAACCGTTAAAACGCGTTTTTTGTCGGGTTTGACCATTTTAAAAGCTTGTTTGACCAACCATTTTACTTTTGAGGTTATTTTATCTTTTAACCTACTGGAAGGTCATCATTTTTATAAGTTGTAACATTTAACCCATTTATCATAGATTTTTCCTTAAAAACGCCTCTCGGTTTACACCCGGTTTCACTTAAAATACATTTAAATTATCTTTTGACCAGTAAAAATTCCCATTAGCTCCAGAACACTTTATTAATCCTTAATGAACCTGGAGTTTTCTTTAAAAAGTTCATAGTCCATGTTTTCCTATTTTTAAGTCATTTTAACACGTTTTCGGGTCCCGAAAGTGACCAAAATAGGCCTAAACACATTATGTCTTTTGGTCCAGACGTCAAACCATGTTATTACACTTAATATGCACCAAAAATTACTGAAATAACAGTCCCAATACGTTGCCTAGTTGTTCTACACATCCATAGCCTTCAAATTCATAGAAAATGCCATAACCGACCATTACACTTGTGTAAATCATTTTAACTCAAGTTTATTCATTACCAAACTTCATCTAACTTAAAAATCAGGTTGTTGGGGTGTCTAAAACTCATTTTTGAGCAGGTTATAACCCTTGTCTAAGAGGGTTTTCAAGAAATGTCTAAAAGAGGTTGTTACTAGTAGAAAGAGGGATTGTTCAAGGTGTAATGCATGTTTTTACCACATGTAGGTGGTATTTAGTATTTGGGACTTTAAAAACAGGTTTTATTAGTTTTAAAACCCATTAATATGCAAGTTAGACATTTTATTTTGATGGGTTGCAAGATACACAAGTAAATGGTGCCAAAAACACCAAAAAGAGGGTTTTCAAGGGGTAAATCGGGTTCTACCCCTTAGAATGAGCATTATATCATGTGATATACCTTCAAGAACGTTGGGAAATCCTCAAGAACAAAGTGAGGGTGAGATGTTTCTGCTACAACAAGAAGAAGATAGGTTTTTAGGTGAAAAATGAAGACAAGTTTAAGAAATGGCCGAAACCGGACATAGTGAGCTTACACTTGATGTATCTCACGGTTTAGAAGGTGTAGAATGTCGTGGATGGTTGAAATCTTCTTGGATGAGGCTGGAGAATCTCGAACAAAAGCTGTAACCTCAATCTTTGCACGTTCCAAGCTTCAAAACATCACCAAAAGTTACCTTTCTTGCGGTTTTGCTGCTGGCCGATTGTTGCAAGCTTGTTGTTTGCGATTTTGGAGCTGAAAATGGAGAGGGAATGGAGAGAATTTTGAAAGAGAGGAGAGTTCTCAGCTGGTGGATTTCAGAAATGAGAGAGAGAGGATGAGAGTTTGCAAATGAATTGCATGAATGGTGAGTGGAGGGATATGGTGGTGTAGAGTGTGGAAGAAAGCTAAGATGTCCATTGGAGGACTAGGGGTGGCCGAAAATGGCCTTGTCCTCTAGTGTACATTTTAAATTTTAAATCTAATTAATTAAATTGTAGAGTAGATTTTATAAAAGGGTAGTATTTTTGGTGGTATAAGTTGTTAATTAATTGGTTTAGTCTTGCACAAGGTACAATGCTAGGTCCGAAATTTCTAATGCACACACACACTTAATTGATTCATTTGATATTCTTAATTCTAGCTAGGGTGACTAGTTAATATTCCCGGGCACAAATTTTCTAAAAGGCAAGACTTAAAGTGACTAAATTCACATAAATCACATAGAATCATGAAAATGGACCAAATAAAAATTAGTGATTCTAACATTCTTGATATAATTGAATTGTTTCCATTATTAGTACTCATAAGACGGGATATGATGCAAATAAATTGGGGTTTAGAATAGTGACCTTGGGACCGGTTGTCACAATACACATTTAATAAAGAGTTGCAGCAGAATTAAGTTAACAAAAAACCATTCATGCATATAATTAATGTTGCAAAATAATACATCATTATAAGTTAGGGTTACAAACAACCAATTAGTTGCATTATAATACAACAAAATCATTAAGCATGAACGGATTCCACACTAGCCCCGACGAGTAGCTTCCTCCGTGTGCCATCCTTAGCAACCTTACTTGCCAACTGAAAATGCATAAAAGTCAGCGTTGCGCAACGTATTTTTTGTTTTACGCGCCCGTAACTCTTCCTCAGCCAGGATGGGGCAGAATAGCAGCGCAAGTACAAGTACTAGCAAGTGTGTTCTAGTTTTAAAGTATTAAAATACCCTTCTTAACAAAACACTTTCTTTACTTTCGCACGTGAACATTCATCATACATACAACAAGGCATAGCCTTATTCATTATTCATTGTCTCACATATTCGTTCGTTTCGTACTTTTTCATTATCTTTCGTAATCGTTCGTTTCGTACTTTATCATTATCTTTCGTAATCGTTCGTTTGGTACTTTATCATTATCTTTCACTGTTTCTAGATCCTATCAAAACTTTACCCCCATCATGGCTCGAAGCCACCATTTCGGGCACATAGCCACATTATACCGTGGCCTGAAGCCACCATTTCAGGCACAAAGCCCTATTATACCGTGGCCCGAAGCCACCATTCCGGGCACAAAGCTCTATCATTTTTGGGGGAACGTGACAAGGATCCCGTTTCGTAATATGGATCAGTCACCAAGACTGATCCCCGTGTGTGTGAACCTTCATCGGTTAGCCAAAATCGCACGCTATTATACCCACAGTTGAGCTGACAACTGTCTTGAGTTGTGATCCTCCTTTCATTCTACTTGCAAGCCTTTTCTTTCATTCATTCTTTATGTTCTACTTTCATTATCATTAATCTTATCTCTTTCTTTAATGATAATACTTTACGTTTATACTCATAAACACACCACGTAAAGTCACACATCAATATATATATGGAACAAAAGAACATAACATAACCATTCATAAAATGGGCACATATAAGCTTCAGGTCAAACAAGGGTCAAAACCCTATAATTCTGATCTTCCCAAAAATCTTAGAAAAATTGTAAATGTTATAGGCGTTTCAACACTATGCAGGCGCATGAGGTCTGTTTAGGCGTTTCAGCACTATTTGGGCGCATGGACTTAACACTTAGGCATTTCAAACTAATTCTAGACATTTCTACTGTTCAGGCGCATGGGGTACACTTAGTCATTCTAAGGCTTAAAAGTGGGCGCATGGAGTACTGTTTTGGCACATCAGCCCTACTTAAACATTTTAAGTCCATTTTCCAGGCGCATGGGCCTCATTTGGGCACATGACCTCACTTGTCATTTTCTAAGGCAAATTATCTAAGCACATGGGCCCTGCTTGGGCGCATGACCACCTACTTGCATGTTTCTAAGTTGTTTTTCAACCCCAAACATCATTTTAACATGTCCTAAGCTTGTTACACTCGTTCTAAACCTCAAACAAGCATTTACAACCGTAAAACATCAACATACAAGCATGCACACATACGATTACATATACAATAGTTTAAAATCTTTTGTACATGCATTTTCAGCCCCAAAAGGTTGTAAAAACAAGTAAAAGACGGGGTCTAGAAACTCACCTATTGTAGTCTTCAAGCAAGCCTCCACCAAACTCGCTTGTACATGAGTTCAAACGCCTAAAACAAGCCAAAATAAATACCAAAACACGTATAACACTTATAAATGGGTTCTAAAGTTGAAGGCCTCTAATAACCGAACCAAAAACACAATAAAACACCTACCTATTGCAAATTTCAGCCTTTCTTCTTGGAAAACCGAGAGAGAACTTTAGTTTTCTCTTCTCTTTCCTTTTTCAGTCGAAAGCAGCAGCAACATGAACATAGCATGGGTGGCCATGCTTTTAAAAAATGAAACTTATCCTTTTTGTTCTATTTACGCAATGCCCCCTTCAACTTTGGCTCTTTTTTATTTTTCTCAATATACTTTTATTTCCTTTTCTATTATTTTTGACAAAATTTCGGGGGTTACATTAATACTCAGTGAATTTCACGGATACAGAGCAAGAAAGAAAAAGTTTGGTGGCTTCTAATCTGGCAACAGGTGCAAACACTTCATCATAGTCTATTCCTTCTTCTTAAGTGTATCCTTGTACAACCAATCTTGCCTTGTTTTTGATAACAGTACCCCTGTCATCAGTCTTGTTTCTGTATAACAATCTGGCATCGATAGGGTATTGTCATTTGGGAAGGTCTACTAGCTGCCATACTTCTTGTTTCTGAACTGGAGCAATTCTTCCTGTATTGCCTCAATCCAGTTATTGTCTTGAAGAGTCTCTTTTTTATTCTTGGGTATAGTTTGAGACAAAAAGCAAGAAAACAAACAGATGTTTACTTTACTTGACTTGCTTCTGTCACTCGCTGATCTAATCACCAATGATGCTTAACACTGGATGATCCTTATGTATCCTGGTGGTTGTAATTAAGTCACCAGGAATTGATACATCAAGGTTGGAGACATTTAGATCATCTTGGTGAGAGACACCTTCAGGTTGTGATATAGGTGAATTATGAAAGTAATCAAAGGCTTCACCAGCTTCATCTTTAGCACTAGCGACACTTTGAAGAC
Organism: Flaveria linearis; assembly: GCA_024085815.1. Classification (NCBI taxonomy): domain Eukaryota; kingdom Viridiplantae; phylum Streptophyta; class Magnoliopsida; order Asterales; family Asteraceae; genus Flaveria; species Flaveria linearis. The sequence continues at coordinate 51,954,023 of CM044010.1, read as the reverse complement.
TTTCATCATTTGCATTCACTTCAGTTTCAACTAGCACAGTAGCTGGTTCTAGATTTCTAACTTTAGTAGACGGTTCTGCTGAAGGAGTGGGTAGTGTACTAGGACCAGCCTCAGTTGAAACACTCAATTTGTACTTGTTATCTAATAGGATCTGCTTGCAATGGAACTTCCTCATCAAATTGATTAGAAGAAGAAGGAGGAATCATTAGAAAGTCATCTCTTCTCCATACCGTTCCAGAAGATCCAACTGATTGTAGGTTACCTGCATTGGTCAAGTGAAACTGTTCAAAAGATCTTGTAAAAGAGTCAATATCAGACAACCAATCTGGAACATTCATTGACTTAGGAAAGGAGTGCTCATTGAATTGAACATTTGTTGATTCATCAATAATGTTTAATCTAGGATTACACACTCTAAAAGCGGTTGAGAAATCCAATAAATGGTTTTCTATGAAAAAGGACTTGAAAAATCCAATAAATGGTTTTCTATGAAAAAGCAGTTCATAAGGTGTTCTGTTGCTTTCTATAACTATCAAAGTTTGATTTTGCAAAAAGCATGATGTGTTGACTACTTCGGCCCAAAAGGTAATTGGCAGCTTAGCATCAGCTGGCATTGTTCTTGCTGTTTCAATTAGTGTTCTGTTTCTCCTTTCAGCTACCCTATTTTGTTGAGGAGTTCTAGCTGCACTGAATTGATGAGCAATACTTTTATGTGTGCAAAATGAACTTAGATTTTTATTTTTGAATTTTGTCCAATTATCACTTTTGATTGATTTTACCTTTTAATTAAGTTGATTTTCAGTCTTAGTGATAAAATCTTTTATTATTTAGGACGCTTCTTTTTTATGAAGTAGAAAGAAGACCCATGTGAATTGAGAAAAGTCATCAATGATCACTAAACAATGTTGTTTCTTTCAAATACTCATAACATGTGTTGGTCTAAAGAGATCCATATGAAGTAACTTCAATTGAGAATTGTTTGTGTTCATAAGCTTTGGCTTATGGAAAGATTTATGTTGTTTTCCTTTAAGACATGCAGAACAATGGTCAATAAAATGAAATTCCTTTTAAGGTAAACCAATTACATGATTTCCTTTTACCAATCTATTCATCTTTTCAAGATTTGTCTGTCCCAAACGTCTATGCCAAAGCCGTGACTCATCAAATGATGCTTTAGACAAAAGACATGTTTCTTCAATTGGTTATGCATAATTAAGGTTCAAGACATAGGTGTTATTTTTACTCAGAGTCTTCAAGACAACCTATTTTTTAGAAATTTGAAATCTGGGTTTTCAGAATGTAGCAATGAGTGTTTGTGAAGTGAGTGGAATATTTATTGTCACAGATCTGAGACAAACTGAGGAGGTTGGAATTCAGTTTCTCGTAGTAGTTCACTTTGTCAAAACTTAGCAGTCCATTCGTCACAGATCCTTCCCCGGTAATTCTACCACCTTACGAGTTTCCACCGAATGCTACAGTAGTTCCTTGTATATGCTTGAATTCATGAAGGAGGGAACTGTCTCCAGTCCTGTGTTAGGAGCATCTACAATCCACATACCATAAGCTGTTGGACCTGTATGGACAACCCTAAAAGCATAAAAGAACTAGTTAGAATATGGAACCCAGGCCATAATGGTCTTGGGTTGCCCGGTTCTATCCATTACTGTACCCTCTTGATACTTTCCTCTAGGTCGTGATTTAAAGGTTGATGCTTTGATGAATTTCTGTGTAGTCCTTTTTGGTTTTATTTGTTGTACTCAACAAGTGCATTAAAATAATAATGCATAAAATGATAATGCTTGCCATAAACAAACATAATGTGTTCTAACATTCAAACAATCATTAACTAACACATTTGTATCATTAACATTCATAACATACACTAACGTAGCTTAAATTTATTTTTCAGGTTTGTAAATCAAAAGAAATTTTTTACAAGTGTCTGTAGCGGATGAAGGCAGCCCACAACGGATGACCAAGTCTATGCAGTGGATGAAGAATATATTCCAAGTGTCTAAAACGGATAAACTACTCATATAGCATGTAAGGCCCCGTTCCCAGGGCGCTCATAGTTTGTCATTCATCGCACATAAATCATACATTTATTCAAAACATCGCAGCAGAAATTACTCAAAACCATTTCATATATTAATGACAGCTTTTCCAAAATAATACAATGTAGTTAACTGTTACAAAATATTATATCTTGCATTACATCACAAAAACTTCATTGTTATACAAATGGATGCCATCCCAAAAATGCCAAGTAGCAGCCCGTGCCATCCTCAGCAACAATCACCTGCCAACTGGAAAATACATAAAAGTCAGTGTTGCTGAGTGAGTTCTAGTTTTATTAAAATATAACATACTTTAATTTCATTAAAACTCTTCTTAAATTTCATACGCGATCATGCATCATACGTACAATTAGATAACATCGTTATTATCTTCCATTATCAGTCGTTATCTTTCATCATCATATTCATACTTTCATTCCATTTCATTTACATTCTCTTTCGTATACATTCTTTTGTTTCGTATGTTTCACTATCTCTTATTTTCGTTCTCATACGTTCATATTGTACTTTTCATCATTCTATATTTTCATACTTTCCTTTCGTACATTACATCATTCTTTTACTTTCATACGGATTGATGAACAATACCCCGAACATTGAGCATGAAGCTGATATTGGGTCTGTGGTAATTAAATCACTAACATTGTGCACAAAGCTGACCCAGTCACCTAAGGCAAGTCATCTCTCCCGTTCATTCAGACCAACTGGCAATACCCCGAACATTGTGCATGAACCTGATGCTGGGCCTGTGGTAATTAACTCACGAACATTATACATGAATTTGACCAAGTCACCTAGGGCATACCACAAAGGTCTTGTCAATCTCAATGATTGACCCTGCATGCATCCTTCGGGTTATTAAAAGCACATACAGTTGAGCTATCGACAACGTGGTCGTGCACCTCCTTTCTATTTGCTTGCAAGCCATTTTTTCTTTTGTTACTTTTTACATCTCATCTTTGTTATCTTTCATTTCACTACGTTATTCTTTACGTTCTTTCATTCGTTCGTCATACTATGTAAAGTAATAACATAATACTTATCGTATATTGTTTTATAATATATATACGCTTTGAAAATCGTTAAAAGAAAACACATCATACATATATTCGTATCATACATTCATCATACATGACATATCACACCCATCACATCACACATAACATCATAAAGTCCACTTACATCACCCTCGGGAATATCCCAAGTCAAAGCCTACACTTTACATTTTTCCAAAATTCAGAAAAATATTCCAAGTCTTTAGGCGCATGGGCACTATGCAGGCGCATAGCCTTTTGGGTGCATGGGAACACTTAGGAGCATGGGAAAGGTTCTTGGCACATGGGCACTATTGGGGCGCATGGCCCAACACTTAGTTATTTTGGGCAACATTCTAGGCCCATGAGCACTATGCAGGCGCATGAGTGCCTAAGCGCATGGATACTATTTGGGTGTATGGGTTTGGGTGCATGGGGAACACTTAGGCAAACCAGGCCGTTGGGCGCATGGGCCACTATTTAGGTGCATGGGCAACCAGCTTACACTCATTAACATAATTTAGTCCCCAAAGTAACATATATCATGTTCTAAGTTTAGCGCTAACATTCTAAGCCACAGAAGCACATTCATAACATTATTATAACATCATAACCACCCACATCATACCCCACCTGCGAACACATACACATACGCATACGGGTATGAATACCCATTTTATAAAAATGTTCAAAAGGGGGTTCTAGAACTCACCTTATGCAACTTTGAGTGTGTCTTCCTTCAAAACCGTATGCAATGAGTTCAAACGCCTAGAAACCCTCCAAACACACAGACCAGAACACACACACAAACACATAAGCATATAACCGAGGCTAAAACCTAACAAGAACAATTAAAACTATTAATTCTGACCGTGAATTCAAATTCTTCTTCTTATCTCTAGAAAACACAAACACTCTGCTCTTTCTCTCTCTGAAACCAAAAGAAGTGAAATGTGCAGACAACATGGGCGGCCATGCCACCTTTATGCACCAACTTTTATACTTTTTGTCATTTTTGACACTTTTAACCCCTCATCTTGGGTTAAATTATGTTTCCTACTTTTATTTATGTTTATTCTTTCTTTCTTGTCCACTAAAAATTATCCGAGTATTACTAGTCCACCCCCTTATATAGGTTTCATCCCTGAAACCTGTTACTACACGAACAGGTGTGGGTAATGTTGTCTCATCTCCTCTTCAGTCTCCCACGTAGACTCGGATCCCTTGCTATGTTTGCACTGTATTCGCACCAAGGGAACCACCTTATTCCTTAACATTTTTTCTTTATGACCAATGATCACCACTGGTTGCTCCACATAGTTGAGCCGTTCATCAACTTCAATGTCCTCCAGTGGTGCAACCATATCCTCATCAGCTAAACACTTCTGCAGATAAGATACATGGAATGTTGGGTGAATTCCACTTAACTCATCTGGTAGTTCCACCCTATAGGCCACCTCTCCTACTCGTGCGATGATTCGGAAAGGTCCTATATATCTCGGGCTCAACTTGCCCTGCTTCCTAAACCGAATGATGCCCATTCAAGGTGAGTCTTTCAACATAACCTTGTCACCCACCTGGAACTCAATCGTTCTACACTGTTTATCGGCATACGACTTTTGCCTATCTTTGGTTGCCTTCATAAAAGCTTTGATCTTTTCTAGTTTTTCAGTCATAGCCTCGATCACCTCGACACTTTCCAACTCCTTCTAACAAGTGTCACCCCAACAAGCGGGTGTCCTACATCTTCTACCGTATAGCATCTCATAAGGGGGCATACCAATACTGGCATGGTAACTGTTGTTGTATGAGAATTCAGCTAACGGTAAGTGGTCATCACAACTTCCTCCAAAATCGATCACACATGCTTGGAGCAAATCCTCGAGTGTCTGGATCATCTGCTCAGACTGACCATCCATCAGTGGATGATAAGTCACGCTGATGTGTAGCCTCGTCCCCATCGCATCGTGGAATCTCTTCCAAAACTTAGATGTAAACCGAATGTCACGATCAGATACGATAGACACCAGCACACCGTGACGAGCTACAATCTCATTTATGAACAGATCCACCAATCTTTCAGATGAGTATGTTTCGCGAATCGGTAGGAAGTGAGCACTCTTCGTCAAACGATCAACAATCACCCATATGGCATCATACCCTCTCGGGGTATGTGGTAACTTCGTAATAAAGTCCATGGTGATATGTTCCCACTTCCACTTGGGTATATCCAAAGGTTGGATTTTCCCGTACAGCTTCTGATGCTCCGCCTTTACTTGTAAGCAAGTAAGGCACTTACTCACATACTCCGCTACATCACGGTTCATACCCGGCCACCAATAACCCTTCTTCATGTCTTGATACATTTTAGTAGCACCAGGATGAATGGAGCACCGAGTCTTGTGAGCTTCATCCACGATCTTTCCACGTAAGTCCCCATAATAAGGAATCCACATTCTTCCGAATTGGGTTCTAACACCAAGAGTGTTCTCACCCAATTTCGCGACTAGACCTTTTATCCTTTCGGATTTAAGATGATCTTCTTTCAAATACTCGTCTTGAAATTCCTTGACATGCATCATCACATTAGAGGTCATAATCAACTGATATACTTTTACCTGAATCGGCACGGGCCTCTCCTTTTGGCTAAGGGCGTCCGCCACCATGTTGGCCTTGCCCGGATGGTAGTGGAACTTGTAATCATAATTCTTTATGAGCTCCGACCATTGCCTCTACCTCATGTTCAAATCTTTCTGCTCGAAGAAGTACTTTAAGCTCTTGTGGTCAGTGAAGATTGTGCACTTCGTCCCGTGTAAGTAGTGCCGCCAAATCATCAAGGCAAAAACCACAGCTGCTAGCTCGAAGTCATGAGTAGGATAGTTACCCTCATGAACTGTCAACTGTCAGCCTGCATAGGCTATAACCTTCCCTCGTTGCATCAACACGCAACCCAACCCTGAGTAAGAAGTAGCCGAATAGACTATCAAGTCCTCGCTTCCTTCGGGTAATGATAAAACAGGGGCTTGAGTTAACCTCATCTATAAGTCTTCAAAAGCCTTCTCTTGATCTTGACCCCATACAAACTTCACATCCTTACGGGTCAGCTTAGTCAACGGAGAAGCTATCTTGGAGAAGTCTTGGATGAATCTTCGATAATATCCCGCCAACCCCAAGAAACTACGGATCTCTAATGGCGTCTTCGGAGACTTCCATTGCATCACTGCCTCCACCTTTGCCGGGCCTACCATAATCCCATCGGGATTTACCAAGTGACCCAAGAACTGAACTTCACGCAACCAAAACGCCCAATTGGAGAAATTAGCATACAGCTTCTCCTTTCTCCATGTCTCCAACACTTCCCGAATGTGATCGGCATGCTCTTCCTCGCTCCTCGAGTAAATCAGGATATCATCGATAAATACAATCACTGATTTATCTAAAATCGACCGACACACTCGATTCATCAAGTCCATAAACGCAGCTGGCGCGTTGGTTAAACCAAAAGACATAACGAGAAACTCGTAGTGCCCGTAACGCATGCGAAAAGCGGTTTTAGGAATATCCTGCTATTTCACCTTCAAGTGATGGTAGCCAAATCGAAGGGTTATCCTCGAAAACCAACTGGCCCCTTGAAGTTGATCAAACAAGTCATCAGTCCTTGGTAATGGATACCAATTCTTCACCGTCGGCTTGTTCAACTCATGGTAGTCGATACACATCCTCATGCTACCATCCTTCCTCTTTACGAACAAGACCGAAGCACCCTAAAGAGAGATACTTAGTCTAATGAACCCTTTATGAAGCAACTCCTGCAGTTTCTCCATCAATTCCTTCATCTCTGTCGGAGACAACCGATACGGTGCCTTAGTTACAGGCTGAGCACCGGGTATTAAGTCAATCTGAAACTCGATCTCGTGGTCCGGTGGCACGCCTGATAAATCTTCTGGAAACACATCCGGAAAGTCACACGCCACCGGTACATCGGTCAATTATGGTGTTTACATGTTCTCATCCTTTACGTAGGCCAGATAGGCACTACAACCTCGTCTCATGCATTTTCCCGCCATCGCCATCGAAATCACGTTCGGAATCGTCGTAACTTGATCACCGTATATCGTCACCGAACTCCCGTCAGGCGCTGTCAATCTAATCATCTTCTTGCGACACATAATGTTCACCTCGTAGTCCGCTAACCAATCCATTCCTAGGACTACATCGAATCCGTCTAAGGTCATCACGAATAGTCTAGCGGGGAACTTATGACCTTCTAGTTCTATGTCACAACCCTCAATCAAGTCAAAAATCCTTGTAGACTTACCTATGGCAGTTTCTACACCGAAGGGCTCATCAATACACCTACCCCTAATGGGCAGCTTAGCAAAAAAGGCAGCAGAAATAAAACTTCTACTAGCACTTGAATCAAATAGGACAGAAGCAAGAGTTTGGTTTACTAGAAACGTACCTGACACAACATCAGGGTCCGTCCTAGCCTCCTCCCTGGTCATTGGGAATGCCCTGGCGCTTGCCCTTTGCTTATCAGTTCCAATCTTCTTCCCTGCTCCAGAACTCTCTGCCCTTGACTTCTTCCACTCCCTGCTCAGGTGGCCTAATTCACCATAGTTGTAGCACCTCGCTACCCTTTAATCTCTAGAGATGTGGCTGGGCTTCCCGCACTTGAAACAAACATTTATCGCCAACCTGCACTCACCAGTGTGCTCCTTCCCACACTTACCACACTTCTTCGTTCCCGAGCCTGTTGCAACCACCCGTCGATCATCCACCCTCGCTTTCTTGTTATTTGGGGCAAAGCCGCCATGCCTAAACCGTTTCCTGTTCCTGTTCCGGTCATCACCACTAGTCTTCTTCCCCTAAACCACCATTACCTCCCTCTCATCATACAATCTTCCAGCCAAATCAACCACCGACCTAAATGTACTCGGTCGGGCGGTGTTCATGTGCCTACGGATATCCGCCGGTAAGCCCTGAATGTATCTTTTGATCTTCCGTGATACGGGCGTCACCTGATCCGGCACCAACCGTGCCTTTTCGTTGAACTTGGAGGTGTACTGTTGATGTGTCATGGTTCCCGCCTCCAGCTACAGGAACTCTCTCTCCACCTTGTCCAACTCCCGATGAGGACGAAACTCCTCAATCACCAACTTCTTCAGCTCACTCCACCTCATCCTACCAATTGCTCTGCTACCCTCGGGCTGGACAATATTGTCCCACCAGCATAAGGCCGAGTCCACAAATGAGTGAGTGGCAAACTTCACCTTCTGTTCTTCTCTGCACTCGCTGATGTCGAGCACTACTTCCATCACTCTTACCCATCGATGTGCAGCAGGAGCGGTGCCATTGCCATCAAAATTTGGGGGCTTGCATCTTTGAAATGCCCCATAGTTACAGCCTCGTGCTGCCTCCGGCACAGGCTCTTCTTCCTCCTCCACATCAGTAGGGACAACCGTCTCAGTCTTCGGTTGCTCTCTCCCTCCCGAGGACCTGTTCCTCTCCTTCCTTTCTCCTTCTCTTACAGCATTTATTACCTCAGCCACTACAGATGGTAAGATTGTCTGCATCACTTGGTGAACCTCCTCCACCATAGCCTCCTTCACCGAGGCCCTCAAATTGGCACTCTCATCACCACCCTCCGGATGAGGGATCTCAGGCTCCTCATGAGCCACTTCTACAGCACTGGGCCTTCCCCTTGTGACCCATGGTCCAGCACCACATCCACCATGACCTCCACCTCGAGAAACCTTCAAAGATCTACCTCCAGTCATCCTCTAACACACTATAAGATTCAAACACCAACACGGTCATTCAAGGTAATAGGTCAGTCTATGTCAAGTATAGTAAGTCCCTAATTATAGTGTCCAGTTGTAATTAGCCATTTACTTTACTCTTCATACCCCAAGCATTTTCTATCCTAACTACATCAGTATCTAAATCTACTAAGGGCAAACAGATCAAATAACATGTGCACACAATACCGGTTAACATTAAAGAAAATACCTGATGGCACGTAGCTACTCGGACTGGAATCCCTTCCCTTTGTCCCATTCTCAATTTAAGTTTAGGTTTCTTTTGAAAATATTTACCCATTTCACTTAAACTTTGGCTCTCATACCAACTTGTAAGGCCCCGTTCTCGGGGCGCTCACAGTTGGTCATTCATCGCACATAAATCATACATTTATTCAAAACATCGTAGCGAAAATTACTCAAAACCATTTCATATATTAATGACAGCTTTTGCAAAATAATACAATGTAGTTAACTGTTATCAAATATCATATTTTGCATTACATAACAAAAACGTCATTGTTATACAAATGGATGCCATCCCAAAAATGCCAAGTAGTTGCCCCGTGCCATCCTCAGCAACAATCACCTGCCAACTGGAAAATACATAAATGTCAGTGTTGCTGAATGAGTTCTAGTTTTATTAAAATATAACATACTTTACTTTCGTTAAAACCGTTCTTAAATTTCATACGAGATCATGCATCATACGTACAAATAGATAATATCGTTATTATCTTCCATCATCAGTCGTTATCTTTCATCATCATATTCATACTTTTATTTCATTTCATTTACATTCTCTTTCATATACATTCTTTTGTTTCGTACGATTCACTATCTCTTATTTTCGTTCTCATATGTTTGTATCGTATTTTTCATCAGTCTATACTTTCGTACTTTCTTTTCATACATTACGTCATTCTTTTACTTTCATACGGATTGATGACCAATATAACGAACATTGTGCACGAAGCTGATGTTGGGTCTGTGGTAATTAAATCACGAACATTGTGCGCAAAGCTAACCCAGTCACCTAGGGCAAGTCGTCTATCCTTTTCATTCAGATCAGTTGGCAATACCCCGAACATTATGCACAAAGCTGATGCTGGCCTGTGGTAATTAACTCACGAATATTGTGCATGAAGTTGACCTAGTCACCTATGGCATTCCATAAAGGTCTTGTCAAACTCAATGATTGACCCTGAATGCATCCCTCAGGTTATTAAAACCACACACAATTGAGCTAACGACAACATGGTCGTGCACCTCCTTTCTATTTGCTTGCAAGCCATTCTTTCTTTTGTAACATTTTAGTTCTCATCTTTGTTATCTTTCATTTCACTATGTTATACTTTACGTTCTTTCATTCGTTCATCATACTACGTAAAGTAATAACATAATACTTATCGTATATTGTTTTATAATATATATACGGTTTGAAAATCATTAAAAGAAAACACATCATACATATATTTGTATCATCCATTCATCATACATGACATATCACACCTATCACATCACACATAACATCAAAAGTCCACTTACATCACCCCCGGGAACATCCCAAGTCAAAGCCTACACTTTACATTTTTCCAAAATTCAGAAAAATATTCTAAGTCTTTAGGCGCATGGGCACTATGCAGGCGCATGGCCTTCTGGGCGCATGGGAACACTTAGGTGCATGGGAAAGGTTCTGGGTGCATGGGCACTATTGGGGCGCATGGCCCAACAGTCATTTCGGGCAACATTCTAGGCGCATGGGCACTATGCAGGCGTATGAGTGCCTAGGCGCATGGATACTATTTGGGCGTATGGGTTTGGGCGCATGGGGAACACTTAGGCTATCCTGATCGTTGGGCGCATGGGCCACTATTTAGGCGCATGGGAAACCAACTTACACTAATCAACATAATTTAGTCCTTAAACTAACATATATCATGTTCTAAGTTTAGCACTAACATTCTAAGCCACAGAAGCACATTCATAACATGATTATAACATCCTAACCACCCACATCATAGCCCACCTACGAACACATACACATACAATTATGGGTATGAATACCCGTTTTATAAAAATGTTCATACATGTATATCCAGCCCCAAAATCAGCTAAAACATGTAAAAAGGGGGGGTTCTAAAACTCACCTTATGCAACTTTGAGTGTGTCTTCCTTCAAACCCGTATGCAATGAATTCAAACACATAGAAACCCTCCAAACACACACACCAGAACACATACACAAACACATAAGCATATAACCGACGCTAAAACCCAACAAGAACACTTAAAACAACGAATTCTTACCTTGATTTCGAATTCTTCTTCTTCTTCTCTCTAGAAAACCTGAAATCTCTGCTCTTTCTCTCTCTAAAACCAAAAGAAGTGAAATGTGCGGACAACATGGGCGGCCATGCCACCTTTATGCACCAACTTTTTTACTTTTTGTCATTTTTGACACTTTTAACCCCTCAACATGGGTTAAATTATGTTTCTACTTTTATTCACGTTTATTCTTTCTTTCTTGTCCATTAAAAATTATCCGGGTCTTACACAGCGGATGAACAATGTCCACAGCTGATGAATAGTCCACAGTAGATGTTCAATCCATAATGGATGAACATTCATAGTGGACAACTAACATGACAACCACACAAGTGTTCACAGCGGACAGCATCCAAGACACAACGGATAACTTATTCAACTTCCACAGCGGACGACTACATCCACATTAGATATATTATCATCCACAACAAATGACTTAGACTTAGTATTTTATGTAATGTTCGTTTATATAAGGGTAGTTTAGTAATTGTAAATAGCTTTTTGTATAGGCTATAAATGGCATTCTTCCCTAATCCTTTGTAAGCTTTTTGAACAATCAATCAAACAAGCAGTTATTATCATCTAAGGATTCAATCACTAGCAATCACACACACACACAATTACACACTGATATCATAACATTGATCATGGGTTTTCTCACCATGATTAATGTTTGTTGAAGTAGAGATAACAAACTGTTGTTGTATCCGTTGAGAGTATAACAAAGATCCTTGGAGAAATCATCATCCTTATCAACAATAACATCATCATTCTTATATGTTGATGTTTGTCTTTGATTAGTGAACATTTTATTTCATCAGGTGGTATCAGAGTCTTGGCTTAAATCAAACACTGATTTTCGATCCTCTCATTTAACAAACATGATGTCCGTGGTTTATTTGCTTCATAACACACATTTTGTAAGGCCCTATTCCGGAGACCTCACAGTTCATCAATCATAGCAATAAATATAAAAACATTACTTAATTCTTAAAACAATACAACGAAATTAATCATCAGAAGCCATCCATTCATTAATAAAAACTGTTGCTAAGCCATACACCTATAACTGTTATCAGTTACAAAAGACCATTTGATTATATTACAAAACAACAATATTATTAATCATAAACGGATGCTAGTATTGCCCCGACGAGTAGCCTCCCCGTATGCCATCCTTAGCAAAATTACCCGCCAACTAAAAATGCATAAAAGTCTACGTTGCTTTGTGAGTTCTAGTTTTTAGACACTAAGTTACCTTGTAAGATTTGTATATGAAAATACCCTTTTAAAATAATGTACATTTCTTTCGCACGCGATCACGTATCATACTTACATTTAGATAATATTCATTATTTTATTGTTATCCTTCTCAATCTTTCATTATTATCTTTCACTTTCTGTCGGACCAATGTGCAATACCCCAAACATTATGCATGAAGCTGATGCTGAGCCTGAGGTCTATAAATGGACCTCGAACGTGTGCACAAAGCTGACCCAGTCACCTAGCGTATGCTACAGAGGTCTCATCAATCACAGTGATTGACCCAGTGTACATCCTTCGGGTTAGCTAAACCGTACACAGTTGAGCTTACGACAACATGGTCGTGCACCTCCATTAAATTTTCTTGCAAGTATTTCATTCGTTCATTATGTTCCACTTTTCGTAATATTATTCTTTCACTTGATTAATAATAATACTTTACAAGCATAAACACACCACGTAAAGTCACATAATAATATAATAATAGAGAACATGTTGGACCGAAAGAACCAATGAGCCAGATCAGAAAAACCTTTGAGTCCCACAGACATCACAACAACTGTTGAAGACTTCATTAGCTGATGATGACAACAACTGAAGACTTCATCAGCTAAAGTACAAAGACTGAAGACATCAGCTGATGTACAAAGTCTGAAGACATCAGCTGAAGTACAAAGATTGAAGACATCAGCTGATGTACAAAGTCTGAAGACATCAGCTGAAGTACAAAGACTGAAGACAACAACTGAAGACATCAGCTGAAGACATCAGCTGCTGACAACAACTGAAGTTCAAGTCTGAAGTTCAAGTACTGAAGACTTCAGAGGTTGTCACAACAGCTGAAGAAGTATTCTTCAGTTGTTGTGATGGTTTTCTTTTTCAGTAGTTTCCTTTCAGTTGTTTCCTTTTAGTATTTTCTTATCAGTACTTTTCTTTTATGTTTCAGTACTTTGTAAAACGTCTGAAGAGCATGTTCTTCAGACGTTGTAGTTTCAGTAGTTTCTTTTCCGTAGTTGTAATAGTTTACACTTGTCTTTTGTAAGAAGATGTCAGCTGTTAGACATCTTCAGTAGTTTAGTCTACTTTCAATAGTTTGTTGTAATAACGGTTAGATGTCACTATCAAGTGACATCAGCTGACGCCATCTTTCCTATAAAAGGAAAGATGACCTAATTGTAAATGTGCTGAAGTGTGTGTTGAATGAAAATATACCTTTTGGCAGAAATTCTCTCTCTCTCTCTCTCTCTCTATAACCATACTGTTTCATTGATATATCTTGTGTGTTCTTGCTATAATTTGTTCTAATTCATACGCTATTCCGCTGCAAATCAAATCTAGTTGATCAAACTAGATGTTTAGATCCTTTCAAATGGTATCAGAGCTGGTTAATCGTTGATCGATTTAACAATTGATCATTGAAACGGCTCCTCAGACATCTACGTTTGATCGAATTAGCAAATTTGCATGAATCGGTTATAGAAATTGAGTTTCTGTTGCTTCTGGTCATTCAATTTGAGGTTCTATGTGGTTTTGAGCTAGATTTACTGAAATTACTTTGAATTTACCTGAATTTGTGAAATGGCGACACCAACCAATGATCCTCATAATACTGGCTCATCAACAAAGCCTCTGATGCTTGTTAGGAGTGAGTATAGCATATGGAAACGTCGTATGCTCCATCACTTGTCTATCAACAGCGCAGGTTGTTGGAAATCTGTGGTGCATGGACCATACAAGCCTATGGTGAGTACTCCGGAAAAAAATGAGAGGGTTCCGAAGAAACCGGATCAGTATTCGGATGAAGATCTACAGATGTTCGAAATTGATGCTAAAGCCCATGGAATTCTGGCCATGGCACTGCCTAATGAAATCTATTCTGGGCTTAGGCATCATGAAATTGCTCATGACCTCTGGGTTGCTTTGAAAGAACAATTTGTAGGAACCGATGAGGTCTTAGCCAATACTAGGGAAATCCTTGCCCAACAATATCAGACATTCTCTCATAGGAAGGGTGAGTCTCTGACTCAACAGTTTGAGCGATTTTCTTGTTTGATTTCTGAGCTGAAAATGGTCAAACAAGAATATAAAAACAGCCAGATGAACAACCGCTTCCTCAGATCCCTGCCTGAGAGATGGGACACATACACTATTGTCCTATGCTCTAGTGCAAATCTGAGCACTCTATCTCTCACCCAACTTCATGGAAAACTGCTGACATTTGAAAGAGAGATAGAACAGAAAAGGAAGTTGTCCTTATCTGGAAAGCTCACTGATGACTTTGTATCAGGCAATACTGCACTGATAGGTTAGGAGTCAGAGTATGCTGCATCAGAAAGTGCCTATGATGAGCATATTGATTTCTCTACTAATGTAGAACATGCTTTTGTTATTGTGGATGGTAGTTCAGGTGGCAGGAGTGATAACTGGTGCTTTTTGATGGAAGATTTGAAGGGCATTCCAGATGATGATCTGGAAGAGATGGATATTTTGAGCCAAATGGCAATGATCAATATCAGATCTCAAAAGTTCTACAAAAGAACTGGGAGGAAATTTCCTGGTCTCTCTGGCAAAACCAAAGTTGGTTTTGACAAGAGCAAGTTGAGGTGTCACAAGTGCCATAGGCTTGGACACTTTGCTAGAGAGTGTAGATCATCTGGATCTAACTCATCTGCACCCTTTGTGACCTTCCCAAGCAATAGCTCACAAAACAAAGGGCAACATTCCACTAGTTCTGGTCATCCTGAACAAGCTCAGTCATCACCTGCTTATTTTGTCCCTCAAGCTTCTATGCCATATCCTTACCCCTGCTTCTACATGCCTCAGACAAGTCAGGTTCAACCACCCATTGCTCAACAACCACATGCCCTTCCTGAGCCTCAACCATCACACTCTCATCAACAATCTCAACCTCAACAAGACAGCTTTTTCACCGCAGGAGTTGTTCACTGGAGCAGTTTACCAGATGATATGTCTGGTCATGAACAACTGTTTCCTGGTGCTGGTCAACATGGTGGTGACAATCCCTTTGGAAACCTTGCTCTCATGGCCCTGGAGTCTACTGATGGTTCAACTTCAAATGCTCCAACATCACAGGTATCTTCAGAGGCCAAAGCCAAGTTATGTTCTGAATCATGCATAGCCATATTTGCATCTATTAGAGAAGCAAATGTAGCTTTAATTAATAAAAATCTTGAGCTAGAGCAAATGTCCTTTCTCCTTCGCGGTCGAACAACAACAAAAAGTGTGCAAGGCATGGGCGACCACTCTCTTAAAAGTGAAACTTTTAACTTTTGTGTACTATTTACACAATGCCCCCTTCGACGTTAGCTCCTTTTTACATAATCATCTTTTGAATTTTTGAAAAAGTTACTTATTGTTCCAAAAAAGTTAAGTCTTTAAAACAAATCAATTATTTTTAAGGTTTTGACCTTTTGACCGGATAAATTAAAAACAAAGTTTTGACTATTTGACTGATTTGACATTCTCAAACAGCATATTCCATTAAGTTAACTAAGAATTAACAGTGACATTTCCTAGGACATTAATTAATTTAAGTTAATTAATTTCTTTTATCCGTTAATCAATTAAAAGTAACATAATTAACAAACAGATCCTAGTGACTTTAGGATAAACAAATTTAGCATTGTTCTAAATATTCAAAACAATTAACTTAAACTGTTAAGTTAAAATTTAACAAACATGTTTGATGAACTTTCAGCAACAAACAGTGGTCTTAAACCACCAAGACTGAAAACAAAGCGGATTTCAAACAATGGAAGATCATGTTCTGAAACTGGATTATCTTCTAAGACCCGGAGCTATGGACATCCATAACCGAGGGACCATACATTCCAGTGAATCCTGGTCCAGATCACAACACACAAAAACCAGTAAGCTTGAAAAGCGTAGCTGGAGACGAACTCAAGAAAGTAAAAATAGACATGAAAGCATACAGTATTTTGGCAATGACTTTGCAAATTTGAAATCTTGACAAGGGTTGAGAATTTCAAAACAGCACATGAACGTTAGAAGGTACTTCACACCATGTGTGAAGAAAGTGAGGAGATAAGGGAAATCAAAAAGGAAAAATTAAGGACCCAATATGAAACCTTCCACCATGTTCAGGGAGAATCAATTCCATAACAGCTTCACAAATTTATTCATCTTGTAAATGAGATGATTGTTTATGGTATCAAATACAAATCTATTGAAATCAACAAAAAGATTTTGCATACATTACAAGAGAGCTGGACTCAGTCAGTGTCCCTAATGAAAGCAACATTGGATCTTGAAGCATTATCTTTAGATGCTCTAGTGGCTAAGGTGGAATCACTATAACTGGATGAAAGATCCAGAAATAACAACGCAATGAGACATGTGGAATCATACAAGTGTAAGGAACTTCAACAAACAGACAGTGCCTTCTTGACATACACTGGAGAAGATGAAGATGAAAAATTCCTAGATACCTGTGAAACTTCATTCTTTTCTGCTCATGAATCAACCAACAACAAACAGGATTCCAAGAAAACTGGTGTTCATGCTTCTCATGAAACACCACCACAAAGCAAACAAAATCAACACCATCGTGCTTCAAGCTCAAGCAAGTAACAACAACCAAAGTCTCAAAACATACAAAAAATTGATAAACCCATGGATGCTCTCACAATTATTCTACAATGTGAAGAGCAGAAGGCAGCTTATGCAGCTTTCTCCATAAGTTTTGAAGCTTACCTAGGTGCTAACCTCACACCATCATAGGTCATTCAACAAGACTTGGATGAATTACCACCAAACATGGTTAAAGAAATGGATCTTAAGTGGTCTATGACAATGATTGCCTATAGATCAAAAAGGTTTCTACAATGAAACAGAGGGTTGAGCAAGGATAAGAAAACAAAGATTGGTTTTGACAAAACCAAGGTGAGATGCTACAATTGTCAACTGTATAGACATTTTTCAAGAGAATGCCATAAACCAAGAGTTGGCAGAACAACAATCAAACACAAACATCAAGAAACTACCATTCAAACAGACAAATCCCACCTCTAATCAGTATCACTGCTGCACCAACCCCACCTCAAATCACATAATACAACCCAAATCAACACTCCAAATCATCAGCCATGATCTTTAAAAAGGATGGTGAGTGTGACTGGACCATGTATGAAGCTAAAATTCAATCTCCAGATCATGCCCTCATAGAAGACATTGAAGATAAAATTTTTGAAATCCCGAAAGAAGTAAAGGATAACCGTTGCACACAAGATGTATAAATGAAGTAAATAGCTATAGAGAACATGCAGACACACTTTCAAAGAAAGTAATTGAAACAAACATTTTAAATGAAAGTCTTCAAATGGAACAAAAAAATATGGACTCAAAATTCTTTCATTACAAAATAATTTAGACAAGTTGATGTCTGAAAAATTAACACTTACAGCTCAAGTAGAGCAACTCTCTGTATCTTTGACTGAGTCAAAGACATTGCAAACTAAAACTGAAGTGAAACTTCAGAAGTTTCAGGTAAGCAACAAGAAGTTTGAAGAACTTCTTTCATAACAAAGGGCTTTTAAACACCCTTCAGGTTTAGGATATAATAAAGTTAATCCATCATACAATGATAATTATATTCCTTTACTTGATTCCATGACTAACAAATAGAGTGAGTCTCTTGACCCTCATGACAGAACAGATGATTCAAAACCATCATCATCATCATCATCAAAGTCATCATTAACGGCAAAAACACCTTTGATAAAATTTGTTAAAAGTCAAGCATCACCAAAAATTAAATCAACAAATTTTTATCAAGGAGAAAACAATGAATTAATAGACATCTGATGAAGATGATGTTAACTTATTAGATGATGTTGGGTTTTACCAAGATTATCAAAGTCCATATAAGCTAATTTATAGGAAAAACGCAGCAGATTATGAGTTTAAAATCTTGTTAATATGCTGATTATTAAACCCATTTAACATGCAAAACCCAAAGCCCGGATCCATATACGAAATGCATACAATAAAAGCAACCATAAGATGTTTAGAAAACAACCTTTCTAGATGTTAGAAACCGAGTTTATGGAGGTGTAGATGATGAGCTTTGTGGCTGAATCTTCAAGCAAGAAAATCTCAAGAGAGTTATACCCCAAGCTACCAACAAAACCCGTTTGATGCTGGGATTTCACAACATTAATTTCCAGCTTTTAAACCCTTTAAAACAGAAAATTTCAATCCATCTTTCCTGGTTGCTGCCGAGAACAAGAGGGAGAGAAAAGATAGGAACAATGCAAATAAGACTTGAGAGATACAAGTGTGTTTGCATAGGGTTTTCTTGTAGATGTAAAAAGCATGTTTTAATCAATTGGTTGGTGCCTTTTCAGCCCCTTGGGTCGAGATTTTTGCTGCCACCAATGGGTGGTGTAGCTTCTCATATTATCCATCCAATTGATCTAATTAAAAACCCAAAATAAAATTTGTAACACTCACATTTTATTTTGCACACATAACTAACTTTTACATGACATTAATTAAAACCCAATTTAATTAATTTGTAAAACATTACATGCCATGTTATCATTTTATTTTATAAATGTTAATTAATCATTAAATAACAATTATAAAGTAATCTCTCAAAATAAATAAACCCATGTTATTTATTAATTTCTTAAGTGCATCTAATTTAGAAAACCACTTTTCTAAATGTTCTTGGTGTTGTTATTTATTTAACTGATCAAATCAATAAATAAATATTGTAGGTGTTTGTCTAGCCTGTTATTGGGTATGACCCGACTTGGATCATATCACACTAGCCACATCAATTTAATATGTATCTTAGGCATATCGAATCCTACAATCTCCCACTTGCACAAGATTCATAGAAGATTGATGCAAGCAGCAAATGACGCCTAGCAACGGGTTGCTACCCCTAATGTATATGACTAAGTGCCATTCAATAACATCATCCCTTTCAAGTACCTTACTTGAATATGATTTATGTGAATCAATCATCTATCCTTTTGTTGCAGATGTCATGTTAAATCCCAGAGACACAGAATTGTCATTCTCCGATGATTTAATTTAACAGGCCTTAGACATCTAACTCTCAACGAATAAGAGGAACGAATTCCATCTTGACTACATACGTCTCTCACAATCACCTTATATCATACCTGAACTTAGCCTTATGTACTGCCCATCTTCCAGAACAGCAAAGCACTAAGTCAAAGTACGACACTTGGTGAATATCAAGACCCAATATGTATCTCAGGTCTGAGGATGCAATGATATTCGCCTTTACTCAATATCTCTTATGACTAATCACAAAGATTCCATGCAGAAATAATTAAAAGCGGGTCAGTCCTATATCTATATCCCATAGATATCAATGAACCTTGGTAGCAACCTTTTGCTCTATATTCATACTTTATGAATATCAACCAATCCAAGTTCATTATATTCTTACATTCATAGTTGTTCCCACAAGTATGATCGACTACGGGCGTTTAGAATAACTTACTTATTCCCAGATTTAAACATGCTAAAATAGAAGAACAAATGAAAATTATAACCATATAATTAAGTCAAATAACATAAGTTCCACTATCCAAATACAAAATATGATCAAGTCCAATCACTAGAATATCGAAGTCCTAAGGCACAAGAATGACCATCATGCTTTGACCTATCTAGGAGCTTCGTGAATGGATCCGCAATGTTTTGACCGGTGTGAACTTCGCGAATACATGTCTTTCCCTTTTCAACTTCATCCCTTATGTAGTTGAACCTTCGTTCAATGTGCCGAGTCTTTTGATGTGCACGAGGTTCCTTGATTGGAGCAAGCGCACCCTCGTTATCACAAAAGATCTCTAGGGGGTCTTGAATGGTAGCAACGACCCCTAGATCAGCAATGAACTTCCTAAGCCACGCGGCTTCTTGAGTTGCCAATGAAGCGGCGAGGTATTCAGATTCTGTTGTAGATAGTGCCACTACATCTTGCTTTGAGCTCTTCCAAGAGATCGCTCCTCCATTCATAATGAAAACATATCCCGACTGTGATCGAGAATCATCTTGATCAGTTTGGAAACCCGCATCCGTGTAGCCTTTTACAACGAGCTCCTCCTCACCAGATCCATATATTAAGAACATATCCTTAGTATTTCTAAGGTATTTCAAAATACTCTTAACAGCCATCCAATGACTATTACCAGGATTCTGTTGATATCTACTTGTCATGCTTAGAGCACATGACACGTCTACATATCATTGCATACATAATGGATCCTATAGTAGATGCATATGGAACTCCATTCATTCTTTCTTGTTCAACCTTTGAACTAGGGCATTGAGATGAGCTCAATATAGTCCCCTTTTGAATAGGTACCAAACCATTCTTAGAATTCTCCATCTTGAACCTTTTCAAGATCTTTGCAATGTATGCACTTTGGTTTAAACCTATCAACCGTCTTGATCTATCCCTATAGATCTTTATTCCCAAAATATAGGTGGCCTCACCAAGATCCTTAATGGAAAAACAGCTTCCAAGCCAGGTTTTTACACCTTCCAAGGTTGGAATGTCATTTCCAAATAGTAGAATGTCATCGACATATAATACAAGGAAAGTAATAATGCTCCCACTAGCTTTCTTATATACACAAGCTTCATCAGCGTTTTTGATGAAGACAAATTTCTTTACTTCATCATCAAAACGGTGATTCCAACTTCTTGACGCCTGTTTCAATCCATAGATTGACTTTTTTAACTTGCATACCTTGTTAGGATGTTTTGGATTGACAAAACCTTCAGGCTGTTCCATATGGGCATCTTCCTCAAGATATCCATTAAGGAAAGCGGTTTTAACATCCATTTGCCGAATGTCATAGTCATAATATGCTGCTATGGCAAACAATATCCTGATAGACTTTAGCATTGCCACAGGCGAGAAAGTTTCATCATAATTAACCCCTTGAGTTTGAGTGAAACCTTTCGCTACAAGTCTAGCTTTATAAGTATCCAAGTTTCCATGCATATCGGTTTTCTTCTTGAAAACCCACTTACTTCCAACTATCTTGGACTTAAGAGGTGGTGTAACCAATTCCCAAACTTGGTTATCATACATGGATTGCATCTCAACATTCATGGAATCTTGCCATTTGTCAAAATCAAGTTTTAACATTGCATCATGGTATGTGTTGGTTCATCTGAACCTACCACATAGCATCCAACCATGAAAATATCATATCTCTCAGGAGGAACACTAATTCTACCAGATCTGCGAACATTTTGTGTATCTTGATCATCCATATGATCATTCTCAACATCCTCATGTTGATTGCTAGTATCAACCAATTGTGTATCATCTTGTGAATCTTGAACCACTTCAAGTTCCACTGTTCTTCCACTAGTTTCTTCCGAAAGGAACTTAGTTTCCAAGAACTCTGCCTTTTGAGCAATAAACACTTTCTGCTCTGTCAGATCATAGAAATAATATCCAATACAATCTCTAGGATATCCAATGAAGATACACTTTATGGATCAGGCTTCCAGTTTGTTTTGAGTGTATTGCTTAGGATAAGCCTCACACCCCTAAACTTTTAGATATGATAATGATGGAACCCTTCCATGCCATTCTTCAAAAGGTGTCCTTTCCACTTTCTTGGTTGAGGCCATATTTAAAATACGAGCTGCGGAGAGCAACGCGAAACCCTAAAATGATAGAGGTAATGTACTTCTAGCCATCATAGATCGAACCATATCCAATAGAGTCTGATTCCTCCTCTCAGACACACCATTATATTATGGTGTTCTAGGTGGAGTAAGTTGTGAGACAATCCCACAACTTCTAAGATACTCTTGAAATTCACTACTTAGGTATTCACCTCCTCTATCTGTATGAAGAATCTTGACCGTTTTGTTGAGTTGATTTTCTACTTCATTCTTGAAGATTTTGAACATTTCAAAAGATTCATGTTTGTGTCTTAACAAATACACATACCCATAACGACTATAGTCATCAGTAAAGGTAATGAAGTATCTTTCACCATTCCTAGTTATTGGTTTAAAAGGTCCACATACATCTGAATGTATGATCCCTAATAAATCTTTTGCCCTTTCATTAGTCCCACTAAAAGGGGCCTTTGTCGTTTTACCTTGTAAGCAAGACTCGCATACATCAAATGAATCATTCTCATTAGTTTTCAAAAGTCCATTCTTTTGAAGGTTTTGCATACGATTCTTGTTTATGTGACCAAGGCGACAATGCCAAAGATAGGAATTACTCAAATCTAATTTGAGCCTTTTGGTGGTTGCTTAGTACATTGAGCTATCATATGTTGTGTTATCATGAACCAATTCATAATACCATTACAAGGTATAGCCTTAAAAAAAACACATGATTTAAAGAAACATGAATATCATTGTCAACAAACTTGAAATCATAATCATATTGTCTTAAACGGGAAAAAGAAATAATGTTCCTAGTCAAACTAGGAGCATACAAAACATTCTTTAAAATCACTTCCAAACCACTTGGAAGCTTTAAAATGTAGTCTCCTCGGGCTTCCACGTGAACCTTTGCACCATTGCCCATAAATAGAATAATTTCCCCTTTTGAATAATGCTTACTTCTTTTGAACCCCTTCAACAAATTGCGAATATGAGTTCCACATCCGGTATCCAATACCCATGTGTTAGAAGAAATAACATTTAGCTCAACATGTATCATTAAGATTGTACCTGAGGTTTGCCCCCATCCCTCTTCGATCTCAACGCTTTGAGATAGACCGGATAATTGCGTTTCCAATGGCCTACCTCACCACACTCAAAACACGGGTCATCATGAGCAACCTTTTGCTTCTTTTCTTTTGGTTTGGGTGATTCCACTTTAGCTTTAGCCTTACCCTTCCCCTTGACGTGCCCCTTCCCTTTGGCAACACTTGCCCTAGGGTCGGGGAGGTGCCTTTTCCTATTACCTCCTTCATTGATCGTAAGGACCGGTAGAACCTTTCTACCCATGCCCGCCTCGGCCGTTTTGAGCATTGAATGAAGCTCACCAATGCTCTTGTCCCATCCATTCATGTTATAGTTCATAACAAAGCTATCAAACTTCTTGGATAGGGAGTTGAGGATCAAATCCGTTGCCAACTCGTTGGACACACGACAGTTAAGCCTTTCAAGGCAATCAATGTGGCTCTTCATATTAAGAACATAAGATGACACCGATTGGGTCTCGTCCATCCGACAGGCATGGAGTGCTCAAACCGTTTCGAAGCGCTCCACCCTTGATTGTTGTTGGAACATTTCCTTCAATTGGGTGATCATGTCATAGGCATTGTGGTTCTTAAAGTCCTTTGCCAAATCGGGGATCATACTCGCTAGCATGAGACATGAGACTTGCACAGATTCTTCGGTGTACTTGACCCACTCGGCAAAGGCCTCTACGCCATTCTCATCGGGTTGATCGGGAATGGGATCGTCTAACACATAGGACTTTTTTTCTTGCTTGAGAACGATTCTCAAGTTCCGTTACCAATCCATGAAGTTCCCATGGTTTAGACGTTCCTTTTCAAGGATTGTTCTTAGTGATAGGTTATGGACGGTCGGGATTGCGTTGCTGTTGTTAGCCATCTACAATTTTACAAAGTTCAATTTTTAGTAATTTTGATATCAAGGTATTTTAATTATTAATACCCTTTTATGTCTCATAGATAATTAATAATTAAAATCTAGAATCCAATGTTTCATTTAAATATTGGTTAGGTGACCTTTATCCCTTTATTTAAATTAACAAGGTTGTCAACGTTTTACAATTGTAATCTATTACAATTTCTAGTGTATGGGATCGGTTAAACATCTTATGGTTTGTTTGGTATGTTTATCCCATCAACACCCTTTGTACGTCATACTTCGGTGATCCTAATGCATGATTTCCAAATTAAGTCGTCCTACTTAGACACACGTGTGAATTTGCTATTATAAGTGGTTAGG
The DNA here is from genome assembly GCA_024085815.1 of Flaveria linearis. Classification (NCBI taxonomy): domain Eukaryota; kingdom Viridiplantae; phylum Streptophyta; class Magnoliopsida; order Asterales; family Asteraceae; genus Flaveria; species Flaveria linearis. The sequence continues at coordinate 51,929,531 of CM044010.1, read as the reverse complement.
TGACCTTTATCCCATAAATATGGCAAACCCACCTCAAACTCATAAGTTCCCTCCAATGTGGTTAGGTGACCTTTATCCCACATCAAGTTCCTAAATGATTCGAGTGTTGTATAAGAGGATGGTGTTTGACTTGTTTTAAAAGGGATTTGTGTTTTCAAAATTCTAGTTTGGAAAACAATTTTCATACCTTGCATTTGCATGCATTCAAATGCATGGTAGTTTGTTTGAAAACTTATTTCAATGTTCCTTTTAATAACCCATTTAATTATGAAATCAATAACCTTTGGTAAAATCCATTTTATTACTTATTGATTTCTAAGGAACCAATTTTATGCAAGTTGTTGATTTCTAGTTGTTAACTATCCAATTCCACAATAAGATAAGATGAACATAAATCAACCATGCATGCATAATAAAACAACCACAAGTTCATAACTTTAGCCAATCGATTTGGCAACACTTGTTGGCCAAAACAAGTGTGCCAAAAGGGTCTATAATAAAGGACAAACACGGCACAAGGCATTGATATGGTGTGCTCCCACTTGATCCCGCATCCTAATGCATCAAGTGTCCATTTTGTGTTGTCATCGTTTTGCTTTATTTGGGCTTTCTTTTGGGCTCCAACTTCAGCTCCTAGCTTCCTTGGGCCTCCATTCTTTGGGCTTTGGTTATTGGGCTTAAATTCAATCTTGGGCTATGAGGCCCATTTGGGCCTAAAATGGCCCAAACCAAAACCAAAATATGGTTGAACTTCTTTTACAAAATATATCCTAATACATTTTTACTAGTAAAAGAAATACAACTAATCTACTTATTATTACAAAGCAACATAAAATAATAAATAGATTACAAACACAAATAAATAAATATTACAACGCAATTGAATAATCAAACAATATCACAACACAAATACACATCCAAACACAAGGTATTGGCTAGGTTATGAACATCCATATACACATTCAAATATGCAAGTATTAGAAGTTAAAATGGTTCCCCTTTATGAACCTTAAAGTTTTCGGCCAAGGTTAAACAAACCGAAAACTTTCGGTTTTGTCCAAGCAAAACAATCAACCAACAATGTGACTTAGTGTTCTAAGATTACCACATGCATACGAGGGTGATTTAAGTGCAACGAAATGCCTTAAGAATATGGTTCGCGAAGCATCTGGCTTACCGGTAATCTCCCATTAGGCACACTTGGAGAGCGCAGTACAACGGATTCTAATATCATAAGTGTTTCTTCGTAGGAACGCCCACGAATTTGATCAATTACTCTTCGCTTAAAGTATAATCTTGAAAAAACAAAAGGGCAACCAACAGCCCTAAAGGCTTTGGCCATATGGTGAAACACACCACAAAGCCTTGAAATTGTATGATCTATACGTGTATGCATTCGTATAAGTGGCTCTTGATGCCATTGTTGGGTTTTAACAAGATTATCAAAGTCCATATAAGCTAATTTATAGGAAAAACACAGCGGATTATGAGTTTAAAATCTTGTTAATATGCTGATTATTAAACCCATTTAACATGCAAAACCCAAACTCCGGATCCATATACGAAATGCATACAATAAAAGCGACCATAAGATGTTTAGAAAACAACCGTTCTAGCTGTTAGAAACCGAGTTTATGGAGGTGTAGGTGATGAGCTTTATGGCTGAATCTTCAAGCAAGAAAACCTCAAGAGAGTTATACCCCAAGCTACCAACAAAACCCCTTTGATGCTAGGATTTCACAACACTAATTTCCAGCTTTTAAACCCTTTAAAACTGAAAATTTCAGTCCTTCTTTCCTGGTTGCTGCCGAGAAAAGAGGGAGAGAAAAGAGAGGAACAATCAAATAAGACTTGAGAGATACAAGTGTGTTTGCATGGGGTTTTCTTGTAGATGTAAAAAGCATGTTTTAATCAATTGGTTGGTGCCTTTTCAGCCCCCTTGGGCCGAGATTTTTTCTGCCACCATTGGGTGGTGTAGCTTCTCATATTATCCATCCAATTGATTTAATTAAAACCCTAAAATAAAATTTTTAACACTAACATTTTGTTTTGTACACACAACTAACTTTAGCATGACATTAATTAAAACCCAATTTAATTAATTTGTAACACATTACATGCCATGTTATCATTTTATTTTATAAATATTAATTAACCATTAAATAACAATTATAAAGTAATCTGTTAAAATAAATAAACTCATGTTATTTATTAATTTCTTAAGTGCATCTAATTTAGAAAACCATTTTTCTAAATGTTCTTGGTGTTGTTATTTATTTAACTGATCAAATCAATAAATAAATATTGCAGGTGTTTGTCTAGCCTGTTATTGGGTATGACCCGACTTGGATCATATCACACTAGCCACAACAATTTAATATGTATCTTGGGCATATCGAATCCTACAGATGATGAGTCAATTCAACCAATTGCTAAAACTCACAAAGTTTCAAGTGTGGTTGATGTACCAACCAAACTGACAAAGCAGACTCAAGGGTTTGATATCTGCTCAGGTGGAAGAAAAACTGGAACTAGCATTGTCTCTTCTAAACAAACAAATAATAGGAAAGGCAAAGCTCTAATTCTTAATAAACATACAACGGTAACTTTTGATATTCCTTTAAAATCAAATTTAAAGTCAAAAGTTACAAACAAACAAGGAAATGTAAATTTACCATACTATGAGTGGTGTGATCAGTACACTCACAGCACTAACAAATGGAAGTATGGTAAATATTGCAAGTACTATCACATGAACAATCGCAGTACTGAATCTTGCCATTTTCATAATTATTGTTCAATTTGTAAAAGAAACAATCATAGCACTGCTAACTGTTTCTTCAATAAGAAAAACAAAAAGCAAAACATACAACCTAAAGTTGATAAACCAACTGAGAAACAAATAGTTGTTCCTAATAAGAACAAATTAGGAGTACCAAGACAAACTCCTCATCAAAAGGTTGTCTTAGACAATGACAAAACATTCTATGACGCCTTTAAACAATCACACATGAGACACAAGTCTCAAAACAGAAAAAAAAACAGACATTAGCATACATAGGAGAAGAGCTCAAAGAACTTCTCTTGACAGAGCTAAATTTAATCAAAGGAAATCTAGTGTACCTAGAACTCCTAAACCATCAGACAATGTCACTTTAGAAGAAATTTGCATTATGGGAAAAGACAGAAAACCCAAGACCATCTTGGCTTGGGTTGCACCATCTAACTTGTTACGACCGGGTACGGGCTGGTACTACCCGAATCTACGTGAAACCAGATCAAATAGTGCGGAATCCTATTTGATTAGCGATCCAATCAGGGAGAACGTTAATCTGATCAAACTAACGATTAGAAAACATTAAGAATTGATTAGCAATGATCGGAAGCGCTCTATGAAGTTGGAAGGGACGAACTGGATGTTTTGGGATGGCTAGGGTTGTGAATTCTCAAAGCGTTCTGTTTTTCCACAAATTAAGTGGTATTTATAGGTTTGGAGTCTTCAATCGTGCGACTGAACCAACAGCATGGTTCAGTCGTGCGACTGAAGCATGCGGTTGATCCATTCGTACAACTGAAAGTCCAGTCGTGCGACTGAGTCAAACTCATGTCACAATCGTGCGACTAATCCAGTCTCCTGGTTCAGTCGTGCGACTAGTCCGTTAGTATGAAATGTTCATGCGTATGGTCCATTAGAATGGTCCATTCGCATGAGAACATCATACAATAAACAATCAACCACATATTGTAAGCATACAATATGTGTTATCATACAAACCTATATAGTTAGTTCAATATTCGCATGAGAACTTCATACAAACCTATATAGTTAGTTCAATATGTGTTATCATACAATAGACAATGAAACATTAAACATTATAAGCATCAACCACATATTGTATTTCATATATACACATTCGATAACACATATTCATTCAATCAAGAGTCTTTCATTACAAATAGCAAACGATTATATCAGTGTAACAAAATGAAAGTCATTTACATTTAAGCACACTAGAACTAGAACTAGGTACATCTGTACCAACAAACTCCCCCTTGGACCTAGTTCTACCTATTCTTGACTTCCTTTGTAAACTCTGCATGTCTCTTAACTCTTTCTTCCTTTGAAACCCCAGCATGAATATCAAGTACGAAGCGTAAGCTTATAACATGTTAAAACTAAAGTGCTTGCATGTTATCCTGCGTATCAAAAATAGTGGCCACTTGTACAACGTATATATATATCAGCTGTTGACAAGTTCGTGAGCCACATTGGGTCAAACACCCTTATTGTCTCTAACGTCCCCTCTCGATCCAAAACAATGACGGCTTCTCCAGTACACCAGTCATAATGCCACCATTTAAAATGGGGTGTAAATTCTTATGGCATCTCCCTCAAAGGTATACATGACATCGTACACGGAGGTCGCCATTTCAAGACAACTGTCGGCTAGCTAGTTATGGGATTAACTCCAGACCTTCGGATATACCTCGTCGGTTATTGAGGTCTGAAGTTAACCCACCTGGTATAATATTCTTTTCTCAACACAGCCTCAAACCAGCCTGACATCTTCTTTGGATCGGCATATAGTAACTTTAGGCGTGCCAGCTGGTTGAGCTCAAAACCAGGAAGAGTCTTTAGATCATGTGGAAATCTAAAATACTCTATTCCATTCTCCCTCTTCACTGCATACACACTCAGATCCTCAAAGTATGCCCACGCTATGATCTTGCCTGACACCTTTAGATGCTTCTTTACTTTGTAGAGCTTGGTGTAGGTACTTGGCTTTGGTGCAGTGCGCTGGGCTCAGATCTCCGCAAAACAAGCCGCCCATTTAGCCTTTTGATGTCCACATCGGAGTCCAAGGCTTGGGCTTAGCTTGTTGATGTTCCTGCTTCCTTTTCCATCTGATTCAGCTTCTCCAATGTATCACTGCCGAGAGTACTTCCCAAGTTGGAAACCACATTTCCCTCTCGGTCAGTGTAATATGGATAATGCTGGGGGCTGTGTTGTCCTCAATCTCTATTTCATCCACATCGTTTAGCTCATCATCACTAGCCATATCAAAGGTAGGAGTGTCCTTGACAATCTCGGCTGAATCAATCTCATCCGGATTCAGCCGGAACATCTCAGCAAGTTGCTCATCAGTAAGGTCATGATTTATTTCTCCATCTTCAGGAGTATAACTCATAGATCTCCTGACAATCCCTTGCAAATCAAGTATCATAGTCAACTAAGACTTGATTTGCTGAAGGGGAGCAACATCATATTCATCTTGCTGAGATGTTTGATCTGCTTGAATTAAACATATAAACACATCAATAGTTAGTAAGTAATCAAGATAATCTAACATTGAATAACGATATATAAACATTAATTACATAACATTAATACATGCTTTTAAGTACAAAAGTTTTATAAAACATAGACATCTAAGCTTTACTTTTGTCTTGAATCAAGTCAGGGTCTTCTGCAGTTGGGGATGTAGGTGGAGCAGATGATGATGCTCCTTGGTCTTGTCTTTTCTTCGTTCATCGCTCTTGACTAGGAGCAGAGGCAGATGCAGCTGCATCGCCTTCTTCTTCATCATCATCATCCTGCCTCCCTCTTGCTTCTCCATCACCACTCACATCATCATCATCACTGTCATCATCTTCACCATCATCATCATCATTGTCTCCTTCTCCAATCTTAAGAAGCTCAACTTTAGATCCTTTAAGTTTGAGCATGACCATCTTATTCGCAGCATCCAACTCCTCCAACTTATTACCTGATTCCTCCTTATGATCTTGGGGTTGGACAATCTGCTGGGCTTGTTATGAGATCTGCTGAGCTTGGGTAGCATTAAGCTCCATAAGCTGTCTTATCTGAGCAGTCTTCTCCACATCAGCAGCAAACAGCTTCAGCACCATCTGGTTTAGTGCTGCCAGCTGTTCCTCTACCCTAATGGAGGGTAGAGAAGATCTTGTAGGGAAACTGGGGTGTGAGGATGGTCCGGCTTCATGGCTGGAGGTGGTAGGGGTGGCTGTGGTGAATATGGGTGGCGGTGAATGAATGGGTGGAGAAGTATGGGGTGTAGCAGTGGAAGGTGGAGATGTGATAGTAGTAGTGGGTGGTGTGGTAGTGGTGGTGGTGGTGTAGTGGTGGTGGTGGTGGCTGTAGTGGTAGAGGTGGTGGCTGTAGTGGTAGAGGTGGTGGTAAGTAGTGTAAATCTTGGCCTCTTCCGCTTCTTCCCATAGGGCTGAGCCATTCTCTTTTTCCGTGTCCCCTTTGACACGGAGGTTCCACCTTGGCTACTGGGCTGGTATGGCGTGTATGATGGATCAGAAGTAGCCTCCATAGACTCGCCCTGGCGTCCACCAACTGCCCTAATGCCTCTCTCAGTGGCCATGACCCAGCTTCCCACCGTTCGTACCTGTGGCTCTTCGTCTGACACCACCTCCTCATCAGGGTTAAAATCCTGATGGAACCCAACAGTCTCAGTACCACCTTGGGTAGATGGTGGAGATGTAACATCAGTAGCAGTGGCCCTAGTTTGAGAGGGGCTGGTATCTCCACCATCACCACTGTCATCATCATCGGAGTCATCAGCCGGGAGTATAAGCTGCTCTGTGTCTGAATCACTATCATCATGGCGCCACTTTCACCTAGCTGGCGCCACATACTCCTCCCGAGCCAGATGCCCGAACAATCTCCTTATCGGGGGCTTCACCTGCTTGCCCCGGTACACCTTCATCCGTCCGAGGGTGGTGTCGTCCATCACCTCTAGAACCACGGCGTCGTCATTCTCCTTTGGAAGCGAAGGGAGCTTCTGATCTATAATCATCTGCATAAAGCGCGGGTACATGCAGAAGCTCTCTTTGCCCTTCGCCTCAATGTTCTCCACCAGATAGGTAAAAATCATCCTCGAGAAGCTGAATGGGTGATTCAGCACCAACGCCACGTAGGCGTTCTGCATCTTATCCAAAAGCTCGTTGAAGCCTCCCCTCCGTGAGGCAATGCATCTCAACAGTACGTGGGCTAAGTACTTGAATTGGGGGCACTGGTTGCTCTTGTTAAGCACACCTGCTTTGATGTCCCCTAAGTACTTAGCCCTCAGAAAACATCCACGAACAGTAAGGGGATGTAGTCGTGAGGACCTGTCCACTACAGCGCTTTCTCTGAAAGATGGAACTCCGGATACGATGGGGCTCGGAGGACCTGTCCACTACAGCGCTTTCTCTGAAAGCCTGCTGAACCGATCTGTATGGTGTACACGGCATCAAGATAGCTCTGAAGATCATCGATTTCCATAGAAAAGTGATGATACCAGAGAACTCAGCTGCGTTGCGTGATGACAGATCAAGATGAGCACAAATGTTATGCTTTGTGCTTATCGTCCAACGACTCGCCATCTGTGACACAAAAAATAAATGTTAGTACGTGTCAATGAGTAACAGTTTGATTCAATGAACTTGAAACTTTTGTTCAGTCGTGCGAATGAACTGTGCGACTGAGATCTAGTCATGCAAATAGACTGTGCCACTGAGATCTAGTCATGCGATTGAGCTCATACTTATGACTGAGTCATGCGACTGGGCTTAGACGTTTGTTCTCTCATGCGTTTACCTCATTCGTGCGACTGAACTCATATGCATGGTCCAGTCGTGCGATTGAGCAATTCGTCCACCTCAATCGTGTGATTGAGCCATTCGCATAGCTCAGTCGTGCGATTGAAGTTCATCAGGGTGTCCATTCGCATGACAGACTGTTTGTCCATTCAAATTCAAATTTTGAGCAAAACATGATGTTAGACGTTGTGGCTTGGCTCATTAGGTTTGCAAATGTCCGACTAAAACCCTAATAACTTTTATTTGATCAAGAAACTTAGTTTTAATGGATTATTTCTCCAACTAAGTCTCGATTCCTTTTAGATCTTAAGTTCGATCATTTGGTCGTGGATTTACTGATTTTGAGATTGAACATCGTCGCGCAATACCTATAGAATCAGTACAAATCTTTCGTAAACGTCAAACAAGGTAAAAATTGATCAAACGAAATTTTGGCAGAGCGAGGTTAGGTCGTGCTTGTGAATGGGCGATTGGAGTGAATGAACAACTGCGACCGACTCCCCCTCTATTTATACTAGGGCTTCCTCCAGTCCTGCGATTGAACCTAGTCGCGTACTTGATTCGTGCGACTGGCCCTATTCGGTCACCTCCAATCGTGCGATTGAGGGTCATTCGTGCGACTGTCACAATCGGTCACCACCAATCATGCGATTGAGGTTCATTCGTGAGACTGTCACAGTCAGTCACGTCCAATCGTGCGATTGGGTTCCTACATATGGCCCAATCGTATGACTGGTCCATACTCATGGTCTAGTCGTGCGAATGGCTCACACTTATATTTTTGACTTTAGGACCATTTGACACTAGCCCCTTTTAACAGTTGATAAAACATTTTGAGCATTCGATCATCTCAGACATGATCCATATATCCACCTGATCACCTCAGACATGATCCATTTATCCACACGATCACCTCAGACGTGATCCACTTATCTGCCCGATCACCTCAGACGTGATCCATTTACCCACCCAATCACCTCAGACGTGATCCATTTATCCACCCGATCACCTCAGACGTGATCCATTTATCCACCCGATAACCTCAAACGTGATCCTTTTACTTTTTCAAACACAAGAGATTCAAGATTTACGTTAAGTTCATTTTGTGACATTCATAGAGATGAATCTCATAGCACAGTCCGACATTGACACACTATACATAAAACTTGAAAAACTAGAAAACTAAACTAAGTAACAAAATAAACATGTTTTTGTGATTTTGTTAGGGTAGGGTTTAAAAACACTTTGACAATCATTTTTAAATGATTCTCCCCCTGAGCAGAACAACCTATTAGCATTAACGTCATTTCTAAGACAGATTCATATGGAATCAGACAGGCATAAACGTAGTTTCTTGGAACTTTTGTTGATATATTGAAAAGAAAACTACATATTTACAGATCACAGTTTCTCATTCATCTAAGACTTCTAAGTGCCAACTGGAAATCATGCTTGGTCTGTTATGTAACACACATTGATTTTGAACATCAGGTGATGCAGTCACGATGATTATCGGTATCCTTGTCCCTTTAAGTCCATACATAGATTTTTGACACACATCAGTGATAATTAAGTGGACCAGACCAACAAGTGTTTGTGCTTCCCACTAGTATATGGTAATCAATCATCCTCAGGAGACTTCTTGAGCGGTCCGGTGGTTAAGATGATTTTGTTTCTAAGAGCTTTCAAAGAGATGCAAAGCCTCATGTCAGTGCCATCGAATAGCAGAGAGGCGTAAACAACAGTGAATTCTTAGAACGGATAGGTTATGCTAAGTCTCAGGTCAGTGCCATCGCACAACAGGGAGGCGCAAGACCTATCTTCTTCTTAGAGCAATATACTATAATATACATTTCAGCAGTGACTTTTGTCATCTTTCGCTCTGTTTTTTGGGTCTTTGCACATATTTGTGGCATTCAATTGCTCCTCCCCCCTTATTAGAAATTGATTGATTGTGCAAACCAGGGATACCATGGGAACCCACAACTTGTTGATAGATTCAGATTTAAGTGATTCACCAATGATGTCTACTAGTCTTTGTGTTGAACCTCCTGACACATCGTATAATGGACTAGCACCTCCCTAGATCTACTTTCTCTGTGTAATTACAGTAACAGATAAGCGTACTATCATTTTTCGAATATGTTAGACTTAGAACTGTCAGACTTACGATTTTCTGTGATTTAAATTAAACATTGCAAAAATAGAAAATCTTTTTGCTGTTCTAAGTAGCATGACGCCTGTGAACTATCACTTTCCAAGGTGTTGAATCATTTTCTTAAATTTGTTGTTGTTGCCTTTTGGGCTTATCTGCTCTTCCCCCTTTTTTTAAGTAAATAAATACTGAAACAAAACTAATCTCCCCCTAAAATACTAAAACCGAAAGCAAGAAATAAACAGAAACAGTAAAAACAAAATTAAAAACTAGACACGGTCGGACTTAGCACTTGATTTCTATGGAATGACATCTTCTTTCTTTTTCACGCCATTGACCTCCAACAGATAGAAAAATCTGGGTTTATCAAACGGTATAGTGTAGAGGACGGCGCGCTGAAAATCCATGTTTATTTTAGTCACATCAATTAACTGTTTTTCATGGCAGTTGCGTATGAAATGATACTTTATGCCGATGTGTTTTGTTTTAAGGTGTTGAACAGGATTTTTAGTTACAGCTATGGCAACAGAATTATCAACAAAGATAGGGGTATTAGAAAATCACAAACTGTAGTCCCACATTTGCTGTTGAATCCAAATGATCTGAGAGCAACAACCTGCAGCAGCAATGTATTCAGCTTCACATGTTGACAAGGCAACAGATGTTTGCTTCTTGCATTGCCAGGTGACTAATCGCTTTCCAAAGAACTGACACCCCGCTGATGTAAACTTGTAATTCACTTTGCATCCACCATAGTCTGAGTCACTATACGCTGTTAGCTCAAAGTCATCATCATGAGGATACCACAACCCCAGTGTTGGAGTACCCTTCAGATAACGAAAAATCCTCTTCACCCAAATCAAATGGTTTACTTTTGGTTTGGCTTGATATCTAGAGCAGAGACACGTGGTGTACATGATATCCGGACGGGAGGCAGTGAGGTACATGAGAGATCTGATCATCCCACAATCCATGGTAGCAACCACCAAATCACCATTCTCATCTGGTGCTACGTCGTGATTCGTAGCAAGCGGGGTACCGGAAGCTGTGACGTTTTCCATATCAAATCTGCTAAGAATGTCTCCAACATACTTAGTTTGATGCAAAAAGATACCGATACATGTCTGATCCACCTGTAAACCTAGGAACAACTTCATTTCTCCCATGGCACTCATTTTGAACTCTGCCTTCATCACAGATTCAAATTCTTTACATAAATCTTTGTTTCGGGAACTGAAGATTATGTCATCCACATAAATCTGCACCATTAGTAAATCTCCATCTTTCTTCTTGATAAACAACGTGCAGTCAATCACACCCCTGTGAAAACCATGCTTAAGTAGGTGGGTGGAGAGCTTCTCATACCAAGCTCGAGGGGCTTGGTGTAGCCCATACAGAGCCTTGTCCAGCCTGTAGACTCTGTCCCGATGGTAAGGATCCTCAAATCCTTTAGGTTGACTGACGTATACCTCTTCACGGATTTCCCCATGAAGGAATTCACTTTTAACATCCAGCTGATAGACTTTGATCTTCATGTAGGATGCATAGGCCAGAAAGATGAGAATAGCTTCCATCCTTGCCATAGGTGCAAACACTTCGTCGTAGTCGGCTCCCTTGACTTGTCTGAAGCCTTGAATGACAAATCTTGCCTTGTTTCTGATGATAACACCTTGGTCGTCCTTCTTGCAGCGTAGCACCCATTTGGTGCCTATTACTTCCACTCCTTTGGGCCTATCAACGAGTGTCCACACTCCAAGCTTCTTGAACTGTAGCAGCTCTTCCTGTATAGCGTTGACCAAGGCCTCATCCTTCAGGGCATCACTTACGTGTTTGGGCTCGACTTGAGAAACAAAACATTTGATAGCCCCATCATTCACGTAGCCCTTTTGCATAATCGCAGCATAATTAGCAGAGTATAGCTGATTTCTCGTCTGCACACTGGAGTGAAGATCCCCAATGATAGTCTCCGGGGGATGATTCACACTAATCCTAGTCACAGGTGTCGTAGGAACGACGACTTCAATATCTAGATTTGTGATGGCAGGTTCAATATCCGGATTCCCTGATACATTCTCAGCATCTGTTGGGCTTCCATCTTGATTAATGGTATGCTTATTGCTTGTCTCAACTGCTTCTTCATCTTCTAATGAATCATCACTCTCGTCTGGAGCAGTTGTTGATGATCCCGAAACACCACTAGTTGGTGCTATATTGCTGATATCCAGATTCGGTGTATTCAAGACATCGAACATCATCTGAGCAGTAATCTCGTCATCTGAACATGTTGGAGGAAGGTTGAATGATTTGAAAAAGCCATCGTAATCGAAGAATGACGACGGACCTTTTCTAGCAGGGGGTGGTGTATCTTTGCACATCTAAGTTGCACCACCCTTCTACCTGACCTGTCGAGTTGTTATAAACCCATTTTTCTGGGATGTTGTATCCTAGAAAGATCCCCTAATCCACTTTCTCACTGAACTTTCCCTCCGGAGTTTTCTTCAGTAACATACATGGAGCTCCGAATGGTTCCAGATACTCCAGGTTCGGTTTGCGCTTCTAAAGTAACTCATAGAAAGTCTTCCCATGCCGCTTGACTACCAACACGTGATTACGCGTGTAAAACGCATTTGCAACCGCTTCATTCCAGAACTATACGAGCAGCTTTGAATCTGCCAACATAGTCCTTGCAGTCTCGGTCAAGCTCCTATTCTTGCATTCAGCAACCCCATTCATCTGTGGCATGTATGCAGAGAAGAACTGATGAACAATTCCCTTTTCTTTAAAGAAAGCATCCATCCACTGATTCTTGAATTCAGTTCCATTGTCTGAACGAACCTTCCTCACCTTCAGATTCTAAAGGGACTCCAGTGTTGTGACGAGCACTTTGAATGATTCAAATGTTTTTGACTTAGCTTTCAGAAACATCACCCAGGAGAATCATGAGTAGTCATCTGTGACTACCAAGTAGTACCAGTCTCCAGCGATACTCTTCGTGCTGACAGGACCAAACAGATCCATATGTAGAAGCTCTAGGGGCATCTCAATAGAGTTAACATGCTTAGACTTGTGAGACTTCCTGGTCTGCTTTCCCTTCTTGCACGAGACACAAAAATTGGGATGTTGGAAGTTCTTGACAGAAACTCCCTTAACTAAGCTGTTTTGAATCAGATGATTCATCTTCCTGGGATTTATATGTCCCATTTTCCTGTGCCATGAGATGGACTCCTTCTCCGTTGCTTTTGACAAAAAGCACTAAGCAGTGGACTCAGTAGTAGAAGCATTTGACATATCCAAGACGTACAAATCGTTGTACCTTGAAGCTGACATTAGTACCTGCTCCTCAGGGATATCCATTTCCTTCTTCATAATGTAACACTTCCTATTGTCAAACATAACCTTAATGCCCTTGTCACATATCTAGGAAACTGAAAGTAAATTGTTTTCTAACTGCTGAACAAAATTTACCTTATCAAACTTTACCTTTCCATTACCTACTATACCTACTTCTCCTTGTGCAGTAATGTAGCCTCCTCTGTTTCTAGCGAACGAAACATGTCCCCCTTTAATTTGTTTGACGTTGAAAAGGAGAGACTGATTTCCTGTCATGTGCTTGGATGCTCCGCTATCTACAATCCATGTGTTGGTAGAAGCACTGTAACGGACAACCTGCACAAAATAGAAAATAATTAGTTAAGGAGGGGGACCCAAGCTTTTACTGGCTTGGGTTTCCCAGAGGCATCACACATCACAAACTCCACCCACTGACCATTTGGAGTTTGAGGAGCAGCATTCTTCTTCTGATCACCACTATCAGACACATCAGATGATTTAGCTTTCCACAGACCAGCCTTGTGTAAAGCATGTTTGTGGTAAACCGATGATTGATTAATAGTTTGAACTTTAGGCTTATTTTCAAAAATCAGTTTTACTTTAGGCATCACAGACTTGCCGGTGGCTTGTCTGTGTTATCTGTGGTGTTGGGGAGGAGTGTTAGACCTTGCAGGTGTTTTAGACCTTGGTTTTGTAAATTAGGTTTAACATCTGGATCTAGTTTGATTTTACACCTAGGTGTCTGATAGTGAGGATAGTGTGAAGAAATGTGTGCTCTTTGTCCACAAGTATAGCATGATCTCCTCTCAACAGGACTAGGAGATCTCTTGTGGGGTGGGGAGTACACTTCAGGCAAGGTCTTTTTGGTCTCAACTTTTGGTTTTTCACCTTTTTTGACAAATTTGATTTGTTTAACTTTATTAATACTTTGTCTTTTCAAATGGTTGAGATCTTGCTTAACTGCTTTAGACTGAGTAGGTTTTGAAGTCTTTGGTTGTGTAACAACAGATTGTGAACCCAACCCAAGAGGTATGTTATCATCCTCTTCCACCCAGTCCTCAATGATGACTTTATTCTTTGTGCCCGATGTTGAAGCCTTCTGATCAGCAACCGGAGATGTAGGTTTAACTGCAGTGTCCGGATCACAGACCAAAGGAGTAGTCACCACATGGTCCTTAATGGGGTTATTGTTAACAGGTCTCTGTTTGGTGTTTAGAAGGATCTCATGTGGTGGGGGCACAACTTTATAACCCAACCCTTCCCCATTGTTTCTTTCTTTAACCATGTTTTGCAAGATGTGAGAGGAACTAGCTAAACTATGTAGTTTTTGCTTTAAGGACTCATTTTCAACTTGTAAAACAGCTCTTTTCTTTTTAGTTTCCTCAATTGTCTTTATGTAAAACTTTATGTCATTTTCTCTTTATAACTTCTCTCATTTTGTTTTAACACCCGATTAGCCTCAGTGCATAGTTTTAAGTCTTTTACCAAATTGTCATTATGATCTAACAATCTAGCAAATTTTAAATCTATGCTTTCTCAAAATTTATTACAATCAACACAAGTATGTTTATCAAAGAGAGCTTCTTTCCATTCTACCTGCGCAGATGTAGAGGTGCCGGCCATGAAAGCAGCCTGGGGTTCTTGGTGTGTTGTAGATCCTGCATTCAGCTCATCCTCCACCAGGTGATCAACCACAGCCATAGTCTCATTCACATCAGCAGTATCAAACTCAGCCGAGTTCTCCCCCTCACTCGCTGAGTCGTCGTTCAGATCATCAACCAATGCAATGATAGCTTTACCATAGATAAGAAACGGAAGGACCAGTCTTGTCCTTCATCACCCTGTGCTACCATGGCTTTGGAGTAATGGCTGGTTGATGTTACCTTTTTGTCCTTATCCTTCCTGTTGGTTGAAGAAAATGGGTTGCCATTTCCTGTCTTCTTAGGATTGACACACTCTCTTGAAATGGCCCTTCTCACCACTGAAACAGGTGACTTTTGACTTGTCAAATCCAAAAGTTGTATCCTTTGTAGCCACCAGGTTCTGTCCCGTTTTCTTAACAAAATTCTTTGCTCTACGCACAGCACTAGCGAGAGCCCACATAATATCCATCCGCTCTAGCTCAGTTTCATCCACTTTCTCATAATCTTCATCGGCCAAGTGACAGTTACCAATCTTCCCTGCTACTAACGCATCATACGAATGGACCACAACAGCAAGTAAATCCATATGCTCCTTAGCAACTTCCACAGTTACGTTGCTCAGATTCTCTGTCGTTAACCTTGTTGGTTGAGCGTTTGCAGAAATGCATTGAACACTTGAAACACACCCGTCTCACAACCTGAAGATGCACTTTGAACATTTGCAAATGTGTTAGACATGAAAGCAATCTGCAAGGGTGCACTTGAAGATGCAGTAGTAGGAGCCACATTGTAGAGTGATGAATTCTGAGTGTAGGATCCCCTTTTGGACTTGTACTTCTGTCGTAGCTCTTCCACTCTCAGTTTCAGAATAAAATCATTTATATCCAACGTCTCAAGCACATCATTCTGTCTTAAAGTGGAAACGAATGAATCCCACTTATCAGGTAAACCATCAGCCAGACTTGACACCTTATCTTCCATAGACGTTTTAACTCCATGAGCGTGCAGTTCACTCATCAAATGATAGAAGCGATCGATAATGTCATCCAGACTCTCATTTCCGATAGACGATAAGTTAAAAAATTCCTTCTTTAAAGCTTTAGCCTTTAAAGACTTTAGCGTGGCTTTCCTTCATACCGCTTCTGTAGAGCCTCCCATAACTTCTTGCACTACTTATGCACTGAGAACTGATGAAAAATATCTTTTGTGATAGACTGTGTCAACAATGCATAGGCCTTCTTCTCAGCATTGTACGCAACCTTTTGCGTCTTATTCAAACCACTTAGAGTCAGTGGAACACCGTCAGCTCCAACTGGCATAGTGTACCAAGTCTCAATAGTGCTCCTTAAGTTGGTGTCCACTCCATTTAAATGAATTTCAAACCTTTGCTTCCATTGAGGATATTCGTCAAGTGACAGAAGCTTCAGTGGTTTGTTGTGATTTTCGATCTTGTTTTCCAAAAGCAGGAGATTTTGATTCTTGAGTCCTTCCCAGCTGAGAAAGCAAAGTGTTGTTCGTCCATGATGACTAAGACTGAAAAACTTGACAATTTAACTGACTGATGCGACTGGGGAATGCGAGTGAGACTCAACCGTGCGATTGAAGTCAACCAGACGATTGAAGTGTGCGGCTGAGTTCACACGTGCGATTGAGGTCAATCGTGCGTATGAACCGACGCGTATGAGTTCAGTCATATGAATGAACTATACGACTGAGCTGAACCGAGCGAATGAACTTAGACGTGCGAATGAGTAGACGATTGGACCAATCGTGCGACTGAGTTATGCGTATGAAGTTCAGTCATGCAATTGGATCAATCGTGCGACTGAGACATCTGACTTCGAAATTTTTCAGAATTTTCACTTGATTCGACTAAAATCACGTGTTTGAAAACCCTAGACTGCTAGAACTTAGAAAATACGAACTTTTGAACACATGCACTCGTAAAATCAAATTTTTAATGCAAATGAAACGGATCTTTGATTGAATAACGTTGACTTTTGCAAAAACGTGATTGAATCCATGTAGAATCGAGAGCCAAAGCTCTGATACCACCTGTTAGGACCGGGTACGGGCTGGTACCAACCGAATCTACATGAAACCAGATCAAATAGTGCAGAATTCTATTTGATTGGCGATCCAATTAGGGAGAACGTCAATCCGATCAAAACTAATGATTTGAAAACTTTAAGAATTGATTAGCAATGATCAGAAACACTCTAAGAAGTTGGAAGGGACGAACAGGATGTTCTGGGGTGGCTAGGGTTGTGAATTCTCAAAGTGTTCTATTTTTCCACGAATTAAGTGGTATTTATAGGTTTGGAGTCTTTAATCGTTCGACTGAACCAGCAACATGGTTCAGTCGTGCGACTGAAGCATGCGGTTGATCCATTCGCACAACTGAAAGTCCAGTCGTGCGACTGAGTCAAACTCATGTCACAATCATGCGACTGATCCAGTCTCCTGGTTCAGTCATGCGACTGGTCCATTAGCATGAAAAATGTTCATGCGCATGGTCCATTAGAATGGTCCATTCGCATGAGAACCTCATACACTTCACAAACCTATATAGTTAGTTCAATATGTGTTATCATACATTAAACAATGAAACATTAAACATTGTAAGCATCAAGCACATATTGTATTTCATATATACACATTCGATAACACAGATTCATTCAATCAAGAGTCTTTCATTACAAATAGCAAATGATTACATCAGTGTAACAAAATGAAATTCATTTACATTTAAGCACACTGGAACTAGAACTAGGGACATGTGTACAAACATAAGTCCCTCCTTCAGGATTTTAAGAGCAAACATGGAGGAAACGTAGCCTTTGGAGGTGATAAGACAGGTGGAAAGATAACTGGTGAAGGAACAGTAACAGATGGTTTGATCAGCTTTGAGAATGTCAACTACTACTCCAACCTTCAGTTTAATCTTCTAAGTGTATCCAAAATCTGTGATAAAGGATATGCCACCTTATTTGACTCCAACAACTGCTACATCCTCAAGAGAAGTTTTCAAATACAAGAAGATTGTATCCTTTTGAAAACTCCACGTCATAATAACACATACATTGTTGATATGAACACTGTTTCTACAACCACACCTGAAACATGTTTATTATCAAAAGCATGAGAAGATGTTTCACAATTATGGCACAGACAATTAGGACACTCTAATTATAACAGAATGACTCAACTTGTAAAAGGTGACTTAGTAATAGGTTTACCATAAAAGAAATTCTTCTGTACAGACCACTGCACTGTATGTCTAAAAGGCAAACAACATAGAGTCTCTCATAAGTCTAAATTGGTAAACTCTAACAACACACCACTCAAATTGCTTCACATGGACCTATTTGGCCCAACAAACATCCTAAGCATAGGAAAGAAGCAATACTGTCTTGTTATAGTAGATGATTACTCCAGATTTTCCTGGGTTTTCTTTCTACTACAGAATTCAAAAACACCAGACATACTCAAATCATTTATCACTAAGATTGAGAATAAATTTGATCTTAAAGCTAAATATTTAAGAAGTGATAGTGGAACTGAATTAAAAAATGACTTTATTTCTTCTTTTTGTGCAGAGAAAGCAATAAGTCATCAGTTCAGTGTAGCAAGAACTCCTCAGCAAAATGGAGTAGCTGAAAGGAGATACAGAACATTGATAGAAGCAGTTAGATCAATGCTTGCTGACTCTCTATTTCCCATATCTTTCTGGGCTGAAGCAATCAACACAGCTTGTTACATTCAAAACAAAAATTAATAATCAAAGAACATGCAAAAACTCCATACGAATTAATGTTTAAAAGAAAACCTTTGATTGGATTTCTTAAAGCATTTGGAAGTTCTGTTTCAATCTTAAACATTAGAGAACAATTATCCAAATTTGCTCCAAAAGCAGATGACGGATTCTTTGTTGGATACTCTGGAAGCTCAAAAGCCTACAGAGTATAAAATCCAAGACTTAATATTATGGAAGAAACAATTGATATTATTTTTAATAAACACTCTTTCACAAAGAAAGTCATTGGATCAGACTGGTTGTTTGCCATTGATTCATTAACAAATTCATTTGACACATCTTATTTTGATGTTACAGGTACAAAAGAAGATATTGAATATCCAATGGTACCTCCTCAACCAACCATTGATGTTCCTCTAAGTGCTTAGGAACTAATTAAACAAGAAACCATGAAACAATGAATTATTAGGTGATTTGAAATAACTATGGAAAGATCCAAGCTAAAAACAGATTCAGAACCCATACCGAGTATAATCCAGCAATTTACCGCGTACTACGTCTGAATTCCATCAGAAATCCTTAAAATGGGTTGTCATCCAATCTAAATCATTGTTAACCTTAACTAATATCATAAATAATTCTTGCTAAAAGATTTTTCATCAATCATGCGTAAACAACGGAATTTCGTAACTGAAACACGAATACCGGTTTTCACCGGCATTTAAATGTCATTTGATACGTCTACCGAGCCTTGTAACTCCGTAAACATTCATCTAATAATTGTTTATTATCATATCGCATTAAATTGGTGAGTGATACGTTGTCTGGAATAAATGCGTTCCGAAACGCGACCGTGACGCGAACCGGGTTACGATCAGGTCAATCCCGAGAATTCATCAGATAAGGCTTTAACGTGAGTAACATAGGAAGTCAACGCTTAAAATGTCATTTTAATACTTGATTGCATATAATTTGGTACCAAAATGATAATATTAACGCTCATTTGATAAAAACGCGTAAAACCGTTAAACGTATTAAATACGCGTCAATTCACACCTCGTTTAATCATTCCATATGTTTTTAATACGATAAAAATTTATAATCTTGGAATATTTATAACGTTTTGTATAACCAAATCTAACGGGAAAAGAAAAGTCTAACGTTGCGCGAAAACTTAATCGAACGTGTACGAACCGACCCGTATTCGAACCCATCATTTAACCCTAGTATAAATACAACTTATTCCCCATTTTGGGGTTTTACACATTCAAAATAAGGCTGGTAGAGAGAGAGAGCCGCAACGCTCCCCCTTTTTGCAAACTCCGGCGAAGTTCCGGCCACCGGCGGCGATTCGGGCGACGCCCCGGCGAGTACCATATATCAAATCGAAGCTCTCGGAAAGACGAACACGATGGAGGTAGTGGCTCCTTCTGATTCGCAAGGATGAGCATGGTATGGAAGAGAGAAGGAGCTGTGGCGGCTAGGGTTCCGGCAGGGTTCCGGCCGCCGCAGCCGGCGGCTGGCGGCGGGTGGCGGCGAGTGCCACCCATGGTCTTGTTCCTCTCGACGAGACCTTTCCAATGGTGGTAGCCTCGTCTTCTAACTCGCAGCGGTTTGAAAGATATGGCCAATTGAAAGTGGCGGCAGCTGGGTTGGTTCGAGGGCTGTGTGGTCGCGACTGTTGGTGTCGTTGGCTGTGGTTAGCGGCTGTGATAAGGGATGTGCCTGCTACGGTGGTGTTTTCGGTCGACAGGGGTTTGATATTGGTGCTGGTGGTCAATGGTGGTCCCGACGGTGATGATAATGGCTGCGGTTATGGTGATGGTGGTGGTGAGGGCAGTGTCTGCGATAGGCTGCTGCAATGGAGTCAATAAGCTGCTGCATGTGACGGTTGTGGAGTTGGATGCCGATTTTAATGGTGTGGTAGGCTGTGGAAATGGTGTTAGGCTGCTTGATGTGGCTGTGACGATGGTATTGAGGCCCGGTGATGGTGGTGATGTTGGCGACCGATGGTTTTGGCTGTGATGGCGGCTGTAGTTGTTAGTGGTCATGGTGACGATGCTGTTTGATGGTTGTAGTCGATGGTGGTTGAGCAACCAAAGGTGATGATGTTGGTAAAGGTTAGTGGTGGTGATCTAAGGCTGCTCTTGTGGATGCATGTTAGATTCAAGGCAAAAACCGAAGTATATGGTAACGTATATTGCGGTTATAGTTTCGTTTGGGTATGAGATATCAATATCAAAGCGTTTGTAAATGTTTTTAGTATGTTTTGACTAGGTTAAGTCATGACCTAAGTTGATGGTCAATTGAGGTCAACGGGTCGTCAACAACAAGAACGTGATGAGATCAAGAGCAATACGAGTGGGTTAGTGAACGTGAATCGAGTGGAAGGTATAATCGCACGCGCAATGCATTTGAATTCTAATATTAATCTATATGCGTGTTACTTGAGCTTCAATTATACGAAATGCATAAATTATAAAATGAAAATGAATGCCACTTGATATAATTATCTGGTTTAAATAGATAGTTCTGACACGAGATTTAAATAACAATGATATTTTGTAGAAATCAACCTTGATAAAATATAGGAAACATTTCATTTTTGGAAATGGTTATAATTTGTAATAGACGATACAAATAAGTTGATTTCGTGTAACATATAATCATACAAGACTTAGAGATGTAATTCATACAAATACGATTGTACATTCGTATATTTATGCAATGAATATTTAGGTTAACCGACATCTATACGTTTTATTTAAGATAAAAGACCTAAAACGCTATAATGATCTATCATCTTGTTGTTATTAATTGTTGGTCATCTCATTGTATTTTTGAAATAAATATTAATTGTAACACTCTTTTATATAAAATATCGTTAACTATCATCAATAATTGGATTAGCTAGCGTCAACCGAGTTAACAAATATGATATAAACGCGAACATTATAAACATCGTTTGAGACATTATATATTACTTACATTGTCAATGCAAGTTATTTAAAAGATTTGGAATCCATGACATAAATTGATTTTTCTACATTCTTCATGCTAAGACCCAAGTCTTGATTAAATGCATTAATTAACCTAATGTACACGAGTCAATTCATAACAATTAACAAATACACAAGAAGCTAAGCTACATTAAGGATACTAATCACCAACTTAAATTTAACTAAAGAGCTCAACCGCACGCATGTAATAACATCATGCTAATTCTAAACGTGAATCTTATATGTTCTAGTTAGGATTGCTTTGTTGATGGTCATCACTTTTCCTTATCGAGCTCTGAATTTATATAAGGACACCAGGTGAGTTCTCGTGTTCCCCTTTTTACTTTGGTTTTGGGGATGATGCATGCTCTTTTAAACTGAAACTGTCATATTGTGCTTTATTTGATACTTGTATGTGGGACATTTTGGATACCTGCTGATACTTTTGTCATGATCATTAATTCTTTTGTGAACCGCTTGCTTTATGTGAATAGATCTATTTGGGGAATCCCCCACGCACAGTGGCTCCCGCTACAGGGAGGTACCCCACTGAGATCCTGAGGGGTCGTTTGTGGCTTGTAACAGGTTTTGAATAAGATACTATGGTGAACCATCCTAGCAGGAATGGTTCACTGTTCTGAGGCTTGGTTGTTTCCTACGGGAATATCCGGTTAAACAGAAGTTTAGAAGAGGCCAACCGGGGACCAAGTGCAGGGTTGATTGTGACCCCACAACGGCTATAATAGATACAAAAACTTTAACTTGTGGACTCTAAGAGTCCCTTTTGTTTTCTGAAACTTTAACCGCTTGAACTCACCAACTTTTTGTTGACATAATTTTCTTTTGAGCATGTCTTCAGGTACAGCTAGGGAGAATTGTTGAGCTATAGAAGTTACCCAAATCCGAAGCAAGATACGAGGGTAGAGGTTAAAGACAAAGGTTGAGCCTAGAAGCCTTAGTTACTGAAGCTTCAAGAAATATTTCCCGAGAGATTGATCACGACACCTATAGATTGTAGGTTGAAGCACCTTTTGAATTGGAAGCAAAGCCAATATTTTAATGTAAACATCATGTGACACTTTGTAATAAACCATTTAGTTTCTGCTGCATTTTGGTTGTTGTTTACTAATCGTGACGTCCCGCCTCTCTAGGTCCGGGGTGTGACAGATTGGTATCAGAGCCAAAGGTTGTAGCGAAGTAGGTCTGCTTCGCGAGACCTAAACTACAACCATATGAAGCTCATAGGACCACCTTAGTAAGATGCTCTTCTGAGCTTTGCTGAACCAATGGTGTAGAAATGTGGGTTAGCTTTGCAATACCTAAGCTGTAACCATAAATAAGACCAGCCTAGTAGGTTGTTTTCATGACCCAGTGATCCAAAGTTTGCAACAAGAATAGGTTCCCTTAAGAACTCCCATCTTAACTTTTATACCTTAAGGATTACATATATCCTATTAAGAATTCCCTACTCTATAAGAAACCTTGATACATTAGGGTATTACCTATGATAGGTGCACCCGAGTAAACCATGAAACTATGGAACCTTTTGGAGTTGACTCTTAGGACTACTGATTGTCAAGTACTAAGAACGTTAGAAACCAAAGGTGTGCATATAAATTAGGACTTAAATCCTGGAGAGATACTTATTTGATTGCACAGTTGACTTTTGTCACTATATGAAACAACTTCTGTTAGCTATACACTTGATACGACTTGTGTCGTTACATGAGACAACTGTTATAATGATACTTGTTGGAATGATGATACTTGCTATTATGCCTCATTTGTAAGATGATACATATTGGAATTTAGTGATAAGATATTAACCATGGTGCCTTTTTGTTTGTTCTGCTCCCTAAGATAGCATGTACCTGAATGCTCATTTATTGCTTGATTTGCTGAAACTTACTTCGAGACAATTCCTGGGTTAACTTGAATGATTAGCACAGTTGGAATCTAATTGTGCTTAATTGCAGATGATGACTAAATGAAAATCATTAACTCCAGGACCTAAATACACAAACTTGGAACTTATGATGGGAATGACTAGAATGATAGTGTAAGGTAAATTGACGATTACGGCTGCACACATAATGGAGAATTTACAGGTACCCTTGAATTCTGGTAGGCCCTGTCAGGTAAACTAATATCAATGTAAAACACTTAAAGAACCAATAAATAAAAGAATAAACACGAATATTTGGAATATATTCAATAATTTCAGGTTCAAAACTTTCATGCTAGGCGAAAACCATTTGACACTTGAAGAGCTACCAAGGACGATGTTGCAGTAACTATTCCTTTCTCTTCTTCTCTTTTATTTTATTCTACTCTCCTACTGGAATTATAATAATAAGACCATCAGACTCTGAAGATCATTAAATGATGTTCTCAAACTTAACTGTTCTCGTGCTGAGTATGGCTCTTCACCTCGTTATGCGTGTGCTTTAGCCATACTATTTTTAGCGATGCCTGAAATTTCCTTCCTACCCAACATTGAATTCGTCAAAACTTCCTCAACGTAGTGGAAGACTTTCTAACAAGGCTTGTGCATCGGAGAACATACCAGAGTAATAAATTTCTGAGACACGCCTCTTGTGGTCAATGACATAGAAAACTTGTCACTTCTTTCTTTCTTAGTAGTTCACATTTCATAGGATCTTCCGGATTCTAGAATTACTCTGATCATTTTCTCAAAGCCTTTGAGGAATATGACTTCTCTCTACCTATTCATTGTAAGGTAACCACCTAACTCAAAGGAATATTCTTAATATCAGCTCCGATTGTGATTGATAATCACCTTTCTCAATACTACGCTCGTGAAATCTTTCATCATCTTCAACCGTTAGTCACCTAATGACAATCTTCACACGAAACTTAGGTTGAACTATTTTGACCCTGCTTTTAGCTGACCGGGCGGTTGATAAAGTTCTGAACGCCAGAATATATAGGAAATGAAACCTTGTTCTAAAAGTTCAGATTCTCCGAAGATAAATGCTCAAGTGCCAGGGATATTTGCCGAGAAAAACTAACCTTCTAGATTCCAAAACAAAAAATGAATATACAACTTCAGTGGATCACCGATTTTTCCACTCACCCTCTGTTCCCGATTTATTCTCTTAACGAGTAGTGCTACTCACCTTAAGCCCTAGAGCACGACCCTCATCTTTGGAAACGCGTGATAGCCGATGCGGAAAACTTTAAAACCTTGTAAGGCATCTCTACTTGGAGATCTCTACTATTTGAGTGATAAGTTCGTGATTCGAGCGCAAGATCTGAAGTAGAATACGATCTCGAACTATACGATAAGTTATTAGAGTGGTAGTTAACTTTCTTGTGCTAGCGAGCACCTTGATAAAGTCCTAAACTTGTTCGAATCGATGCGGTCGATAATAATGAAGAATTCAGGGGAAGAACTCATGGTCGAACTTAAACGACGGTGTTGCTCCAAAAGATTTACTAAGAAGCATAGAAGATCAGCTACAAGAAATCTCATGTGTTAAATCACTTGAGATCCAACTACAACGAAGTGATAGACATGCAGCAGATTGTAGACAAAGAAAGTCTGCATAATCATCCTTGATCGTAAGCGTTGGTGTTATTCCTCTCTAAATTTTCAAACCTCTCCTAAAGTGATTCTCTAACACCTTACCCTAGAGCGCTCCGTACCGTCGGAAATTCGAGCTAAAAGTCTCACTCTCATATCTCGTGGAACAATCGATATGCTTATAAGAAATTAGAATCTAAAAAGAGTTACTTGCTTCACGAATGGACCCCCTACAGGGCACAACTACCATGGAGAATATGGACTGAGGAAGAGGTCATCTAGAAGGTTGACCTTAATTGGGAAGCACTATGAAGGAATTTGCGGAAACGTTTGCAGCAATTCTGTAGCTTAAGACAACAGTTGAGGTTGCTCTTAAGGAAATTGAGTCGGAGAATAGAAGTAAAATATATATGTGTGTGTATATATATATATATATATGGAGGTACTGGACTTGAAGCTTATATTAAGGAGCTGGTGGAAGGAAAGCAGATTCGATAGCTGTTAGATAAACAGTTCATAAGACCTAGTATGTCGTCTTGAGGAAGCTTAATGCTCTTTGCGGAAGGAAAAATAGAATGCTCCAGTTATTGACGGACTATTAAGAGTTACATAAAGTCACCAAGGATAAGTGATATCGTCTTCCTAGAGATGATAACCTACTTAATCAATTTCAAGATGCTACCAACATCTTAGTTGTTATCAGCCGTGTTTATAAGCAAAACGACATTACACAAGTGACAGGTGAAACCAGATATGGCAAGTACGAAGGTTGTGGTCAAGCCCTTGTGGGAGGACCTACACATTTCACGGTATTCATGAATCTCATGGATAGGAAATGTAAGACATACTTAGACATGTCTGTCATCGTGCCACCTACTAATAAGCATGAGATTCGAGACAATTCGCAAAAATTTAGGGGCTATAAAATTTCAGGAAGAAGTAAAAACCACATTGAGATGCGTCAATGCTTAGGGTTAGGAGAAAGTTGTAAAAGGATTAAGAAAAACTTGATTCGTGTAACTATACTACTGGCATCGTTATCCTTGGAGAAAAGCGGAATTCGTTTGGGCGCGTATAAGAAAGTTACAAATATGTGTTGATACAACAGTACAAGACAATTTTCTAGTCGCCTGATTGAAGCTGAGAAGATATATGGAGAGCTACATTAAGCATGAACTGAAAACTTCCGTAAAATAAAAGGATGCACCTGGACACATTATCGATGCGACACTACCCACTACATATCAGAATACTAGACCAAGTACAATAGGGTGACCGATAATCGGTAATGTCAACCGTGTTGGCAAGTGCGAATAGGAGGCCATCATCCGCATTGTCCTAAGACATCCTTATTACCAAATGCGAGAGAACAAGTATTGACTGCATTTGTATCTGCTTACCCTCCTTGACGAATGTAGATAGCCTACAGTTAGGCTTTTCTTCTATTACCAACACTGTATCATTTCTTGAACTTGTGATTCTACCAGCGTCAGTTCACGTGAATATGTATATATAGCACATCCCATTTCGGGGAAACTCTTGTCATGCGTCAGATAAGATGAACGGATCTACTCGAAAACTGAGGTTCTGATATACAGAACCGTTCCAGAAAAGGATGCATACTAGAAGAAACACGTAGTGGAAGAAAGGACTTAGCCCCTTAAGATGAAATCATAGAAGGAAGAGATCGAAGAAATTTTTCGAAAGGAAGTTGAGAACTGAAAAGTAGGCTTTGAAAGCTGAAGACCTTTGGGTATGACCTAATCTCTCTGTTCTTAGAAATCATGAAAACTTCTTAGTCTTAGCTTCATAGAAATGATCATGCGATGCCTAGATATTCATCTGTACTCGTTGGGAAAACCCAAATCCTTCTTGATTCGAAACCTTTAATCTATTGTATCACGACTATCCTGTCTAATTAATGACGTTCGCGCTAATATCCTCTTCTTTTCAACCGTTCTTAAGATTCTCAGTGAGGACGGTAACACCGTCGGGATTTTGGGAATCGTCTTCCTGCTAGATCTATTATGTAGGTCGGTGTATCGAACCACGGTGGAGAATCTCTTCTTGTTAATTTTGTACGATTGTTAAATGATCTGATGTGAAGCCAAAAACCTGTTCATAATTTGACTCACTGACCTACATAATAGATCTAGCTAAATCAAACCTGATTATTTGACACATAATCATCAACATTTGTCCTTGGATGCTCAGCTAAATAACTTTAAGTCTTCAAGACTCATACTATGAGTGTATCACACTCAGAAACAATATTAGCAATACTAAAATTCCGAGGACGAAATTTCTTAAAGGAGGGGAGAATGTAACACCTCTGAAATATGACCCAATTGAAAACCTTAAAATATTATAAAACCCAATAAAAGTCCGGATTGATTTGGACTTACCAAAGAAACCTTGCAAAACGAAACTAGACTTTTAGGCCCAATAAGCCCAATAAGGGCCCGAACTTATAACAAGGCCCATTTAAGGCCCAAATACACGCTTAGGAACTAATTAAACAAGAAACCATGTAACAATGAATTATTAGGTGATTTGAAATAACTATGGAAAGATCCAAGCTAAAAACAGATTCAGAACCCATACCGAGTAAAATCCGGCAATTTACCACGTACTACGTCTGAATTCCATCAGAAATCCTTAAAATGGGTTGTCATCCAATCTAAATCATTGTTAACCTTAACTAATATCATAAATAATTCTTGCTAAAAGATTTTTCATCAATCATGCATAAACAACGGAATTTCGTAACTGAAACGCGAATACCGGTTTTCACCGGCATTTAAATGTCATCTGATACGTCTACCGAGCCTCGTAACTCTGTAAACATTCATATAATAATTGTTTATTATCATATCACATTAAATTGGTGAGTGATACGTTCTCTGGAATAAATGCGTTCCGAAACGCGACCGTGACGCGAACCGGGTTACGATCAGGTCAATCCCGAGAATTCATCAGATAAGGTTTTAACGTGAGTAACATAGGAAGTTAATGCTTAAAATGTCATTTTAATACTTGATTGCATATAATTTGGTTCCAAAATGATAATATTAACGCTCATTTGATAAAAACGCGTAAAACCGTTAAACGTATTAAATACGCGTCAATTCACAACCTCGTATAATCATTCCATATGTTTTTAATACGATAAAAATTTATAATCTTGGAATATTTATAACGTTTTGTATAACCGAATCTAACGGGAAAAGAAAAGTCTAACGTTGCGCGAAAACTTAATCGAACGTGTACGAACCGACCCGTATTCGAACCCATCATTTAACCCTAGTATAAATACAACTTATTCCCCCATTTTGGGGTTTTACACATTCAAAATAAGGGTGGTAGAGAGAGAGAGCCGCAACCCTCCCCCTTTTTGCAAACTCAGGCGAAGTTCCGGCCACTGGCGGCGATTCGGGCGACGCCCCGGCGAGTACCATAAATCAAATCGAAGCTCTCGGAAAGACGAACACGATGGCGGTAGTGGCTCCTTCTGATTCACAAGGATGAGCAAGTTATGGAATAGAGAAGGAGCTGTGGCGGCTAGGGTTCCGGCAGGGTTCCGGCCGCCGCAGCCGGCGGCTGGCGGCGAGTGGCGGGGAGTGCCACCCATGGTCTTCCTCCTCTCGACAATACCTTTCGAATGGTGGTAGCCTCGTCTTCTAACATGCAGCGGTTTGAAAGATATGGCCGATTGAAAGTGGCGGCAGCTGGGTTGGTTCGAGGGCTGTGTGGTCGCGACTGTTGGTGTCGTTGGCTGTGGTTAGCGGCTGTGATAAGGGATGTGCCTGCTACGGTGGTGTTGTTGGTCGAAAGGCGTTCGATATTGGTGCTGGTGGTCGATGGTGGTCGCGACGGTGATGATAATGGCTGCGGTTATGGTGATGGTGGTGGTGAGGGCAGTGTGCTGCGATAGGCTGCTGCAATGGAGTCAATAAGCTGCTGCATGTGACGGTTGTGGAGTTGGACGCCGATTGTAATTGTGTGGTAGGCTGTGGAAATGGTGTTAGGCTGCTGGGATGTGGCTGTGACGATGGTATTGAGGCCCGGTGATGGTGGTGATGTTGGCGACCGATGGTTTTGGCTGTGATGGCGGCTGTAGTTGTTAGTGGTCATGGTGACGGTGTTGTTTGATGGTTGTAGTCGATGGTGGTTGAGCAACCGAAGGTGATGATGTTGGTAAAGGTTAGTGGTGGTGATCTAAGGCTGCTCTTGTGGATGCATGTTAGATTCAAGGCAAAAACCGAAGTATATGGTAACGTATATTGCGGTTATAGTTTCGTTTGGGTATGAGATATCAATATCAAAGCGTTTGTAAATGTTTTTAGTATGTTTTGACTAGGTTAAGTCATGACCTAAGTTGATGGTCAATTGAGGTCAACGGGTCGTCAACAACAAGAACGTGATGAGATCAAGAGCAATACGAGTGGGTTAGTGAACGTGAATCGAGTGGAAGGTATAATCGCACGCGCAACGCATTTGAATTCTAATATTAATCTATATGCGTGTTACTTGAGCTCCAATTATACGAAATGCATAAATTATAAAATGAAAATGAATGCCACTTGATATAATTATCTGGTTTAAATAGATAGTTCTGACACGAGATTTAAATAACAATGATATTTTGTAGAAATCAACCTTGATAAAATATAGGAAACATTTCATTTTTGGATATGATTATAATTTGTAATAGACGATACAAATAAGTTTATTTCGTGTAACATATAATCATACAAGACTTAGAGATGTAATTCATACAAATACGATTGTACATTCGCATATTTATGCAATAAATATTTAGGTTAACCGACATCTATACGTTTTATTTAAGATAAAAGACCTAAAACGCTATAATGATCTATCATCTTGTTGTTATTAATTGTTGGTCATCTCATTGTATTTTTGAAATAAATATTAATTGTAACACTCTTTTATATAAAATATCGTTAACTATCATCAATAATTGGATTAGTTAGCGTCAACCGAGTTAACAAATTTGATATAAACGCGAACATTATAAACATCGATTGAGACATTATATATTACTTACATTGTCAATGCAAGTTATTTAAAAGATTTGGAATCCATGACATAAATTGATTTTTCTACATTCTTCATGCTAAGACCCAAGTCTTGATTAAATGCATTAATTAACCTAATGTACACGAGTAAATTCATAACAATTAACAAATACACAAGAAGCTAAGCTACATTAAGGATACTAATCACCAACTTAAATTTAACTAAAGAGCTCAACCGCACGCATGTAATAACATCATGCTAATTCTAAACATGAATCTTATATGTTCTAGTTAGGATTGCTTTGTTGATGGTCATCACTTTTCCTTATCGAGCTCTGAATTTATATAAGGACACCAGGTGAGTTCTCGTGTTCCCCCGTTTTACTTTGGTTTTGGGGATGATGCATGCTCTTTTAAACTGAAACTTTCATATTGTGCTTTATTTGATACTTGTATGTGGGACTTTTTGGATACCTGCTGATACTTTGGTCATGATCATTAATTCTTTTGTGAGCCGCTTGCTTTATGTGAATAGATCTATTTGGGGAATCCCCCACGCACAGTGGCTCCCGCTACAGGGAGGTACCCCACTGAGATCCTGAGGGGTCGTTTGTGGCTTGTAACAGGTTTTGAATAAGATACTATGGTGAACCATCCTAGCAGGAATGGTTCACTGTTCTGAGGCTTGGTTGTTTCCTACGGGAATATCCGGTTAAACACAAGTTTAGAAGAGGCCAACCGGGGACCAAGTACAGGGTTGATTGTGACCCCACAACAGCTATAATAGATACAAAAACTTTAACTTGTGGACTCTAAGAGTCCCTTTTGTTTTCTGAAACTTTAACCACTTGAACTCACCAACTTTATGTTGACATAATTTTCTTTTGAGCATGTCTTCAGGTACAGCTAGGGAGAATTATTGAGCTATAGAAGTTACCCAAATCCGAAGCAAGATACGAGGGTAGAGGTTAAAGACAATGGTTGAGTCTAGAAGCCTTAGTTACTGAAGCTTCAAGAAATATTTCCTGAGAGATTGATCACGGCACCTATAGATTGTAGGTTGAAGCACCTTTTGAATTGGAAGCAAAGCCAATATTTTAATGTAAACATCATGTGACACTTTGTAATAAACCATTTAGTTTCCGCTACATTTTGGTTGTTGTTTACTAATCGTGACGTCCCGCCTCTCTAGGCCCGGGGTGTGACAAATTGGTATCAGAGTCAAAGGTTGTAGCGAAGTAGGTCTGCTTCGCGAGACCTAAACTACAACCATATGAACCTCATAGGACCACCTTAGTAAGATGCTCTTCTGAGCTTTGCTGAACCAATGGTGTAGAAATGTGGGTTAGCTTTGCAATACCTAAGCTGTAACCATAAATAAGACCAGCCTAGTAGGTTGTTTTCATGACCCAGTGATCCAAAGTTTGCAACAAGAATAGGTTCCCTTAAGAACTCCCATCTTAACTTTTATACCTTAAGGATTAAATATATCCCATTAAGAATTCCCTACTCTATAAGAAACCTTGATACATTAGGGTATTACCTATGATAGGTGCACCCGAGTAAACCATGAAACTATGGAACCTTTTGGAGTTGACTCTTAGGACTACTGATTGTCAAGTACTAAGAACGTTAGAAACCAAAGGTGTGCAAATAAATTAGGACTTAAATCCTGGAGAGATACTTATCTGATTGCACAGTTGACTTTTGTCACTATATGAAACAACTTCTGTTAGCTATACACTTGATACGACTTGTGTCGTTACATGAGACAACTGTTATAATGATACTTGTTGGAATGATGATACTTGCTATTATGCCTCATTTTTAAGATGATACAAGTTGGAATTTAGTGATAAGATATTAACCATGGTGCCTTTTTGTTTGTTCTGCTCCCTAGGATAGCATGTACCTGAATGCTCATTTATTTCTTGATTTGCTGAAACTTACTTCGAGACAATTCCTGGGTTAACTTGAATGATTAGCATAGTTGGAATCTAAGTGTGCTTAATTGCAGATGATGACTAAATGAAAATCATTAACTCCAGGACCTAAATACACAAACTTGGAACTTATGATGGGAATGACTAGAATGATAGTGTAAGGTAAATTGATGATTACGGGTGCACACGTAATGGTGAATTTACAGGTACCCTTGAATTCTGGTAGGCCCTGTCAGGTAAACTAATATCAATGTAAAACACTTAAAGAACCAATAAATACAAGAATAAACACAAATATTTGGAATATATTCAATAATTTCAGGTTCAAAACTTTCATGCTAGGCGAAAATCATTTGACACTTGAAGAGCTACCAAGGACGATGTTGCAGTAACTATTCCTTTCTCTTCTTCTCTTTTATTTTATTCTACTCTCCTACTGGAATTATAATAATAAGACCATCAGACTCTGAAGATCATTAAATGATGTTCTCAAACTTAACTGTTCTCGTGCTGAGTATGGCACTTCACCTCGTTATGCGTGTGCTTTAGCCATACTATTTTTAGCGATGCCTGAAATTTCCTTCTTACCCAACATTGAATTCGTTAAAACTTCCTCAACGTAGTGGAAGACTCTCTAACAAGGCTTGTCCATCGGAGAACATACCAGAGTAATAAATTTCCGAGACACGCCTCTTGTGGTCATTGACATAGAAAACTTGTCACTTCTTTCTTTCTTAGTAGTTCACATTTCATAGGATCTTCCGGATTCTAGAATTCCTCTGATCATTTTCTTAAAGCCTTTGAGGAATATGACTTCTCTCTACCTATTCATTGTAAGGTAACCACCTAACTCAAAGGAATATTCTTAATATCAGCTCCGATTGTGATTGATAATCACCTTTCTTAATACTACGCTCGTGAAATCTTTCATCATCTTCAACCGTTAGTCACCTAATGACAATCTTCACACGAAACTTAGGTTGAACTATTTTGACCCTGCTTTTAGCTGACCGGGCTGTTGATAAAGTTCTGAACGCCAGAATATATAGGAAATGAAACCTCGTTCTAAAAATTCAGATTCTCCGAAGATAAATGCTCAAGTGCCAGGGATATTTGCCGAGAAAAACTAACCTTCGAGATTCCAAAACAAAAATATGAATGTACAACTTCAGTGGATCACCGATTTATCCACTCACCCTCTGTTCCTAATTTATTCTCTTAACGAGTAGTGCTACTCACCTTAAGCCCTAGAGCACGACCCTCATCTTTGGAAACGCGTGATAGCCGATGCGGAAAACATTAAAACCTTGTAAGGCATCTCTACTTGGAGATCTCTACTATTTGAGTGATAAGTTCGTGATTCGAGCGCAAGATCTGAAGTACAATACGATCTCGAACTATACGATAAGTTATTAGAGTGGTAGTTAACTTTCTTGTGCTAGCGAGCACCTTGATAAAGTCCTAAACTTGTTCGAATCGATGCGGTCGATAATAATGAAGAATTCATGGGAAGAACTCATGGTCGAACTTAAACGACGGTGTTGCTCCAAAAGATGTACTAAGAAGCATAGAAGATCAGCTACAAGAAATCTCATGTGTTAAATCACTTGAGATCCAATTACAACTAAGTGATAGACATGCAGCAGATTGTAGACAAAGAAAGTCTGCATAATCATCCTTGATCGTAAGCGTTGGTGTTATTCCTCTCTAAATTTTCAAACCTCTCCTAAAGTGATTCTCTAACACCTTACCCTAGAGCGCTCCGTACCGTCGGAAATTCGAGCTAAAAGTCTCACTCTCATATCTCGTGGAACAATCGATATGCTTATAAGAAATTAGAATCTAAACAGAGTTACTTGCTTAACGAATGGACCCCCTATAGGGCACAACTACCATGGAGAATACGGACTGAGGAAGAGGTCATCTAGAAAGTTGACCTTAATTGGTAAGCACTATGAAGGAATTTGCAGAAACGTTTGCAGCAATTCTGCAGCTTAAGACAACAGTTGAGGTTGCTCTTAAGGAAATTGAGTCGGAGAATAGAAGTAAAATATATATATACATATATATATATATATATATATATATATATATATATATATATATATATATATATATATATATATATATGGAGGTACTGGACTTGAAACTTATATTAAGGAGCTGGTGGAAGGAAAGCAGATTCGACAGCTGTTAGATAAACAGTTCATAAGACCTAGTATGTCGTCTTGAGGAAGCTTAATGCTCTTTGCGGAAGGAAAAATAGAATGCTCAAGTTATGGACGGACTATTAAGAGTTACATAAAGTCACCAAGGATAAGTGATATCGTCTTCCTAGAGATGATAACCTACTTAATCAATTTCAAGATGCTACCTACATCTTAATTGTTATCAGCCGTGTTTATAAGGAAAACGACATTACACAAGTAACAGTTGAAACCAGATATGGCAAGTACGAAGGTTGTGGTCAAGCCCTTGTGGGAGGACCTACACATTTCACGGTAATCATGAATCTCATGGATAGGAAATGTAAGACATACTTAGACATGTCTGTCATCGTGCCACCTACTAATAAGCATGAGATTCGAGACAATTCGCAAAAATTTGGTGGCTATAAAATTTCAGGAAGAAGTAAAAACCACATTGAGATGCGTCAATGCTTAGGGTTAGGAGAAAGTTGTAAAAGGATTAACAAAAACTTGATTCGTGTAACTATACGACTGGCATCGTTATCCTTGGAGAAAAGCGGAATTCGTTTGGGCGAGTATAAGAAAGTTACAGATGTGTGTTGATACAACAGTACAAGACAATTTTCTAGTCCCCCGATTGAAGCTGAGAAGATATATGGAGAGCTACATTAAGCATGAACTGAAAACTTCCGTAA
Organism: Flaveria linearis; assembly: GCA_024085815.1. Taxonomy (NCBI): domain Eukaryota; kingdom Viridiplantae; phylum Streptophyta; class Magnoliopsida; order Asterales; family Asteraceae; genus Flaveria; species Flaveria linearis. The sequence continues at coordinate 51,894,623 of CM044010.1, read as the reverse complement.
AATAAAAGGATGCACCTGGACACATTATCGATATGACACTACCCACTACATATCAGAATACTAGACCAAGTACAATAGGGTGATCGACAATCGGTAATGTCAACCGTGTTGGCAAGTGCGAATAGGAGGCCATCATCCGCATTGTCCTAAGACATCCGTATTACCAAATGAGAGAGAACAAGTATTGACTGCATTTGTATCTGCTTACCCTCCTTGACGAATGCAGATAGCCTACAGTTAGGCTTTTCTTCTATTACCTACACCGTATCATTTCTTGAACTTGTGATTCTACCAGCGTCAGTTCACGTGAATATGTATATATAGCACATCCCATTTTGGGGAAACTCTTGTCATGCGTCAGATAAGATGAACGGATCTACTCGAAAACTGAGGTTCTGATATACAGAACCGTTCCAGAAAAGGATGCATACTAGAAGAAACACGTAGTGGAAGAAAGGACTTAGCCCCTTAAGATGAAATCATAGAAGGAAGAGATCGAAGAAATTTTCGGAAGGAAGTTGAGAACTGAAAAGTAGGCTTTGAAAGCTGAAGACCTTTGGGTATGACCTAATCTCTCTATTCTTAGAAATCGTAAAAACTTCTTAGCCTTAGCTTCATAGAAATGATCGTGCGATGCCTAGATATTCATCTGTACTCGTTGGGAAAACCCAAATCCTTCTTGATTCAAAACCATTAATCTATTGTATCACGACTATCCTGTCTAATTAATGGCATTATTTGTACTCGTTGGGAAAACCCAAATCCTTCTTGATTCAAAACCATTAATCTATTGTATCACGACTATCCTGTCTAATTAATGGCATTCGCGCTAATATCCTCTTCTTTTCAACCGTTCTTAAGATTCTCAGTGAGGACGGTAACACCGTCAGGATTTTGGGAATCGTCTTCCTGCTAGATCTATTATGTAGGTCGGTGTATCGAACCACAGTGGAGAATCTCTTCTTGTTAATTCTGTACGATTGTTAAATGATCTGATTGTGAAGCCAAAAACCTGTTCATAATTTGACTCACTGATCCTGTCAAGCATGATTCTAACATTCGGATAGTTACTCCAATCCAAATCAAACCTGATTATTTGACACCTAATCATCAACATTTGTCCTGGGATGCTCAGCTAAATAACTTTAAATCTTCAAGACTCATACTATGAGTGTATCACACTCGGAAACAATGTTAGCAATACTAAAATTCCGAGGACGAAATTTCTTAAAGGAGGGGAGAATGTAACACCTCTGAAATATGACCCAATTGAAAACCTTAAAATATTATAAAATCCAATAAAGGTCCGGATTGATTTGGACTTACCAAAGAAACCTTGCAAAACGAAACTAGACTTTTGGGCCAAATAAGCCCAATAAGGGCCAGAACTTATAACAAGGCCCATTTAAGGCCCAAATACACGCTTAGGAACTAATTAAACGAGAAACCATGAAACAATGAATTATAAGGTGATTTGAAATAACTATGGAAAGATCCAAGCTAAAAACAGATTCAGAACCAATACCGAGTAAAATCCGGCAATTTACCGCGTACTACGTCTGAATTCCATCAGAAATCCTTAAAATGGGTTGTCATCCAATCTAAATCATTGTTAACCTTAACTAATATCATAAATAATTCTTGCTAAAAGATTTTTCATCAATCATGCATAAACAACGGAATTTCGTAACTAAAACGCGAATACCGGTTTTCACCGGCATTTAAATGTCATCTGATACGTCTACCAAGCCTCGTAACTCCGTAAACATTCATCTAATAATTGTTTATTATCATATCACATTAAATTGGTGAGTGATACGTTCTCTGGAATAAATGCGTTCCGAAACGCGACCGTGACGCGAACCGGGTTACGATCAGGTCAATCCCGAGAATTCATCAGATAAGGCTTTAACGTGAGTAACATAGGAATTTAACGCTTAAAATGTCATTTTAATACTTGATTGCATATAATTTGGTACCAAAATGATAATATTAACGCTCATTTGATAAAAACGCGTAAAACCGTTAAACGTATTAAATACGCGTCAATTCACAACCTCGTTTAATCATTCCATATGTTTTTAATACGATAAAAATTTATAATCTTGGAATATTTATAACGTTTTGTATAACCGAATCTAACGGGAAAAGAAAAGTCTAACGTTGCGCGAAAACTTAATCGAACGTGTACGAACCGACCCGTATTCGAACCCATCATTTAACCCTAGTATAAATACAACTTATTCCCCCATTTTGGGGTTTTACACATTCAAAATAAGGCTGGTAGAGAGAGAGAGAGCCGCAACCCTCCCCCTTTTTGCGAACTCCAGCGAAGTTCCGGCCACCGGCGGTGATTCGGGCGACGCCCCGGCGAGTACCATATATCAAATCGAAGCTCTCGGAAAGACGAACACGATGGCGGTAGTGGCTCCTTCTTATTCGCAAGGATGAGCAAGTTATGGAATAGAGAAGGAGCTGTGGCGGCTAGGGTTCCGGCAGGGTTCCGGCCGCCGCAGCCGGCGGCTGGCGGCGAGTGGCAGGGAGTGCCACCCATGGTCTTCTTCCTCTCGACGATACCTTTCCAATGGTGGTAGCCTCGTCTTCTAACTCGCAGCGGTTTGAAAGATATGGCCGATTGAAAGTGGCGGCAGCTGGGTTGGTTCGAGGGCTGTGTGGTCGCGACTGTTGGTGTCGTTGGCTGTGGTTAGCGGCAGTGATAAGGGATGTGCCTGCTACGGTGGTGTTGTTGGTCAACAGGGGTTCGATATTCGTGCTGGTGGTCGATGGTGGTCGCGACGGTGATGATAATGGCTGCGGTTATGGTGATGGTGGTGGTGAGGGCAGTGTGCTGCGATAGGTTGCTGCAATGGAGTCAATAAGCTGCTGAATGTGACGGTTGTGGAGTTGGACGCCGATTGTAATGGTGTGGTACGCTGTGGAAATGGTGTTAGGCTGCTGCGGTGTGGCTGTGACGATGGTATTGAGGCCCGGTGATGGTGGTGATGTTGGCGACCGATGGTTTTGGCTGTGATGGCGGCTGTAGTTGTTAGTGGTCATGGTGACGGTGCTGTTTGATGGTTGTAGTCGATGGTGGTTGAGCAAACGAAGGTGATGATGTTGGTAAAGGTTAGTGGTGGTGATCTAAGGCTGCTCTTGCGGATGCATGTTAGATTCAAGGCAAAAACCGAAGTATATGGTAACGTATATTGCGGTTATAGTTTCGTTTGGGTATGAGATATCAATATCAAAGCGTTTGTAAATGTTTTTAGTATGTTTTGACTACGTTAAATCATGACCTAAGTTGATGGTCAACTGAGGTCAACGGATCGTCAACAACAAGAACGTGATGAGATCAAGAGCAATACGAGTGGATTAGTGAACGTGAATCGAGTGGAAGGTATAATCGCACGCGCAACGCATTTGATTTCTAATATTAATCTATATGCGTGTTACTTGAGCTCCAATTATACGAAATGCATAAATTATAAAATGAAAATGAATGCCACTTGATATAATTATCTGGTTTAAATAGATAGTTCTGACACGAGATTTAAATAACAATGATATTTTGTAGAAATCAACCTTGATAAAATATAGGAAACATTTCATTTTTGGAAATGATTATAATTTGTAATAGACGATACAAATAAGTTTATTTCGTGTAACATATAATCATACAAGACTTAGAGATGTAATTCATACAAATACGATTCTACATTCGTATATTTATGCAATAAATATTTAGGTTAACCGACATCTATACGTTTTATGAAAGATAAAAGACCTAAAACGCTATAATGATCTGTCATCTTGTTGTTATTAATTGTTGGTCATCTCATTGTATTTTTGAAATAAATATTAATTGTAACACTCTTTTATATAAAATATCGTTAACTATCATCAATAATTGGATTAGTTAGCGTCAACCGAGTTAACAAATTTGATATAAACGCGAACATTATAAACGTCGATTGAGACATTATATATTACTTACATTGTCAATGCAAGTTATTTAAAAGATTTGGAATCCATGACATAAATTGATTTTTCTACATTCTTCATGCTAAGACCCAAGTCTTGATTAAATGCATTAATTAACCTAATGTACACGAGTCAATTCATAACAATTAACAAATACATAAGAAGCTAAGCTACATTAAGGATACTAATCACCAACTTAAATTTAACTAAAGACTCAATCGCACGCATGTAATAACATCATGCTAATTCTAAACGTGAATCTTATATGTTCTAGTTAGGATTGCTTTGTTGATGGTCATCACTTTTCCTTATCGAGCTCTGAATTTATATAAGGACACCAGGTGAGTTCTCGTGTTCCCCTTTTTACTTTGGTTTTGGGGATGATGCATGCTCTTTTAAACTGAAACTTTCATATTGTGCTTTATTTGATACTTGTATGTGGGACTTTTTGGATACCTGCTGATACTTTTGTCATGATTATTAATTCTTTTGTGAACCGCTTGCTTTATGTGAATAGATCTATTTGGGGAATCCCCCACGCACAGTGGCTCCCGCTACAGGGAGGTACCCCACTGAGATCCTGAGGGGTCGTTTGTGGCATGTAACAGGTTTTGAATAAGATACTATGGTGAACCATCCTAGCAGGAATGGTTCACTGTTCTGAGGCTTGGTTCTTTCCAACGGGAATATCCGGTTAAACACAAGTTTAGAAGAGGCCAACCGGGGACCAAGTGCAGGGTTGATTGTGACCCCACAACAGCTATAATAGATACAAAAACTTTAACTTGTGGACTCTAAGAGTCCCTTTTGTTTTCTAAAACATTAACCACTTGAACTCACCAACTTTATGTTGACATAATTTTCTTTTGAGCATGTCTTCAGGTACAGCTAGGGAGAATTATTGAGCTATAGAAGTTACCCAAATCCGAATCAAGATACGAGGGTAGAGGTTAAAGACAAAGGTTGAGCTTAGAAGCCTTAGTTACTGAAGCTTCAAGAAATATTTCCCGAGAGATTGATCACGACACCTATAGATTGTAGATTGAAGCACCTTTTGAATTGGAAGCAAAGCCAATATTTTAATGTAAACATCATGTGACACTTTGTAATAAACCATTTAGTTTCTACTGCATTTTGGATGTTGTTTACTAATCGTGACGTCCTGCCTCTCTGGGCCCGGGGTGTGACTATGTTGCTCAACCACCAGGGTTTGAAGATCAAGAATTCCCTTATAGAGTCTACAAGTTGGATAAGGCTCTATGTGGTGTTCATCAAGCACCTAGGAAGTGGTATGAGACTTTATTAAAGTTTCTACTACAGAATGGGTATACCCGAGGGAAAATAGACCAGACATTGTTCTTAAAGAATAAAGGACAATACTTGTTAGCGGTTCAAGTCTATGTGGATGACATCATCTTTGGATCCACAAACTATTAACATTGTAAAGAGTTTGAAGCTCTTATGCAATCAAAATTCCAGATGAGCTCAATGGGAGAACTCACATTCTTCCTTGGACTACAAGTCCATCAATTACTAGATGGGATTTTTATCAACCAAAACAAGTATTTGCATTAGATTCTCAAGAAATATAACATGTCAGATTGCACATCAAGCAAAACACCATTTGCAAGTGGACTAAAGTTTGGCGTAGATCCAGAAGGAACATCAGTTGATCAGAAACTTTATATATCAATGATAGGTTCCCCGATGTACCTTATAGCAAGCAGACCAGATATCATGTATGTAGTATGCATGTGTGCTAGATTTAAAGCAGATCCAAAAGAACCACACATCAATGCTGTAAAGATAATTTTTAGATATCTAAAAGGCAAACCAGCACTTGGTTTGTGGTACCTAAAAGATGGAGACTTCACTTTATATGCATACACAGACAGTAGTTACGGGGATTGCAATAATAACAAAAAATCAACTAGTGGTGGCAGTCAGCTTCTTGGATCAAGATTGATCCCCTGGCAGTGCAAGAAACAAACAAATGTCCCTGTGTCAATAGCTGAAGAAAAATACATAGTTGCTTCTGCATGCTGTTCTCAAGTGTTATGGTTTCAAAACCAAATGCTTGACTATGGTTTTAGTTTTTATAAAACACCCATACACGTTGACAATTTTGCAGCAATGTTTATGACAGACAATCCTGTTTGACATTCAAAAACCAAACACATAGAGATCAGATATTATTTTCTAAGAGATTGCTCAGAAAAGGGTCTGATTCAGTTGATTAAAGTTCATATAGACAATCAATTGGCTGATCTTTTTACAAAATTATTTGATTCAACTAGATTTGAATTTCTGGTCCAGTTACTTGGTATGATCAACTATGAAACAACAAATTAATGTTTTCAAACATTAAAATCAAACAATCTTGATTTTTTAAAAGTCCAAAACAATTGTCCCACTTATATCTTTTTCAAAATCAAGATAACATGCAAACTAATCATTTATAACATTGAATCACACATACACTTCATAAGAAATGATAGCACATTAGCATAGCTCTTCACTTGAGTCTTTTTCCACTAATAAAGACTGATGATACCTTGTTTGATATATGGATAGGCTCAGCATGGGACACCTAACATCAGACACAACAGTGAAGAACTAAATTCTCATGATTGTGTGATCAACAACACAACTTGGTTTATGGTAAGTATTGATTTCTTTAACATAGATAGCTTGAAATCTAACTTTAATACACCAAGTGAAACAGATTATAAATTGCTCAATTTAAGTGTCTCATCTGTTATGATAATCATAGACCTGGAGAACAACAAGACATTCTTTGTTATGGTGAGCTCAGGCCTGAATGTTCTTAATCTTGATCCATAAAAGATTCCCGATGAGGAACACATCCTATAAGGATGATCAATCAATAAAGTCTTTATGACTAGCTTCAAAAGTGAAGTGCAAAAGAATCCCAAAGTGGATCAACCAATAAACATCACTCAAAAAAATAATGAGCATTTATCATCCTAAATAGCTTGGTTTTAAGTATTGAAATTACATTCTAACTTATTTTGAGGAGAATCATACATATCATACAATCAGATGTGGGGTACACACAACTCATGTCAATCAACCCACAACATGATAATCACTCACTGTTTAAACCAACCAATAATACCATGCTTGAGTTTAAGTGGATCAATATATCTACAATCAACATTGTACTTGTCTATGCCTATTCTTCAAATCAAACAAACAACTCAGTGAAGCTCCACCGACTAGTATGATCTCATGGTATGTGCACATGATTCATGTGTTTTATGATTAAACATGCATTTTGAGTGAACAAAGTATAAAATTATTGATACATCACAAGTCAATCACTCTTAAACAAACATTTGGACTTTGATAATTTCAAATTAAACATATATAAATTTTTTGTTAAAATATTTAAAATTCACAAAAATTTAGGGGGAGAAATTGAACATAGAATTATCAAAGGCAGCAGAATTGTGCATTAAGATACAGTTTATCATACATTTTAAAATTTGAAAAATAAATAAAGCCAAAGTCAAGCCAACACTAACAAACAGTAGGTTGACATATATATATTTATTTGTTTATTTTATTGCACAATATTGCTTTAGAGTGATATCAAATCATCCATATATTGAAGTGTTAAAATTCAATATTTTAACATACATGTAAAGATTTTGAAAATATTCAAAATTAATTTGAAAATATAATTTTTTAAACAGATCAAACAATCACAACATTCAAAAGTTTCTTAAAATTTTTGATAATTTTCACAACTGTTCATACAGCGGATGAGAAAAAGGTTCATCCGCTGTGAACAAAACCACTATAAAATTCCTTCAAATCAAACATTTTGACAACTGTACATATAGCACATGAATAAAATTGTTCATCCGTTGTGAACGTCATTCAGTCAAAGTACTCCACAGCGCGTGAACAAAATTCTTCATCCGGTGTGAGCAAATCATATAAGTGTTTACGGCGTATGACCATTTGTTCATTCGCTATGAACATATCAAACAAATCAAACAAATGTTTACAGTGTACGAACATTTGTTCATCCGCTGTGAACATATCAAACAAAGCATTCAAGTGTTTACAGCGTATAAACATTTGTTGATCTGCTATGAACATATCAAACATCAAGTGTCTACAGCGCATGAACAAAATTGTTCATCCGATATGGAAACAGTCACTCAAAAAATAAATGAAGTCACGCACCGCGCATGAACAAAAGTGTTCATCCGTTGTTTGAACAATGCATGTGTTATACACAGCGCATGAACAGAATTGTTCATCCGCTGTGTGAACAGTGCATAAATAAAATGCACATCGTATGAACAAAATTGTTCATCCGCTTTATGAGCAGTGCACAAGTAAATTGCACAGCACATGAACAAAATTATTCATCCGGTTTGTGAACAATGCAAAAGTATTATGCACAGCACATGAACAAAATTATTCATCCGCTTTGTGAATAGTACACACACAATAGGGTCCACAGCGTATAGCCAAAATTGTACAACGGACACTTTATACACAGCGGACACTGTACTCACAGCGGATAACCAAAATGATTCGAATTTTTACACAACGGAAAAAATACTGTATACATAGCGGATGTACATTTATCCGCTGTATATATAATTCACACTTGTCTAATTTTTACTTTTTATCAATAAAAAACAGAGTATGAAGTTTATCAGTCAAAATTTCAAAAATAGTCAAAACTCTTCAATAAACCTTAATCACCCTATTTGATTTACACAAATCAAACACCAAATTCTACTCGTTTAGTTGATCGAAAAGGTATAACAATATGATTTCAATGCTTAATCAAACATAAACATTCTGAAATTTTATTCAATTTCAGGGATTGTTTGACTCAGTTGAACAGTTGATGAACAATCAATAATGAACAATATAATTATATTTAAAAAAATCAAACATGAAATAGGTGAAATCAAGCATTAGTCCATCATACTTAGGCTGTTAATTTGATGATTTGGGACTAAATGTTCATACTGGATCATGAACAGGCTTGATGTTCATGATAAAGAACAGTCAAAATCACTGTTTAATCTTTCAAAATGATCTAAATGTGATTAACATGTGTTTTTAATTGATATTTGTAACACCTCTGAAATCTATCCCATTTACAAAGCTTAATGTATTATAGGAACCAATAAAGGTCCGGATTGATTTGGGCTTACCAAAGAAACCTTGCAAAACGAAACTAGCCTTTTGGGCCCAATAAGCCCAATAAGGGCCCGAACTTATAAAAAGGCCCATTTAAGGCCCAAATACACGTTTAAGAACTAATTAAACAAGAAACCATGAAACAATGAATTATTAGGTGATTTGAAATCACTATGGAAAGATCCAAACTGAAAACAGATTCAGAACCCATACCGGGTAATATCCGGCAATTTACCGCGTACTACGTCTGGATTCCATCAGGAATTCTGATAAGGGCTTGTCATCCAATCTAAATCATTTTTAATCTCAACTAATACCATAAATGCTCTCTAAAAGATTTTTCATCAATCATGCGTAAGCAACGGAGATACGTAAGTGAAACGCGAATACCGGTTTTCACCGGCATTTAACTAACGTCCGTTATGACAACCGAGCCACGTAACTCCGAAAATATTTATCTAATCATTGTTTATTAACATATCACATTAAATCTGATGAATGGTACGTTGTCCGAAATAACGGCGTTCCGAAACGTGACCGTGACGCGAACCGGGTTACGATCTGGTAAAACCCGACAATTCGTCAAATAAAGCTTTAACGTGACTAACATAGGAAGTTATCGCTCAAAATATCATTTTAATACTTAATTGTGTATATTTTGATAGAAAAATGATAATATTAACGCTCATTCGATAAAAACGCGTGAAACCGTGAAACATATTAAATACGCGATAAGTTACAAACTCGTTTGATTATCCGGCATGTTTTAAATACATAATCTCGGAACACTTATAACGTTTTGTATAAATTGAAACTAACTAGAAACAAATTTAAACGCTACGTGACAAACTTGATCGAACGTGTTCGAACCGAATTCTTTTACGAACCCGTTTCATTTAACCTAGTATATAAACAAACAATTCTCCATTTTAGGGTTTTGAAACAAAAATTCAGAGATGAGAGAGAGAGGCGCCTCGACCTCCTCCCTTTCCCCCCTTTCTTCGATCCGGCCAAAAGTCCGGCCTCCGGCGGCCGATTCCGGCAAGTGCCGGCGAGTGGCACGCACATCCGGGCTCCTCTCGACGCCCTGATCTCGATGGTAGCGTCAATTTCTCCTAAAACTCAACGAGGTGATGGGAATCGAAGGAGAAAGACGACGGTTGCAGGTGGGTTTTTGGAGACGGGTGATGGTGGTGATGTCGGCAGTGGTTGTGGTGGTCGCGGTTACGAAGGTCGCCGATGGTGGTGGTAGGGTCGCGATGGTGGTGTTGGTCGCAGGTAAGTCCTCGACCTACAACTCGATTTCGGTGGCTGAAATTGTTGGTCTCGGCCGTGAATGTCGAGATTTTGAAGGCCGACCCCGGGTTTTGGATGGGGAAATCTGTTGGTTGTGGTGATGGTTCGCGGTTGGGAGGCGAGTTGTAGCAGCAGGGGTTTCGGTTGTGGCTGTCGGGTGTCGATTGGTGGTTCCTGCGATTGCCCAAAGGCAACGACAGTGATGATCATGGATGGTGCTAGTGAAGGCGATGGCTGTGACAGTAGAGGTTAGAGGCGGTGGTGATGAAAAGGGGTCGTGAAGGTGATGGTTGTTGGCTGTAAATCGTGGTTGTAGCTGTCAGTAGCAGCTATGGTCTTGGTGATGTAGTTGCGATTGTGCGTTAGGTGTTGGTGGCCGATGGTGGAGCAGGACCATAAAGGATATGATAATGGTGGTCGTGGTTGGTATAGTTTTAGGTTATGGTGGTGGTAGTTAGGCTGTCGCGATGGTGGACCGTGGCTGCATGTGGTGGATGGTGATGGTAAAAGTCACAACCGAAGCATATGGTGACGTATGTTGTGGTATTGATTTCGTTCAGTTATAAGATAACAATGTAGAAGTGTTGCATATAATTTTTAGTGTATTTTGATTAGGTAAAACTTTGGTCAAGCTGATGGTCAATGCGGTCAACAACACAAGTAGTTAACGGAGAAATGTTAGCGATGTAATAAGGAGCCGACAATGTTAACGGTGTCGACACAAATCGACTTTGAATGGGTTTGCAGACGCGAGCAGAGCGAGTGAAAGGTTTAACGCGCTTCGTTTTATGTCAAAGCTTATGAAATAACTTACGCGTGTGCGCTTGAAAAACGTTAAGCTCAAACTTGTTAATAAAAACATGAATCATATATTAAAAACAAACTATAATAATAGTAATTATAGAATTGAGAAAGTTACACAACAACTTACAATAGCTACCCATTACTAAGTAACATAAATCATATTGGATCAGCTTAATAGGAGACAATTATAGACTGTGCAACATGTTGATTATCACGTCATGCAATGTATTTACTACTCACATGTAATTACAAATACGATTTCGATGAAATAAGGTTAGGGACTATAGAAACCATGTGTTTTTGTGATCAAGATAATGCTATAGATGGTGAATAGTTTATTAATACAATGTATTCAAACAAATGCATGTGACATGTTAATATTTTCAAACCCACAAATATGTACATATAAATTCCAACAATAATTGTAGATCGGGTATCAAATACCATCTTTGGGAAGATAATATTACTACTGAAATTGATGAAAAGGAGTTTTATGTATCATCTAGGTAAAGATGGTCATCGGTTTATCAGAGATGGTTATAATATGCCAATAATCTTGCCCCAAATAACTGGAAATGTATGGTTATTCATAATTGAAAAACTATAATTTATACATTAAGGTATAACCCTCTCTCGTATGAACAACTTGTTATGTAATAAAAATGGACACTAATACCAATATTAATACCAATGTCGGTATTTTAACGATTACCATTGTTTAAGATAATTATTATTAAATTGATATTAATACTACATGTAAGACTCTTGGCCTAATGAGTACTAACTGAGTAAGTGTATTTGTTAAAATATATTTTATTTAGTATTATTATTGTTATCAACCCGTTACTGCTACAATAATCGTACTAAGAACCATTTCTCGAATAAGAACATTACTTAATCTAATATGCATAACTTAGTTCATGACAATCAATTAACAAATACTCAAGAAACTAAGCTACATAAGGATACTAATCACCAACTTAAATTTAACTAAAGAGCTCAACCGCACGCATGTAATAACATCATGCTACTTCTAAACGTGAATCTTATATGTTCTAGTTACGATTTGCTTTGTTGATGGTCATCACTTTTCTTTATCGAGCTCTGAATTTATATAAGGACACCAGGTGAGTTCTCGTGTTCCCCCTTTTTACTTTTATTTTGGGGATGAAGCATGCTCCTTTTAAACTGAAACTCTTATGTGTGATACTGTTTACCGCTTTGCATGATCTTATGTTTTATGAACTTTGATTGTGCTTACTTGTATGTGGGACTTTTTGGATACCTGCTGATACTTTAGTCATAATCATTAATTATTTTGTGAACCGCTTGTCTTTACGTGAATAGATCTATTTGGGGAATCCCCCACGCACAGTGGCTCCCGCCACAGGGAGGTACCCCACTGAGATCCTGAGGGGTCGTTTGTGGCATGCAACAGGTTTTGAATAAGATACTATGGTGAACCATCCTAGCAGGAATGGTTCGCTGTTCTGAGGCTTGGTTCCTCCCCTACGGGGGATATACGGTTAAACACAAGTTTAGAAGAGGCCAACCGGGGACCAAGTGCAGGGTTGATTGTGATACCCCACGATGACTGATACTATGATGATGCTTTTAAAATCGAATGAGATTTTTATAAACTATCACACTAGACTCTAAAACCTTTACTGTGGACTCTTGTAGTTCCTTTTAAATTGTTTTGAAACTTTAACCACTTGAACTCACCAACTTTATGTTGACACAATTTTCTTTTTGAGCATGTCTTCAGGTACAGCTAGGGAGAATAGTTGAGCTATAGAAGTTACCAAATCCGAAGCAAGATATGAAGGTAGAGGTTAAAGACACAAGTCGAGCCTAGAAGCCTTAGTTATCGAAGCTCTAAGAAATATTTACCGAGAGATGGATCACGACACCTATAGATCATAGATTGAAGCACCTTGTGAATTGGAAATAGAGCCAATATTTTAATGTAAATATCATGTGACACTGTTTAATAAACCATTTAGTTTCCGCTGCATTTTGGTTGTTGTTTACTAATCGTGACGTCCCGCCTCTCTGGGCCCGGGGTGTGACAATATTCATCTTTAAAAACATCACAACAAACTTTCATTAACAGGAAATTTTGTTCATAACATTACAAACAATCTTTTAATGCATAAGCATTAGTCAACATAAATTGACTGTTTGACTTTTAAAAGTCAAACTTGATTTCAAAATTAACATCACAAAAGGAACAATGTATGTGTATATGAACTTGTAAAACATCATAAAACATCATTCAATATGAGTAATCAATTCTGATGATCATTTCAAATAAAGAATTAAACAAGCAAAACACAAAAGTGTTGACTTGCAAAACTCAAACTGAGTTGATCATTAAAACATTCAAATCATTAATTATTAATTACAAAACAAGTTCTAAACATACATAAGCGGTTATTATTCAAACATACACATGAACACTTAATCACCAAATCATCATTACAAACAATTGTGCACATTTATTACACAATCACTAATATGTATCTACATTTGTGCAGGTATGGCTGATTTGTGTTTGTAAGAGATCATAACATTTGTCCATTTCTTGATCCTGACTCTCCTAGGTCAGTGAATTACAGAGACATGATTCAAGCAATTAGACAAACCAGACTTGTGCATGCTATGACCCATGAAGATCATATTGTCCAACTTGGACCAATGCACACCTTGGTGAGATTGATGATAAGCAAGTACTTATATCTACTGTGCATAACCAGGAAATCATCATCTCTGAGGAAGTTATAAGAAGGGTGTTGTAATTAGGTGATGAAGATGCTCAAGGCCAAGTTGAATTTCATGTGCACTATGTGCTACATGTATTCAGGCAGATTGGCTATACTTGAACTATTGATAGAATGCAGATCAAAAAGTCATACATGTGTGCATAATTCAGGTTCTTGATGCATACTTATCAGAAAACTATGACCAACAGAAAGACAGGATGGGATGCAACATCCCTAAGGGCATCTTGTGCATTAGCAAGCATTATAGCAAGAATGCCATTTAACTTTGCTCCTCAAATTCTCAATGGCCTTGTCTATAACATCACAGAGGTGAGGAACAGATTTCTTATGTTTCTAAGATTCCTACAGATGATCATAGGTGATCTACTGCCCAGCATCCCAAGAGAAGGAGTTATTTTACAGCCTGTTCACCTCAATGAGTATGTCTTCAATAGGATAGCATTTACCAAGGGGATGAGGTGCCTGTACCTCCTCATATGATTGATCATGACATCCCTGTTCCTGAGGAATTTCTTAGAATTCCAGGACAAGATGAACCATTCATGTTATTCCAACAAGCCAATCAACCAGCCCATATAATTCAATCGCAACCAATCATTTAGCCAGAACCAATCATACAGCCTGAACCAATCATTCAACAACAACCCATCATGCCTGAACCTATCATAGAACAACCACCATTCATCCAAGCCCAAAAAATACAACCAGATCAACCAACATCACCACAACAATCTCTAAGCCCATAAACATTCAGCCCATAACCATTTAGCCCTCAATCATTCAGTCCTCAACGAATACATTTCCCTCTCCATCACATAGCCCAAGCTTCTCTGATCAGCAAACACTTTCATCTCTTTTAAGAAATATAGATACATCACTTGCTTAACAAATATATGAGCATGAAGATATTGGAACTTCATCTCAAGAACCTGAACCTGAACAAGCAACTACTGCTACTGAGCATGTTGAACCAAGCAGTAAGATTCTCACAGAAGAAGACATTGAGCACTCCAAAGTCTTTCTTTTCACTGAGTATAACAAACTCATTGAAAGATCCAATCAAAGAGCTATGAAGTTAAAAGAGAAGCTCAAAGAGAAAGACAAGGAGATTGAAAAGCTTGAGTCAGATCATAATGCACAAAAGCTGATTGTGAAAGTTGTGGAACAACAACTTAATCAAACAAAGAAGAAATTAAAGGAGAAAGACAATGAACTCCTTGTTACTAAAGCTCAGATTGACTACTGGGGCAATTAATCAATAGCTAAAGAATAGGAGGTTGATGAATTCAAAAAGATTATAGAAGCTCAATCTGAAGATATTCAAAGATTAAACAGAAAGCTTGAATACAAGGACACTCAGCTGAATGAGGAAGAACATTCAGCGGATCCTAGCAAAGATCCGAGTCATTCTGAGGAATTAGCTAATAAAGCAGAAACAAGTCAACAACAAACTGAACAAACAGAACTAGCACTGATCATTCCTGAAGAATCATACATAATAGATCATTGTTCAGTGATGCTAATCCTTATGAGAACATACACTACTCACCCATCTTGAGACAACACTTTCACACTCCTGATCCAATTTCTCAAGAAACAAGCATTGCTCATGATGATCCTCTAACAGACAAACAAAAGGAGTTAATCAAACAATTTAGTGAATCTTTGAAAGAATCATCCAAGGATTAAGCTTTATCATCATCTGAAACTCCTTTTAGGACTTATGAAAGAAAAAGGAAGAGGTTGTATTTAGCCTCTATACTCAAAGGCAAACAACCAGAGGGTGAACAAGAAAAACCTGAATCTCCTCCATTTAAGCTTCCGAAAGTCAAGACTGAACCTGTTGAGTTGGATGTTCCATAACCAACATCTAAAGCATCTACATTAGAAGAGGGGGAGATAGATCAATCCTTTAAACAACAACAAGCTTCCATCATCATCTTAAGTGATTCTGATGAGGAAGAAGAAGAAAGGGATAAAGATGAGATCATGCAAAACATCCAAGATCTCTTCACAGATCATCCTCAAACCTTGATGGGAATAGAATTAACAACCAGAGGATTCCCTTATGACTCACTCATATATCTTAACATGTATGAGGTTAAAGACTTGCTCAAAGACATTCAAGAGGTCATACAAAATGAACAAGAGCAAACATACAGGAGATACAAAGAAGTTAAAGACAAACAAGAGCTTGGAAAGAATCTTCCTAAAGATCCTCAAATAGAGAAGATGACCTACTCCTAGGTGAAAAGCTTGTTGAGTCATACAAGAGTCCCATATAGGTCATATGCAGGGAGAACTATATCTCAGATGAAAGAGATGGCAAAAGAGATATACAAAAACATGTTAGCAAATGCTCATAAGCCATAGGTCTTCTGATCTCACCCTACATCTTCTCTATCCACTTATCATCAAGCTCCTCCTGAACTTCATAAAATAGAAGAACCAAGACAATTCATGCCTTATAGGTTATCGCCTGAAGGTAATGAAGTTCGGGAGATGATAAATGAGAAGACAAACTTTGTCATGCTGTATGACAAAATCACACTCACTGCAGATGCCAATGAAAGAAAGATAGTGGCATGGAAATATGATGAAATCTGGGATGCTATCCTAATCAAGAGAGTATCTGGACTTGTCCAGTAATTATCATACATATCCCAACTGGGATAATTAAGCTATGAAGACAGATTGGACCTGATGCAATAGAGGATGGTCAATAATACAAAGAATTAATGCTAAAAAACAAAACAACCAATCAAAGGCAACATCATACTTAGGGGGAGTACTGTTGGACTTAACAAACTGCATTAAGAATTAATGCTAAAAAGTATGATGCTTACCATTATCAAACAATCAATCAATTGTGTTTATACATACAAATCATACATTAGAAACATAGTAACATCATTAACATTCATAATAATCCCTAACATTTATGTAAATTTCTTTTTCAGATTTGTAGATAAAGAAATTTTGCCTAAGTCAACTAATGCGGATGAAGAAATTCCAACGCGGATGAAGAAGTTCTACAGCAGATGAAGAATATGTTCACAAAGCGGATGAAGTCTCTATTCCCATAGCGGATGAAGAGCTTCACAACGGATGAAGAGTTCTATTCCCACATCAGATGAAGGACATGTTCATGGAGCAGATGACCTCCACAGCTGATGAGCTATTCCCACAGCGGATGAACAACTTCACCACAGCGGATGAACAAACTGTTCTCACAGCGAATGAACAACTTCTCCACAGCGGATGACTTATTCCCACAGTGGATGACTTAGATACTTAGGATTATCTTTTTGTAATTTTTATTTACATAAAGGTAGATTAGTAACTTTATATAGCTTTTGTGTATAGGCTATAAATAGCACTCTACCCTAATCCTTTGTAAGCTTTTGAACGAATTATCAATCAAACAAGCAGTTTTATTCTCGTGCATTCTAACACACAACATACACACACAAACACACACATACACACACTGAAATCATACATATTAATCATGGGTTTCCACACCATGGTTAGTGTTTGTTGATTTGTGAGAGATTTGCGAAGATCTTTGGAGAAATCAACCTCTTCATATTGAATATTGTTCATTCAAAATTCATGTTCAATATGCTTGACTAAGTTGCTTTTCATCAAAACAAAAGGATCAAATTGAGCATTTATACTCCTAAGTAACTAGGTCATAAGTATTAAAAGTGCTTGCTCATATATCTTGAGGAGGATTGATATTAACATACAATCAGATGTGCGGTAGATACGTATGTAAGGCCCTGTTTCTGGAGACCTCACTGTTGGACAGTCATCACATCATTACATATATATTACATAATTTATAAAATAAGCAGCGGAATTAAGTCATCAAAAACCATTCATTTCATTGATAAATCTTGTTGTTAAGCAATACAACATTGTTAAATTACAAAAGCCTCATTCAATTGCATTACAAAATAATAATATTATTATACGTGAATGGATGCCAGTCTTGCCCTACCGAGTAGCCTCCTCGTTTGCCATCCTTAGTAACATTACCTGCCAACTGAAAATGCATAAAAGCCAGTATTGTTGAGTGACTTCCAGTTTTTATGTGCTAAAATACTTTATATGGTTCATATATGAAAATACTCTTTTCATTAAAATACTTTCGTTTTGTTTCGTACGTGATCATTCATCTCACATACAACCAGGTATAACCTCATTCATCATTCATTATCGCACATATTCATTTGTTTCGTATTTATCATTTCGTTTATTTCGTACTTTATCGTTATTTTTCACTGATTCTAGATCCTGTCAAAACTTTACCCCCATCGTGGCCAGAAGCCACCTGTAACACCCGAAAATTTGTCTTTTTGGAGTGTCATGCGACTGGAGGTCCAATCGCATGGAGCTCATGCGACTGAAGGCCCAGTCGCATGGTATTTGGGCGGCCGAAGGTCCAGTCGCCGGAGCTCGGGCGACTGAGCTATAGCTTTAAGGGAGAGGGCATCCATCTCCCCTCCCCACACTTGCAAAACTTAGTCAAAAAGAAGAGAAGAGAGTAAGAAGAGAGAAAGAAGAGAAAAAAAGAGAAAAGTGGTGAATCGGGCTCGAAACTCGTCAAGTAACTGGTCCAAATGAAGCTCTTCATCTTTTTGTTTGTGTGAGTTCTAGGATCCCTCATTTACCTATTTTCAAATGATTTTGGGGCTGGAACACATACAAACATGTTTTTTTGAAATGTGTATGTTTGACCCATTTGGGTGTAATCGTGTGTAGTGTGTTTAAGGTACGATTTTGGACTTGTATGTGCTTGTATGATGTCATAGTATGATTCCCTAAGGTTTAGGAGGGCTAATTTGGGCTTGAAATGAGTTTGGAAGAGTTTGAAGGCCGTATATCGCGGCTGCCGTTCGGGATGAACTCCAGTCGCTACCCAGTTAGGGCTAGGCGACCGAAGGCCAATTGGCCGACTGAAGGACGGCTGAGACTCAATCGCACGACTGAGGTCCAATCGCACGACAGGAAGCCCAGTTTCATAGATGCTAAGTCGCCCAGTGTCCAATCGCACGACTAAGAGTCCAGTCGCATAGGTGCTCATCCCCATTAGTCCCACTCGCATGATGTTCAATCGCCTACTATTCATTCGCACGATTGAGAGTCCATTAGCAAGATTGAGAGTCCATTCGCACGATTGTATGTTCATTCGCATAGGTGCCCAATCGCATGATCCAGTCGCATGGAGGCCATGCGACTGAAGCATGCCCAATCGGCCGAATAGGGCTGTTGTGTACGAGGAGGGATGTAGTCCAGTTACTGGCCTTCGGGAAAAGAGTAAGGGTAAGTAGTGATGTAATAGCTCCCGTAGGTACATGTGTGATAACTGTCACGGCTTAGAAGTTACGTTGGGCACGAAGTGATAGTATTGCATGTATATGCATGATGTATGTATGATAAGTATGATTTAGCCCTATATGATGGTAATGACTGATGACTTGTAAATCTTGATGTTCCTTGTTTCTATACGTGTTTATCTTTCCGTGACTTTACGTGTTATGATTAATGAATGAAACGAAAGTATTAAGAAACGTAAAGTGAAAGATAATGAAGGAGGAACATGATGAATGAATGCATGCATTAACGAATGAATGAATGAAAGTAAGAAAGGGCTTGCAAGCAAATGTATGG
The DNA here is from genome assembly GCA_024085815.1 of Flaveria linearis. Lineage (NCBI taxonomy): Eukaryota > Viridiplantae > Streptophyta > Magnoliopsida > Asterales > Asteraceae > Flaveria > Flaveria linearis. Next base: position 51,874,881 of record CM044010.1, on the reverse strand, counting down.
AGGTGCACACCCAATGAAGGTGTTAGCTCAGCGATGTGTGGGTTAGCTACCCCGAAGGATGCACATTGGGGTCAGTCTTTGTGATTGACCATATGCATGAGATCCTTACTGCTTACCTTAGGTGACTGGATCAGCAGTAGTGCACAACGTTCGTGATTAATCATCACAGGTCCAGCACCAGCAGCAGTGCACAATGTTCGGGGTATAGCGCATGGCATTGATCCAGAATGAATGAGGGAAGATAAGTGGTCTATGTACCTACCCTAGGTGACTGGATCAGTAGTAGTGCACAACGTTCGTGATTAATCATCACAGGTGCAACACCAGCAGTAGTGCATAATGTTCGGGGTATTGTACACGTCACCGAATGTAAGGAACGTATGAACGAAAGTAATGAACGTTCGAATGAATGTAATGAACGTATGAATGAACACAACGAACGTACGGACGAATGTAATGAATGTATGAATGTATGTAAGAGACGTATGAACAAAAGAAAGAATGTGAATGTTAATGATGAACGGTACACGAACGAAAGCTAATGAACGAATGATGAAGATAATAATAATATTATCTATGTGTACGTATGTCGTGTGATCGCATATATTGAGAATGGTTTTAACGGAAGAAAAGTATGTTTTATTATAAAACTAGAATTCACTCAGCAACGCTGAATTTTTATGTGTTTCCAGTTGGCAGTTAGTGTTGCTGAGGATGGCACGGGGCGGCTACTCAGCTCTTTTGGGATGGCATTCATTTGTTAATATTTTTGCAATGTATTATGTTGCATGTAATTATAAAACATAATGGTGTTTGTAGAGGATTCGGATAAACAAGATTACCTAAGGAATCCTCTTACTATTAGAAGTCACTGTTTATGACTATTTTGTAACTGATTAACGATGTATTGCTTGGCAAAAGCTTTTATGATGAAATGAGATGTCTCTTTTGAATGCTTCTGCTGAAATGTTTACAAAAGATAAACGAAATTATATGTTCAAAGAGCGATGAGAATCCAACTGTAAGCGTCCCGGGAACGGGGCCTTACAAGTTGGTATCAGAGCCAAAGTTTAAGTGAAACAGGCAAATTTTCAAAATAAACCTTAACTTAAACTGAGAATGGGATGGGAAGGTAAGGGATGCCAAACTGAGTAGCTGCGTGCCATCAGGTATTTTTCTTAAAGTTAACCGGTATTATATGCGCATGTTATGTGTTTATATGTTACTGTTAGATTTAGATACTAATGTAGTCAGGATAGGTAATGCTTAGGGTACGAAGAGTAAAGTAAGTGGCTAATCACAACTAGGCACTGTAATTAGGGACTTACTATACTTGACATAAACAGAGCTATTCCCTTGAATGACGGTGTTGGTGTTTGGATCTTTCAGTGAGTATTAGAGGATGGCCGGTGGTAGATCAACCAAAGCTTCATGCGGTGGAGGTGGTGGTGGACGTGGTGCTGAACCACGGGCCACAAGAGGAAGGCCTAGGGTGGAGAAAGTGGTTCATGAAGAACCCGGGACCCCTCATCAGGAGGGTGTAGACGAGGGCGCGAATTTGAGAGCCACGGTAAAAGAGGCAGTGGTTGAAGAGGTGCATCAGGTCATGCAGACAATCTTACCGTCTGTGGTGACCGAAGTGATAAAGGCTGTCCAGGAAGGAGAAAGAAAAGAGAGGAATAGGTCCTCAGGAAGATAGGAGCAACCAGAGCCGGAAACGGTTCTTTCTGATGATGAAGAGGAAGAGGAGGAGGAGCATGTGCATGAGTCGGCACGAGGCTGTAGGTTACGGGGTGTTTTTGAGGTGCAAGCCCCCTACCTTTGACGGTAATGGCACTACTGCTGCTGCTCACCGATGGGTGAGGGAAACGGAGGGTGTTCTCAATATCAGCGAGTGCCGGGAGGACCAAAAAGTGAAGTTCGCTACCCACTCACTCAAATGGCTGCTCTCTCCAAGGCTGATATGGAAACTGGTACCTTGACCAAGTCCCCTATGATCACCCCTAAAGACTTTGACACATGGTGTATCAGGATGGAAGGCTTCATCAAGTGTCAAGACTCAAGGATGTGGGACTCCATTGTCAATGGTCCTTTCATACCAAGCACTACATCTGCCACTGGTAATCGCATCATTCCAAAAGATGTTGATGATTACTCAGAGGAAGATAGGAAGAGAATAGAGCTGGATCAAAGGGCTATGACTTGTCTCCAAACTGCTCTCCCCAACTCCGTCTACAGACACTTCAAGAAGTGCAAGACTGCTAAAGATTTATGGGAAGCTTTGAAGCTGATGTATGAGGGATCCAAGGAAACTCAAGAGAACAAGAAAGATCTCTTGAAGCAGCAGTTTGAGAACTTTACTTTCAAGGCTGGTGAGACCTTGACTCAACAATACTTCAGGTATGTTGAGCTAGTAGATACTCTGGCGGATATTGGAGTAGCTCTTGAGAACAGAGACATAGTTAGGAAGTTCATGTCCTCTCTTCCTAAACTATGGACTCACTACTGTGTTGTCATCAAGAGAACTTCGGACCTTAAGACTCTTTCTCTCACAGAGTTGTATGGTATCCTAAGTGCATTTCAGATGGAGATGAACATGCAGAACTCCTCTGACCACTCCAATAACCAACAGAGTTCAGCCCTTCATGTGGTTGAAAGGGAAAGCATGGAACCACAACATCAGTTGCTATGCTACCCTGACAACTCACATACTGGACCCTTCATCACTCTACCTGAGACTCCAAAGTCTCAAAAGGTTCAACACAACTCCTTTCAGGATAGTTGTGCCTTTGTCTCTGGAAGTGGACACTCTGGTGATTTTCAATACTGCTTTGATGATCTTGAGTGCTTCAATCCAGATGATGTGGAGTACATGGACATTGTCCAGCAGATGGCTCTTTTAACTTACAGAGCGAAGAAGTTCTTCAAGAGAACTGGAAGGCAATTCCCTCAAAACCCAGTCAACAGCAAGTTTGGGTTTGATAAGAGCAAAGCAAGGTGCTACAACTGCAACCAACTTGGTCACTTTGCTAGGGAATGCAAGGCTCCCAAGAACAACCCGGGAACCCCACAGGCCTCCACACATCCCACTGCTCCCAAGCATGAAGAAAAGTCAACTGAAACAGCTGCTGTTGCTCAGGAAGTTGACTGGAGCTTCATGGTACAGGATGTGACTCCCGCTCAAGCACTCATGGCCGGAACAGATGATGATCAGGTATATGAACATCTTTGTACTGCTGCCTGTATTGCTAAAGTTAAATTGTATAAGGATTACATTTCGGAAATCAGATCTGAGGTTGAGTCTTTAGACGTGCTAAAATCTGACTTTAAAAGAGCTGAATCTGACTATCAAAGGAAAATTGATGAGTTAGAGAAAACTGTGTCTCTTTTGAAACATGAAAAGACTAACTACAAGACTCAAATCAAAAATCTGATCTCCAAACTTTCTGAAGTTCAAGCCCAGTTAGTCACAGCTAAGGCTCAGGCCAGGAAGCAAGCTATTGCTGAGCAAAGCTTCCAAACTATTCTTGCATCAACCTCTCATTCCAAAATGTTTTATCAAAACAAAGAAGGGTTGGGAACCAGTGAAATAGCTCCACCACACTCTTATGAGTCTATTAGACTACCTATATGTGGTGCTGAAGAGCAAGAGGTTCCAACTGCTGACCCTTCTCCATTGGAACTAGAGGATGAAGTAAGAATAGTGGCCTCCACAGGGGAGAAACAGGAGGATACACCCATCTCCACCTGTGATGACCAAATCCTGACCACCAAGGCAAGAAGAAGCAGAGCTAAAGCTGCTAGAAGGACTGCTAAGAAGGTTGCAGTGTCCAAGCTCAAGTTTGACCCTAAGCAAAAGGGTGTCTTCATTTCTGCCGGGTTTCAAGTGGTAGGTACTCCTGATTCAGGAAAGGAGTGTAGTACCAGCACTCCTGTCCTACTGAAGGATCAGAAGTTGAAAGGGAAAGTTGCTGATGAAGAGAAGAAACCCAAGAAACAGCAACCTGCAAGTTCCCAGAAGACTAACATTGCATGCATAATGTGTGGTCTGCACAACCACATGGCTAAAGATTGTTACTACAATCCAGCAAGCACACATTATGCAAATAATGTTAGAAAAGAAGTAGTCAGAGAAGGTTTCTCAGTTGGACCACTTCACAAGGTCCAAATGATAAAAAAGGGAAAGTTGGTCTCGGAAGCCAAGTTGCTTTCGGAAGAAACTGCTTCTTCCGAAGGGAAAATGGCTTCGGAAGCCAAACCTTCTAAGGTTCGAAAGAACAAGAAAGCTCCCTTGAAACCATCTCAGAAGAAAACTACTTCGGAAGAAAAGGAGGTGAAGGCTTCTTCCGAAAAGAGAGAAGCTTCGGAAGAAGACCATGCTGCAAAAGCTTCAACAAGCTCATCCTCAAAGATCAACCAAAGGATGGATTGGAAGATCAAGGAAGATGCTGCAGCCCAAACCTCTTCTTCAACAATGACCTCTATTGAACCCCATTGCATATCTTTTGGTTCAATTATGTCACTATCTTTGGAAGAGCCCGAGACCTGCAAGGCTTGGGCTTCCAAACAAAACTAACCATCTCATCTTATGTGCAGGGACATCCATTTGACAAGAACAACAATATCTGGATTGTAGATAGTGGATGCTCCAGGCACATAACAGGGAACAGATCTCTCCTTCAACAATTCCAGAACTTTGATGGAGGGCCTGTCCAATTTGGAGGTGAGGCCGGAGGATATATTTCTGGCAGAGGAAGTATATCCAATGGCAGAATAAACATTGACAAAGTTCACTTTGTCAAACAGCTTGAACACAATCTGTTAAGTGTTTCTCAATTCTGTGATCAGAAGCATCAGATGCTTTTCACAGAACATGAGTGCATTATCCTCAAACCAGGGATGACAATTCCTCCGAAATTGGTGCTTCTCAGATCTCCCAGGAAAGGGGATATGTACAAGCTGGATATGAACAATGCTTCTCCTATGGGTGAAGTATCATGCTTTCTTTCCAAAGCTGATAGTGATGAGTCAACACTATGGCATAAACGCATGTGTCATGTGAATTTTAAAACAATGAATAAATTGGCTAAAAATAACTTGGTACATGGTTTGCCTAAAAAGGAATTTTTCTGTAAAGATAACTGTGTTGCATGCCTGAAAGGGAAACAACACAGATCATCTCATAAATCCAAATGTGTTAACTCTATCACTACTCCATTACACTTATTGCACATGGATCTTTTTGGTCCCACAAGTATAATGAGCATTGGAAGGAAATCATACTGCCTTGTGATCGTTGATGATTTTACAAGATTTACATGGGTATTCTTTTTAAGAAGTAAAGATGAAACTGCTGAAACTTTAAAATCTTTTATTCTTAAAATAGAAAATCAAATTGATCACAAGGTTAAGATTATTAGAAGTGATCAAGGGACTGAGTTTAAGAACTTCGTTCTTGACTCATTCTGTGACTCAAAAGGGATTGCCAGACAATATAGTGCTCCCAGAACTCCTCAACAAAACGGTGTTGCTGAGAGGAGGAACAGGACACTTATTGAGGCTGCTCGGACCATGTTAGCTGATTCAAAGCTGCCTCTAACATTCTGGGCAGAGGCAGTTAGCACTGCATGCTATGTGCAGAACAGGGTTCTTGTAGTTAAGCCCCATGGAAAAACTCCTTATGAGTTATGGAACAAGAGGCCACCTATTCATTGGCTTTCTAAGGTCCTTTGGCTGCAGGTGTACCATACTTAACACAAAGGACAACTTGGCAAAGTTTGCTGAGAAGTCGGATGATGCTATCTTTATTGGATACTCTTCTAGCTCCAAAGCTTATAGAGTATACAATATTAAGAATCAACAATTTGAGGAGTCATCCAACATAGTTGTTAATGAGCACACTCCTTGTGTTAGGGGGAATGGACCTGAGTATATCTTTGATTTAGAATTGTTTCCAAACTATTCTAAACCATCTTGTGAGAATGTTTCAGCTGGAACAGGTGCTCAAAGTGATGCTGATGCTGATGCAGGTCAACTATATGAGCTTCCCAGACCTATTCCAAATTCTCCAAGAGCTGAAGGGTAACAAGCTTCAACTATTCACAGATATGACAGTGTAACTATCTCCAGAAATAGTGAAGCTTCAACAAGTGAATCACTTGATCAACCTCAAAGTTCCTCAGGTGATCCACTACAACACCAGGTTGAGGGAAGTGGTATTCTGAAGGAACAGGCAACTGTTAATACTACTTCACAACCAACCATTGATGATGTTTCTCAATCATTCAATCAGTCCTCATTGAATGACTCTGAAACAGCAGTTGGACAGAGTGATCCAATTCCTGATCAGAATATGTCTAACCTAGACTTATCTCTGCAATTGGAAGTGATTCCTCGTCTTAGGATTCACAACACTCATCCAACTGAGAACATCATAGGGAATGTCTCTGAAGGTGTGAGAACAAGAGGACAAACTCATCATGGGAATGTCTGCTTGTACTCATGCTTCCTGTCTCAGATGGAACCAAAGAAGGTGGAAGATGCCTTAAAGGATAGTAGTTGGGTTGAATCGATGCAGGAGGAGCTGCTTCAATTCAAAAGACAAAAGGTCTGGAATCTATGCCCACTACCATCTGCTCAAGTACCCATAGGCACTAAATGGGTATTCAGGAACAAGAAAGATGATAGAGGCTTGATTATCAAGAACAAGGCAAGACTAGTAGTTCAAGGGTACACCCAGGAGGAAGGAATAGATTATACTGATGTCTTTGCACTGTTGCAAGACTTGAGGCAGTTAGGATCTTCCTTGCTTATGCTGCATCCAAGAACTTCACAGTCTACCAACTTGATGTCAAGTGTGCTTTTCTATATGGGGATATAGATAGGGAAATCTATGTGTGTCAACCTCCAGGATTTGAAGACCCACAGCACCCCAACTATGTGTGCAAGCTGGACAAAGCTCTATATGGGCTGCACCAAGCACCTAGGCTGTGGTATGAGACCTTGTCTCAGTTTCTCCTGAAGAATGGATACACTAGAGGTACCATTGACAAGACTCTTTTCATCAGAAAGAGTGGAGAAGACATTTTGCTTGTACAAGTCTATGTTGATGACATCATATTTGGTTCTTCAAACGACCAAATGTGCAAAGACTTTGAAAGCATTATGAAGCAGAAGTTTGAGATGAGTTCCATGGGAAAAATGGACTTTTTCCTAGGAATCCAGGTGAAACAATGAAGGAAGGGTTCTTCATAAGTCAATCTAAGTATGTCTCAGACATCTTAGAAAGATTTGAAATGAAGGACTGTAAACCAGCCAAGACACCCATACCCAGAAACCATAATCTTTGCCCTGACCTTGAGGGGGAGGATACTGATCAACATCAGTATAGAGCAATTATTGGTTCTCTGATGTATCTCACTGCAAGTAGACCAGATATCATGTTTGCCACATGCATTTGTGCAAGATATCAGGCTGCTCCAAAGGTGTCTCACCTAGCTGCTGCAAAGAGAATCCTCAGATACCTCAAAGGAGCACCTAAACTAGGTCTCTGGTATCCAAGAAATAGTGATTTCAATCTCTATGGATACTCTGACAGTGACTATGGTGGCTGCAACATTGACAAGAAATCAACATCAGGAGGATGTCAATTTCTTGGTGGAAGGATTATCTCATGGCAATGCAAGAAACAATCCTGTGTCTCTACATCAACTGCTGAAGCTGAATACATTGCTGCTGCTAGCTGCTGTGCTCAACTGCTATGGATTCAAAATCAGATGTTAGACTATGGGTTCAACTTCATGACTACTCCTATCCATATTGACAACAACAGTGCTATCTCCATTACTGAGAATCCGGTGAAGCACTCCAAGACAAAACACATTGATATCAGGTATCATTTCATTAGAGATATTCATGAGAAACAACTGATAAAGTTAATCAAAGTTGACTCAAATGAACAATATGCTGATTGTTCACAAAGGCGTTTGATGAACAAAGGTTTAAGTATCTCATATCAGCAATTGGGATGATAAACATTGAATAACTACCTCTTTTGAAGACCTTTTTAAATAGTAATGTCTTGTGTCAATACAATTTAAGCCCTGTTGCAAAAGATCTTTAAATTATTCCAAGTATAAATTCCTTCCGAAGAGGAATTAACTCTCGGAAGATATTCTTGAATATCTTCCGAAGCCAAAAATTCCTCATTGGAAATTTTCTTCTCGGAAGAGTTTTTGGTCTCGGAAGAAGCGATTGATTCTATATCAGATCTACTTCCGAAACTTATACAACTCTCCATTCGGAAAGACAACTTTACCTTCGGAAGCAATGCCTGGCTTCGGAAGATAAAATTGCCTTAGAAAGAAAATTACCTTCGGAAACGTTTTACCCTCGGAAGTAAAGATTTTTATATGTAACGGATATCTTTTGGGCCCCACTCTGTAAAAAGTAAAGATTTTGTTGATAATGTCAGATTATTTAAAATTATCCTTGCCGCCATCATCATTTCTCCGCCATAAACCACCATACCACCCACAGTAACCCCAAAACAGTTACCCTATTACCACCACCATACCACCATTTACCCCTTTTAAATAATCTTGACTTATCAATTTCATCTTCTTTTACCACTTTACAGCCCTAACTGTTCCCTTCACTGTCAAACCATAAATTTCACTCAAAATTTCAAGCTTACCTTTTCTCCAATGGCGCTAAACCCTCAGCACAACCAAGTCGCATTACTTGACTCGTCAAGGGATGCTGACTTCACCCAAATCATCACCTTTCTCACCGAATCCACCTACCTCACTGCACTCACAGTTAACCCAACCGTATACTCCAACCATATGTCAGAATTTTGGAGCAACGGAGAAACTACAGTGCTGAATGGGGTTCGAGTCCTGAGAACCAGAGTTTGTGGCCAAGAGTTGGTCATCAATGAACAGATCATCAGGGAGCATCTCGAGCTTCACGATGATGGGGCTCCTACTGAGTTCCCCAAGGAAGACTTGGAAGGCACCTATATCCTCATGGGATATGGAGGCGATGTCAGCAGGTCCACAGTATACAAGTTCAACTTCTCTTACCATTGGAAGTTCCTGCTGCACATTGTTTTGCACTGCCTCTCCAACAAATCAGGGGGTTGGGATCAAATCCCATATGAACTAGGATGCCTAGTTCATGGGTTGGTGAGAGGCCTCAGATTCAACTACTCACGATTCGTGTTGAACAACCTAATCGCCAATCTCAGCAGGGATACATTCTTCATGTATCCCCGATTTCTTCAACACATAATCAACTGTGAGATGGAACCAAGCAAGCTTGTCTGCGCAGCTGCTCTTCCTGTTCCACACATGAGGCCTACCATCTTCAAGACACTGAAGAAGATGTCCACCAACTTCACTGGACGGTACACTCCATTACCTCCAGAGATGACTGAGCGCATAGCTCCTGGTGACATCCCTGTTCTCCCCACAGGTGATGAACCCACACCAGCAACATCCACCACAATACCAAAACCTTCTTTACCAATCAAAGCCACATATCAGAGACGTCCCAAACGAACCCTTGTTCAATCTCCTCTGATTGAACAAGCTCCTTCTGTTCACACCCAAAGGACTAGAGTGGAATCATGGGCTCCCACTCAGTCCGAGGTCACACCATCCTTCACAATTGACCTCAATGTGGGTTTTGAGTCTCCTCAGTCTCAAACCCCTGAGCCCGAACCCCAAGCCTTTAGCCCATAGGGTGAGTCTCTACACTCCCCTTGCAGCCTTCTAGGGACAGCCCCACCATAGGCTCAATGCCTGTAGACATTGATCAAGGTCCCGGGTCAGTAGGACTAACCACCCTCTCTTTCACTGACCTTTTACTCCGAACTGATGAAGAGATTACATCTCTCCATGGCCATGAAGTTGATCTACAACACCCACTGAGAGATCAACAGAGCCAAGAGGGATCCCTTGTCTCTAGCCCCCGTCAGAAGCCTGCTACTGAGGTGAGTCCCACTGATGTGGAGGGGACTCATGTAGACTCAGCTGCCACTACTCAGAGTCTCTCATTGAGCTCTCAGGACAGTGGTAACATAATTAGGACTGAGTCTACGGCAACTTTGCCCATTGACATCTCTGAAAGAGGTGACTTTGAGCAAAGGAAACCAGGGTGCCAAGAAACCACATCTGGTGGTGAGAGTGAGCATACTAGGTATGTTATCTCATCTCCCCGTGATTCTTCCTATGAAGATGAGGGAAGTATGCAACTAACACTTCAGTACTTGCTTTCTAAGGTCTCCAACCTGGAATCATAGGTGAAGATCTTAGAATCAAGGACTGCTACTCAGCAACTTGAGATTAACTCTCTCAAGGCTAAACTAGCTGAGAAACAGACGGAGAGGTCTGTTAGGCATGTACCAATCCAGGTCTCAATGACTTCTTCCTCTAGCTCATCTAGCTCTCAAGATGATGCTACCAAAAAGGGGGAGAAAGTTCAGAGACAAACACCTATGGAACCACAGACCCAACTCATTTCCACCCAACAAATCATTACACCACCTGAGTCATCTCAATCCTTTCTGGAGATTGACTCAAGGATGCTTCAAGATCTCTACAGACTTTTCACAAAGTTTGTATTGAGATCATCCCTAGAACAGCCCAGCCCCGACACCACACTTGCATACTTTGGGGCTGAGGAGCTTCAAAGACTGACTGCACCTTCTACCACTGTGGAGGAAGTTGGTCAACCTAAGGTCTTCATGGAACCTGAGATTAGCTTCGAAGGGGAAATGGGGACTGATTGCCCAGCAACTAAAACAGATGGGACAGAATCTGTAGCAGTCTCATCTTCCGAAGCTCTAGCTGAGGCTTCCGAAGTTTACATGGAAGCCTCGGAAGAACAAGACAAGTCTTCCGAGGCCGAAATAGAAGCTGCGGAAGGCCTATTTCAGATGTCCGAGGAACTGACCATCACAGATGTCATTGCTGAAATTGCATCTGAGGTGAGCAGGGAGGACATTCTGATATACCTCCAACCCAAGCACCAGCTGAACTTCTCTCTCAATCACAACCCTCCATCCAAGAACCACCACAGTCAAGCACAATCAAAGACAAAGGCAAAAGAAAGTTGACTGCGGAAGAGCTTCAGGAGGAGGAGAAAATTGAGAAAGCCAAAAAGAAAGGTCGGTTCCTACTGAGAAGCTGTTAGCTGCTAGTTCTAAGGCAGCTGCAGCCAATCAGGAAGAAATCAACCTAAAGAGAAGAACAACACTTATTGACCAGCTCATCAGCCTAGGAGCTGTCAATGAGGAAATACTCCTGCTACCACTAGAGGAGTTGGTGACTTTGGAGAGGTCAACCAGGCTACAACAAGAAAGGGAAGCCAGGTTGGCCTTGGAGAAGGCAGAAGAAGAGCAGAGGGAGGCAGCCCTGAAGCTGAGAGAGGAGAGGATCAAATTCCTACTCTCAAGAGGCTTCAGTCTTCCTGAACTATCTCCATATGATGATGATATGATCCTGCTGCTCCACAACAAGGAGCAGGATCAAATGGAGAAGGAAAGGAAGAAGGCTGCTAGGGAGAAGTTGAAGGTGAAGAGGAAGAGGGAGGAAGAGAAGGAGGTCACTACTGCCAAGAAGTCAACTGACAAAGCCTGGATGAAGGACTACCTCCGGGCTCATGGCTTCTCTGGTAGGCAGGTGGGGCCTATGTCCGAAAGGACACTCCAGCGGATAGTCAGTGAAATAAAGGCTGACATCCGTTTGGGGAAGAGAAGGGAGATGTATAGGAGGGTAAAGGGAACGGTCTCAACCCCAGCCACTCAACCATAGCCACAACCCACACCAGAACCAACCCCTTTTCCCATTAAACCCGAACCCACTGATGAAACCTTCACCCCTCAACCCACAACTCTACCCAAACCTACCACATCACCTCAACCACCCAAAATACCCATCCTAAAACCCAAAACTCAACCCAAAACCACTAAACCTAAGCCTACCCAACAACAACCAAGACCATCCTCTCAGCCTCCTAAACATCTCTCCTTGAGGAGATTAAGGAGTTCAAGACAAGGCTCATCAATTGCACTACTTTGAGCAGCATCTCCTGTGAGGGAGAGCTTATCAACATCACCTATGTTGATGACTCTTCAAACTCCCTCACCCTAGGCAAATTTCTTGAATTGCCTAGAGACACCTTGGGCCAGGCTGCAAGACTTCTTGGTCTCAACTCCGATACCCTCAATGCTGAGGAGAAGAGACTAAGAAGAAGACTGGTGACTCTGCTGGATACCAGGAAAGAGGACAGGATTTCTGGTCAATCTCCTGGACCTAGAAATGCAATAATCCAGTAGAGGTTCGATGAACCTTCTCACAACTTTGTTGTGGAAAGGGAGAATGGTGAAACCAACAGGCTTAATGCCACTTCTCTACTGCATCTCAGCAGATTTGATCTTGCTGAGCTTGCAGAGAAGCCATTCTCCAATTCCTCCAACTCTGAGACTGCCGCACACATCAGAAACCACATCAGCGGTCTCCACTTGGCTGAACGAAGTAGAAGAGCCAAGATTGAAGAAGAGTTGAAGCTGAAAAGAGTGGAAGACAAGGAAAGATCAACCACCAAAGGTACAGCCTTTCTACAGATGGTGGAAGGTCCTGAATTGGAACCAATAGTTCGATGGGAATATGACTATACTTCCCATCAACTAACTCTTTTCAGAGGGCCACAACAGAGGGTACACATAATCCAAGGTGACAGAGTAGAGGTTCTGTCCACCAAAGATTTGTACAAGATTCTCAGCATCACAGCAGGAAAGAATGAAGACACTGATAAACACCTGCTTTCCTTGGTGCTGAGAGCTTTGAGAAGAAGAGAGAAGTGAAGTTTTGGTAGCATCAGCCTAGGGGGAGTTTGTTGGATCATGATAAGGCTATTGCAACCAAATTCACTTCATAGTCACTTTTGGTACTACATTAAAGGGCTTCCGAAGCCAAGCCAGAGATCTTCCGAGAGTCTAAGGAACAACAGCTGAAGACATCTTCCGAAGGCAAAAGCTGAAGTCAACTACTGAAGACAACAACTGAAGCCAACAGCTGAAGATATCTTCCGAAGACAAAGTCTGATGAAAGAGCTGAAGACAAAGTCTGAAAGCTTCCGAAGACAAAGTCTGATGAAAGAGCTGAAGACAAAGTCTGAAAGCTTCCGAAGACAAAGTCTGATGAAAGAGCTGAAGGCAAAGTCTGCTTACAAAGACAAAGAAGACTCCAAGCTTCGGAAGAAGCAGTCTTCCGAAGTATAAGTGCCTTCGGAAGAAGTTATTCTTCCGAAGCACTTTATCCTTCGGAAGACATTACTATGTCCAGCAGATAAAAGTATGGTCCCTGACAGTCCGCTGCAGACCTCTGATACAGCATGGCATCTTCCTAAAGAGCCATGTTGTTGACCATACTTTATTCTACTGTTCACCTTTTTATGATAGTACATGTTACCAACTTTAGTTGGTGACAAAAGGTAAGTCAGGGACATGTCCTGACTACCAACTCTCAGGCACAATGTCTGAAAGACCTCACCTAGAGTCTTGTAGTATAGATGTAAGGTTAGAGGTGTCCAGCTGGTATCAAAGTATATCCGGCTGTAGGTAGTATTATATATATCTTCTCCCTGTAACTCTTTAAGAAAGTGATTTGAGTCCAAGTGTCTTGTAATCCTTTGAGTTGAGATGCAATATATAAAAGTACCTTGAAAATTTACCTGCTGTTAAATTTTCTTACTGCTTGTTACTTGTTATATTGTGATCAACTCTTCATAGACTGCTTGCCGAGTGTTGATTCACAGTGAGTTGAGAGAAAAACCACCCGAAATCCGATCCTGCAAGAAAGCATTCGAAGATTTGAAGGCTAGGTTGACCCAAGCTCCTGTATTGTCATTACCCGATGAAAGTGAAGATCTGGTGGTTTATTCTGATGCTTCATATTTGGGATTGGGGTGCGTGTTAATGCAGAGAGGAAAGGTTATAGCCTACACATCCCGACAGTTGAAAGTCCATGAGGTTAACTATCCTACTCATGACTTGGAGCTAGCAGCTGTGGTCTTTGATTAAAGATTTGGAGGCACTATCTTTACGGGACGATGTGCACCATCTTCACCGACCACAAGAGCTTGAAGTACTTCTTCGAGCAGAAGGATTTGAACATGAGACAGAGGCGATGGTTGGAGCTTATAGAGGATTACGATTGTGAGATCCATTACCATCCGGGCAAAGCCAATGTGGTGGCGGATGCCCTTAGCCGAAAGGAGAGGCCCGAGCCGATTCGGGTGAAGGCGTACCAGCTGATTATGACCTTGGATGTGATGAAGCAAGTCAAAGAGTTTCAAGATGAGGCACTGAAAGAAGATCATCTTAACTCCGAATGAATGAGAGGTCTGGTCGCGGAGTTTGGTGAAAACACATTTGGTGTTAGAACCCGGTTTGGACTAATGTGTATTCATCGTCTTGGGGATCTACGAGTGAAGATTATGGATGAAGCTCATAAGACTCGATACTCTATTCATCCCGGTGCTACAAATATGTATCAAGAGATGAAGAGAGACTATTGGTGGCCGGGTATGAAGCGTGATGTGGTAGGCTATGTGAGCAAGTGCCTTACTTGTTTACAAGTGAAGGCCGAGCTCCAAAAGCCGTATGGGAAGATTCAACCTTTGGATATACCGTAATGGAAGTGGGAGCACATCACCATGGATTTCATTACGAAGCTTCCATGTACTCCGAAAGGGTATGATGCTATATGGGTGATTGTTGACCGCTAGACGAAGAGTGCTCACTTCCTACCGATGCGCGAGACGTATTCATCCGAGAGGTTAGCCGATCTTTTCATTAAGGAGATTGCGACTCGCCATGGTGTACTGGTGTCAATTGTGTCTGATCGCGACACCCGGTTTACATTCAAATTTTGGAAGAAATTCCATGATGCCATGGGGACGAGGCTACATATTAGTACGGCTTACCATCCCCAAACTGATGATCAGTCGGAAAGGACCATTCAGACACTTGAAGACATGCTTCGGGCATGTGTGATTGGCTTTGGGGGAAGTTGGGATGACCACTTACCGTTAGCTGAATTCTCATACAACAACAGCTATCATGCCAGCATTGGCATGCCACCCTACGAGATGCTATACGGTAGGAGGTGCAGGACACCCGCTCGTTGGGGTGATATTGGTCAGAAGGAATTTGGGAGCATCGAAGTGATCGAGGCTATGACTGGAAAGCTTAAAAAGATCAAGGCGTACATGAAGGAAGCTAAAGACAGACAGAAGTCGTATGCTGATAAGCGACGTAGACCGATTGAGTTCCAGGTGGGTGACCGGGTTATGTTGAAAGTCTCGCCTTGGAAGGGTATCATTCGGTTCAGAAAGCGAGGCAAGTTGAGTTTGAGGTATATAGGCCCTTTCCGAATCATTGCTCGAGTAGGAGAGGTGGCCTATAGATTGGAGTTACCAGATGAGTTGAGTGGAATTCATCCGACATTCCACGTATCTCATCTAAGGAAGTGTTTGGCAGATGAAAATATGATTGTTCCACTAGAGGATATCAAGGTAGACGAACGGCTCAATTACATGGAGCAACCAGTGGTGATCATCGATCGAAAGGAGAAGAGGCTGAGAAATAAAGTGGTTCCTCTTGTGCGTGTACAGTGGCAGCAAAGGAAGGGATCCGAGTCAACGTGGGAAACCGAAGAAGAAATGAGGCAGCATTACCCACGTTTGTTCGAGGAATAACTGGTTTTGGGGACGAAACCTAAATAAGGGGGTGGACTTGTAACACCCGAAAATTTGACTTTTTGTTGTGTCATGCGACTGGAGGTCCAATCGCATGGAGCTCCTGCGACTGAAGGCCCAGTCGCATGGTGTTCGGGCAACCGAAGGTATAGTCGCCTGGAGCTCGGGCGACTGAGCTGTAGCTTTAAGGGAGAGGGCAGCCATCTCCCCTCCCCACTCTTGCAAAACTCAGTCAAAAAGAAGAGAAGAGAGAAAGGAGAGAGAAAGAAGAGAAAAAGAGAGAAAAGTGGGGAATCGGGCTCGAAACTCGTCGAGTAACTAGTCCAAACGAAGCTCTTCATCTTCTTCTTGTTTGTGTGAGTTCTAGGACCCCTCATTTACCTGTTTTCAAACGATTTTAGGGCTGGAACACATATAAACCCTTTTTTTTGAAATGTGTATGTTTGACCCATTTGGGTGTAATCATGTGTAGTGTGTTTAAGGTACGATTTTGGACTTGTATGTACTTGTATGATGTCATAGTATGATTCCCTAAGGTTTAGGAGGGCTAAGTTGGGCTTGAAATGAGTTTGGAAGAGTTGGAAGGACGTATGTCGCGGCTGCAGTTCGGGATGAACTCCAGTCGCTGCCCAGTTAGGGCTAGGCGACTGAAGGGCCAATCAGCCGACTGAAGGACGGCTTAGACTCAATCGCATGACTGAGGTCCAATCGTATGACTGGAAGCCCAGTCGCATAGATGCTCAGACGCCCAGTGCCCAATCGCACGGCTGAGAGTCTAGTCGCATAGGTGCTCATCCGCATTAGTCCCACTCGCACGATGTTCGATCGCCTAGTATTCATTCGCACGATTGAGAGTCCATTCGCATGATTGTATGTTCATTCGCATAGGTGCCCCATCGCATGATCCAGTCGCGTGGAGGCCATGCGACTGAAGCATGCCCAATCGCCCGAACAGGGCTGGTGTGTACGAGGAGAGATGTAGTCCAGTTACTGGCCTTCGGGAAAAGAGTAAGGGTAAGTAGTGATGTAATAGCTCCCATAGGTACATGTGTGATAACTATCGCACATTAGAAGTTACGTTGGGCACGACAGTGACAGTATTGCATGTATATGCATGATGTATGTATGATAAGTATGATGTAGCCCTATATGATGGTAATGACTGATGACTTGTAAATATCGATGTTCCTTGTTTCGATACGTGTTTATCTTTCCGTGACTTTACGTGTTATGATTAATGAATGAAACGAAAGTATTAAGAAACGTAAAGTGAAATATAATGAAAGAGGACCATGATGAATGAATGCATGCATTAACGAACGAATGAATGAAAGTAAGAAAAGGCTTGCAAGCAAATGTATGGAGGTGCACACCCAATGAAGGTGTTAGCTCAACGGTGTGTGGGTTAGCTACCCCGAAGGATGCACATTGGGGTCAGTCTTTGTGATTGACCATATGTATGGGATCCTTGCTGCTTACCCTAGGTGACTGGACCAGCAGTAGTGCACAACGTTCGTGATTAATCATCACAGGTCCAGCACCAGAAGTAGTGCACAATGTTCAGGGCATAGTGCATGGCATTGATCCGGAATGAATGAGGGAAGATAAGTGGTGTATGTACCTACCCTAGGTGACTAGATCAGCAGTAGTGCACAACGTTCGTGATTAATCATCACAGGTCCAGCATCAGTAGTAGTGCACAATGTTCGGGGTATTGTACACGTCACCGAATGTAAGGAACGTATGAACGAAAGTAATGAACGTACGAATGAATGTAATGAACGTATGAATGAATGCAATGAACGTACGGACGAATGTAATGAATGTATGAATGTATGTAAGAGACGTATGAACAAAAGAAAGAATGTGAATATTGATGATGAACGGTACACGAACGAAAGCTAATGAATGAATGATGAAGATAATAATAATATTATCTATGTGTACGTATGTCGTGTGATTGCATGTATTGAGAACGGTTTTAACGGAAGAAAAGTATGTTTTATTATAAAACTAGAACTCACTCAGCAACGCTGACTTTTTATGTGTTTCCAGTTGGCAGGTAGTGTTGCTGAGGATGGCATGGGGCGGCTACTAAGCTCTTTTAGGATGGCATTCCTTTGTTAATATTTTTGCAATGTATTATGTTGCATGTAATTATAAAACATAATGGTGTTTGTAGAGGATTCGGATAAACGGGATTACCTAAGGAATCCTCTAACTATTAAAAGTCATTGTTTATGACTATTTTGTAACTGATTAACGATGTATTGCTTGGCAAAAGCTTTTATGATGAAATGAGATGTCTCTTTTGAATGCTTCCGCTGAAATGTTTACAAAAGATAAACGAAATTATACGTTCAAAGAGTGATGAGGATCCAACTGTAAGTGTCCGGGAACGGGGCCTTACACCACCATTCCAGGCACAAAGCCTCTTTACTTCCTGGCACAAAGCCCGTGGCCCGAAGCCACCATTCCGGGCACAAAGCCACCTCATTTCCGGGGTAAAGTGACAAGGGTCCCGTTTCGTACTATGGATCAGTCACCAAGACTGATCCCCCTGTGTGTGAACCCTCATGTGTTAGCCAAAATCACATATTATATTACACATAGTTAAGATAAAAACTCTTAATAAGTTGTGATCCTCCTTTCATTCTGCTTGCAAGCCTTTTCTTTCATTCATTCTTTATGTTCCATTTTCATTATCATTAATCTTATCTCTTTCTTTAGTGATAATACTTTATGTTTATAATCATAAAACGTAAAGTCACATGTCAATATACATAAGGAAAGAAAAGAGCATAAACATGCATAAAATAGGCACATATAAGCCTTAAGTCAAACTAGGGTGAAAACCCTAAAAATATGATTTTTAAAAAATTCAGAAAATTTTCTAAGTGTTTGGGCACATTAACACTATGCAGGCGCATGAGGCCTGTTTAGGCGTTTCAAAGCTATTTGGGCGCATGGCCCTACACTTAATTGTTTCTCACTTTGGGCGCATGAACTATTCAGGCGCATGAGCCTACACTTAGGCGCCTGAATAAAAACTTGGGCACATGAACACTATTGGGGTGCATCACCCATAATACTTAGGCGTCTGGGCAAAACTTAGGCATATGAACCACTGTTCAGGCGCATGGACATGCACTTAGTATTTCTAAGGCATTTTCTAGGCGCATGAGCCACTGTTTGGGCGCATGACCTCACTTTAAGATTTTCTAAGGAAAATTGTTACGCGCATGGGACCTGTTTAGGCGCATGACCATCTACACACATGTTTCTAAGTCATTTTTCTGTCCCAAACATCAATTCAACCTCTTCTAAGCTTTAACAACCGTTCTAAACATCAATCAAGTAATTAACAACCACAAAATATCAAACACATAGATATATACATACGGTTACATACATATTACTTGTAAGAATGTTAAACATGTATTTTCAGCCCTAAGACTCTTAAAAACATATAAAACTGGGGTCTAGAAACTCACTTAGACTGCTTCCAAGCTCAACTTTAAACTCAAACTTTCAAAGGTTTCTAACACATATACATGTCAAAAACACATACCCGAGCACATATATACACATAAGAACATGTAGAAATCGATTTCTTGGTCAAAAATCCATAAAACCCGAACCAAGTATACAAAAATTTGCTTACCAAGGCCAAATTCAGATGTTCTCTCTCTCTCTCTAAAGCCGAAGATCTTCTGCTTTTTCTCTCTAAAAGTGCCGAGCATTTGATGTAACAGAGAAGAAGGCGGCCATGCCCACTTTAAACATAATAATATTATTATTTTGTCCATTTTACATTTTAACCCCTCCACTTAGGCCTCTTTTCTTTTCTTTCTAAACACTTTTGTTTTCTTTTCTCATTTCTTTTATTTTCTTTTAACCGACAAAATTTCCGGGTGTTACAAGCCACCCCCCTTAAAGAGGTTTCGTCCCCGAAACCCATTATTCTTTGAATAACTGTGGGTAATGTTGTCTCATATCTTCTTCAATCTCTCACGTTGACTCAGAACCCTTTCGGTGTTTCCACTGCACATGCACCAGTGGAACCACTTTATTCCTTAATCTCTTCTCCTTCAGGTCAAAGATTGCCACTGGTTGCTCTACGTAATTGAGCCGTTCATCCACTTCGATATCATCCAGTGGTACAATCATATCTTCATCAGCTAAGCACTTTCTTAGATGAGATACATGGAATGTCGGATGAATTCCACTTAACTAATTAGGCAATTCTAATCGATAGGCCACTTCTCCTACTCGTGTAATGATTCGAAAAGGTCCTATGTACCTTTGGCTCAGCTTACCTCGCTTTCTGAACCAGAGAATTCCCTTCCAAGGTGAGACCTTCAACATAACTCGGTCGCCCACCTTGAATTCGATTGGTCTACGCCTCTTGTCGGTGTATGACTTTTGTCTATATTTCGCCGCTTTCATAAAAGCCTTGATCTTTTCTATTTTCAGTTGTAGCCTCGATCACCTCAAGGCTTCCCAGCTCTTTCTGCTCGATGTCACCCAACATACGGGCGTTCCGCACCTCCTATCGTATAGCATCTAGTATGGTGGCATACCAATACTGGCATGATAACTGTTGTTATATGAGAATTCTGCTAACGGTAAGTGATCATCCCAACTTCCTCCAAAATTGATTACGCATGCTCGGAGCATATCGTCGAGCATCTGAATCGTTCTCTCAGACTGACCATTTTGTCTGAGGATGATAAGCCATGCAAATATGTAGCCTCTTCCCAATCGCATCATGGAATCTCTTCCAAAACTTCGATGTGAATCGGGTGTCACGATCTAACATGATAGACACCAGCACACTATGACGAGCTATAATCTCCTTGATAAATAGATCCGCTAGTCTCTCAAATGAATACGTCTCTTGGATCGGTAGAAAGTGAGCACTCTTGGTCATACGATCAACAATCACCCAAATTGTATCGCACCCCATCGCCATACGGGGTAGCTCAGTAATAAAGTCCATAGTGATGTGCTCCCACTTCCACTCGGGTATATCCAATGGTTGGATATTCCCGTATGGCTACTGATGTTCTACCTTCACTTGTAGACAAGTAAGGCACTTACTCACATACTCCGCCATGTCACGTTTCATACCTGGTCACCAGTAGTCCTTCATCATGTCTTGATACATCTTGGTGGCACCTGGATGAATGGAGCATCGAGTATTATGAGACACATCCATAATTCGTCCCCCTTAGATCTCCGTATCGGCGAATTCACATCCGCCCAAAGCTGGTGCTCACCCCGTGAGTGTTTTCTCCTAATTCCGTGACTAGACCTCTCATCCTTTCAGAGTTAAGGCGATATTCTTTCAACACCTCATCTTGAAAGTCCTTCACTTGGTTCATCACATCAGCGGTCATAACCAACTGATGAGCCTTCACCCGCATCGGCTCAGGTCTCTCCTTTTGACTACGGGCATCAGCCATAACATTGGCCTTACCCGGATGGTAATGGATCTCACTGTCATAATCTTTGATAAGCTCTAACCATCTCCTCTGTCTTATATTGAGATCCTTTTGCTCGAAGAAGTACTTTAAGCGCTTGTCGTCATGAAGATGGTGCACTTTGTCCTGTATAAGTTGCGCCTCCAAATCTTCAACGCAAAGACCACAGCCGCTAACTCCAAATCATGGGTGGGAAAATTGACTTCATGGGTTTTCAGCCGCTGGGATATGTAGGCTATTACCTTTCCACGTTGCATCAACACGCAACCTCATCCCAAATAAGAAGCATTCGAATATACCACAATGTCCTCATTCCCTTCGTGTAACGTCAAGACAGGAGCTTAAGTTAATCTCACCTTCAACTCCTCGAAAGCACCCTCTTGCGTTTGACCCCACACAAACTTCACATCCTTACGAGTCAACTTAGTCTAAGGTGAGGTTATCTTTGAAAAGTCTTGAATGAATCTCCTATAAGAACCCGCCAAACCCAAGAAACAACGGATCTCAGATGGCGTCTTTGGAAACTTCCATTGCATCACCGCCTCAACCTTCGCCGGGTCTACCATATATCCTTCAGCATTCACCACGTGACCCAGAAATTGAACTTCGCATGACTAGAAAGCACACTTAGAGGATTTGGCATATAATTTCTCCTTTCTAAGTGTCTCTTACACTTCCCGAATATGACTGACATGTTCTTCTTCGCTCTTTGAATAAATCAGGATATCATCAATAAACACAATCACTAATTTATCTAACATTGGTCGGTGCACTCGGTTCATTAAATCCATAAAGGCAGCTCGCGCGTTAGTCAAACCGAAATACATAACAAGAAACTCGTAATGTCCATAACGCATGCGAAAAGGTGTCTTAGGGATATCTCGCTCCTTCACCATCAGCTGATGATAACCAGATTGAAGATCTATCCTTGAGAACCAACTGACACCTTGCAGCTGATCAAACAAGTCGTCAATCCTCGGTAACGGATACCGATTCTTTACGGTCAACTTGTTCAGCGACCGGTAGTCGATGCACATCCGCATACTACCATCCTTCTTTTCCACAAACAGTATCGGAGCACCCCAAGGAGAGATGCTTGGTCAAATAAATCCTTTACCCATCAGCTCCTGCAGTTGAGGCCTTAGCTCTTTCATCTCGATAGTAGCTAATCGATACGGTGCTTTGGCAACGGGTTGAGCACCGGGTATCATATCAATCTGAAACTCAATCTCGCGATCTGGTGGCACACCTGGTAAGTCTTCTGGAAGCACGTATGGGAAATCGTACACGACTGGTACGCCAGACAGTTGTGGTACTAACGCATCCCCATCTTTCACGTAGGCCAGATAGGCACTACATCCACGTCTCATGCACTTTTCCACCACCTCCATCAAAATCATATTTGGAACCGTAATCACATGATCATCGAAAACCGTCACCGAACTCCCATAGGGTGCAATTAGTCGAATCATCTTCCTGTAACACATGATGTTTACCTCATATGTTTCTAATCAATCCATCCCTAGTACTATATCAAATCCGCCTAGGGGCATCACATGTAATTTTAGCAGAAAACCTATGACCTTCTAGTTCTATGACACTGTCCTCTATCATATTAGTAATTCTAGTGGACTTACTGGTAGCAGTTTCTATGTCGAATGGCTCACTAATACTTCTACTACTAAAAGACAACTTATCACAGATAGCAGTAGAAATTAAACTCCTACTAGCACCAGAATCAAATAATACAGAGGCACAAATTTGATTTACTAGAAACATACCTAACATGACATTGGGGTCTACCCTGGCCTCCTCTCACGTCATCGTGAATGCTCTAGCAGTTTCCCTCCATCCTCCGTCTTCTGTCCCCTTCTTTGCTCTAGAACTCTCGGCCCTTGGCTTCTTACACTCCCAACTCAGGTGGCCTACTTCACCACAGTTATAGCACCTCGGCACCCAAAATCCTTAGCGATGTGGGCAGGCTTCCCGCACTTGAAACAAACATTTAATCCCAGCATGCACTCACCAGCATGCTCTCTCCCATAATTACCACACTTCTTTATCCTCGATCTTGATGACCCCACCATACGGTCATCCACCTTCATCCTCTTGTTGTTTAGAGTGAAACCAGCATGTCCAAACCATTTCCCACTCTAGTTCCGGTCACCACCACCTGTCTTCTTCGCCTCGACTACTGCCACCTCCCTCTCGTCATACAACCTACCCGCCAGGTCTACCACCGATCGAAAGGTACCCAGTCGGATTGCGATCAAATGCCTGCGGATGTCAGCTGGCAATCCCTGGATGTACTTCTTGATCTTC
Organism: Flaveria linearis; assembly: GCA_024085815.1. NCBI lineage: Eukaryota > Viridiplantae > Streptophyta > Magnoliopsida > Asterales > Asteraceae > Flaveria > Flaveria linearis. The sequence goes on along the minus strand of CM044010.1, from coordinate 51,851,305 downwards.
CTCGACACCGATGTCACATGATCCTACACCAGCCTTGCCATCTCATTTAACTTAGTGCTGTATTGCTGGTGTGTCATGGTGCCTGCCTCCAGCTGTTGGAACTCCCTCTCTATCTTGTCGAATTCCCATTGAGTACAGAATTCCTCGATCACAAGCTTCTTCAACTCTTCCCATCTCATCCTACCAATAGCCATGCTGCCATCGGCTTGGATTATATTGTCCCACCAACACATAGCCGATTTAACAAAAGAGTGAGTGGCAAACTTCACCTGCTGATCCTTCCTGCATTCACTAATCTCTAGTACTGCTTCCATCTCTCTCACCCACCGTTGAGCAGCAGCAGCATTGCCATTTCCGTCAAAAGTCGGGGGCTTGCATCTTTCAAATGCCCTATAGTTATGTCCTCGTACAGTTTCCTTCACCTACTCCTCACTCGTGACCATCGTCTCGGTCTCCGATCGCTCACTTTCATCCCTTCTGGTGGTCCATCTCCTTATTTTCTTCTCATCCTCCCTTACATCTTTGATAACTTTAGTCACTACAGAAGACAAAATCATCTGCATGACTTGATGGACTTCCTCTACCACCGCCTCTTTCACCGAGGCCCTTAAGTTCGCACTCTCATCACCACCTTCCTGGTGATGCATCTCGGGCTCTTCACGGGCCCTCTCAGCAGTCTTAGCCTTATTCCTAGTAACACGCGGTTTAGCACCACGTCCTTCCTGTACTCCACCCCTAGAGGCCTTAAATGATCTACCTCCAGCCATTCTCTAATCACTAACACGGTCATTCAAGGAACAACTCAGTGTATGTTATGTATAGTAAGTCCCTAATTACAATGGCCAATTGTCATTAGCCACTTACTTTACTCTTCACACCCCACGCATTTCCAATCCTTACTACATCTGTATCTAAATCTACTATAAGCACATAATCAAATAGCACACGCACGTAACTCCAATTAACATCAAGAAAAGAAATACCTGATGGCACGTAGCTACTTGGGCTGGCATCCCTTTCCTTTAGTCCCATTTTCAGTTTAAGATTAGGTTTTTGAAAATATTTTACCCAATTCACTTAAACGTTATCTCTGATACCAACTTTTAAGGCCCCGTTCCTGGAGAGTCACAGTCGGTCATTCATAGCACAAAACATACGTAATAATACACATTTCATAAAACATTGTAGCGTAATTACATTAACAAAAGCCCATTCAATTCATTAATAAATTACTGTTGTTATGAAATACAACATTGTTAAGTTACAAAAGAAAACATCTATTAATTGCATTATAAAACAACAATAATAACGTGCGTGAATGGATGCCAGTCTTGCCCTGCCAAGTAGCCTCCCCGGGTGCCCTCCTCAGCAACATTACCTGCCAACTAAAAATGCATAAAAGTCAGCGTTGCTGAGTGAGTTCCAGTTTTATAATTGTTTTATGTATGAAATATACCTTTCCATAAAATACTTTACTTTTGTATACAAGCACACATCATACGTACATTCAAACAATATTCATTCTTTATTTCTTTCTTTCATAATTTAGTTACTATCTTTTATCATCGTATACATTATTTCCCTCCATTATTTTCATTAACATTCACTTTCATATACATACTTTCATTTCATGCTTTTCACTATTTTACTTTCATTCACATTCTTTCGTTTCGTACTTTTCGTCATTCTTTACTTTCATACATTCCTTTCATACTTTTTATCGTCTTTTACTTTCTTACGAATCAATGTATAATACCCCAAACATTGTGCATGAAGTTGATGCTAGGCCTGAGGTCTACAACTAGACCCTGAACATTGTGCACGAAGCTGACCCAGTCACCTAGGGCATGTCATCTCTCCCTTTCATCTGGACCAATGTGCATTACCCCGAACATTGTGGACGAAGCTGATGCTGGGCCAGTGGTCTATAAATAGACTAGGAACATTGTACACGAAGCTGACATAGTCACCTAGGGTTATTTCAATGATTGACCCTGTATGCATCCTTTGAGGTATTTAAACCGCACATAGTTGATCTAACAACAACATGGTCATGCACCTCCTTTGTATTTGCTCGCAAACCATTCTTTCTTTCATTACATTTCACTTTTCATCTTTGTTATATTTCACTTCATTAAGTTATACTTTACCTACATTAATACATTCGTCATACTACGTAAAGTCATAACATAATACTTAACATACATTATATTACGTCATACTACGTAAAGTCATAACATAACATTCTCTGTATCATTGACTGAACCTAAAACATTACAGGCTGAAACTGAAGTGAAACTTCATAAGTTTCAGGTAAGTAACAAGAAGTTTGAAGAACTTCTTGCACAAGAAAGGGCTTTTAAAGACCCTTCAGGTTTAGGATATAACAAAGTAAATCCACCATATAATGATAACTATATTCCTTTACCTGATTCTATGACTAACAAACAAGGTGAGTCACTTGACCCACATGACATAACAGATGATTCAAAACCATCATCATCAACTTCATCAAAATCATCATTAACAGCAAAAACACCTTTGATAAAATTTGTTAAAAGTCAAGCTTCACCACCAATTAAACCTACAGATTTCTATCAAAGTGAAAATAATGAATATGAAAATATAACAAGTGATGATGACATTGATCTTCTGGATGAGGAGTCAGATCAGCCAATTACTGAAATTCAAATGTTTCAAGTGTGGATGATATTCCTAAACACATAAACAAAGGGAAAGGTAAAGTCCCTATGCAGCCAAAACAGCTTTGCCATACTGTGAGTGGTGTGATCAATACACCCATTCAACTAAAAGTGCAGATATGGCAAATACTGTAAGTACTGTAACATGAACAATCATGGTACTGAAACATGTCATTTTCATAATTATTGTTCCATTTGTGAAAGGAACAATCATAGCACTACAAATTGTTTCTTCAATAAGAAGAACAAGAAGCAAAACAAACAAGCTGAGGGTCAAAAATCATCTGAGAAACAAATAGTTGCTCCTAAACAGACCAAAGTAGGAGTACAAAGACCTACTCCTCATCAGAAAATTGTTTTAAATAACGACAAATCATTTTATGTCAATTTTCAATACTCATAAAGGAGACATAAGTCTCAAATCAGACAAAAACAAGACAATAGCTCACAAAAGAGAAGAGCTCAAAGCACTTCTCCTAATAGAGCTAATACCAACCAAAAGAAATCTAGTGTACCTAGAGCTCCTAAACCAATAGACAATGCTGTCTTGGAAGAAATATGTGTTATTGGAAAAGACTTAAAACCCAAGACCATCTTGGCTTGGGTTGCACCATCTAACTAATTTCTATGTTTTCTCAGGGACATCCAAGAAGGTCTGACAACATCTGGTATGTTGACAGTGGATGCTCCTGACATACGATAGGAAATTGTTCCCTCCTTCGGGATTTAGAGCAAACGTGGAGGAAATGTAGCCTTTGGAGGTGATAGGACAGGTGGAAAGATAACTGGTGAAGGAATAATAACAAATGGTTTGATTAGCTTTGAAAATGTCAACTACTGCTCCAACCTTCAGTTCATTCTTCTAAGTGTATCACAAATCTGTGATAAGGGATATGCCACCTTATTTGACTCCAACAACTGCTATATCCTCAAGACAAGTTTTCAAATACCAGAAGATTGTATCCTTTTGAAAACTCCACGTCATAACAACACATACATTGTCGATATGAACACTGTTTCTACAACCACTCCAGAAACATGTTTATTGTCAAAAGCATGAGAAGATGTTTCACAATTATGGCACAGATGATTAGGTCACTCTACTTATAACAAAATGAATCTACTTGTAAAAGGTGACTTAGTAATAGGTTTACCACAAAATGAATTCTTTTGTACAGACCACTACAGTGCATGTTTAAAAGGCAAACAACATAGAGTGTCTCATAAGTCTAAATTGGTGAAATCTAACAACACACCACTTAAATTGGTTCACATGGACCTCTTTGGCCCAACAAACATCCTAAGCATAGGAAAGAAGCAATATTGTCTTGTTATAGGAGATGATTACTCCAGATTTTCTTGGGTTTTCTTTCTATTACACAAGTCAGAAACACCAGACATACTCAAATCATTTATCACTAAGATTGAGAATCAATTAGATCTTAAAGTTAAATGTTTAAGAAGTGATAATGGTACTGAATTCAAGAATGACTCTATTTTTTCTTTTTGTGCAGAAAAAGGAATAAGTCATCAGTTCAGTGAACCAAGAACTCCTCAGCTAAATGGAGTAGCTGAAAGGAGAAACAGAACATTGATAGAAGCAGCTAGATCAATGCTTGCTGACTCTCTATTGCCCATATCTTTCTGGGCTGAAGCAATCAACACGGCTTGTTACATTCAAAACAGAACATTAATAGTCAAAGAACATACAAAAACCCCATATTAAATAATGTTCAAAAGAAAACCTTTCATTGGATTTCTGTAACACCCGGAATATTCCTTTCTGCAGTATCATGCGACTAAGGGGCCAATCGGCCGACTGAGACCCGACTGAAGTTCAACCGACTGGAGACTCAGGCGACTGGGGATTCATACGCATGGAGTCGCACGACTGAAGCTCCATACGCATGACAACCGTACGACTAAAGGTCCAATCGCATGAAGCTCAGACGACTGAAGTGCCGACGTGACTGAAGCATGGGCGACTGGATGAGGGGTATTTAAGGAAGAGGGCAGCTCTTACTCTCTGCCATACTCATAATTTCAGTAAGAAAAGAGAGAAGGGGCAACCAAAGGAGAAAAGAGAGAAAAACATGATCCGGGCTTGAAACTCGTCAACCAACTAGTCCAAACGGAGTACTTCACCTCCTACCTGCTTATGTGAGTTCTAGAACCCCACATTTTCATGTTTTCATACGAATTTGGGGCTGGATCACATATAAACCCTATTTTGTAAAGTGTATGTTTAACCCATTTGGGTGAAAACATGATTAGTATGTTTAAAGTACGAATTAGGACTTGTATAAGCTTGTATGATGTCCTAGTATGAATCCCTAAGGTTTGGGAGGGTTAATTCGGGGTTGAGACGAGTTTAGAAGGGTTTTACAGCCGTATGTCGCGACTGCAGTTCGAGATGAACTCCAGTCGCTGCGCAGTTAGGGTTAGGCGACTAGAGGGCCAATCGCATGATTGGGGAATGACTGAGGGTCAATCGTACGACTGAGGGACGACTGAGGTTCATACGCACGACTAGGCCTCAATCGTACGGCTGTAGGTTCAGTCGCACGACTAATCATACGACTGAGGGTTCAGTCGCTTATGTGCGCAGTCGCCCAAGTGCATGCGCACGACTGAGGAACTAGTTGCATAGTAGTCCAATCGCTAACGTTCAGTCGCATGGAGGCCATGCGACTGAAGCATGCTCAGTAGCCCAAATAGTGCCGACGAGCCTTAAAAGTTATGTTGGGCATGATGTCGATAGTAGTGTGTGTGTATGAATGATGTAGGTATGTCAAGTATGATGTGGTCTTATATGATGGTAATGACTGATGATTTGTAAATATCGATGTTCCTTGTTCGGTATGTGTTTGTCTTCCGTAACTTTACGTGTTATGTCTAATGAATGAATGAAAAGTATTATGTAACGTAAAAACGGAAGATAATGAAAGAGGAAGGAAATTAATGAATGCATGCATTAATAAAGAATGAGAGTAATGAAGTCTTGCAAGCAGACAATTGAGGTGAGCAACCTTGTTGTTGCAACAGACCCGATGAGGTGAGCAACCTTGTTTTTGCAACAGACTTGACATGGGATCCTTGTCTTGTGACCTCAGTAATCGTGGCTGTGTGCCACGAGGAGGTTAACATCCTGACACTGTGATCGACCATGTGTATAGAACCATTGCTACATATCCTAGGTACTGTGACCAGGAGGGTGCGGTGCGCCGATATAGAAGGTCTATGATAGGACTAGGTCCAGTACCAAGATTACAGAAGGATGGTACCCTTAAACTTTACCTTAGGTGCTATGGCCAGGAGGTGCGATGCACCGATATAGAAGGTCTATGATTAGACCTTGGTCCAGCACCATGATACAGAAAGGTAAAGAATATAAGAGATGTAAAGAAAAGAGATAAAGATGAAAGAGTGAAAAGGTTAAAGGTATACAGAGAACGAATGATAGATAATGACAAATAATGAAAGAACAAAAGACAGAGAATGAATGAACGATAGTTAAAGATAGTGAACGAATGAAAGAGTATGATAGAACGTGATTGTTAACAATGAAGGGTACACAAACGAAAGCTGATGATTGAACAATGAAGATAATAAAAATATTATCTATGTGTACGTACTTTGTGTGACCGCTTGAAAGCAAAGAAAGGTTAGAAAAAGGAAAGTATGTTTTATTATAAAAACTAGAATTCACTCAGCAACGCTGATTATTTTTATGTGTTTCCAGGTGGCAAGTAGTGTTGCTGGGGGATGGCACGAGGCGGCTACTCAGCTCTTTTGGGATGTCATTCTCCTTTTGATAATGCTGCCACGCAATGGGATGCTGGTGCATAATGCATGCAACAACTTATGTTGCATGCAAGTGTCAAGTGTTCCTCGAAGACCCCGATAGACGGGATTACCTAAGGAACCTTCTTTAAATATAGTTTTTAAATGTTTCTGTACTAGAGGTCACTGTATATGACACTATGTTTGTTAAGGATTCAGATAAACGGGATTATTTAAGAAATCCTCGGTTTCATATGCTTCCGCAACAATCATAGTAAAGTTAGGTAATGTAAAGAAAGCATGTATTTTGTAGTAATCAACGATGTAATGAATTGCAAAAGCTTTTATGATGAAATGAGAATGCACTTCTTATCTATTCCGCTCCTTTATTCTATTTAGTATATGTAAACTGTATATTTGAAGTGTGATGAATGACCAACTGTGAGGTGCCCGGGAACGGGGCCTTACAAGTTGGTATCTGAGCCAAAGTTTAAGTGAAATGGGTAAAATTTCAAAATAAACCTAAACTTAAACTGAAAATGGGACAGGAAAGGGGAAGAATGCCATCTGAGTAGCTGCATGCCATCAGGTATTTTCTTAAAGATTAACTGGTATTATGAGGTGCATGCCCCCTACTTTTGACGGTACGAGTACCGCGGCTGATGCTCACCAATGGGTGAGAGAAATGGAGGCTGTCCGCGATATTAGTGATTGCCAGGAGGACAAAAAGGTGAAGTTTGCTACCCACTCGTTCACAGGTTTGGCAATATGCTGGTGGGACAACATAGTCCAGGCCGAGGGTAGCAGGGCTGTTGGGAAGATGAAGTGGGCCGAGCTGAAAAGGAAGGTGATCGATGAGTTTAGTCCTCGGTAGGAAATGGACAAAGTTGAGAGAGAGTTCCTGCAGTTGGAGGCGGGGACAATGACCCACCAACAATACACCACAAAGTTTAATGAGATGACAAGAATGGTGCCGGAGCAGGTGACGCCGGTGTTTTGAAAGATCAATCGGTATATTCAGGGGTTGCCAGCTGACATCCGCAGGCATTTGATTACTACCCGACCGAGCATCTTTAGGTGGTGATTATACGATGAACAGGCTGTGGTGGTGAAGGCTGAGGGTAGTAAGAAGGGAGGTGGTGAGAGAAATTAGCAGGGAAAGAGGTTTGGTCGAGGTAATACTTCGACAAGTAATAAGAAGGCACGGGTGGATGACCGCCGTGTGGTCATGTCAGGAGCAGGGTTGACGAAGTGTGGTAAATGTGGGAGAGAACACAGTGGGGAATTCAGATGGGGGTTGAATGTCTGCTTCAGATGTGGGAAGCCGGGGCACATAGCCAAAGACTGTCATGCGATCCGATGCTATAACTGTGGCGGGGAGGGCCACGTAACTAAGGATTGTAAGAAGCCTAGGGCTGAAGGTTCCGGGGGAAAGAAGACAGGGGTGAAGGGCAGAAGGCGGGCGCCAGGGCATTCACGATGACGCAAAAGGAGGCTAGAACGGACCCTGATGTTGTGTCCGGTACATTCTTGGTGAACCAAACTTTAGCCTCTGTATTATTTGATTCAGGTGCCAGTAGGAGTTTTATTTCTGCTGATTTCTGTGCCAAACTGCCTGTTATAAGTAGACATGTTGATGTACCGTTTGATGTAGAAACTGCGATAGGAAAGTCGACCAGGATTTCCAAGGTGATAAAGGGTTGTGATGTTGAATTAGAGGGCCACAAATTTCCGGTTAGACCCTTCGCTATGACTTTAGGTGGTTTTGATTTGGTGCTTGGGATGGATTGGTTGGCGGACTTTGAAGCGAACATTGTGTGTCGCAAGAAGATGATTCAATTAACAGCACCCGACGGTAATTCAGTGATAGTTTATGGTAATCGGGTTTCTACGATTCCAAAGGTGATCTCAATGGCGGTGGCGGGAAAGTGTATGAGGCGGGGTGCAGCGCCTACTTATGTTATATGAAAGATGTGGAAACACCAACACCACAACTATCTGATGTTCCGGTTGTGCGTGATTTTCCAGATGTGTTTCCGGAAGACTTATCGGTATTGCCGCCTGACAGAGAGATCGAGTTCCAGATTGACCTGATACCGGGTGCCCAACCTGTCGCCAAGGCACCATATCGATTAGCTCCGACTGAAATGAAGGAGTTAATGGAGCAACTGCAAGAATTGCTCGATAAGGGTTTCATCAGACCGAGTATCTCTCCTTGGGGTGCTCCGGTCTTATTTGTGAAGAAGAAGGACGGTAGCATGAGAATGTGTATCGACTACCGTGAATTGAACAAGTTAACGATAAAGAATCGGTATCCGTTACCGAGGATTGACAACTTGTTCGATCAGCTCCAGGGTTCCAGTTGGTTCTCGAGGATAGATCTTTGATCGGGCTACCATCAGCTGAAGGTGAAGGAGCAGGATATCCCTAAAACAGCCTTTCGTGCGCGCTATGGTCACTACGAGTTTCTTGTCATGTCTTTTAGTTTGACCAATGCGCCGGCTGCTTTTATGGATTTGATGAACCGAGTGTGTCGGCCGATGTTGGATAAATCAGTGATTGTATTTATTGACGATATCCTGATTTATTCAAGGACCGAAACGGAGCATGCCGGTCAAATTCGAAAAGTACTAGAAACGTTGAGAAGGGAGAAATTGTACGCCAAGTTCTCCAAGTGTGCATTTTGGTTGCGTGAAGTTCAGTTCTTGGGTCACGTGGTTAATCCAGAGGGGATTATGGTCGATCCGGCAAAGGTGGAAGCAGTAATGCAATGGAAGTCTCCAAAGACGCCATCCGAGATCCGTAGTTTCTTGGGTTTGGCGGGATACTACAGAAGATTCATTCAAGACTTCTCCAAGATTGCTTCTCCACTGACCAAGTTGACCCGGAAAGATGTGAAGTTTGTATGGGGTCAAGCTCAAGAGAAGGCGTTTGAAGAATTGAAGACGAGGTTGACCCAAGCTCCTGTATTGGCATTACCCGATGGAAGCGAAGACTTGGTGGTTTATTCTGATGCTTGCTACTCGGGATTGGGGTGCGTATTAATGCAAAGGGGAAAGGTGATAGCCTATGCATCCCGACAGCTGAAAGTTCATGAGGTTATCTACCCCACTTATGACTTGGAGCTAGCAGCTGTGGTCTTCACATTAAAGATTTGGAGGCACTATCTGTACGGGACGAAGTGCACCATTTTTACCGACCACAAAAGCTTGAAGTATTTCTTTGAACAGAAGGATTTAAATATGAGACAACGGTGATGGTTGGAACTAATAAAAGACTATGATTGTGAGATCCACTACCATCCAGGCAAAGCCAACGTGGTGGCAGACGCCCTTAGCTGAAAAGAAAGGCCTGAGCCGATCCGGGTAAAGGCTTATCAACTAATTATGACCTACGACGTGATGACGCAAGTTAAGGAGTTTCAAGATGAGGCTTTGAAAGAAGATCGTCTTAACTCAGAATGAATGAGAGGTCTCGTCGCGAAACTGGGTGAAAACACGTTTGGTTTCAAGACTCGATTTGGGTGGATGTGGATTCCTTGTTTCGGGGATCTACGTATGAAGATTATGGACGAAGCCCATAAAACTCGATACTCCATTCATCCTGGTGCTACCAAGATGTACCAAGACATGAAGAAAGATTATTGGTGGCCGGGTATGAAGCGTGATATGGTGGAGTGTGTGAGTAAATGCCTCACGTGTTTGCAAGTAAAGGCAGAGCATCAAAAGCCGTATGGGAAGATTCAACCTTTGGATATACCAGAATGGAAGTGGGAGCACATCACCATGGAATTCATTATGAAGCTGCCGCGTACCCCGAAAGGGTATGATGTGTTGGAGCATATATAGTCATATATAGTGTGTCTGTCGCTTGACGAATAGTCTAGGCTTAATGTTATACACCTTGTAAACACATGAAACTGGGTCATTCGCAGGAGCATATGCGAATGAGACTCAGTCGTACGACTGAGCCATGCTAATGGACCATTCGTGCGACTGAGAGATGCGATTGGGGCATTCGTAAGACTGAGCCATAAAAATGGTCCAGACGTACGATTGAACCATACGCATGGTCTAGTTGTACGATTGAACCATACGTATGGTCCAATCGCACGAATGGGCCCAGTCGCATCTAATATGGGCCGAAGCCTATATATATACCAGTTTCAATGTGTAGAAACCTAAGAGTCTGGAACAGCTTCTTGCACGAATTTTTCCCTAAACCATTTTTATCAGTCGGGAAGCCTTCTGAAAAAGTTTGGTAAAATAAAATTTTTTTTGGGAAAATTATCGGGTCATGTATAGTTCGTCTTCGGGTCAATAGTGAAGATTTTCCTGGAGAGTCTATGCAAGAGTTGAGGATGAACAAAGGACATTCACCCTGAGGTTCTTATGTCAAACAAGTTCGATGGATACCCCATTATTCGTTGGACTTCCGGAATAGGTGAATGTTGATAGAACACGAAAGAGATAAGAGAAGATGTCAGCTGTCGGTGCTGATTTTGTAGGGTAGTCAGGAGCATCTGACTATTTATGGGCCAATCAAGTTATATTTATCCGCACAGAGAGGATTCTCATTCTTAGGGGGAATCCATGTATAGAGAAATTGAAGACGCAATCAGAAAGTGATGATGTGAGCAGGTTTCTGATGATGAATCTACGTGCATGCTGATTTGTTTGATATTGTCAGTTGTGGATTGGAACCTTCAACCTTTTGCCCATTACACCGTATGAAGACGCAAGGAGAGCACAATGTTTATATATTAGGATATGCTGAATGTGAGGGGGAATCTCTACAGTTGTTAATGTTAATCAGGTTAGACTGTGTGAAGATTGAAGCAATGGAAAACTGTTCATGTCATTATTTGAAGAAATTCAGTCATATGGGGAATCTTGCTGATATGATGGTGTTCTACAAAGTAAACGAAAGCTATTGTGCCTAAATTCATTTTCAGGGATTCTGTAGCAACCTGACGGATTGGCAACGTTGGCTAATATGGTTGTTCGTTTGATTCTATTGGAAATCAGAGCAAAGATTGACTGAAGATTGTAAGAGGTGTTATCTACTAGTCGCAAGCAACGTCCATGGGGGAATTTGTTGGAGCATACATTGTCATATATAGTGTGTCCGTTGCTTGACGAATAGTCTAGGTTTAATGTTATACACCTTGTAAACACATGAAACTGGGTCATTCGCAGGAGCATATGCGAATGAGACTCAGTCGTACGACTGAGCCACGTTAGTGGACCAGTCGTGCGAGTGAGAGATGCGATTGGGGCATTCGTAAGACTGAACCATAAGAATGGTCCAGTCGTACGATTGAATCATACGCATGGTCCAGTCGTACGATAGAACCATACGCATGGTCCAATCGCACGAATGGGCCCAGTCGCATCTAATATGGGCCGAGGCCTATATATATACCAGTTTCAATGTGTAGAAACCTAAGGGTTTTTCGATAGTGTGCCCGGCGCCCAGGCGCTACCGGATGAGAGGGGAGATCATGCTCGATCTCCCCTGCCAAAAGTCTTGATTCTTAAGTTGTAACGAGCTTAAAATCGTTATGTTTATCAATAAAATCATTCGATTATTGTTCTTACTATTATTTGTCTTTTGGTTTATCACCTTCCGTCAAGAACATGCTCGGATGTTTATCGATCCAACGACTTCACAATACGTATATATGTAATTGAAAGATGATTAATGAAATGCAAATGGTTGTATGTGCATATAATGTTTAATGTTTAATGGTCGTACGAATGGTCCATTCGCATGGCCCAGTCGCATGAACGGGCCTACACGTAGATTTTCAGATCTGCAGCCGCCAGGGTTGCCCAAAACCCTTATCTGACGAATTTTACGTGAACCGAATCAAGATAGACATCATCAGATTCGCAAGGGTGATAGGAACGTGGTTACGAATTCGATTCTAACATAGAAACACCACACGTACCCGGATCTGAGTAAAACACGAAGAACACGAAGTGGGTTTAACGTCAAGATCTGAACTTTGATCCAGAAATCAAGAGCTCAGGTTGCTAGAATGATTGCTAGATCATTCAAGCAGTAATCGGATCTGATACCAATTGTGAAGTCACTGGATCGATAAACATCCGAGCATGTTCTTGACGGAAGGATAAAAAGCAAAAGAGAAACAAAAGTACGAACAATAATCGAATGATTTTATTGATAAAACATAACGATTTTAAGCTCGTTACAACTTAAGAATCAAGACATTTGGCAAGGGGAGATCGAGCATGATCTCCCCTCTCATCCGGCAGCGCCTGGGCGTCGGACACACTATCAAAACCCTCTAGTTTCTACACAATGAAACTTGTATATATAGGCTTTGGCACATATTAGATGCGACTGGGCCCATTCGTGTGATTGGACTATGCGTATGGTTCAATCGTACGACTGGACCATGCGTATGGTTCAATCGTACGATTGGACCATTCTTATGGTTTAGTCTTACGAATGCCCCAATCGCATCTCTCAGTCGCATGACTGGTCCATTAGCATGGCTCAGTCGTACGACTGAGTCTCATTCGCATATGCTCCTACGAATGACCCAGTTTCATGTGTTTACAAGGTGTATAACATTAAGCCAAGACTATTCGTCAAGCGACAGACACACTATATACGACAATATATGCTCCAACATGATGCCATATGGGTGATCGTGGACCGCTTGATGAAGAGTGCTCACTTCCTACCCATACGTGAGACATACTCATCCGAGAGGTTGGCCGATCTTTTCATCAAAGAGATTGTGACTCGTCATGGTGTACCGGTGTCAATTGTTTCTGATCGTGACACCCGGTTTACGTCCAAATTCTGGAAGAAATTCCACGATGCTATGGGTACGAGGTTACATATTAGTACGGCTTATCATCCCCAGACTGATGGTCAGTCAGAAAGGACCATTCAGATGCTTGAAGACATGCTTCGGGCATGTGTGATTGATTTTGGGGGAAATTGGGACAACCACTTACTGTTAGCTGAGTTCTCGTACAACAACAGCTATCATGCCAGCATTGGCATGCCACCATACGAGATGCTATACGGTAGGAGGTGTAGGACACCCGCTTGTTGGGGTGATATCGGTCAGAAGGAATTGGGAAGCGTCGAGGTGGTCGAGGCCACGACTGAAAAACTTGAAAGAATCAAGGCCTACATGAAGGCAGCTAAAGACAGACAGAAGTCGTATGCCGATAAACGACGCAGGCCAATTGAATTCCAGGTGGGTGACCGAGTTATGTTGAAGGTTTCGCCTTGGAAAGGAATCATTCGGTTCCGAAAGCGGGGTAAGCTGAGCCCGCGATATATAGGCCCTTTCCGCATCATTGCCCGTGTAGGAGAGGTGGCCTATAGGTTGGAATTGCCAGATGAGTTAAGTGGAATTCACCCAACCTTCCACGTATCTCATCTGAGAAAATGTTTGGCCGATGAGGATCTGATTGTTCCACTGGAAGATATCGAAGTAGATGAACGGCTCAACTATGTGAAGCAACCTGTGGCAATCATCGATAGAAAAGAGAAGCGGCTTAGAAATAAAGTGGTTCCTCTTGTGCGTGTACAGTGGAGGCACAGGAAGGGATCCAAGTCAACGTGGGAGACAGAAGATGAAATAAGGAAGCATTACCCACGCTTGTTCGAGGAGTAACAGGTTTCAGGGACGAAACCTAAATAAGGGGGGTGGACTTGTAACACCCGAAATTTTCCTTTCTGCAGTATCATGCGACTGAGGGGCCAATCGGCCGACTGAGACCCGACTGAAGTTCAACCAACTGGAGACTCAGGCGCATGAAAACCAGGCGACTGGGGATTCATACGCATGGAGTCGCACGACTGAAGCTCCATACGCCTGACAACCGTACGACTGAAGGTCCAATCGCATGAAGCTCAGACGACTGAAGTGCCGACGCGACTGAAGCATGGGAAACTGGACGAGGGGTATTTAAGGAAGAGGGCAGCTCTTACTCTCTTCCATACTCACAATTTCAGTAAGAAAAGAGAGAAGGGGCGACCGATGGAGAAAAAAGAGAAAAACGTGATCCGGGCTTGAAACTCGTCAACCAACTAGTCCAAACGGAGTATTTCATCTCCTACCTGCTTATGTGAGTTCTAGAACCCCACATTTTCATGTTTTCATACGACTTTGGGGCTGGATCACATATAAACCCTTTTTTCTAAAGTGTATGTTTAACCCATTTGGGTGAAAACATGTTTAGTATGTTTAAAGTATGAATTAGGACTTGTATAAGCTTGTATGATGTCTTAGTATGAATCCCTAAGGTTTGGGAGGGTTAATTCGGGGTTGAGACGAGTTTAGAAGGGTTTTACAGCCGTATGTCGCGGCTGCAGTTCGAGATGAACTCCAGTCGCTGCGCAGTTAGGGTTAGGCGACTGGAGGGCCAATCGCATGATTGTGGAACAACTGAGGGTCAATCGTACGACTGAGGGACGATTGAGGTTCATACGCACGACTGGGCTCAATCGTATGGTTGTAGGTTCAGTCGCACGACTAATCATACGACTGAGGGTTCAGTCGCTTATGTGCTCAGTCGCCCAGGTGCATACCCACGTCTGAGGAACTAGTTGCATAGTAGTCCAATCGCTAACGTTCAGTTGCATGGAGGCCATGCAACTGAAGCATGCTCAGTCGCCCAAATAGTGCCGACAAGCCTTAAAAGTTATGTTGGGCATGATGTCGATAGTAGTGCGTGTGTATGAATGATGCAGGTATGTCAAGTATGATGTGGTCTTATATGATGGTAATGATTGATGATTTGTAAATATTGATGTTCCTTGTTCGGTATGTGTTTGTCTTCCGTAACTTTACGTGTTATGTCTAATGAATGAATGAAAAGTATTATGTAACGTAAAAACGGAAGATAATGAAAGAGGAACGAAATGAATAAATGCATGCATTAATAAAGAATGAGAGTAATGAAGTCTTGCAAGCAGACAATTGAGGTGAGCAACCTTGTTGGTGCAACAGACTCGATGAGGTGAGCAACCTTGTTGTTGCAACAGACTCGATGAGGTGAGCAACCTTGTTGTTGTAACAGACTTGATATGGGATCCTTGTCATGTGACCTCAGTAATCGTGGCTGTGTGCCACGAGGAGGGTAGAATCCTGACACTGTGATCGACCATGTGTATAGAACCATCACTACATATCCTAGGTACTGTGACCAAGAGGGTGCGGTGTGCCAATATAGAAGGTCTATGATAGGCCTAGGTCTAGTACCACGATTACAGAAGGATGTTACGTGTGGCGATGGTACCCTTAAACTTTACCTTAGGTGCTATGGCCAGGAGGTGCGATGCACCAATATAGAAGGTCTATGATTAGACCTAGGTCCAGCACCATGATACAGAAAGGTAAAGAATATAAGAGATGTAAAGAAAAGAGATAAAGATGAAAGAGTGAAAAGGTTAAAGGTATACAGAGAACGAATGATAGATAATGATAAATAAAGAAAGAACAAAAGACAGAGAATGAATGAACGATAGTTAAAGATAGTGAACGAATGAAAGAGTATGATAGAACGTGATTGTTAACAATGAAGGGTACATAAACGAAAGCTGATGATTGAACAATGAAGATAATAAAATATTATCTATGTGTACGTACTTTGTGTGACCGCTTGAAATCAAAGGAAGGTTAGAAAAAGGAAAGTATGTTTTATTATAAAAACTAGAATTCACTCAGCAACGCTGATTATTTTTATGTGTTTCCAGGTGGCAGGTAGTGTTGCTGGGGGATGGCACAAGGCGGCTACTCAGCTCTTTTAGGATGGCATTCTCCTTTTGATAATGCTGCCACGCAATGGGATGCGGGCTCATAATGCATGTAACAATTTATGTTGCGTGCAAGTGTCAAGTGTTCCTCGAGGACCCCGATAGACGGGATTACCTAAGGAACCTTCTTTAAATATAGTTTTTAAATGTTTTTGTACTAGAGGTCACTGTATATGACCCTATGTTTGTTGAGGATTCAGATAAACGGGATTATTTAAGAAATCCTCAGTTTCATATGCTTCCGCAACAATCACAATAAAGTTAGGTAATGTAAAGAAAGCATGTATTTTGTAGTAATCAACGATGTAATGAATTGCAAAAGCTTTTATGATGAAATGAGAATGCACTTCTTATCTATTCCGCTGCTTTATTCTATTTAGTATATGTAAACTGTATGTTTGAAGTGCGATGAATGACCAACTGTGAGGTGCCCGGGAACGGGGCCTTACAATTTCTTAAAGCATTTGGATGTTCTGTTTCAATCTTAAACACCAGAGAACAATTATCCAAATTTGCTCCAAAAGCAGATGACGAATTCTTTGTTGGATACTCTGCAAGCTCAAAAGCTTATAGAGTATGCAATCCAAGACTTAATATTGTGGAAGAAACAACTGATATTATTTTTAATGAACACTCTTTCACAAAGAAAGTCATTGGATCCGACTGGTTGTTTGACATTGATTCATTAAAAAAATCATTTGACACATATTATTTTGATATTACAAGTACAAAAGAAGATATTGAATATCCTTTGGTATCTCCTCAACCAACTATTGATGTTCCTCTAACTGCTGAACCTCCAAAGAGAACAACCACATCTCCTTCAAGCACAACTGTTACACCTCTAATGGAACAAACCAAAACATCCAATAAAACAAACACATCTACACCATCTTCATCAACCCCTGTGACGACTAAACCACCCAACCAACCAAAGTCACATAAACCACACACAGTTGAAGATGATGATGATTATCATTTCTTACCAGACACACATCATGATGATGAAATTTAGATTACTTTCATGATTCCCCTCAAACATTCAATGACAATATACAGCCAGATTATGCCACAACCACAAATACACTTGCCCATCCGACAGCACCAGAACAAACATTCAACAATCTTGATTCAACAATCCCTATTGATCAGATTGAAACAACAAGAATACACAAAGATCACCCTTTAGAAAACATCATAGGTGACCTTAATACTCGACTGACAAGAAGTCAATCAGACATCATAAACATTTTCTTGTATTCCTGTTTCTTATCCCTAGCTCTACCCAAAAGCATCACAGAAGCACTTAAAGACAACAGTTGGATAGAAGCAATGCAAGAGGAACTACAACAATTTAGAAAGAAAGAGGTCTAGAAACTGGTAGATCTTCCTGAAGGTCAACATGCCATAGGCATAAGATGGATATTCAAAGACAAAGCAAATGATAGAGGGATTGTCTAATGAAACAAAGAAAGGCTTATTACCCAAGGATATACTCAAGAGGAAGGCATTGATTATGATGACGCTTTGCTCCATTAGCTAGATTTGAAGCCACCCGAGTGTTCCTTGCATATACCTCATCTAAAAACTTCACTATATTTCAAATGGATGTAAAATATGCATTCCTTTATTGAAAGATAGATGAAGAGGTATATGTTGCTCAACCACCAGGGTTTGAAGATCCAGAATTCCCTCATAGAGTACAAGTTAGATAAGGTTCTATATGGTCTTCATCAAGCACCTAGGAAGTGGTATGAGACTTTATCAAAGTTTCTACTACAGAATGGGTATGCCTCTCAGTTTCATGGATCAAGATTGATCTCCTGGCAGTGCAAGAAACGAACAAATGTATTTGTGTCAACAGATGACGCAGAATACGTAGCTGCTTCTGCATGATGTTCTCAAGTATTATGGATTCAAAACCAAATGCTTGACTATGGCTTTAATTTTTTTAAAACACCCATACACATTGACATTTCTGCAGCAAAGTTTATAAAAGAAAATCATGTTCAACATTCAAAAACCAGACATATAGAGATCAAATATCATTTTCGAAGAGATTGCTCAGAAAAGGGTTTGATCCAGTTGATCAAAGTTCATACAGACAATCAATTGGCTAATCTTTTTACAAAATCAATTGATTCAACTAGAATTGAATTTCTGGTTCAGTCACTTGGTATGATCAACTATGAAACAACAAATTAATTTTTTCAAACATTAAAATCAAACAGTCTTGATTTTGTCATAGTTCAAAACAATTATACCACTTATATTTTTTTCAAAATCAAGATAACATGCAAACAAATCATTTATAACATTGAATCACACATACACTTCATGAGAATTGATAGTACACTAGCATATCTCTTCACTTGAGTCTTTTTCCACTAATAAAGACTGATGATACCTTGTTTGATATGTGGATAGCCTCAGCATGGGACACCTAACATCAGATACAACAGTGAAGAACTAAATTCTCATGATTGTGTGGTCAACAACACAACTTGGTTTATGGTAAGTATTGATTTCTTCCACATAGATAGCTTTAAATCTAACTTCAATACACCAAGTGAAACAGATTATAAATTGCTCAATTTATGTGTCTCCTCTGTTATGATAATCATAGACCTGGAGTACACCAAGACATTCTTTGTAATGTTGAGCACAAACCTAAATATTCTTAATCTTGATCCATAAAAGATTCCCAATGAGGAACACATCCTACAAGGATGATCAATCAATAAAGTCTTTATGATTAGTTTTCAAAGTGAAGTGCAAAAGAATCCCAAAGTGGATCACCCAATAAACATCAATCAATAAAATAATTGAGCATTTATCATCCTAAGTAGCTAGGTCTTAGGTATTGAAATTACTTTCTAGCATATCTTGAGGAGAATATACATATCATACAATTAGATGTGGGGTACAGACAACTCATGTCAAGCAACCCACAACAAACATTTGAGTGAACAAAGTATAAAATTCTTGGTACATCACAAGTCAATCACTCTTAAACAAACATTTGGACTTTGATAATTTCAAATTAAACATATATAATTTTTTGTCAAATTTTTATAAATATGCCAATATTTAGGGGAGAAATTGAACATAGAATTATCAAAGGCAGCAGAATTATGCATTAACATACAATTTATCATACATTTTAAAATTTGAAAAAATAAACAAAGCAAAAGTCAAGCCAACACTAACAAATAGCATGTTGACACATATATATTTATTTATTTTATTGCACAATATTGGTTTAAATGATATCGAATCATCCATATATTGAAGTGTTAAAATTTAATATTTTAACATACATTTAAAGATTTTAAAAATATTCAAAATTAATTTGAAAATATATTTTTTTAAAAACAGATCAAACAATCACAACATTCAAAAGTTACTTACAATTTTTCAAAATATTCACAACGGTTCATACAGCGGATGAGAAAAAGATTCATCCGCTGTGAACAAAACCACTACAAAATTTCTTCAGATCAAACATGTTGACAACTGTACATATAGCGGACAACCAAAAAATTCATCCGCTGAAGGTACAGTGCCAAACAAAATTTCAAGTTATCTACAGCGCATGAACAAAATTGTTCATCCGCTGTGAACATATCAAACAAAGCAAACAAGTGTTTACAGCGTATGAACATTTGTTCATTCGCTGTGATCAGATCAAACAAGTGTTTACAGTGTATGAACATTTGTTCATCTACTGTGAACATATCAAATAAAGCAGTCAAGTGTACACAGCGCATGGACAAAATTGTTCGTCCCCTATGAAAACAGTCACTTAAAATGCACAGCGCATGAACAAAAGTGTTCATCCGCTATGTGAACAGTGCACAAGTATTATGCACAACGCATGAACAAAATTATGACATACGCTTTGTGAACAGTATACAAGTAAAATGCACAACGCATGGACAAAATTGTTCATCCGCTTTGTGAATAGTGCACAAGTAAAATGCACAGCGCATGAACAAAATTGTTCATCCGCTTTGTGAGCAGTGCACAAGTAAAATGCACAGCGCATGAACAAAATTGTTCATCCGCTTTGTGAATAGTGCACAAGTATAATGCACACGCATGAACAAAATTGTTCATCCGCTTTGTGAACAACACACAAGTAAAATGCACAGCGCATGAACAAAATTGTTCATCCGCTTGGTGAACAGTACACACACAATAGGGTCCACAACGTATAGCCAAAATTGTACAACAGACACTGTGGCCACAGCGGACACTGTACTCACAGCGGATAACCAAAAGGATTCAAATTTTTACACAACGGATAAAACACTGTATACACGGCGGATGTACATTTATCCACTATATGTATAATTCACACTTGTCTAATTTTACATTTCACCAGTAAAAGAGAGTGTGAAGTTTATCAGTCAAAATTTCAAAATAGTCAAAACCCTTCGATAAACCCTAATCACCCTGTTCGATTTAACACAAATCAAACACCAAATTCTACTTGTTTAGTTGATCAAAAAGGTATAACAATATGATTTTGATGCTTAATCAAACATAAACATTCCAAAATTTTATTCAGATTAAGGCATTGTTCGACTCAGTTGAATAGTTGATGAACAATCAATAATGAACAATTTGATGTTATTTTAACAAATCAAACATGAAATATGTGAAATCAAGCATTAGTCGATCATATTTAGGCTATTAATTTGATGATTTGGGAGTAAATGTTCATGTTGATCATGAACAGGCTTGATGTTCATGATAAAGAACAGACAAAATCACTGTTTAATCTTTCAAAATGATCAAAATATGACTAATATGTGTTTTAATTGATATTCATCTTTAAAAACATCAAAACAAACTTTCATTAACAAGAAATTTTGTTCATAACATCACAAACAATCTTTTAATGTATAAGCATTAGTGAATATAATTTGACTCTTTGACTTTTAAAAGTCTAACTTGATTTCAAAATTAGCATGACAAAATGAATAATGTATGTGTATATGAACTTGTAAAAAAATGAAAAAAACATTATTCAATATGAGGAATCAATTTTGATGATCATTTCAAATAAAGAATTCAGCAAGCAAAACACAAAAGTTTTGACATGCAAAAGTCAAATTGATTTGATCAATGAAACATTCGAATCATTCATTTTTAATCATAAAACAAGTTCTAAACATACATAGGTGGTTATTATTCAAACAGACACATGAACACTTAATCACCAAATCATCATTACAAACAATTGTGAACATTTATTACACAATCACTAATATGTATGTAAATTTGTGCCAGTATGGCTGAGTTAGTGTTTGTAATCGATCACAACATCTGTGCGTTTCTTGATCCTGACTCTCCTAGGACAGTGAATTACGGAGACATGATTCAAGCAATTAGATAAACCAGACTTGCGCAGGCTATGACCTTTAGACCAGACATATATGAAGATCACATGGTCCAATTTTAGACCAATGCACACCTTGGTGAGATTGATGATCAACTAGTAGTTATATCTACTGTGCATATTCAGGAAATCATCATCTTTGAGGAAGTTATAAGAAGGGTGTTGCAATTAGGTGATGATGATGCTCAAAGGCCAGTTGAATTTGATGAGCACTATATGCTACATGTATTCAGGCAGATTGTCTATACTGGAACCATTGATAGAATGCAGATCAAAAAGTCATACATGTGTGCACAGTTTAGGTTCTTGATGCACACTTATCAAAAAACTATGACCATCAGAAAGACAGGATGGGATGCAACATTCCTACGGGCATCTTGTGCATTAGCAAGCATTATAGCAAGAAGGCCATTTAACTTTGCTGCTCAAATTCTCAATGGTCTTGTTTATAACATCATAGAGGTAATGAGCAGATTTCTTATGTTTCCAAGATTCCTCAAGATGATCATAGATGAACTACTGCCTAACATCCTAAGAGAAGGAGCTATTTTACAGCATGTTCACCTAAATGAGTATCTCTTCAATAGGATAAGGTCTAACATTTACCAAGGGGATGAGGTGCCTGTACCTTCTCATATGATTGATCATGGCATCCCTGTTCCTGAGGAATTTCTTAGAATTCCAGGACAAGATGAACCATTCATGTTATTCCAACAAGCCAATCAACCAGCCCCAATAATTTAGCCAGCACCAATCATACAAGACCCCATCATTCAACCACAACCAATCATACAGCCTAAACCAATTATTCAATAACAACCAATCATGCCTGAACCTATCATAGAACAACCACCATTCATCCAAGCGCAAACATACAGCCAGATCAACCAATATCACCATAACAACCTATAAGCCCACAACCATTTAGCCCATAACCATTCAGCCCTATATTATTTAGTCCTCAACAAATACATTTTCCCTTTCTATCACACAGCCCAAACCTCTCTGATCAGCAAGCACTTTCATCTATTTTAAGAAATATAGATACATCACTTGCACAATAAACAGATGAGCATGAAGATGTTGGAACTTCATCTCATGAACCTGAACCAGAACAAGCAACAACTGCTACTGAGCATGTTGAACCAAGTAGTAAGATACTCATAGAAGAAGACATTGAGCACTCCAAAGTCTTTCTTTTCATTGAGTATAACAAACTCATTGAAAGATCCAATTAAAGAACTAACAAGTTGTGAAGTAAAAGATAATTGTGAAGGTTGTGAAGGTTGTGAAGGTTGTGAAACAACAACTTAATCGAACAAAGAAGAAATTAAAGGAGAAAGACAATGAACTCCTTATTGCTAAAGCTGAGATTGACTACTGGGGAAAGTAGTCAATAGCTAAAGAAAAGGAGGTTGATGAACTGAAAAGATCATAGAAGCTCAATCGGAAGAATTTCAAAGAGTAAACAGCGAGCTTGAATACAAGGACGCTCAACTGTATGAGGTAGAACATTCAGCAGATCTTAGTGAAGATCTGAGTCATTCTGAGAAATTAGATAATGAAGCAGAAACAAGTCAACAACAAACTGAACTAACAGAACTAGCACTGATCATTCTTGAAGAATCATACACAATTGATCAGTTGTTCGGTGATGCTAATCCTTATGAAAACATACACTACTCACCCATCTTGAGACAACACTTTCACACTCTTGATCCAATTTCTCAAGAAACAAGCATTGTTCCTTATGATCCTCTAATAGACAAACAAAAGGAGTTAATCAAACAATTTGGTGAATCTTTGAAAGATTCATCCAAGGATCAAGCTTCATCATCATCTGAAACTCCTTTCAGGACTTATGAAAGAAAAAGGAAGAGGTTGTATTTAGCCTCTTTACTCAAAGGAAAAAAACCAGAGGGTGAACAAGAAAAACCTGACTCTCCTTCGCTTAAGCTTCTAAAAGTTAAAACTGAACCTGTTGAGTTAGATGCTAGACAACCATCATCTAAAGCATCTACACTAGAAGAGGGGGAGATAGATCAATCCTTTAAACAACAACAAGCTTCTATCATTATCTTGAGTGATTCTGATGAGGAAGAAGTAGAAAGGGATGAAGATGAGATCATGTAAAACATCTAAGAGCTCTTCACAGATGATCCTCAAACCATGATAGGAATAGAATTAACAACCAGAGGATTCCCTTATGACTCATTCATACATCTTAACCTGTCTGAGGTTAAAGACTTGCTCAAAGACTTTCAAGAGGTCATGCAAAATGAACAAGAGCAAACATACAGGAGATACAAAGAAATTAAAGACAAACAAGAGCTTGAAAAGAATCTTCCCAAATATCCTCAAATAGTGAACATAACCTACTCCCACGGGAAAAGCTGGTTGAGTCATACAAGAGTCCGATATTGGTCATATGCAGGGGAGAACTGCATTTCAAATAAAAGAGATGGTAGAAGAGACATACAAAAACTATAGGATTCTATATGCCCAAGACACGTAGAATATTGATGCGGTTAGTATGTTATGATCCAAGTCGGGTTATACCCAATAACAGGCTTAGCAAACACAAATTGTATTTGATTGATGATATGATCATGCAATTAAATATAAACACCAATTTAGAAAATGGGTTTTCTAAATTAGTTGCATATGAGATAGAACAACTTGATAAGATACTTTGTTCAAATATTATTATTTGAAGTGTTATTTAATTTAATTAGATGACATCAAATAATAAATTGGGTGTATAAGTTATACAATTAAGTGTTAATTGTACAACTTATTTAAAACTAGTCTAATGTTGGAGTTGTATAAAATTTTGAGGGGGAAACCCTCCTAACCAAAAGATTCGTCCGCCCCCTTCTAATATGGCCCTTTGCTTCCTTGAGAACTCGCCAACATTTACTAGTTTAACACTCCACCCAAATCATCTCATAGATACATGCAAAACAAAAGAAAAACCTCTCTCTCTTTCCCAAGAAACTCATGGCAATAGCAGCTGGATAGGAGGGTTTTGGAGTTGTTTTGGGTGTTAATTATTCCTAACAAGAAGGTGTTTTGCAAGATAGCTTGGGGTATACAAGCTTGAGGGGTCCTTCTCTTGGAGCCTTGGCTGAATTTTGAACACTCATCATCTTCTATCAATCGACATTTTGAGGCTGCTGAATGGTAGTTATCATAGCTTAATGTAGCTGTGATTTTATGTACATTTACATGTGTTCATAGCTTTCTCATCCACATAAATGATCCTTTGTTATATGGGTTTGCTTTATACATTTATATGGTCACCTAAAGAACATGTTTTTCAGCTTATAAGTAAGTTTATAAAGTTGTTATTCCACTGCGTTTTTAGCAAGTTTAACGGGTTAAACTATGTTTGGTGTTCTTGCAAACCCTTCAATGGTATCAAGAGCCGGTTATGTGGATAGCTTGCTTGTTCTTGTCCTTTAAAATGGGTTTTAAAGGATGATTATCAACTCATAATAGGCTATTTGGGTTGATTCAATAAACCCCATGTCTTTCAAAGTTATATCTTCATGCTTATGATTAAACCTTGAAAGATAGGAATGTCAATTGGTTGATATGTATAGTTGTTGTTTGTTTGGACAAACAAACCCTAATGTTCAGTTTATGTTGGCTGAAAATTTGGGGTTTGACGGGGTTTATTTTATTTGTTGAATGATGTTTTTGATTGTTCATATGATAGTGCATAACCTAGCTTAGACCTTGTGTTGTTTGGTTTGGATTGAATGTATTTATTTGATTATATTCATTCAATGGGGTTGTATATTAATTTGTGCTTTGTTTAAAAATTTATTTTGTCTATTTATTCATTGGGATGTAATAATAGATTAGGAGTAATTTTCTTTTACTAGAAAATATGTATTAGGATATATATTTTGTAAAAGAAGATGCTCGGGAAGGAAGCATAAGAGGAAGACACAAAAGAAGGACTTGAAGCATATGGATGCAAGTTCAAGTGGGGATCAATGAAGACCTCAATTTTGTGTTGTATTCAACCCTTAGGAAAGACCAAATGACCACACTTGTGATGGCAAACAAGTGTGGTCACAATAGTAGCTATGGTTATGCACATTGTGGTTGTTTATATTATGCTTGTTTGATTATGAATGATTGCATGATATTTGGATATGTTAAAAAATCTTAATAAAAATGATCTTAACAAGCTAATATTAAATGGTTCTTAATCATTAAGTGTTAATAAATGGTTATTAAAAGGATTAATGATATTATAATAAAATGGGTTTTATTAAAAGAACCATAGGGTATCTTGTATTTGAAAGCATGCGAATACAAGTACATAGAGTTTTCTAAACTAGAATTATAAAATCTCTAAATATTTTAATATAAGTCTAACACCGTCCTTTTGCACAACACTTGAGTCACTTGGAAACTCTCAATGGGATAAAGGTCACCTAACCATTTTGAGGGAACTTGTGACTTAAGGTGGGGATACCACATTGGTGGGATAAAGGTCACCTAACCACTTATGAGGGTAAACTCACACGTGTGTGCAAGTAGGGTAACTTGATTTGCAAACCATGTTAAATGGATCACCTACAATATGTGCAGGATCGATTATGGGTCACTCAACAGGTGGTTTTTCTCTCAAACTCACCTTGAACAACACTCAGCAAGTAGTCTATAAAGAGTTGATCACAATATAACAAGTAGCAAGCAGTAAGAAAATAAACACAGGAAGTAAATTTTCAAGGTACATTTTTATATTGCTTCTCAACTCAAAGGATTACAAGACTCTTGGACTCAAATCGCTTATCTAATGAGTTACATGGAGAAGATATATATAATACTACCTACAGCCGGATATACTTTTATACCAGCTGGACACCTCTAACCTTACATCTATACTACAAGACTCTAGGTGAGGTCTTTTAGGCATTTTGCCTGAGAGTTGGTAGTCAGGACATGTCCCTGACTTACCTTTTGTCACCAACTAAAGTTGGTAACATGTACTATCATAAAAAGGTGAACAGTAGAATAAAGTATGGTCAACAACATGGCTCTTTAGGAAGATGCCATGTTGTATCAGAGGTCTGCAGCGGACTGTCAGGGACCATATTTTTATCTGCTGGTCATAGCAATGTCTTTCGAAGGATAAAACGCTTCGGAACAATAACTTCTTCCGAAGCCACTTATACTTCGGAAGACTGCTTCTTCCGAGGCTTGGAGTCTTCTTTGTCTTCGGAAGCAGACTTCGTCTTCAGCTCTTTCTTCAGACTTTGACTTCGGAAGCTCAGACTTTGTCTTCAGCTCTTTCTTCAGACTTTGTCTTCGGAAGCTCAGACTTTGTCTTCAGCTCTTTCTTCAGACTTTGTCTTCGGAAGCTCAGACTTTGTCTTCAGCTCATTCATCAGACTTTGTCTTCGGAAGATAGTCTTCAGCTGTTGACTTCAACTGTTGCCTTCAGCTGTTGACTTCAGCTGTTGCCTTCAGCTGTTGACTTCAGCTATTGTCTTCAGCTGTTGACTTCAGCTGTTGTCTTCAGTTGTTGTCTTCAGACTCTCGGAAGATCTCATGCTTAGCTTCGAAAGCCCTTGAATGTAGCATCAAAATGACTATGTGAAGTGGTTTTGGTTGCACCAGCCTCATTATGACCCAACAAACTCCCCCTAGGCTGATGCTACCAAAACTTCACTTCCCTCTTCTTCTCAAAACTCTCAGCACCATTGACAGTAAGTGTTTATCAGTGTCTTCATTCTTTCCTGATGTGGTGCTAAGAATCTTGTACAAATCCTTGGTAGACAAAACCTCTACTCTGTCACCTTGGATTATATGTACCCTTTGTTATGGCCCTCTGAAAAGAGTTAGTTGATGGGAACTATAGTCATATTCCCATCTAACTATTGGTTCCAATTCAGGACCTTCCACCATCTGTAGAAAGGTTGTGCCTTTGGTGCTTGGTCTTTCCTTGTCTTCCACTCTTTTCAACTTCAACGCTTCTTCAATCTTGGCTCTTTTACTTAGTTCAGCCAAGTGGAGACCGCTGATATGATTTCTGATGTGTGCAGCAGTCTCAGAGTTGGAGGGATTGGAGAATGGTGTTTGGTGCTGGTGTTTAGGTTGGAAGAATATCAGAAATGTCCTCCCTGCTCACCTCAGATGCTATTTCAGCAATAACATCTGTGATGGTCAGTTCCTCGGACATCTTGAATAAGCCTTCCGCAGCTTCTATTTCGGCCTCGGAAGACTTTTCTTGTTCTTCCGAGGCTTAATGTCAGCTTCGGAAGCTTCAGCTTGAGCTTCGGAAGATGAGACTGCTGCAAGTTTTGTCCCATCTGTTTTAGTTGCTGGGCCATCAGTCCCCATTTCCCCTTCGAAGTTAATCTCGGGTTCCATGTGGACCTTAGGTTGACCACCTTCTTCCACAGTGGTAGAAGGTGCAGTCAGTCATAGAAGCTCCTCAGCCCGAAAATATATAAGTGTGGTGTCAGGGCTGGGCTGCTCTAAGGAGGATCTCAATACAAACTTTGTGAAAAGCCTGTAGAGATCATGAAGCATCTTTGAGTCAATCTCTAGGAATGATTGAGATGACTCAGGTAGTGTGATGAGTTATGAAGAAGAGGATTGGGTCTGTGGTTCCTCAAGTGTTTGTCTCTGAACTTTCTCCCCCTTTTTAGTAGCATCATCTTGAGAGCTAGATGAGCTAGAGGAAGAAGTCATTGAGACCTGAACAGGTACATGCCTAACAGACCTCTCCGTCTGTTTCTCAGCTAGTTGACCCTTGAGATTGTTAATCTCAAGTTGCTGAGTGGCAGTCCTTGATTCTAAGATCCTCACCTGTGATTCCAGGTTGGTGCCCTTAGAAAGCAAGTACTAAAGTGTTAGTTGCATACTTCCCTCATCTTCATGAGAAGAATCACGGGGAGATGAGATAACATACCTAGTATGCTCAGTCTCACCACCAGATGTGGCTTCTTGGCACCCAGGATACCTTTGCTCAGAGTCATCTCTTTCAGAGATGTCAATGGGCAAAGTTGCCGTAGACTCAGTCCTAATGATGTTACCACTGTCCTGAGAGCTCAATGAGAGACTCTGAGTAGTGGCAGCTGAGCCTACATGAGTCCCCTCCACATCAGTGGGACTCACCTCAGTAATTGGCTGCTGATGGGGGCTAGAGACAAGGGATCTCTCTTGGCTCTGTTAATCTTTCAGAGGGTGTTGTAGATCAACTTCATGGCCATGGAGAGATGTAATCTCTTCATCAGTACGGAGTAAAAGGTCAGTGAAAGATAGGGAAGTTAAACCTACTGACCTGGGACTTAGATCAATGTCTACAGGCATTGAGCCTATGGTGGGGCTGTCCCTAGAAGGCTGCATAGGGGAGTGTAAAGACTCACCCTGTGGGCTTAAGGCTTGGGGTTCGGGCTCTTGGGTTTGAGACTGAGGAGGCTCAAAACCCACATTGAGGTCAAATATGAAGGATGGTATGACCTCGGACTAAGTGGGAGCCCATGATTCCACTCTAGCCCTTTTGGTTTGAACTGTGGGAGCTTGTTCAATCAGAGTAGATTGAACAAGGGTTCGTTTGGGGCGTCTCTGGTAAGTGATTCTGATGGGTATAGAAGGTTTTGTTGGCATTGTGGTGGAGGTTGCTGGTGTGGGTTCATCACCTGTGGGGATAACAAGGATGTCACGAGGAGCTATGCGCTCAGTCATCTCTGGAGGTAATGGAGTGTACCTTCCAGTGAAGTTGATGGAAACCTTCTTCAATGTTTTGAAGATGGTAGGTCTTACTTGTGGAACAGTAAGAGCAGCTGCACAGACAAGCTTGCTCGGTTCCAGCTCACAGTTGATTATGTGTTGAATAAATCTGGGATACAATAAGAATGTATCCCTGCTCAGATTGCCGATAAGGTTGGTCAACACAAATCTTGAGTAGTTGAAGCGTAGACCTTTCACCAACCCATGAACTAGGCATCCTAGTTCATATGGGATTTGATCCCAACCCCCTGATTTATTGGAGAGGCAGTGCAGGATAATATGCAGCAGGAACTTCCAATGGTAAGAGAAGTTAAACTTGTAGATGGTAGACCTGCTCATATCCCCTCCATATCCCATGAGGATATAGGTGCCTTCTAAGTCTTCTTTGGGGAACTCAGTAGGAGCCCCATCATCATGAAGCTCGAGATGCTCCCTGATGAGTTGTTCTGTGATGACCAACTCTTGGCCACAAATGCGGGTTCTCAGTCCTCGAACCCTATTCAGAACTGCAGTTTGACCGTTACTCCAGAATTTGGACATATGGTTGGAGTATACGGTGGGGTTAACTGTTAGTGCAGTGAGGTATGTGGATTCGGTAAGAAAAGTGATGATTTGGGTGAAGTCGGCATCTCTTGACGAATCAAGTAATGCGACTTGGTTGTGCTGAGGGTTTAGCGCCATTGAAGAGAAGGTAAGCTTGAATTTGGGTGAAATTGCAATTTTGACAGTGAAGGGAATAGTTAGGGCAGTAAATTGGTAAAAGAAGATAAATTTGATTAGTCTGGATTAGTTAAAGGGGATGAATTGTGGTAGTGGCGGTAATAGGGTAACTGTTTGGGGTTACTGTGGGTGGTATGGTGGTTTACGGCGAAGAAATGATAGTGGCGGCAAAGGATAATTTTAAATAATCTGACCATCATGAACAAAATCTTTACTTTTTACAGATTGGGCCCACAAAGATATCCGTTACAGGGTAAAACCTTTACTTCCGAATGTAAAACATTTCCGAAGGTAATTTGTCTTCCGAGGGCAATTTCTCTTCCGAAGCAAGACATTGCTTCCGAAGGGAAAATTGTCTTTCCGAATGGAGAGTTATATAGGCTTCGGAAGTAGATCTAATGTAAAATCAATCGCTTCTTCCAAGACCAAAAACTCTTCCGAGAAAAAATTTCCATTGAGGAATTTTGGCGTCGGAAGATATTCAAGAATATCTTCCGAGAGTTAATTCCTCTTCGGAAGGAATTTACACTTAGAATAATTTAAAGATTTTTTGTAACAGGGCTTAAATTGTATTGACACAAGACATTACACATATAAAATGCTTTTCAAAAGAGGTAGTTAATCAATATTTATCATCCCAATAGCTGATATGAGATACTTAAATCTTTGTTAATCAAATGCCTTTGTGAACAAATCAGCATATTGTTCATTTGAGTCAACTTTGATTAACTTGATTAGATGTTTCTCATGAATATCTCTAATGAAATGATACCTGATA
This sequence comes from Flaveria linearis, assembly GCA_024085815.1. Lineage (NCBI taxonomy): Eukaryota > Viridiplantae > Streptophyta > Magnoliopsida > Asterales > Asteraceae > Flaveria > Flaveria linearis. The sequence goes on along the minus strand of CM044010.1, from coordinate 51,820,347 downwards.
TCAATGTGCTTTGTCTTGGAGTGCTTCACCGGATTCTCAGTAATGGAGATAGCACTATTGTTGTCAATATGGATAGGAGTAGTCATGAAGTTGAATCCATAGTCTAACATCTGATTTTGAATCCATAGCAGTTGAGCACAGCAGCTAGCAGCAGCAATGTATTCAGCTTCAGCAGTTGATGTAGAGACACAGGATTGTTTCTTGCATTGCCATGAGATAATCCTTCCACCAAGAAATTGACATCCTCCTGATGTTGATTTATACACAATGTTGCAGCCGCCATAGTCACTGTCAGAGTATCCATAGAGATTGAAATCGCTATTTCTTGGATACCAGAGACCTAGTTTAGGTGCTACTTTGAGGCATCTGAGGATTCTTTTTGCAGCAGCTAGGTGAGACACCATGGGAGCAGCCTGATATCTTGCACAAATGCATGTGGAAAACATGATATCTGGTCTACTAGCAGTGAGATACATCAGAGAACCAATGATTGCTCTATACTGATGTTGATCAGTATCCTCCCCCTCAAGGTCAGGGCAAAGATTATGGTTTCTTGGTATGGGTGTCTTGGCTGGTTTACAATCCTTCATTTCAAATCTATCTAAGATGTCTGAGACATACTTAGATTGACTTATGAAGAACCCTTCCTTCATCTGTTTCACCTTAATTCCAAGGAAAAAGTCCATTTTTCCCATGGAACTCATTTCAAATTTCTACTTCATAATGCTCTCAAAGTCCTTGCACATTTGGTCATTTGAAGAACCAAATATGATATCATCAACATATATTTGTACAAGCAAAATGTCTTCTCCACTCTTTCTGATGAAAAGAGTCTTCTCAATGGTACCTCTAGTGTATCCATTTTTCAGGAGAAACTGAGAAAAGGTCTCATACCACAGCCTAGGTGCTTGGTGCAACCCATATAGAGCTTTATCTAGTTTGCACACATAGTTGGGGTGCTGTGGGTCTTCAAATCCTGGAGGTTGACATACATAGATTTCCCTATCTATATCCCCATATAGAAAAGTACACTTGACATCAAGTTGGTAGACTATGAAGTTCTTGGATGCAGCATAAGCAAGGAAGATCCTAACTGCCTCAAGTCTAGCAACAGGTGCAAAGACATCAGTATAATCAATTCCTTCCTCCTAGGTGTACCCTTGAACTACTAGTCTTGCCTTGTTTTTGATAATCAAGCCTCTATCATCTTTCTTGTTCCTGAACACCCATTTAGTGCCTATGGGTACTTGACTAGATGGTAGTGGGCATAGATTCCAGACCTTTTGTCTTTTGAATTGAAGCAGCTCCTCCAGCATCGATTCAACCCAACTATTATCCTTTAAGGCATCTTCCACCTTCTTTGGTTCCATCTGAGACAAAAAGCATGAGTACAAGTAGACATTCCCATGATGAGTTTTCCCTCTTGTTCTCACACCCTCAGAGACATTTCCTATGATGTTCTCAGCTGGATGAGTGTTGTGAGTCCTAAGACGAGGAATCACATCCAATTGCAGAGATAAGTCCAGAATGGACATATTCCGATCAGGAACTGGATTACTCTGTCCAACTGCTGTTTCAAAGTCATTCAATGAGGACTGATTGAATGATTGAGAAACATCATCAATGGTTGGTTGTGAAGTAGTATTAACAGTTGCCTGTTCCTTCAGAATACTGTTTCCCTCAACCTGGTGTTGTAATGGATCACCGGAAGAGCTTTGAGGTTGATCAAGTGATTCACTTGTTGAAGCTTCACTATTCCTGGAGATAGTTACACTATCAGATCTGTGAATGGTTGAAGCTTGTTGCCTTTCAGCTCTTGGAGAATTTGGAAGAGGTCTAGGAAGCTCAAATAGTTGATCTGCATCAGCATCAGCATCACCTTGAGCACCTGTTCCTGCTGAAACATTCTCACAAGATGGTTTAGAATAGTTTGAAAACAATTCTAAATCAAAGAACACTCAGGTCCATTCCCCCTAACACAAGGAGTGTGCTCATTAACAACTATATTGGATGACTCCTCAAATTGTTGATTCTTGATGTTATATACTCTATAAGCTTTGGAGCTAGAAGAGTATCCAACAAAGATAGCATCATCTGACTTCTCAGCAAACTTTGCTAAGTTGTACTTTGTGTTAAGTATGGTACACCTGCAGCCAAAGGACCTTAGAAAGCCAATGAACGGTGGCCTCTTGTTCCATAACTCATAAAGGGTTTTTCCATGGGGCTTAACTACAAGAACCATGTTCTGCACATAGCATGCAGTGCTGACTGCCTCTGCCCAGAATGTTAGTGGCAGCTTTGAATCAGCTAACATGGTCCGAGCAGCCTCAATAAGTGTCCTATTCCTCCTCTCAGCAACACCGTTTTGTTGAGGAGTTCTGGGAGCACTATATTGTCTGGCAATCCCTTTGAGTCACAGAATGAGTCAAGAAGAAGTTCTTAAACTCAGTCCCTTGATCACTTCTTATTATCTTAACCTTGTGATCAATTTGATTTTCTATTTTAAGAATAAAAGATTTTAGAGTTTCAGTTGTTTCATCTTTACTTCTTAAAAAGAATACCCATGTAAATCTTGTAAAATCATCAATAATCACAAGGCAGTATGATTTCCTTCTAATGCTCATTATACTTGTGGGACCAAATAGATCCATGTGCAATAAGTGTAATGGAGTAGTGATAGAGTTAACACATTTGGATTTATGAGATGATCTGTGTTGTTTCCCTTTCAGGCATGCAACACAGTTATCTTTGCAGAAAAATTCCATTTTAGGCAAACCATGTACCAAGTTATTTTTAGCCAATTTATTCATTGTTTTAAAATTCACATGACACATGCGTTTATGCCATAGTGTTGACTCATCACTATCAGCTTTGGAAAGAAAGCACGATACTTCACCAATAGGAGAAGCATTGTTCATATCCAGCTTGTACATATCCCCTTTCCTGGGAGATCTAAGAAGCACCAATTCCGGAGGAATTGTCATCCCTGGTTTGAGGATAATGCACTCATGTTCTGTGAAAAGCATCTGATGCTTCTAGTCACAGAATTGAGAAACACTTAACAGATTGTGTTCAAGCTGTTTGACAAAGTGAACTTTGTCAATGTTTATTCTGCCATTGGATATACTTCCTCTGCCAGAAATATATCCTCTGGCCTCAACTCCAAATTGGACAGGCCCTCCATCAATGTTCTGGAATTGTTGAAGGAGAGATCTGTTCCCTGTCATGTGCTTGGAGCATCCACTATCTACAATCCAGACATTGTTGTTCTTGTCAAATGTGTTAGGTCTAGATTGTATAGGACTAGATCAATTTTGTATAGGCTTAGTACTTGAAAATCAAGTCTTGTAATTAACATTTGTAACAGTCAAAATATATATATATGTGATTTGAATCTATAGGTTAACCCCATATATGTATGTGTGTTGATTTGTGCTTTGACAGGAAAAACAATATTCTTGGGATGGATTTGATAAAACTGACTAAGTGTAGGAAACATCTACGGATGAACAATTTTGTTAATCCATAGATATGTTTCATACAAGACCAAATGACCAAGTATAAGTTCCTACGGATGATCAAGTTCCATGAAGTGAAGACTCCTACGGAAGAAGGATTATCTACGGAAGAACAACATTCCTACGGAAAAGCAAATCTCCTACGGAAGAACAGAAGATCTGCGGAAGACAAGACTCCTGCGGAAGACCATTATACTTGTGTGATTATCAATTCCAAGAAGTCAAACAAGTCAACAAGATCAACAACAAATCCCGAGAGATCCGGTGTTTCCTTAACCGACTCAAATCATCTATAAATATGAGTCCTAGGTTTCACATCTCGAGGAACACAATCAATCATTATTACGGCTGTCAAGTTACACCATTGTGCAACCCTAATCGCCGTCGCATCAACATCAACATTATTTGATACACTGTATTCGATTGTTTATAGTATTCATTATTATTTTTGTAATCATTACGTTATAGTTAATGAAATACTTTTGAATAATTATTGATTTTGCATTTACTGTGTATCTGTGGTTGTGTTCATAATTAATCATTCAAATAATTAAACGTCAATTAATGATAATTCCGCGATCATTAAATTGATTTATTTTAATACTGATAATTCCTGAATAGCGATCCTTGGATTCACAAAATGGACGTCCCTGCACATAAGATGAGATGGTTAGTTTTGTTTGGAAGCCCAAGCCTTGCAGGTCTTGGGCTTTTCCAAAGAGAGTGACATAATTGAACCAAAGGATATGCATTGGGGTTCAATAGAGGTCGTTGAAGAAGAGGTTTGGGCTGCAGCATCTTCTTTGATCTTCCAGTCCATCCCTTGGTTGATCTTTGAGGATGAGCTTGTTGAAGCTTTTGCAGCATGGTCTTCTTCCGAAGCTTCTTTCTTTTCGGAAGAAGCCTTCACCACCTTTTCTTCCGAAGTAGTCTTCTTCTGAGAAGGTTTCAAGGGAGCCTTCTTGTTCTTCCGAACCTTAGAAGGTTTGGCTTCTGAAGCCATTTTCCCTTCGGAAGAAGTACTTCCTTCCGAAAGCAGCTTGGCTTCCGAGACCAACTTTCCCTTTTCATCATTTGGACCGTTTGAAATGGTCCAACTGAGAAACCTTCTTTGACCCCTTCTTTTCTAACATTATTTGCATAATGTGTGCTTGCTGGATTGTAGTAACAATCTTTAGCCATGTGGTTGTGAAGACCACACATTATGCATGCAATGTTAGTCTTCTGGGAACTTGTAGGTTGTTGTTTCTTTGATTTCTTCTCTTCATCAGCAACTTTCCCTTTCAACTTCTGATCCTTCGGTAGGACAGGAGTGCTGGTACTACACTCCTTTCCTGAATCAGGAGTACCTACCACTTGGAATCCGGCAGAAATGAAGACACCCTTTTGCTTTGGGTCAATCTTAAGCTTGAACTCTGCAACCTTCTTGGCAGTCCTTCTAGCAACTTTAGCTCTGCTTCTTCTTGCCTTGGTGGTTAGGATTTGGTCTTTACAGGTGGAGATGAGTGTATCCTCCAGTTTCTCCCCTGTGGTGGCCAGTATTTTTGCCTCCTCCTCTGGTTCCAATGGAGAAGGGTCAGCAGTTGGAACCTCTTGCTTTTCAGTACCACATCTAGGTAGTCTAATAGACTCATAAGAGTGTGGTGGAGCTATTTCATTGGTTCCCAACCCTTCTTTGTTTTGATAAAACATCTTGGAATGAGAGGATGATGCAAGAATAGTTTGGAAGCTTTGCTCAACAATAGCTTGCTTCCTGGCCTGAGCCTCAGCAGTGACTAACTGGGCTTGAACTTCAGATAGTTTGGATATCTGATCTTTGATTTGAGTCTTATAGTTGGTCTTTTCAGGTTTTAAAAGAGACACAGTTTTCTCTAACTCTTCAATTTTCTTTTGATAGTCAGATTCAGCTCTCTTAAAATCAGATTTTAACACATTTAAAGACTCAACCTCAGATCTGATTTCCGAAATGTAATACTTATAAAGTTTAACTTTAGTAATACAAGCAACAATACAAAGATGTTCATATACCTGATCATCATCTGTTCCGGCCATGAGTGCTTGAGCGGGAGTCACATCCTGAACCAAGAAGCTCCAGTGAACTTCTTGAGCCACAGCAGTTGTTTCAGTTGACTTCTCTTCATGCTTTGAAGCAGTGGGATGTGTGGAGGCCTGTGGGGTTCCCGGGTTGTTCTTGGGAGCCTTGCATTCCCTAGCAAATTGACCAAGTTGGTTGCAGTTGTAACACTTTGCTTTGCTCTTATCAAACCCAAACTTGCTGTTGACTGGGTTTTGAGGGAATTGCCTTCCAGTTCTCTTGAAGAACTTCTTCGCTCTGTAAGTTAAAAGAGCCATCTGTTGGACAATGTCCACATACTCCACATCATCTGGACTGAAGCACTCAAGATCATCAAAGCAGTATTGAAAATCACCAGAGTGTCCACTTCCAGAGACAAAGGCACAACTATCCTAAAAGGAGTTGTGTTGAACCTTTTGAGACTTTGGAGTCTCAGGTAGAGTAATGTAGGGTCCACTATGTGAGTTGTCAGGGTAACACAGCAACTGATGTTGTGGTTCTATGATTTCCCTTTCAACCACATGAAGGGCTGAACTCAGTTGGTTATTGGAGTGACCAGATGAGTTCTGCATGTTCATCTCCATCTGGAATGCACTTAGGATAACATACAACTCTGTCAGAGTAAGAGTCTTAAGGTCCAAAATTCTCTTGATTACAACACAGTAGTGTGTCCATACTTTAGGAAGGGAAGACATAAACTTCCTAACTATGTCTCTATTCTCAAGAGCTACTCCAATATCCACCAGAGTATCTACTATCTCAACATACCTGAAGTATTGTTGAGTCAATGTCTCACCAGCCTTGAAAGTAAAGTTCTCAAACTACTGCTTCAAGAGATCCTTCTTGTTCTCTTGGGTTCCTTGGATCCTTCATACATCAGCTTCAATGCTTCCTATAAATCTTTAGCAGTCTTGCACTTCTTGAAGCCTCTTTAGACGGAGTTGGGGAGAGCAGTTTGGAGAGAAGTCATAGCCCTTTGATCTAGCTCTATTCTCTTCCTGTCTTCGTCTGAGTAATCATCAACATCTTTTGGAATGATGCGATTACCAGTGGCAGAAGTAGTGCTTGGTATGAAAGGACCATTGACAATGGAGTCCCACATCCTTGAATCTTGCCACTTGATGAAGCCTTCCATTCTGATACACCATGTGTCAAAGTCTTCAGGGGTGATCAGTGGGGACTTGGTCATGGTGCCAGTTTCCATATCAGCCTTGGAGAGAGCGGCCATTTGAGTGAGTGGTTTGTAGTGAGGAGTGAAAAACAGGTTGATTTGGATGGTAAGATCTCATAATCAAGAGCCTGGAGCTCTGATACCAATTGCAGGATCGATTATGGGTCACTCAACAGGTGGTTTTTCTCTCAAACTCACCTTGAACAACACTCAGCAAATAGTCTATAAAGAGTTTATCACAATATAACAAGTAGCAAGCAGTAAGAAAATAAACACAGGAAGTAAATTTTCAAGGTACTTTTATATATTGCTTCTCAACTCAAAGGATTACAAGACTCTTGGACTCAAATCGCTTATCTAATAAGTTACGTGGAGAAGATATATATAATACTACCTACAGCCGGATATACTTTGATACCAGCTGGACACCTCTAACCTTACATCTATACTACAAGACTCTAGGTGAGGTCTTTTAGACATTTTGCCTGAGAGTTGGTAGTCAGGACATGTCCCTGACTTACCTTTTGTCACCAACTAAAGTTGGTAACATGTACTATCATAAAAAGGTGAACAGTAGAATAAAGTATGGTCAACAACATGGCTCTTTAGGAAGATGCCATGTTGTATCAGAGGTCTGCAGCGGACTGTCAGGGACCATACTTTTATCTGCTGGTCATAGCAATGTCTTTCGAAGGATAAAATGCTTCGAAAGAATAACTTCTTCCGAAGCCACTTATACTTCGGAAGACTGCTTTTTCCGAGGCTTGGAGTCTTCTTTGTCTTCGGAAGCAGACTTCGTCTTCAGCTCTTTCTTCAGACTTTGTCTTCGGAAACTCAGACTTTGTCTTCAGCTCTTTCTTCAGACTTTGTCTTCGGAAGCTCAGACTTTGTCTTCAGCTCTTTCTTCAGACTTTGTCTTCGGAAGCTCAGACTTTGTCTTCAGCTCTTTCATCAGACTTTGTCTTCGGAAGATAGTCTTCAGCTGTTGACTTCAGTTGTTGCCTTCAGCTGTTGACTTCAGCCGTTGCCTTCAGCTGTTGACTTTAGCTATTGTCTTCAGCTGTTGACTTCAGCTGTTGTCTTCAGCTGTTGTCTTCAGACTCTCGGAAGATCTCATGCTTAGCTTCGGAAGCCCTTGAATGTAGCATCAAAATGGCTATGTGAAGTGGTTTTGGTTGCACCACCCTCATTATGACCCAACAATATGGTTTCCAAATGGTGTTGATGGGATTAACATGCCGACTTTACATATGATGTTTAAAGTCGATCCCATACATCTAGAAGTTGCAAATGGTTGCAACCGTCAATCGTTGACCACCTTATTAATTTAAATCGTGGGATAAAGGTCACCTAACCACAATTTAAATGTAATGTTGGGTTCTAGATTTTAATATAAAAAGGACCTTAAAAGGCATTAATTATTAAAAAATAGCAATATCGAAAATACTAAAATAGATCTTTGTTAAATTTTGTAGATGGCCACCAATAATGACAATCATGATAACTCATCCGCGTCCACCCAATCATTACGAGCGATCCTCCAAAAGGAACATCTAAATCATAACAATTTCATTGATTGGTATCAAAATTTGGCTGAAGTACACTGAGGACTCCGTCCAAGTGTATTGACTCATGCTAGCGAGCATGACTCCGGATCTCCAAAAGGAGTATGTATGAACTTCACGGAGCTTATAACATGATAACCCAGCTGAATGAAATGTTCCAACAGCAAGCAAGGGTTGAGCGCTTCGAAAACGTTCGAGCACTCCATGCATGTCGTATGGACGACAACCAATCGGTTTCATCTTATGTACTTAAGATGAAAAGCCACATTGACCGCCTCGAAAGGCTTAATTGTCCAGTCTCGAAGGAATTGGCCACGGATTTGATCCTTAATGGCCTTACCAAAAAACATACACACACGCTGAAATTATACACATTAATCATGGGTTTGCGCACCATGTTTAGTGTTTGTTGATTTATGAGAGATTTGAAAAGATCCTTAGAGAAATCAACCTCTTCATATTGAATATTGTTCTTTCAAAGTTCATGATTCAATATGTTTGCATAGATTGATTTTCATCAGGTGCTTCATCACATACTTAAACTTTCTAAGTCAAATTTTTAGGCGCATGAGCCCAATTTGGGCGCATGACCATACTTGAAATATTCTAAGACAAAAATATCAGGCGCATGGTCCCTGTTTGGGCGCATGACCTCCTACTTATATGTTTCTAATGTTCTTTTCAGTCCCAAATCTCATCTTAACATGTTCTAAGCTTCTTACTGCCATTTTAAGCTTTAACACATCATGCATAACCATAAAATACCAACATACAAGCATATATATATACGGTCATACATACAAAATTTATAAAAATGTTTTACATGCATTTTCAGCCCCAAAATCTTTAAAAACAAGTGAAATACGGGGTCTAGAAACTCACCTATTGTAGTAAACAAGCTGAACTTCCCCAAACTTCCTTGTACACAAATTCAAACACCTAAACATGTCAAAACATACAAACCCGAACACATAAAAAACATAAGAACATAGGAACTCGGTTTCTTAGTCGAACATCAAGTAAAACCGAACCAGTTATTCAAAATATACTTAACTAAGCCAAGTTTTTCTACTCTCTCTCTATAGAACCGAAGATAATCTGCTTTTCTTCTTCTCTTGTCTTTTGTCGACAAAAGCATGTTAGGACCGTGTACAACGGAGTACTAACTGATTCAACGTGATACCGAATCAAATAGCGCGGAATTCTTTTTTAATGGCGATCCAATTAGGGAGAACGTAATCCGGATCAATACTAACGATTAGAAAACATTAAGAATTGATTAGCAATGATCAGGAACGCTCTATGAAGTTGGAAGGGACGCTCCGTGCGATCTGGGATGGCTAGGGTTGAGAATAATCAAAATGTTTTTTTTCACAAATTAAGTGGTTTTTATAGGTTACAGCTCTCATTCGTACGACTGAGCCAAGCGACTGGCTCAGTCGTGCGACCGAGTCATACGATTGGTTCATTCGGACGACTAAGTCAGTCTTATGACTCAATCGTACGATTGACTCAATCACCTGGTTCAATCGTGCGATTGGCCCATTCGCATGGTCCAGTCGTGCGACTGAATCAGGATACTTAGTTAAACACATTCTTGAGCCTTCAATGGTTCAGAACTATGTCTAACAACTGTAAACCTATATAACATTGTCATGCAAGCGTGTGACAATAAATAACATAAATAGATATAACATTAAACAACCAACAACCATATATAGAAGAGATTCTCATTATATTGATTAAACATTACATATGTGTTATAAGAAGAAGTTCTATTACATTTAAGCTCACTAGACTAGAACTGGGGACATGTGTAGCAACAAACTCCCCCTTGGACCTAGCTCTATCTAGACTTTGACTTCTTTCTTGAACTCTTCAAATCTCCTCAGTCTCTCCTCTTTAGAAACCCCAGCATGGATATTAAGTGAAAAGCATAGACGTATGATATGCTAAAACTGTAGTGCTTGCACTATATCCTGTGCGTCAAAAAACAGTGGCCACTTGTACAACGTATAAACATCTTACGCTAACAAGTTGATAAGCCACTTGGGGTCAAACACCCTTATTGTGTCCATTATGCCATCCCTTTCCAAAACGATGATGGCCTCTCCTGAGCGCCAGTCATAGTACCACCACATAAAGTGTGGGGTAAAGTCCTGTGGCATCTCCCTTAGTGGAATTCGGGACATTGTGCGCGGAGGTCGCCACTTCAGGACTATCTTCGGTTGACCAGTAATGGGACTCACCTCAGACCTTCTGAGGTACCTCGTAGCCTGCTGAGGCTTGAAGTTTACCCATCTAGTCCTATACTCCCTTTTCAGGGCAGCCTCAAACCAGCCAGACATCTTCTTAGGATCAGCATATAGAAGCTTTAGTCGGGCCAACTGGTTGAGCTTAAAACCAGTGAGAGTCTTCAGATCACGAGGGAATCTGAAGTACTCGATTCCCCTCTCCCTTTTCACCGCATACACGCCAAGGTCATCAAAAAGAGCCCAAGCAATGATCTTCCTGACACCTTCATGTTCTTCTTTACATTGTATAGCTTGGTGTAGGTACTTTGAGTTGCTGTAGCACGTTAGGCCCGGACCTCGGCGAAGCAAGCCGCCCATTCAGCCTTTCGAATATCAACCTCAGCGTCCGAGGCTTGGGCTTGGCTTGTTGAGGCTTCTGCTCCTTTCTCCTTATCACTGAGTTTACCTAGAATGTCACTGTCGAGGGTGTTTACCAAATCTGGAAACACGTTTCCCTCTCGATCGGTGTATTCTAGGTAGTGCTGATCTGTGATGTCTTCAATTTCGATTTCTTCAACATCGTTGAGCTCGTCATCATGAGCATCATCAAAATTGGAGCATCCTTAACAATTCGTCTGGATTAAGATGAAATATTTCAGCAAGCTGCTCATCAGTAAGCTCGTGAATTATTTCTCCTTCTTCAGGAGTATAACTCACTGAACTTCTAACGATCCCCTACAGATCAAGAATCATTGTGAGTTGAGACTTGATCTGTTGGAGGGGAGCAACATCATGCTCATCTTGCTGAAATCCCTTATCTGTTTAATATCAACATGTAGAGTAGCAATCATTAGTATAAACTCAAGTTAATTAAACATTAATCATTAAATATTTACAAGAGTTTCATATACATCCAAAGATGAATCCAGTATAAAAGCTTAAGAATAAAACGTCTAATCAGTACTTTTGTCGTGAATCTGCTCGTTAGTTTCTGTAGTAGGTGATGATGGAGGAGCTGCTGTAGATCCATGGTTTTGTCTTCTTTTTGAACGTTGTCTCGACCAGAATCAGCAGCATTTGAAGCAGAATCATCATCATCATCATCATCTTGCCCCTCCTTGGCATGATCATCACCACAATCGTCATCATCCTCATCACTCTCATCATCCTCATCATCATCGTCATCACCATCATCCCCATCTCCCTCTCTTATCTTAAGATGATCAGCCTGAGACCCTTTCAGCTTGAGCAGAATCTTCTTATTTGCAGACTCCAACTCCTCTATCTTTTGAGTAGACAGGACATTACGTTCCTGGAGTTGGGCAATCTGAGTTGCTTGAGAAGCATTTTGCTCCTCAAGCTGAAGCAGCCTCGCTGTCTTTTCCTCATCAGCAGCTTGCAGCTTTAGCACCATCCTGTTTAGTGCTGCTACCTGTTCCTCCACTCCAATGGGAGGGAGGGGTGAACCTGTAGTGGCTGATGACGGGCCAGCTCGGTGGCTAGTGGTGGTGGCTGTGGAGGTGGTGAATATTGGAGGTGGTGTTGTGATAATAGGTGGTGTGGTGGTGAAGATTGGGGTTGTTGTAGTGGTGGTAGGTGGTGTGGTAGTGATGGGTGGAGGAATGGTAGTGGTAGTAGCGGAGGAGGTAGTGATAAGAGTGATCCTCCTGCGTTTGGGCTTCAGCCCATGAGGCTGAGCCATACGTTTTCTCCGTGTCCCCCTAGACACAGAGTCTCCCCCTCGACTGCTGGGAGAGGCTGGGGTGTAAGATGGATCAACTGTAGAGCTCCCAGACTCTCCAGGGTATCCACCAACCGCCCTTAATCCCCGCTCAGTTGCCACTTCACGACTTCCCACAGTCCGGGTAAATGGCTCTTCATCGGACTCCTCCTCCTCCTGCATACGAAAATCAGGGTGTATCGGAGCTGGTTCGGGTTCACCCTAGCCATCTCCTCCCTGATCAGCATCATGATCATCATCAGAGTCATCGGAGAGCAGAGTAACTTGCTCCACATCCGAATCACTGTCCTCGTGGCGCCACTTCCTTTCTGCTGGCGCCACATAATCATCCCGGTCCAGATGCCCAAATAGTCGCCTGACGGGGGGTTTTACCTGCTTCCCCCTGTACACCTTCATCCTGCCCAAGGTGGTATCATCCATCACCTCGAGCACTACAGCGTCCTCTTTAACCATCGGCAACATCGGGAGCTTCTGGTCAATTATCATCTGCATGAAGCGAGGGTACATGCAGAAGCTCTCCTTGTCCTTCGCCTCTATGTTCTCCACTATGTAAGTGAAGATCATCCGCGAGAAGCTGAACGGATGGTTCAGCACCAACGCAACATATGCGCTTTGCATCTGCTCCGATAACTCATCAAAGCCTCCTTTCCTTGAGGCAATGCATCTGAGCAGCACGTGGGCTAAGTACTTGAACTGGGGGCACAGGTTGCTCTTGTTAAGTATACCTGCGTTGATATCCCCAGCGTACTTTGCCCGTAGAAAACACCCTCGAACTGTCAGCAGGTGTAGTCGTGTAGGACAGTCACTGTCATCCCCAAACTCGAGGACTGTCCTGAGATCTTCCTCGGTGATCTCTATGGCCTGACCGAGGATAGAGCTCCTGATACAGTAGGGCTCCACAGATCTATCTACAGCAGCATTCTCCCATAATGCCTGCTGTAAGGAGCGATACGGAGTGCAGGGAGTAGATATAGCTCTGAAGATCCTCGATCTCCGTAAGAATGAGATGATGCCCGCAAACTCCTGCGTTTCTGGAGGTCAGATCCAGATGAGCGCAAATATTGTGCTTTGTGCTTATGATCCAACGACTTGCCATCTGTTACATAATGTAAATAAACGTTAGTGCATGTTGAGGATAGCTAATTTCAGTCAAAGAACTTAAAGTTTGGTTTAATCATGCGACTGAACAAACGATTGAGTTTCAGCCGTACGATTGAACTGTGCGACTGAGATTTAGTTAAACGATTGAGTTCATGCGTATGACTGAGTCATGCGATTCGACTCAGTCGCATGTCTTCTCATACGTGTATCTCAATCATGCGTCTGAACTCATTCGCAAGGTTCAGTCGTACGATTGAGTCATTCGTCCATCTCAGTCGTACGATTGAGACAATCGGATAGCTCAGTCGTACGATTGAAGTTCATCAGCATGTCCAGTCGTTCGTTCGACTGTTTGTCCATTCAAATTCTTGTTTTGAGCAAAACTAAGTGTTAAACATCAAACTTATGCTCATTACACTCAGAACAAACCGATTAAGCCTATTTTAACCTTAATTCGATCATTAAGTTCAGGTTTAAGGTCTATTAGTCCTATTAAGGTCACTGGTACTGTTAGGTCATAATTTTTGCCCATTTTGATGATTTGACATGGTTTGTTCAATGATTTCTCTTGTGCAGTACCTGTATGATCGAAAACAAACGTCAGATCACACGAATATATGGTAAAAGTGAGTCAAACAAAATTTTGGCAGAAATTCTCTAGGTCGTGTGAATTGGAGGCGATTTGGCAGAAATTCTCTAGATCACACGAATATATACTAGGGCAAATCTCAGTCGGGCGACTGAGCCGAGTCGCATAGGTCAGTCGTAGGATTGAGTCTAGTCGCAGAGTGAGTCATGCGACTGAGTCTCAGTCGTACGATTCACCCAAATGTTCAGTTCCAATCGCACGATTGAGGTTCAGTCGAACGACTGTGACAGTCGATCACCTTCAATCGTGTGCTTGGACTCAGTCGCATTATCCTGATTTATTCAACGAGCGAGGAAGAACATGCCGGCCATATTTTTTTTTAGTCTGGAACAACTTTTTGCATGAATTTTTAAGTCCTTACTAAGTTATCATTGTGATCTATTAACCTAGCAAATTTTAAGTCAATGCTTTCCCTAAATTTTCACATTCAACACATGCATGTTTAGCAAACAGTTCATCTTTTGATTCTACTTGGGCAGATGTGGACGTTCCGGCCATGAAAGCATTTTGAGACTATGGTTGTGCTTCAGATTCAGCATTCAGCTCATTCTCAACAATTTGGTTAACAGAAGCTACAGTCTCTTCCATTACAGCAGTATCAATCTCAGCTGAGCTCTCCCCCTCACTTGCTGAGTCTTCATTCAAATCTTCTACGGATGCTATGTTGGCTTCACTGTCAGATAAGAATAGGAAGGACCAATCCTGTCCTTCATCACCTTGAGCAACCATAGGTTTGGAGTCACTTCTTGTTGGAACTGTCTTTTTCTCATTATCTTGTTTGTTGAAAGATGAGAATGGATTCCCGTTGCCAGTCTTCTTTGGTTCTACACATTCCCTCTTAAAGTGGCCTTTTCTCCACAGTTGAAGCAAGTGACTATGGACTTGTCAAAACCAAATGTAGTATCTTTGGTAGCCACTAAATTCTGTCCCGTCTTTTTCACAAACTTCTTAGCTCGTCGCACAGCACTTGCTAGAGCCCATATTATGTCCATCCGTTCTAACTCGTTCTCATCCACCTGCTCGTAGTCTTCATCAGCCAGGTGGTAGTTTCCAATCTTCCCGGCCACTAAACCATCATAGGACTGAAATACCGCAGCAAGTAGATCCATGTGTTCCTTTGCAACCTCTACAGTTACTTTTCCCAAATTTTCAGTCATTAACTTAGTTGATTGGGTAACTATAGGACTTTGTAGAACCCCAGATGCACCATGTGACTCACTGGCAGATGATGAGCCTTGATCAGCTGATGGTGATGCATTTGACACAAAAGCAGTTTGTAGAGGAGCACTGGAGGCTTTGGAAGTAGAAGTAGAAGTAGGAGTAACATTGTAGAGTGATGGATCTTGAGTGTAAGCTCCTTTCTTCATTCTATACTTGTGTCGGACCTCTTCCTCTCTCAGTTTAAGAATGAAGTCATTAATATCCAAAGTCTCTAAAACTGAGTTATAGCATAAAGTGGAAATAAAGGAATCCCACTTCTCTGGTAGACCCTCAGCCAAGCTTGCAACTTTATCTTCTTTAGACATCTTAACCCCATGAGTGTGAAGTTCACTCATCAGATGGTAGAAGCGATCAATGATCTCATCCAAGCTTTCATTCCCAATAGACGAGAAGTTGTAAAACTCTTTCTTCAATGCTTTAGCCTTCAGTGACTTAAGTGTTGAATTGCTATCGTATCTCTTCTGAAGAGCGTCCCATAACTTTTTACTCTGTTTGTGCTCTGAGTATTGATGAAAGATGTCTTTGGGAATCGACTGTGTCAACATTGCATAAGCCTTCTTTTCAGCATTATAGGCAACCTTTTGTGCATCACTTAGTCCACTTAAAGTCAACGGTATTCCATCAGCACCAATGGGCATGTTATATCCAGTCTCAATCGAGTTCCACAAATTGGTATCCACACCATTTAGATGAATTTCAAATCTTTGTTTCCACTGAGGAAATTCGTCAATAGACAGTAGTTTAGGTGGTTTATTGTGGTTTCCAATTTCATTTTCCAGTAACCAGAGGTTCTGAATCCTAGAGTCCTTTCCGGCTGAAAAGGCACAATTTTCGGACTCCAATTTTTCTTAGTTTAAACTTGAAGAGTGAATAGTTTGGGCGACTGGAGTGTACGACTGAGAGGCGACTGACACAAACAGTGTGCGATTGAACTCAATCGTACAACTGGACAGGCGATTGTGACACTTGAGCGACTGGACAGACCGACTGACTAAACCGGGCGATTAAACAAGCGACTGAGTTCAATCGTACGATTGAACTAGGCGACTGGACTTCAGTTGTACGATTGAGATAATCGTGCGACTGAGACTGCTGCAATCGAGGTTTTTCACAAACTTTGACCTAAAACGCAAGTTTTTACACCCTAGACGGCTGTAACTCGAAAAAGATTGAATTTTCAGAACATGCACACGTAAAAACTTGATTTTTGAGCAGAAAGAACGGATCTTTTCGCTAAAAATGTAAACTTTTTCACGAAAACGATTGAATCCACGATGAATCAAGAGCCAATGCTCTGATACCACTTATTAGGACCGTGTACAACGGAGTACTAACTGATTCAACGTGATACCGAATCAAATAGCGCGGAATTCTATTTGATTGGCGATCCAATCAGGGAGAACGTAATCCGGATCAATACTAACGATTAGAAAACATTAAGAATTGATTAGCAATGATCAGGAACACTCTATGAAGTTGGAAGGGACGCTCTGTGCGATCTGGGACGGCTAGGGTTGAGAATAATCGAAGTGTTTTTTTTCACGAATTAAGTGGTATTTATAGGTTGCACCTCTCATTCGTACGACTGAGCCAAGCGACTGGCTCAGTCGTGCGACTGAGTCATACGATTGGTTCATTCGGACGACTGAATAGACCACTATTTGTCAAGCGACGTACACACTATATATGATAATATATGCTCCAACAGGAAGCATCTGAATAGACCACTAAGTCCTCACTTCCTTCAGGTAATGTCAAGACAGGAGCTTGAGTTATTATTCCTTTTAACTCCTCAAAAGCATTCTCTTACGCTAGACCCCATACAAACTTCACCTCTTTCTGGGTCAAATTGGTCAAAGGTGAGGCTATCTTGGAAAAGTCTTGAATGAATCTTCTGTAGTAGCCCGCCAAACCCAAGAAACTGCAAATCTTGGATGGGGTCTTTGGAGACTTCCGTTGCATCACCGCCTCAACCTTCACCGGGTCCATCATAATTCCTTCCACATTAACAACATAACCTAAGAACTGAACCTCACGTAACCAAAAAGCACACTTAGAAAACATAGTGTACAACTTCTCTCTTCTAAGTGTCTCTAACACCTCACGTATGTGGTTGGAATGTTCTTCCTCACTTCTCAAATAAATCAGGATATCATCAATAAACATAATCACTGATTTATCTAACATTGGCTGACAAACTCGGTTCATCAAATCCATAGAGGCAGCTGGTGCGTTAGTTAGACCAAAAGACATAATGAGAATGTAGTAGTGTCCATAACGTGTAAAAAAGATGTCTTATGGATATCTTGCTCTTTCACCTTCAACTAATGATAGCCAGATCAGAGATCTATCCTTGGGAACCAACTGGCACCTTGGATCTGATCGAACAAGTCATCAATACTCGGTAATGGATACCGATTCTTCACCGTCAACTTATTCAGCTCCCAGTAGTTGATGCACATCCGCATACTGTCTTCTTTCTTCTTAACAAACAATACCGGAGCACCCTAAGGAGAGATGCTCGGTCGGATGAACCCTTTATCAATCAATTCTTGCAGTTGAGCCATTAGCTCCTTCATCTTGGTCGGAGCTAATCGATACGGTGCTTTGGAAACTGGTTGAGCTCCAGGTATCAAACTAATCTAGAACTCAATCTCACGATCCGATGGCACACCTTTTTAAATCTTTTGGGAACACGTCTGGAAAATCACGCACCACTGGTACATCAGACAATTATGGTACCAACGCATCCACATCTTCCATGTAGGCCAGATAGGCACTACATCCACGTCACATGTACTTCCCCACCACTTCCATCGAAATCATCTTCGGAACCATAACAACGCGATTACCGTAGACCGTCACCGAACATCCATCGGGCGCAATCACTCGAATCATTTTCTTGTGACACACAATGTTTGCTTCATAGGCTGCTAACCAATCCATCCCTAGTATATCATCAAATCCGCCTAGGGACATCACATGTAATTTAGCAGAAAACCTATAACCGTCTAGTTCTATGGCGCAGTCCTCTATCATATCAGTAATTCTAGTAGATTTACTAACAACAATTTCTACATCAAAAGGCTCATCGATACTTCTACTACTAACAGGCAACTTATCACAGAAAGCATTAGAAATAAAGCTCCTACTAGCACCAAAATCAAATAACACCGAGGCACAAGTTTGGTTTACTAGAAACGTACCTGACACAACATCGGAGTCTACTCTGGCCTCCTCTATGGTCATCATGAAGGCTCTAGCACTTGCCCTCTGTCCTTCTTTTGGCTTCTTCTTCTTTCCAAAACCCTCGGCCCGTGGCTTCTTGCACTCCCTGCTCATATGGCCTTCCTCACTACGATTATAACATCGTATAGCCCAACATATTTTCACCACATGACGTGGCTTCCCACACTTGAAGCACACATTCATTCCCCATTTGCGTTCACTAGTGTGCTCCCTCCAACATCTGCCGTACTTCTTCATCCCTGAGCTTGATGATACCACCCTACGGTCATCCACCTTGATCCTTTTGTTGTTTGGAGTAAAACCACCATGTCCAAACCTTTTCCCTCTCCAGTTCCAGTCACCATCACCCATCTTTCTCACTTCAACTACTGCCACCTCTCTCACATCGTATAACCTCCCAGCCAGATCCACTGTCAACCTGAAAGTGCCTGGTCAGGCAGCGATTAAATGCCTGCGAATATCAGCTTGCAATCCCTGTATATACTTATTAATCTTTCTCAACATCGACGTCACCTGATCCGGCACCAGTCTTTCCATCTCATTAAACTTGGTGGTGTATTGCTGGTGTGCCATGGTGCTTACCTCAAGTTGTTGGAATTCCCTCTCTATCTTGTCGAGTTCCCGGTGAGGAAAGAATTCCTCGATCACCAACTTCTTCAAGTCTCCCCATCTCATCCTCCCAATGGCCTTGTTGCCCTAGGCATAGACAATATTGTCTCTGCAGGACCGGGTGAAGGGTTAGCACTTACAACACAACAACACAATGAGGAGAGTGTATTAGAACACTTAACAGATCAAATGGGGAACCGGTTATGATGATGCTAAGAACACACGAGGCACTTCAGAAAGAAAAGATAACAACACAAGTGGTTGGTTTTCAAGGATGTTGTATATTGTTTCTCAAATTCAAGTTACAAGTATTCAGCATACATATATTACAAGACTTTGAGATACTATATAATACAACCTACAGACGACCATACTTTGAAGGCCAGCTGGATACACGAATTAGACAACACAATCCATGTAGAGTCAAAAGTGTTGGTACACATGTCCACAGTTCTAGTCTAGTGAGATCAAATGTAATAGACTTCTATCTTGTAACATATATGTAATGTTCAATCAAGCTAATGAGAATCTCTTCTATATATGGTTGTTGGTTATTTAATGTTATATCTACTTACATTATTTATTATTACACGCATATACGACCATGTTATATAGGTTTACAGTTGTTTGACATGTTCTAAATTAGTTAAGGTTCAAGAGTGTGTTTAACTAAGTAATCTGATTCAGTCGCACGACTGGACCATGCGAATGGGCCAATCGGACGATTGAACCAAGAGATTGAGTCAATCGTATGATTGAGTCATGAGACTGACTCAGTCGTCTGAATGAACCAATCGTATGACTCAGTCGCACGCCTGAGCCAGTCGCTTGGCTCAGTCGTACGAATGAAAGCTGTAACCTATAAATACCACTTAATTCGTGGAAAAATACAACACTTCGAATATTCATAACCCTAGTCGACCCAGAGCACCCTGTTCGTCTATTCCAACTTCACAGAACGTTCCTGATCATTGCTAATCAATTCTTAACGTTTTCTAATCGTTAGTTTTGATCCGGATTACGTTCTCCCTGATTGGATCGCCAATCAAATAGGATTCCGCACTATTTGATCTGGTATAACTTGGAATCAGTTAGTACTCCGTATGTACATGGTCCTAACAAGTGGTATCAGAGCATAGGCTCTTGATTCTTCGTTGATTCAATCGTTTTTGTGAAAAAGTCTACGTTTTTACGCGAAAAGATCCAATCTTTCTGCTAAAAATCAAGTCTTTACGTGTGCATGTTCTGAAAAATCAGTGTTTTTCGAGTTTCAGTCGTCTAGGGTGCAAAAACTTGCATTCTAGGTCAAAGTTTGTGAAAAATCTCGTTTTCGGCCGACTCAGTCGCACGATTATCTCAATCGTATGACTGAACCGGTCGCCCAGTTCAGTCGCCCGATTGAGTCAGTCGTATAGCCAGTCGCCCGATTGAGTCAATCGTCAACTCCAGTCGCCCAGTTTCAGTCAGTCGCCTTGTCCATTCGCCCGATTGTGTTCAATCGCACGATTGTAGCTCAGTCGCCTGTTCAATCGCACGGTTGAGTTCAATCGCATCCCAGTCGCATTAACAGTCTGTTTTTCTAGTTTAAGTCAACATTTATCATGGACTCGGAAAACTTCGCATTCTCAGCAGGGAAGGACTCTAGGATCCAAAACCTACTACTTCTGGAGAATGAAATTGGTAATCACAACAAGCCGCCTAAGCTTCTATCCATAGATGAGTTCCCGTAGTGGAAGCAAAGGTTTGAGATTCATCTCAATGGCGTGGATACTAATCTATGGAATTCTATTGAGACTGGTTAGTCAATGCCAGTTGGTGCTGATGGTTTGCCATTAACGTTAAGTGGAATGACGGATGCTCAAAAGACTGCCTATAACACTGAGAAGAAGGCATATGCTTTGCTAACCCAGTCAATTCCTAAAGAAATATTCCATCAGTATTCGGATCAGAAACAGAGTAAAAAGTTCTGGAAAGCTCTTGAGAAAAGGTATGAAGGGAGTTCAACTCTGAAATCCTTAAAGGCCAAAGCTCTCAAAAAGGAGTTTGACAATTTCTCTGCTATTGGGAACGAGAGCTTAGATGACATCATTGACCGCTTCTATCATCTAATGAGTGAACTTCACACTCATGGGGTTACAACGTCTAAAGAAGAAAAGGTCACCAGTTTAGCTGAAGGTCTTCCAGAAAAATGGGATTCATTTATTTCAGCCTTGAGACACAATTCAGTTCTCGAGACTTTAGATATAAATGACTTTATGAAACTGCGAGAGGAAGAGGTTAGACATAAGTATAAGGCGAAGAAGGGTGCATATTGACTGGGTTTGAGAATGATATTCTCTGTTGATGTGAATCAACAAGGATCGAATATGTTGATTGAGTCAATGATTGAGAGGCGGAATCAAACAATCAATGAACATTTAACACTTGAAATACTCATAAATGCACTTGTATTGATTATCTTAACTGTTACAAAGTAAATGCTAGGGTTTAGCAAGCTACAGTAACAATGCAAGACAACCTCAGATGAAACAAAGAATAAGAGGTGTCAGGAGTTTTCAGGTACAAAGTCTAAAATGTCAAGTCTCACTCACATACGAGGATTCTGATCTATTTATAGGCTGACTTACAGCTTGTACAAAATGACTAAACTACCCTAACTGTACAGAATAGTTTGTCTTCACACGCATTTGTTCTTAGTCATCCGCATTTGTTAATGCGGATGAGTAAGTCTTCATCAGCATGTCTTCTATTCTTCCGCATTGGTGTTTGGTCATCAGCATTCACAAATGCGGATGAACAAACACTGAGCGCATTTGTTACTTAACATCCGCATTAGTTAATGCGGATGAACAAATACTTGTCAGCATTTGTTCTTGTGCATCCGCATTAACAAATGCGGATAGCCGACACTTGTATTTTCTTGATCCGCATTTCTTCTTGGACTTGGGGAGATTTCCAGCAGAACAACCATCCACCTCTTGAATTGGCATGTATGATCCTTTCAGGGTCCAACAATACTCCCCCTAAGGATTATACAGCCTATGTACTTCAAGGTTTTAAGGGTGGATGAGGTTGTGAAGATTCTGCTGGGTCTTGTGCAGCAGGAGGATTAGTGTATGAGGGATCCACAAGAGACTTGATCATGTTAGAGAAATCTTGTGCTTCACTTAGTTTTCCTTGTTCAGAACATGGATCTTCATATGTCTCATATTGTGCAATGCCTCAATAGGCATCTTCCTCAGTGAGATGGGCTCCCAGATGGCTACGGTTGACAGACCATCTCTGTGAATTAGGAGATACCCATCCACGTCTACCTCAAGCTTAACAATGTTCCCAAACTGCAAGGGAGTCTTCTTCCTCATTCTCTGATCTCTCTTTCTTTGTACTCGATCATAGGCCAACTTCAGGAGTTTAATGCACTTTAAAAAGAAGAGCATATCAGCTTCACCCAACTTGTTGCTGATCTCCCTGAAGTGCCTTGTGAATATGTATTGGATGTATGACTCATCAAGCAGTCTGACCTCATATCCACTGAACAATCTGATCTCTGATCCTTCCTTTCCTCCCCACTTCCTTTCAATCACCATCTCATAAGTCTTCTCATCATAAAACACATTTGAGATTGGTATAGAAGTGTGAGTACCAGCAACCACTTTTCTTTTCAATGATTCAGTGGGTTTCACTCTAAGCTCAGGAAATACCACTTCCTCTGCTGGTTTTCTTTGTTTCTTGTCCAGGGGATTGACAAATGATTTATCTTTTCTCATGCAAATTGCCTTTAAGGACTTGAAGTTGTCAGTTCTCTTGAACATCCTTAGAATGTCCTC
This sequence comes from Flaveria linearis, assembly GCA_024085815.1. NCBI lineage: Eukaryota > Viridiplantae > Streptophyta > Magnoliopsida > Asterales > Asteraceae > Flaveria > Flaveria linearis. The sequence goes on along the minus strand of CM044010.1, from coordinate 51,797,388 downwards.
AAATTCATATCCCCTGAACATTGCTGCATGATTGATCAGTCTCAGATTAGCAAGTTCCTTCAGATCATGGATCTCCAGAGAGTTCACCAGAGCAGAGTACTCTGTGAAGAATTGGACTAATCCAGATACTCTCTTCACCATAAACATATTCCAGTCACTGTCATACTTCCAAGCAATGATTTTCTGATCAGTTTTTCCTTTGGGAGTAGACACACCCTTTATCATTTCTGCAGTTGTGAGTCCTTCATGTAGTTCTAGTTGTGAAGGCTCAGCAAACCACTCAGGGTATCTGTGTAGAATGGGTGCCAGGGAATCATGATCTCCCTGAGTGAGGCTCATTTCTTTAGCTGAAACTCTAGTTCTGGGCTCGGTTCTTGTGATCTCCTCCTCCATCTTCTTCAACCTGTCTTTCTTTTCAAGAATCATCCTAAGGATAGCAACCCTTAGGGAATTGGTTTTCATGTTCCCCAATTTTCTTTTAGTGAATCCTTGAGCAGACAGATAATCCTTCATCTCCTTATCTGTCATGCTGTAGGGATCAGGGTACATAGGTTGAGGAGGAGTAGCATGTTTTGTTTTTGTTGCCTTGACCTCAGAAGCTTTGGGAGATTGAGCTTTTTCATACTCAGTTTCAAAGGTTGGATCTAGCAGCTTGGTTAACTTTTCTTCTTCTGCTAGCATTCCTTCATATGTCATCCCAAATACTTCATCAGGGTCATACCCATGATCAATCAAAAATAAGGCCTTCTTCATCAACTTATTAGAGTTGGCCTTTTCAATCTTTTCAGAAACACAAGGTTCTTCATTCACAGGGATTTTACTGATCACTGGCTTATCAACCATGTATCCACCTGGAATTTCACCTTCTTCTAAGTCAATCACTTCTGCCTTCTTCTTTAACAAGGCTTCAGCTTGTTCATGTTCATCCAAGAATCCAGCAATAGCAGCTAGACTCCTTGGGTCATCTTTTTGTTTTTTTTGGCTGGTTCTTCTTCCACCATAGGCCTCTTTCCTTTGGCCTTTGCAGCAAGATAGCTCCTTCTTCTGGCATAGGTTTGCATGTTTGGGCCAGAAGAGGGTTCATTCATTTCAGTTTCTGGTGGAGTTTCTTCACATTGTTCCTTTCAGGAATGTCAGTAGCTGCAGCAGCATTTTCTTCTTCTTGTGTTTGCTGTTCACAGAGCTTTCTGATCATTCTTTTTGTTCATCAGAAAGTGACACAGCAGGAACTATTTGCATACTCAACTCCTTATCAATTGGCACTGGAGATTGAGGTATGATAACAAAAGGCTCAGCATCTGCACTTTGATTCACAATGAAGTCCCAGAATTCATCATCAATGATATATTCTTCAGCAGAGAACCTATCTAAGTCTTCCATCATGTCACTGAACTCTTTTTCTTCAGTGTGAACTTCTTCAGGATGACTTGTGTACACGATCATCTCCAAGCTAGATGATGTGTGCTTTGATCCACTTGGTTCTCCCTCTTTTCAGCCATAGTGAATCTAACCTTTTTGGCTGGAGGGGAATCATCACCACTGTCTTCAGATGATTCTTTGTCATCCTCCCTTTTCCTCTTTCCTTTCATTTTATCACCTTCATCATCATTATCTTTCTCTGCCTCCTGCTTTAGTTTGACAAGCATTTCTAACTCTGAGACTCTTTTATTGAGAGCTTCTACTTTCTTTTCAAGGTCAAGGATGATACTGGATTGTTCTTCTATTATCTCTTCTTGATCCATCATGGCAATAGTTTGAATGTTCAAGGTGTCCACATGACCACTAATTTCTTCTCTTGAACTATGAAGAGCTACTTTCAACACTTTGATCTCTTCATCTTTAACTTTTCTTTCCTTTTCATACGAATCTTTCACTTCTTTTAATTCCTTTTCCTTCTCATCCAGCTCCAACAATCTATCTTGTAGGACATTTGATCTCCTACTATGCATTTTCTCCAACTTGGCAATTTTCTGAAGTAGAGCAGAAATCATTTCATCCTTCTCATCAGGTTTGTTTACTCCTGATTCAGTATAACTTTCTGAAGGAGCAGCCTCTGATGTTTGTTGCCGTACAGGCATCTTTATGGTATGATCCTCCTCATCAGGTGATGATTTGGATTCTTCCGATGAGCTAGTAGAATCACCAAACCCTTGTGGTGCATCCGTAGGTGGAGATGGGATAGGTGTATAGTGAGTGGGAGAATGGATGGGTTGAGTGATTGGTGAGTGAACTGGAGACATGTGGGGAGATATTATGTGTTGTGTTTGAGGAGAAGGAATTTGTGATCTGGGAGGTGATGGTACTGGAGGTCGAATAGATGATGAGGCTATATCGGCTTCATGAACATAAGGATCAGCGTGAAGATCACCACCTACATCACCTTGTGGTGACACTGATCCTGGTCTCTCTTCAGTGGTAGCAGCATGCTCATCAACATGTTGTTGAAATTGAGCAGCTTGTGCTTCTTCATGAATAGGCTCATTAGCAGGAGCCTCTTGAACATGTTCTTCTTCTTGATCTATCTGCTGTTGCATCCAAGGCAGCAGAGGAAAGAAAGCTCCACTGTAGAAGTTCCTAGGATCTCTCTTCTTGATATACTTGTAGGACTTTGCATTATAGTGAGGAATGTCCATCACTGGTCCTGTAGGCACAATATCTGGAAATGCTTCATTGATGAAGCATTGAATGAATCTTGGGTACATCAAAAACATGTGTCTTCTGCCTTCTTGGATGTTGGATACCAGTCCATTGAATATGTAGGCTGACATGTTGAATGGCTGGTTGGTGCATAAGGCACATATGGCTGATGATGTAGTCACTGGGATGTCATTCCATCCAGTTTTCCTCTTGGATAAGCAGTGTTGAAACATGTGAATTAAGAACCTCCATTGCAGATCTACCAATCCCTTTACTATCTGCTTTCCTTCATATCCTCCCTCATAACCAATGTTTGCAAAGAAACTCATGATCTCATCATCTTCAAGCTCTAGAGGAGTGTTTGCATCATCTCCAAACTGCAGACACTGTCTCACTGTTTGCTCAGTAACCTCTAGAGTGTGATCATCAGTTATTCTTCCAGATATAGTCCTCACACCATTAACTTCAAGAACTTGTGCTGTTCCCCAAAAAGACCTAATGAGATTCTCATAAATGATGGGTCTGACAGTCATGGCATATGCAACTCTAGTGGTTAGAAGAAATCTAATCATATCTCTTAAGTCATCTGCTTCTGATACATCAGGGTCTAGAAATCCGCTGACATTATGGAGTTTGCTCCATGTGAGATTAGCCATTATGTCCTGCAGTCAAGGCATATGAATTAGAATAATGCATAACACCTAAGAACTTGTTCATCACTTGTTTGACTTTTATTGGTCAAAATTGTTGTTTCATATGCAACGATTCTGAGTAATTTCGAATCATCAGAAATGTGTGCATAATTAATCTCAATGAGTTCATCATTTCTTGATTTTACAACACATTTTGTGCTTTGATATTATCTCTTTACTTCACCATTTGGATTTCGACCCTTGCACTCTACGCACAGACGTAATTGTTTAAGAAAATCACTGAATTTCTTGAGGTTTTCTTGAATAATCAGTGAGCATTTGTCGAAATTATCAAGGGTTTAAGAGCATTTTGATTATTTTTTTTTTACAACTGATTCATAACCTAGGTTACTAAGTTCGATTTGATGTAACAGTTCGACAGTTAGGGTTACACGCAATTCGAATTTTCACCTTTCTTTGATACTACTTGAGTCGTGAATCAAAGAGGAGTTGATTTTGAAGAAGCAAACTTAGAGCTTTTGATTAAGAATCAGAATGTCGATGGTGAAGATGAACGGTATTTGAAGAAGATGAACAGTGTTTGGGTGGCACTCGTCTCACTTTAAGTCTCTCAGAATTTGAAAAGTATTAAATGATCCTTTGATTTTGATTTATATAGACCATTTAATAAGATTCTGAGAATTTGCCAAGTTTTAGATCACTACTGTGACAAATGCGGTTGAGAAAATGTCTCTCCGCATTTGTGCACTGTTGCAAATGCGGAAGAGAGAAGTCTACCCGCATTTGTTCACTGTTGCAAATGCGGAAGAGAAAGGTCTACCCGCATTTGTGTACTTGCAAATTCTAGATGTCTCTCCGCATTTGCGCACTGTTGCAAATGCGAAAGAACAAATTCCAGTTCATTTTATCAGCCATTCAAAAGAAATGCGGCTGAGGAAAAACAAATGCGTATGAACAAAAGATTTGTCCGCATTAGTTTGCACTTGAACCAAGCGTTTCAGTTCACAAAACCTTTACCTGCATTGGTTGAATGCATGGGTTACCTTCACCCGCATTAACCAATGCACTTACCCGCATTAAGTTTTGAACTTTGTGTTTTGCTCTGAATGGTTTTGGATGAATTTTCTCTGATGCTTTATGAAGTGATGTCTTTGACATTGTGGATATTGTTGTTGCTTGTTTCTTATGAAGTTTGACTGATGTCAATTTTTGCTTGGATTTACTTGTTCATTATTTGTGAACCAAGTTTCCCATTGTTGACTGTTCCTTTACTTGTTCATGAGGATGTATCTGTTGCATCAGTTGAGATATCATGATATAACTCCTACACCAACACAGACATTGTGCACATTTTGTATTTTCTAATTTTTGAGAAAGGAAACATTTGTACAGAAAGATCAAAATTTTGAAAATTTCTCCCCCTAAAGTTTGTATCCATAATAGATAGAAACTTTTAAGGATTTGAAAAATTTTGAAGGGAACAAAATTTATATTTTTTTTTTTGATTTTTGTGTTGTAATCAGTACAAGAAGTTGAGTTATACCTTTCTTTGGGATCATAACAATCATACCTTTCACATATGCAAGCAATTTTTTATAAACCAAACATAATCATGAACCTATTGATTGCAGGTATGTTTGTCCTCTTAAACTCATGCTTGATTAATAGTTAGATGCCAGTGATTTTATCATGTTTTGAGTTGATTGGGTATTCAACATGTACCTCACACTCAATAACATGGCAAGGTCAACTGTCTGCATGTAATGCATGGTAGAACTTTCAACAGCTTACATGACCAAGTTACTTAAGTTATGACATCTCATTTACTTGATCCTCATTGGGATTCTTTTATTTGATCCTTTTATGAATTTGATCCACATTGGGATTCTTTTAACTTCACTTTGGAAGGTGATCTCTAAGGATTCTTTTCTTTCATTCTCTTTGGAATGTTTTCTTTCATTCATCCACATTGGATGTGTTCCACTTTGGGAATCTTTTAGGATCGTACCATCAACACTATGTGCTTGTCACTCCAGGTCTTTGCTCAGCAAAACAAAGGAGGAACTGATGTGAGTAAAGGAGATTCATAAGTCATCATTACTTGGGGTGTTTAGGTTGCTACACACACACGCATTTAGATAAGTCATGCCTTACACATACTATGAGATGACAGTATCACAGTTGAAGACAGGCTTTAATTTATCACTGCATGTAGTTTCTTTCTCAAGTTGAGCCTACCAACATATCAAATAAGTCCAGTCAGTCATTTGAGTTTTCTAAATGTGCATAGTGAATGATATAGTGACTGTAATTATATCATTTCCCACAGGTTAAATAGTATACTTCCTGATCATTTTTTTTTTTTTGATATTTTGAATGTTTTTGTTGATTTTCATTTTACTCAAGATTAATCATGCCAATAGATTGGACTAGGAATTCAAATCTGGTTGGATCAAATGCCTTAGTAAATAAATCAGCTAATTGATGATCAGTGTGAACTTGCATCAATTTGATTAAACCTTTTTCAGCACAATCTCTCAAAAAGTGATATCTAATTTCAATGTGTTTAGTTTTTGAGTGTTGTACTGGATTATTTGTTATGAACATGGCTGCTGTGTTGTCAATATGAATTGGAGTGTGTAGAAAGTTAAAACCATAGTCAAGCATTTGGTTTTGAATCCAGAGAACTTGAGAACAGCATGCAGATGCTGCTATATACTCAGCTTCTGCTGTTGAGACAGATACATTGGTTTGCTTTTTGCACTGCCAGGATACCAGTCTGGGACCAAGAAATTGACACCCGCCAGAAGTGGATTTTCTGTTGAAGTTGCATCCCCCATAATCACTGTCAGTATATGCATAGAGATTGAAATCTCCTTCCTTTGGATACCATAATCCAAGAGCAGGCTTGCCCTTGAGATATCTGAATATCCTCTTGACTGCATTTACATGAGATTCCTTGGGATCTGCTTGATATCTGGCACACACACAAACACCAAACATAATGTCAGGCCTACTGGCTGTTAGATACATTAGTGAACCTATCATAGAACGATAGTGAGTCTGATCCACTGATTTGCCTTCAGGATCTGGTCCAATCTTCACTTTGGTGTCCACAGGAGTTTGATGGACTGACAGTCAGCAAACTTGAATTTCTTCAGCATTGTTTCCACATATTTGATTGATTGATGAAGATTCCGTCAGCTGTCTGTTGGACTTGTACTCCAAGAAAGAAATTGAGTTCTCCCATAGCACTCATTTGGAATTTTGAATGCATGAGATCTTCAAAGTCTTTGCACAGAGTCTGGTTTGTTGAGCCAAAGATGATATCATCCACATATATCTGAACCAGCAGCATATCCTTTCCTTTTCTTTTTCTGAAGAGAGTCTGATCAATTTTTCCTCTCTCATATCCATTATTAAGAAGGAATGATGAAAGAGTCTCATACCATTTCCTTGGTGCTTGGTGAAGACCGTACAGGGCTTTGTCTAGCTTGTATACCCTATGTGGATATTCTGGATCTTCAAAGCCAGGAGGTTGACTCACATAGACCTCTTCTGAAATCTTTCCATACAAGAAAGCACACTTCACATCCATTTGATAAACAGTGAATTTCATGGATGCAGAATATGCCAGAAAGATTCTAATGGCTTCTAGTCTGGCTACAGGGGCAAAAACTTCATCATAATCGATTCCTTCTTCTTGTGTGTACCCCTGAGCTACTAGTATAGCTTTATTTCTAATGACAATTCCCCTGTCATCAGTTTTGTTTCTGTACAACCATCTGGTACCGATAGGATATTGTCCTTCGGGAAGATCTATCAGTTGCCATACTTCTTGTTTCTTGAATTGCAGCAATTCTTCCTGCATTGCTTCAATCCAACTGTTTTCTTGAAGAGCCTCTTTGATATGTTTGGGTACTGTTTGACATAAAAAGCATGAGAACAAGCAAATGTTGGCAATGCTTGATTTGCTCCTAGTCACCCTTTCATTTAGTTCACCAATGATGTAGTCAACCGGATGATTCTTGTGTATTCTTGTGGTTGGAATTGAGTCACCAGCAATGGTTACATCAAGATTGGAGACATTCAGTTCATCTTGGTGCGAGGCAACTTCTTCTTGTACTGTTGGGGAGTTGTGGAAGAAATCAAATTGTGTTGCAGTTCTTGCTTCAGTATCATCAGTGGGTTGATTACTTCCATCAGTTGAAGTTCTTTCAGTATCAACAGGAGGGATGACACGAGTTTGGGTGGTAACTTCTTCTTGAGTAGTTGTTTCAGTAGATGGCATCTCTGATGGAGAGGGTGTTGTACTTGGACCATCCTCAATTGAAGCACTTTGATGTTGAACAGAGTGTCTGATAGGATCAGCTTGTAAAGGAATTTCTTCATTTAGTTGCTCAGAAGAAGTTGGAGGAATCATTGGAAAATCACTCCTTCTTTCTGATAATGATGAATGTATTGCTGATTGTGGATTTCCTGCATCAGACATGTGAAATTGGTCAAAAGACTTAGTGAATGAGTCAATATCAAATAACCAATCAGGACCATTAGCTGCTTTGGGAAAAGAATGTTCTTTGAATTGAACATTCGTTGATTCATCAATAATGTTTAATCTGGGATTAAACACTCTGTAAGCCTTTGATACAGATGAGTATCCTACAAAGAATCCTTCATCAGACTTAGACGAGAACTTTCCCAAATGATCCCGGGTGTTTAATATTGAGACTGGACAACCAAATGACTTGAAAAATCCAATAAATGGTTTTCTTTGAAAAATGAGTTCATATGGAGTCTTGTTACTTTCTTTGACAAGTAAGGTTCTATTTTGTACAAAGCAAGATGTGTTAACTGCTTCCGCCCAGAAGGTGATTGGCAGTTTAGCATCTGCTAGCATGGTGCGTGCTGCTTCAATTAGTGTTCTGTTCCTTCTTTCAGCTACCCCATTTTGTTGAGGTGTTCTAGCTGCACTAAATTGATGAGCTATGCCTTTGATTGCACAAAATGAACTCATATCTTCATTTTTAAATTCTGTCCCATTATCACTCCTGATTGTTTTGACTTTAAGATCAAGTTGATTTTCAATTTTTGTGATTAAATCTTTTATTAATTGGAACGTTTCATTTTTATGAAGTAAGAAGAAGACCCATGTGAATCTAGAAAAGTCATCTATGATCACCAAACAATATTGTTTCTTTCCCATACTCATAACATGAGTTGGACCAAAGAGATCCATATGAAGTAGTTTCAATGGAGTATTGTTGGTGTTCACCAACTTTAGTTTGTGAGACGACTTGTGTTGTTTTCCTTTGAGACATGCAGAACAGTGGTCAATGAAATGAAATTCTTTTTGAGGTAAACCAAAAACATGATTTCCTTTAACCAGTCTGTTCATGTTTTTGAAATTTGTATGTCCCAGTCGTCTGTGCCAAAGTTGTGATTCATCAAAAGATGCTTTTGACAGAAGACATGTTTCTTCTTTTGGTGAAGTTGAGTTGAGGTTTATGACATAAGTGTTATTCTTTCTGGGTGTTTTCAAGACAACCCATTCTTCAGGAATAAGAAATCCTGGTCTCAGAATGTAGCAATGAGTGTCTGTGAAGTGAGTGGAATATTTCTTGTCACAGATCTGAGACACGCTGAGAAGATTGAAGTTTAATTGTTCGCAGTAATTCACTCTGTCGAAGCTCAGCATTCCATTTGTCACAGATCCTTCACCTGTAATTCTACCTCCTTGAGAATCTCCTCCAAATGCCACTGTCGTTCCTTGAATGTGCTTAAAATCATGAAGGAGGGAACGGTCTCCAGTCATGTGTCGGGAACATCCACTGTCCACATACCATATACTGTTGGACCTGTGTGAATGACCCTACAAGCACAGAAAGAACTAGTTAGAATGTGAAACCCAAGCCATGATGGTCTTGGGCTTACCGTTTCTATCCATGATAGTAACCTGTTGGTAGTTTCCTTTAAACTGGGGCTTTGGTGGTGAGATCATGCTTGATGTATTTCTGAAACTTGATTGGTTTGTAATATCAACTGAGGAATCAGATGAGTATTCAAACCTTTGATCCCTGTTTCTTTTCAGAAACTGGATTCGTTTTTATTATCAAACTTGTTTCTTGGATTGAGAAAATCATTAGTTTGTCTGACCAATTGATTTCTATATCTTTGACTTCTGTTTGACATTTTCAGATTTTTCATGTCATCGTCAGATTTGGAAACTCTGTGATGAGAATGACCATTGATTTTATGTTTATCAAACATGATTGGTGAGATAGGCTTGTTTTGGGGTATCCTCTTTCCCTTTTGATTGAAGAAACAGTCAGACGTGTTGTGATTTGTCATATTGCAGACCGAACAGTATTTGTTGAAATAACAGTTCTTGTCGTGTGATTGTTCATGTCACAGATGGAACAGTATTGATTATAAAAGCATTTGTCTGTTCTGTGATTAGACCTATCACACACATCACAACGCATGTACTTGTTTCTAGCCACTGATCCCGGTGTTGAGGATTTAGTAGCTTTGACAGATTTTGAATTTGATTCATTCCGAGGTTTTGATGAGAATGCCTGCTCAGCCTTGTTGGTACATTGTTTCACAACACTACTGACTCTTCTTTTCTTAGGCTGACCTCGCTTTCTCAATTGTTGTCTACATTCTTTTTCCAATTGATTAACATGCTCTTTGTTAAAGATATCAAAGCCAACTCCTTGCTTTGATTTTGATGTTTGTGGGTCTGAGTGAATTCTAGTTTTTGTGACTTGAACAACTTTTCTTTTAATGGAAGGGGAATCGTTTTCTGACTTGCTTGAATTTTTTGGAGAGTTTGTCTCACTGTCAGATCTGCTTTCAGCAGTTAGATTCACCTTATTAGTTGTTTTATTCTTTTCCCTTGAAACTGCGGGGATGAATTTCACAAAAGGAACAACAGCCTTGGTGGGGCTAGTTGTTCTATTCACACTTACTGTCTTGTCTGAGCACTCCTTAATTTTAATGGGATGACCTAACTTGATTTTATCCTCATTTGTTTCAATGTAAGCACTGGGTCTGTTTTGAGGATTGGTGACTTGATCTACCATTGTTTTAGGTTCAATAGTGTTAGGCTCATTTTCTTGTTGGAGTGAAACAGATTCAGGCATGACAGTGTAGTTATCATTGTATGGTGGTGGACATGAGTTGTATCCAATACCTGACATGTCTTTGGGATCCTTTTGTGAGTCAAGCATTTCTTGCAGCTTAACTGATGACTGTTGAAACTTTTCTAGTTTCAACTCAGTAAGATTGAGTTCAGTTTTAGATTGAGCTAACTTTTCAGTCAGTTGCTCATTCTCAGCTGCAAGAGAGTACTTTTCACCATGCAATTTCTCAATGTCTGAGATGAGAGACTTAATTTTAATTTCAAATCCTTTAATTTCTCTCTTAAGCATCTCAGATTTAACCTTTTCTTCTTTTATTTTATCAGCTAGTTTATGATTGTGCTCTCTATAACCTTGTACTTCATGAATGCATTTATCACTACAAAGGTTAGTTTTTACCTCAGTGGGCATGGGAGAAGGTCCATCATTGATGTGAGCCATGAGTGCATGATTTTGAAATTGAGGCTTCACTTCCTCTGCATACATGCTCCAGTCACATACTCCATCCTGCCTGATAACAAGAGCATTAGCTGATTGCTGATTGCTTCCATAAGCTTGATTGGTCAGTTGAGGTTGAGTCTGTTGTGATTGTTGCTGATGATGATATTGTTGGTTATAACTGTTGGAGTGAAAGCTTGCAGATGGCTGTGATGATGACTGGTTTTGTGGAACCCTTTGAGCATTGTGGTTTCTTCTAGGAGCAGTACATTCTCTTGAGAAATGGCCAGTCATACCACAGTTAAAACACTTCACTTTTGATTTATCGTATCCAAGCTTGGTGTTTTCATTCAGGTGAAGCTTTTTACCTTTTCTGAAAAATTTCTTAGCTCTCATAGCTATCATTGCCATTTGCCATTGCAAATCCATTTCCTCTACATCATCTGGATCCATTTCTTCTAAGTCTTCTTGTATCAGATGTGCAGATGTGAGTCTTCCTCCCAAATAGGCTTCAAAACTTGCAACAAAAGCATTGTAGGTTGCTTTTTGTTCTTCAGATTTTGGATCATCAGGGGTTTGTGTTGAAGCAGGTGGGGATGAGGTTGATGGCCTGCTTGGAGGTTGAGCTGCTGTGAATCCAGTGGGTTTAGATTGATCCCTTGATGAGAGAAAGTCATCTTCTTCAGTGATGAAGGCATTCTCAACAGAGTGAGAATCAGTTGGAAACTTGTAAGCCTCCACAACTTTGGGTCCTCCAAGGTTTCTGCTTCTTTCATCTAGTTCCAAAGCTTCAATCTTGGCAATCATAATATCTAGAGTTGTGCTCTCTAGATCAAGAGTGTTCTTTAGCATGGTTACATTTTGTTTCCATGTTTCTGGAAGGCTATGTAACATCTTCTTGTTTAATTCCTTTGACTTGTAGGTGACTCCCATAATCTCTAGATCATTCACCAATTGCATAAATCTATGCAACTGTTTAGAGATAGACTCCCCTTTAGAGTGATGGAATGTCTCATACTGATTCACAAGCTTGTCTTTGTTGATTTCAGCCACTTCACTGCTTCCTTCACACATGATTTTCAGGGCATCCCATACTGCTTTTGCAGTGCCATACTTTTCCAATCTCTTGAGCACATCCATTTTGAGTGCTTGAGTGAGTATGGAGTAAGCTTTGAGGTCAATCTTGATCTTCTTGTAATCATCGTCATCAAGAGTAAGGTCTTCAATAGGGATTCTTGCAGTCTTGTATAACGCAGCTTGATCTGCAGATAATGTAACAGGGATGTGTGGGCCTTTGCAAATAGAGATCCAATAATCAGGATCAACACCTGTAACATAATTCATGAATCTGATTTTCCATTGTTTATATTCAGATTTATGCTTGAGCATGGGTGGTTTTGAAGCATGCCCAAGTTCAGAATAGTTATGTGAGTCCATGGTTAACTTTTTGTTTTAACTTGCTTAGATCTGGTTTTAACTGATTTTATGTTTGATTCGTCCAAGTAGTCCAAACTTAGTACTGTAACAAAGGATCTGCTGAGAATGTGTGTATTTCAGTGAGACTATTCTGAGTCTTGACTTTAGATGTTCTTGTTTTAATGAACGTGCAACCTGAAACTGTTTTCGTTCGAAGAACTTTGGATGAACAGTAGCAGTTGAGTAGATCTGAGAGTATTTGATTAGAATACTGAGAAGAGATGTTCGAAATCTCTAGGCAGCAACTCAAGCAACAGATCAATCGGGTTAAACACAGATCTGAGCAGATCTGGGTAATAACCGAGAGCCAAAGCTCTGATACCAACTGACTGGGTTTGAGAATGATATTCTCTGTTGATGTGAATCAACAAGGATCGAATATGTTGATTGAGTCAATGATTGAGAGGCGGAATCAAACAATCAATGAACATTTAACACTTGAAATACTCATAAATGCACTTGTATTGATTATCTGAACTGTTACAAAGTAAATGCTAGGGTTTAGCAAGCTACAGTAACAATGCAAGACAACCTCAGATGAAACAAAGAATAAGAGGTGTCAGGAGTTTTCAGGTACAAAGTCTAAAATGTCAAGTCTCACTCACATACGAGGATTCTGATCTATTTATAGGCTGACTTACAGCTTGTACAAAATGACTAAACTACCCTAACTGTACAGAATAGTTTGTCTTCACACGCATTTGTTCTTAGTCATCCGCATTTGTTAATGCGGATGAGTAAGTCTTCATCAGCATGTCTTCTATTCTTCCGCATTGGTGTTTGGTCATCAGCATTCACAAATGCGGATGAACAAACACTGAGCGCATTTGTTACTTAACATCCGCATTAGTTAATGCGGATGAACAAATACTTGTCAGCATTTGTTCTTGTGCATCCGCATTAACAAATGCGGATAGCCGACACTTGTATTTTCTTGATCCGCATTTCTTCTTGGACTTGGGGAGATTTCCAGCAGAACAACCATCCACCTCTTGAATTGGCATGTATGATCCTTTCAGGGTCCAACACATATGCTCAGGATCCTACTCTCTACAACGTCACTCCAACTCCAATTGCAAAGTCGTCCAATGCTCCTCTGCAGACTGCATTTGTTTCTAATACATCTGGTCAAAGCTCATCGTCTGGGGATGAGTCATTTGTTTCATCAGGGGTTCAACACAGTATTACTGAAGCTCACTCCACAAAGTTAATAACTGAGAACCTGGGTAAAGTCACTGTGGAAGTGGCCAAGGAACATATGGACCTACTTGCTGCAGTGGTTCATTCCTATGATGGTTTGGTTGCAGGGAAGATAGGAAACTGTCACCTGGCCGATGAAGACTATGAGCAAGTGGATGAAAATGAGTTGGAGAGAATGGATATTATGTGGGCTCTCGCGAGTGCTGTGCGACGAGCGAAGAAGTTTGTAAAGAAGACAGGGCAGAATCTCTTGGCTACAAAAGATACTACTTTTGGGTTTGACAAGTCCAGAGTCACGTGTTTTAACTGTGGTGGAAAGGACATTTCAAGAGGGAATGTGTGAAGCCTAAAAAGACTGGGAATGGAAATCCATTCTCCTTGTTCAACAGGCAAGATAAAGATAAGAAGCCAGTTCCAGCAGGAAGTGATTCCAAGGCTTTGGTGGCACAGGGTGATGAAGGACAGGACTGGTCCTTCCGGTTCTTATCTGATGGGGAAGCCAACATAGCTTCTGTCGAGGACTTGAACGAAGACTCAGCAAGTGAGGGGGAGAACTCAGCTGAGCCTGACAATGCTGAATTGGATGATGACATAGCTGATATTGATCAGCTTGTGGAGAATGAATTGAATGTTGCGTCTGAAGCACAATCTGAAACCCAAAATGCTTTCATGGCTGGAACATCTACATCGGCACAGGTAGAATCAAAGGATTATTTATTTACTAAACATGCTTGTGTTGATTGTGAAAATTTTAGGGAAAGCATAGACCTGAAATTTGCTAGGTTATTAGATCATAATGATAAGTTAGTAAATGATTTAAAACTGTGCACTGAAGCAAACAAAATCTTAAAACAGAATGAAAACAGTTATAAAGAAAAGATTGATGCTTTAAAGAAACAGTTAAAAGAAACTGAAGTTGTTGCCTTTAACCAAGAAAATGACATCAAGTTTTATCTAAAGACAATAGAAGAAACTAAGAAGGAACGAGCAGTTTTGCAAGTTGAAAACGAGTCTTTGAAACAAAGACTTCACGGTCTAGCTAGTTCCTCACATATTTTGAAAAACTTGGTTAAAGAACGCAACAACGGGGAGGGGTTGGGTTATAAAGTTGTGCCACCACCCCATGAGTCCTTTTTAAACATCAAACAACGTCCAATTAATGATAACCCCATAAAGGATCATGTGGTGACAACTCCTCTAGTCAGTGATCCGGATACAGCAGTTACCACTGCCTCTTCGGTTTCTGACCAGACACATTCTAGATCAAGCACTACAAGCACACAAATCACTGGCAAACAAATGGAAGAGAATGTTCAAGCATCTCTTGGGTTGGGTAAAAGTCAACTTCCACACAACCTAAGATTTCCAAAATCACTCAAGCTAAACCAGTGAAACAAGATAATCACCAATTTCCAAGAGAAAACATAAAGCATGTTAAACAAGTTAAATTTGTCAAAGGAGGTGAAAATCTTAAAAATGATAATAAAAAGAAAGAATCTGAGGTTTATTCACCGCCCCACAAGAGATCTCCTAGCCCTGATGAATGGAGATCCTGCTATACTTGTGGTCAGCGCGGTCATATTTCGACTAACTGTCCTCGCTATCAGACACCAAGAACTAAGGTTGAGCTACACGACAAAGTCAAAATAGATTCAAAACAGCGTTCTAAGACTCCAGTTAGATCGAAAACCCCTATTAGGTCTAAAACACCTTCTAGGTCTTTTTCGTCTCCACCTCGCCAAAGGCAAAACAGACAAGTCCCCGACAAGTCCGTGATGCCAGAGGTAAAACCTGTTTCTGAATCTAAACCATATGCTCAAACCGTAAATCAGTCTAAGGTTTACCACAAACAATCTTTTCACAGGGATGGTTTATGGAAAGCCAAGACAACTGGTGTGTCTGAAAGCAAGGACAATCTGAAAGTTAAGATTCCACCTACTGATAAAGGACAGTGGGTTGAACTCATGATGGTTGATTCCTCTGGGAAACCCAAGCCAGTCAAGGCTTGGGTCCCCCTCCTTAACTGATGATTTTCTCATATGTGCAGGTTGCCCGCTATAGTGCGTCTACAAATACATGGATCGTAGATAGCGGAGCTTCCAGGCACATGACGGGGAACAAGTCTCTCCTTTTCAATGTCAAACAAATTAAAGGGGGACACGTTTCATTTGCTGGTAATAAAGGAGGATACATTACCGCTCAGGGCGAAGTAGGTAATGATAAGGTAAGGTTCGATAAAGTGAACTTTGTTCAGCAGTTAGAAAACAACCTGCTTTCTGTGTCTCAGATTTGCGACAAGGGATTCAAAGTAATGTTTCATATTCGCAAATGTTACATTCTGAAGAAAGAAATGGATATTCCAGAGGAACAGGTATTAATGTCTGCATCTAGATATAATGACTTATATGTTCTAGATATGTCAAATGCCTCTACTAGTGCTTCTTCTGTTCAATGTTTCTTATCTAAAGCTACAGAGAAGGACTCCATTTCATGGCACAGACGAATGGGACACATTAATCATAGGAAGATGAATCACCTAATTCATAACAACCTAGTTGATGGAGTTCCTGTCATGAACTTCAAGCTTCCTGATTTTTGTGTCTCATGCAAGAAAGGAAAGCAAACCAGGAAATCTCACAAGACCAAGAATGTCCATTCTATTGAGATACACCTGGAGCTACTGCACATGGATCTTTTCGGTCCAGTTAGCACGAAGAGTATAGCTGGAGACTAGTACTGCTTCGTAGTCACCGATGACTACTCACGATTCTCGTGGGTTATGTTTCTGAAAGCGAAGTCAGAAACGTTTGAGTCATTCAAAGTGCTGGTCACAACTCTGGAGTCACTTTACAAGCTTAAAGTGAGAAAGATTCGTTCAGATAATGGAACCGAGTTCAAGAATCAGTGGATGGATGCATTCTGCAAAGAAAAGGGAATTGTTCATTAATTCACCTCTGCATACACTCCACAGATGAATGGAGTTGCTGAGCGAAAGAACAGGAGTCTGATCGAGACAGCCAGGACTATGTTGGCAGACTCAAAACTGCCAGTATAGTTCTGGAACGAGGCTGTAGCCAACGCCTGCTACACACTTAATCGTGTGTCAGTAGTGAAAAGGCACGGGAAGACTTGCTATGAGTTGCTACAGAAGCGTAAGCCAAACCTGGAGTATCTGGAACCTTTCGGTGCTCCTTGTACTCTTCTGAAGAAAACTCAAGAAGGCAAGTTCAATAAAAAGGCAGATCAGGGGATCTTTCTGGGATACAGTATACCCGACAAACGAGTTTACAACAACTCTACTGGTCAGGTAGAAGTATGGTGCAATGTTGACGTTCAACGTTTCACTATTCCCCCTGCCGGAAAAGGTCCATCGTCATTCTTCGACTACGAGGGCTTTTTCAAATCATTCAATCTTCCTCAGATAGTATCAGATGATGATATTGCTACTCAGATGATGCACGATGCTCTCAACTCACCGAATCTGGACACTAGCAATACCAATCCTGCAAATGGGTCATCGGGATCTGCCTCAGCTGATAAGAATGATAGTGAAGACTCATCAGAGGATGAAGAAGCATCTGAACCAGCACAAACACCTAATGTTGATCAAGAAGGGAGCTCTTCAGGTGCTTCACCTGCATCTGGAACCACAGACACTGAACCTCCAGTTACGACTATGGACTCTGAAGTTTTCGTTCCTACAACTCCGTTGACTAGGATCAGTACAAGTCATCCGCCAGAGGCTATCATTGGTGATCTTCACTCCGGAGTGCAGACTAGAAGTCGATTGTACACTGCTGACTACGCTGACGTAATGGAAAAGGGCTACGTGAATGATGGAGCTTACAGATGTTTTGTCTCTCAAATTGAACCCAAACACGTAAGTGATGCCCTTAAGGATGAAGCATGGGTCAATGCTATGCAAGAGGAGCTGCTACAGTTCAAGAAACTTGGAGTGTGGACTCTTGTTGACCGACCCAAAGGAGTATAGGTAATTGGTACCAAATGGGTACTAAAGTGCAAGAAGGATGACCAGGGTGTCGTTATCAGAAACAAGGCACGGTTGGTTGTTCAAGGCTTCAGACAAGTCGAAGGAATCGACTACAATGAAGTCTTTGCTCCCGTATCTAGAATGGAAGCAATTCGTATCTTTCTACCCTACGCCTCTTACATGAATATCAAAGTTTATCAACTAGATGTTAAGAGTGCATTCTTGCATGGGGAAATCCGTTAAGAAGTTTATGTAAGTCAACCCAAAGGATTCGAAGATCCTTATCATCGGGACAGAGTGTACAAGTTAGACAAGGCTCTGTATGGGCTACATCAGGCTCCTCGAGCTTGGTATGAAAAGCTCTCCACCCATCTGTTGAAACATGGCTTTCGCAGGGGTGTTATTGACCGTACATTGTTCATCAAAGAGAAGGATGGTGATTTGCTTTTGGTGCAGATTTATGTGGATGACATAATTTTCGGGTCACGAAACGAAGGATTATGTAAAGAGTTTGAATCTGTGATGACGGCTGAGTTTGAGATGAGTGCCATGGGAGAAATGAAGTTCTTCCTAGGATTACAGGTGGACCAAACACCTACCGGCATCTTTTTGCATCAAACTAAGTATGTCGGTGACATTCTTAGTCGCTTTGATATGGAACATGTCACTGCAGCCGGTACACCTCTCGCCACAAATCATGATGTGGCTCCTGATGAGAATGGGGATTTGGTGGATACCACCATGTATCGCGGGATGATTGGATCTCTCATGTACCTCACTGCCTCTCGTCCAGATATCATGTATGCCACATGTTTATGTTCCCGATATCAGGCAAAACCTAAAGTCAATCATCTGATTGGAGTCAAGAGGATTTTTCGTTATCTGAAGGGTACTCCAACACTGGGGTTATGGTATCCTCATGATGATGACTTTGAGGTAACGGCGTATAGTGACTCGGATTACAGAGGCTGCAAAATGAATTACAAGTCTACGTCAGCAGGATGTCAATTTTTCGGGAGAAGATTAGTAACTTGGCAGTGCAAGAAGCAGACATCCGTTGCTTTGTCTACCTGTGAAGCTGAATACGTTGCCGCCGCCAGCTGCTGCTCTCAAATCATTTGGATTCAACAGCAAATGCGGGATTACGGTTTGCATTTCACTTCTACTCCTATCTACGTTGATAATTCTGCTGCCATTACAGTAACTAAAAATCCGGTTCAACATCCTAAGACCAAACACATAGGCATAAAGTATCATTTCATACACGATTGCTATGAAAAACACTTAATTGATGTGGTCAAAATTAACACGGATTTTCAACGTGCTGACCTCTACCCTAAACCATTTGATAAACCAAGATTTTTTTATCTGCTAGAGGTCAACAGGGTTAAAAAGAAAAGTGATGTTACACTAGAAGAAACAGATACATAGTCCGACACCGTTTTTTCTTTATTTTTCGTTTTTCTTTTATTTTATTTTTATTTTTTATTTATTTTCCTGCTCTTATAAAAATCCAAAAACACAAAAAGATTTTTTGTTTTAGAATTTTAGGGGGAGATTAGGCTTAAATCAGTATTTATTTATTTAAAAAAAAATTGGGGGAAGGTGAGTAAAGCTGAAAAGGCAAAGCCAACAAAACAGGAAATGTGACTCGACAAAAATTGAAAGATGATAGTACACAGGCATCAAGTTATTTGGAACAACAAAATGAGTTTGAGATCAAAAATGTTAATTAATTTACTGAAAATGTAAAACATCAGAGAAGTCTAAGGCTAACAAATTGGGAAATTGATAGTACGTTTGATTGTTACTGTAATTACACGGAGAAAGTTGATCTAGGGAGGTGCTAGTTCACTATATGATGTGTCAGTAGATTCAACATAATAGACAAGTAGACTTCATTGGTAAACTTAATCTAAACTAAAAGGTTCAATCAACTGTGGGTTCCCATCTTATCACTGGTTAACACAATCAGTTCTTCCGATAAGGGATAACGAGCAAATAAATGCCACCAAAGGTGTGCAAATGACCACAAAAAGGGCAAAAGCACGGAAAAAATGATTACTAGCGAAATCAAGCTGATAACTTATGTTGTTGGTGCGCTATGTGCAAAAGAAAATAAGAAATGCTCTAACAAGGAGATAGGTTGTGTGCCTCTCTGCTGTGCGATGGCACTGACCTGAGGATAAGCATAACCTATATATTCTAGACTTCATTATTGTTTGCCGCCTCTTTGCTGTGCGATGGCGCTGACCTGAGGATTGGCTTCTCTTTGAAAGATCTAAGAATAGTCTCTTCTTGCAAAAATACCTAAAGACAGCTCGAAAGTTCTTTAAGGAATGCTGATTACCATATAAGTGTGGGATACACAAATGTTGTTTGAAATAATTTAACTTAATACATTACCAATGTATGTCAAAAGTCTGTGTATGAATTTAAAGTGGACAAGTATACTGACAATCGTCTTGTATGCACCGACTGAAGTTGACAATCTAAGTGTGTTACGTATCATATTAAACATGATTCCCAGTTAGTACTTAGAAGTCTTAGATCAGAACAAACTGTGATATGTCATCATGAAAAATGAAATCAACTCAAATGTTCCAAGTAATGGTGTATATGCTTGTCTGATTCCAAATGAGTCTGTTCCTGATATAATGTCAATGCTGATAGGCTACACAAACCCGCCCTAACAAAAATCACAAAAAGATGTTCATTTTTGTTCGTAGTTTAAATTTTATTTATTTCTTAGTATAATAAGTCATGTCGGACTGTGTATACTGTTATCTGCTAAACGTCACTGAATGTGCTAAATGTTTATCTAAACAGATTGTGTCTGAAAGGATAAAAGGATCACGTCTGAGGTGATCGGGTGGATAAATGGATCACGTCTGAGGTGATCGGCTGGAGACGTGGATCACTTCTGAGGTGATCAGTGAATGTTTGTCTTTCAAGAGTTATCATGTTTGAGATGATCAAAAGCTTATAATGTTTTATCAATTGGTTAAGAAAACTAAGGGTTGGTCCATAACTTGACAAAAATGGCACAAGTATAGCCCAATCGCACGACTAAATCTGATCTGACCCAGTCGTACGAATGGGGTATACGATTGAACACAATCGTAAGATTGAGACATGCGAATGAGCTCAATCGGCCGATTGGGTGTGACCGACTAGGCCAACCATGCGTTTGAAATGGGTCGAATGAGTGAATCGTACGACTCAACTTCAGTCGTACGACTGAGTCATGCGACTAGTCTCAATCGTACGACTGGTGATTGAGTCGGCCGAATGAAAGAAGCGAATGGTCCCGTCGGCCGACTGAACTGAGTCTGGCTATAAATAGCCCCCTCAGTCGATCGCACAAACTCATTCGCCCTAATTCTCAAAAGTGTGCCGTTACGCTGCCCGATTTTCTATTGACCTCTAAAACCTTAATATATTCGATTTCTGACGATTTGAAGTTGTTTCACAGGTACTTTGCGGCAAAATGACATCATTAAGTGTGAAATCTGACTCAAAATCAGATCCTTGGTGCCCTAACTTTGAACCGAAACAAAAATCAACCAATAGACTGCCTTAAACACTTAACATGTTAAAACAAATGATTTAAGCAGTCTAAGTACATGATTGCGAGTCTAACAAGCCTGATCTTAATGTCTAATTCGTAAAAATGAAAAATCTGAGTTAAAATGGTGTCGAACAGTATTGGATGCGACTGGACACCCCTGATGAACTTCAATCGCAAGATTGAACGGGGCGACTCACTCAATCGTACGAATGAAGAATACTAATGGTTTAACTGTGTCATACGACTGGACTCCAGAATGAACCTCAATCGCACGATTGAAAAGGACGATTCATCCAATCAGCCGAATGAAACATGCGAATGGATTCATTCGATCGACTGAGTCAATCGCAGGTTCAGTCTCCCAAGTCAACTCAATCGCATGAAACGTCATCCGACTGAAAGTCAGTCGCATACATGATCAACCGATTGAAGTTCAGTCGCACATATGCCCAACCGACTGAACCCTGTCGGTTTGTTCAATCGCACGATTGAATCAGTCGGTTTTCTAAATTAGTCAAACTCTGCTTTTTCAAGTTTATAACGTGTGTTTGCTATTGATTACAGGAATATGGCTAACAGGTGGACAATAAATCCAAAGCACAACATCTGTGCTCACTTGGATTCCACCTCGAGGAATGGAGGAGACTTCTCGGGGATTATAGATTTTTTGAGGAGATCTAGGATTTACCGAGCTATTTCCACTCCATGTACACCGTATTAGTCAGTTCATCAGGCATTCTGGGAAGGTGCTAGAGTGGACAGATCAGCTGAGCCCTACTCCATACGAAGTTCTATCTTCGGTAGGGAGATTGAGATACGAGCGGCTGACATCAGGAGAGTCTTAGGGTTTGATGATGATGAGACTCACCCGCTCAAGCTTCACCCGCTTACTGTACGTGGATGCTTCTTGAGGATAGGATACTGTGGGGATATCAAATCAGGTGTGCCAAACAAAAGCAACCTGAGCCCCCAGTACAAGTACTTGGCGCACGTCATCTTGAAGTGCATTGCTTCGAGGAGGGGTGGTTTCGATGACTTATCGGACCAAATTCAGAATGCATATGTTGCATTGGTCCTCAACCACCCTTTCAGCTTCTCCAACATGATATTTACATACTTGATTGAGAACCTCGAAGCCAAGGGAAAGGAGGGGTTTTGTATGTACCCCAGATTCTTACAGCTTATTTTCGATGAGAAGCTGCCCGACCTCCCAAAGGACAAGAGCGATGCTGTGCCTCTTGAGATCATGGATGACACAACCTTGGGAAGGATGAAGGTGTATAGAGGCAAGCAAGTGAAGCCTGCTATGAAAAGACTGATTGGGCATCTGGCCCGGGCTGATTATGTAGCCCCAGGGAGACGCAGGTGGCGTCATGAGGATAGTGGCTCTGACTCTGAAATTATAGCTTTACCATCAGATGACTCTGATGATGATGACAGCCAGGATGGCAATGATATGCCCGTTACATCTGGGGGCCCCTCCACACATACTGCACAGCCATCTCCTCACACTGACACTACTACTGCTGGGTTCGTACCTCACTTCAGTCCACCTGATGAAGACGAGGACGAGAGTGAGGAAGAGGGGTTGACTCGTAGGCATGGCAACAAGGTAGTTGCCACTGAGAAAGGAATTAAAGTAGTTGGAGGACAAACTGGGACATCGGGGGCTACACAAACAGAGTCAGATCCCGCATACTCCCCTGATGCACCCAGTACACAGACTGGTGCCCCGGTGTCTACGGGAAAGAGAAGAAAGACGATGGCAAGACCGCATGGGAAGCGGGGAAAGCGTCTGAGATTCACCACCACCACCTCTACCAAAGCTACCCCAGTCACTACATCCACCACCACCTCTACCAAAGCTACCCCAGTCACTACATCCACCACACCTCAAACCACCACCACTACTGCACCTCCACCTCACACTTACCCATCCACTACCACCACCACTATACCATCCTCTACAGCCTTTACATCCACTCCCATGTACACCACTGCTACCACAACCACCACCACTCACAAATCCCAACCCTCATCTGCTCCCACTAGCTCAGTTATACCACCCGTTTCCATGGTTGAGCAACTTGCTGCACTGAATAGCATGGTGGTCAAGTTGCTAGCCTCCGACGAGGCTAAGTCTGCTCAGATCTTACAGCTGCAAGCACAAAGTTCTACTCAAACAGCTAAGATTGAGAGATTGAGAGAGCTGACCACTGCACAGACCGATCAGATCACCGGGCTGCTTCAGCATGAGGCAGAGACTGAGGCGAAGTTAGGAAAGCTGGAGGCGGCTCACAAACTCTGTTGCTAAAGCTGAAAAACACTCAGAGTGAGCCCCTCAAGATTGGAGAAGGTGATGGTGATGAAGGTGATGATGATGATGATGAGGATGATGATGACGAGGATGATGATGAAGATACTGATGATGAAGGTGACGAAGATTCACAGGACAAAGGCGATGATGCCGATGAAGGAGACGCTGCTACAGCTCCCTCTGATTCTGAGCAAGAACGAAGAACTAAAAGAAAACAAGATCAGAGGGCCTTTTCTTCTGCTCCGTCTACCTCTCACTCTACAGAAGAACCAGCTCAGATTCAAGGCAAAGTTCAAGATTAGATGTTTATTTATTATTTAAACTTTGTACTTGAAATCTTGTATCAAAGTCTGTTCTATGTATATAAAATTAAAGGTTAAATCAACATCTGTTATGTGCTTAATGTATACTTACTTGTACTATATTTGGTTGTTGAACAGGTTCAGCTAAACAAGTTGATAAGCACGATGTTGTTCCCCTTCGTCAAATCGATTCAAAATTGACGATGATCCTTGATCTACAAGGGATCGTACAACGATCTGTCAGTTACACTGCTGAAGAGGGGGAGATAATACATGATTTAACAGATGAACAGATTGCTGAACTGTTTAGTCTGAATCCTGACGAGCTGGTGAAAGACGCTCCAGAGGTCGACATAGTCAGTGATGATGAATTACAAGACGTTGATGAACTGGAGATTGAGGACATCACTGCTGATGAGTATCCTCAGTATACTAGCGCCGAAGGCGAAGTTCTCCCAGATCTGGGGAAACTTTTGACAGCAGTATCTTCAACAAGGTTGAAGAGATGACAGCTGCTAAAACTGCTACAGCCTTAGCTCCTCAGGCAAATGATGCCGATATGGTAGTCAAAAAGGCTGAATGGATTGCCTGTTTTGAGGAAATGAAGAAACAGCGCGTGCCAAACAAGTCAAATGCCTACACAAAACTTTACAAGATAAAGAAGCATCTAAAGGTGTCTGGCAAGATTATCAGCTGGGCATACTTTGAGGATCTCAAAGTGTATGCAGTGAAGAGAGAGAAGGGAATAGAGTATTTCAGATTTCCTCATGATCTGAAAACTCTCCCAGGATTTGAGCTGAATCGTCTAGCCAACTTGAACCTCCTATATGCTGTTCCAGGAAATATATCAGGATGGTTTGAGCAGGCACTGAAGAAAGAGTATCATACGAGGTGGGTCAACTTTAAACCTCAGCAGCCCAGAAGGTTATTTCACAGGACTGAGGTTGACCCCACCTCAGGAAGACCAAAGGTGGTCTTGAGATGGCACCCTCCACGCACTATGTCGCGTATTCCATTGAGGGAGATGCCTCCGGATTTTGCACCCCATTTCAAATGGTGGTATTATGACTGGCGAACTGGTGAAGCCGTCATTGTTTTGGAGAAAGAAGGAAAGGTCGAGACAATAAGGGTGTTTGATCCGATATGGCTAACAAACTTGTCTGAGTCTGATGTCTATATCTTATTCAAGTGGCCACTATTCTTTGATACACAGGATATTGTGCAAGCACTGTAGTTCCAACATGTTATACGTATTTGCTTTGCACTTAATATTCATTCTGGAGTCTCGAGAGAAGAAAGGGTGAAAAGATATGAAGAGTTCAAGAAAGAAGTCAAAGTTTGGACAGAACTAGGTCCAAGGGGGAGTTTGTTGGTACACATGTCCCCAGTTCTAGTCTAGTGAGATCAAATGTAATAGACTTCTATCTTGTAACATATATGTAATGTTCAATCAAGCTAATGAGAATCTCTTCTATATATGGTTGTTGGTTATTTAATGTTATATCTACTTACATTATTTATTGTTACACGCATATACGACCATGTTATATAGGTTTACAGTTGTTTGACATGTTCTGAATTAGTTAAGGTTCAAGAGTGTGTTTAACTAAGTAATCTGATTCAGTCGCACGACTGGACCATGCGAATGGGCCAATCGGACGACCGAACCAAGAGATTGAGTCAATCGTACGATTGAGTCATGAGACTGACTCAGTCGTCCGAATGAACCAATCGTATGACCCAGTCACACGACTGAGCCAGTCGCTTGGCTCAGTCGTACGAATGAAAGCTGTAACCTATAAATACCACTTAATTCGTGGAAAAATACAACACTTTGAATATTCATAACCCTAGTCGACCCAGAGCACCCTGTTCGTCTATTCCAACTTCACAGAACGTTCCTGATCATTGCTAATCAATTCTTAACTTTTTCTAATTGTTAGTTTTGATCCGGATTACGTTCTCCCTGATTGGATCGCCAATCAAATAGGATTCCGCACTATTTGATCTGGTATAACTTAGAATCAGTTAGTACTCCGTACGTACACGGTCCTAACAAAAGGCAGATTTGCCTTTTGGCTAGTGACTATAACATGCCATAGCTCACATCCTAATATATTACAAAAAGGATAAAGGTACATAAAGTAGAAAGGTTTGACCCAAGACCTCAATGTACAGTTTTCCTAAAGCATGGACCTTTTCACCAACTCATACAAGTTGGTGACCAACCAGAGTGGGCAGCAGCAAAGTGGTTCAGCTTTGCAGAAAAAGTACATCAGATAAAGAATGTATGATAAAAGTCTTCGGAAGAATCTGTCTTGGTTTCTTGGCTTCAGCAGACTTTGTCTTGAAGCTAAGAAAGACTTCATTTCTGGCTTCTGAAGATATTGGTCTTGGCTATGAAAGATTTTACACTTGAAATGTTTCTGAATTGGTGTATAACTTTCGTAGCAATACTACTTCAGGTTTTGTGCAGCATCCAGGAAGACTTGATCATTTCATAGAACTACTGAAAGAAGAACTATCACAACTACTGAGAAATACTTCTTCAGTTGTTGTGATAACTACTGAAGAAGGATCATCACTACTACTAAAGAATACTTCTTCAGCTATTGTGATAACTACTGAAGAATACTTCTTCAGCTGTTGTGATAACTACTGAAGGATCATCACAACTACTGAAGAATACTTCTTCAGTTGTTATGACAACTACTAAAAACTGTCTTCAGACTTTGTCTTCAGTTGATATCTTCAGCTGATGTCTTCAGTTGTTGTCTTCAGATGTTACCTTGTCTTCAGTTGATGTCTTCAGCGGATGTCTTCAGCTGTTACCTTCAGCTGTTGTCTTCAGCTGATGTCTTCAGCTGATGTCTTCAAGTGTTACCTTCAGCTATTGTCTTCAGCTGATGTCTTCAGCTGTTGTCTTCAGCTGATGTCTTCAGCTGTTACCTTCAGCTGTTGTCTTCAGCTGTTGTCTTCAGTAGATGGTTTCAAGAGTGTTTTGGCTGCATCAGACTTCTAGGAATCCTTACAGACTCCCCCTAGGCTGATGCTACCAAAACACTTGAGGATATTCAGCAGCTCACTGTCTTCCTGATGCAAGAGGAGCCATTTGAATTGGAGATGATTTGGCTTTCTCTTCTTGCACTTCCTTAGGATGTTCTGATTCATCCTTAGGATCAGAGGAGGTTGATTTTTACTTCTTCTTCTTCTTTGCATCAGATTTAGAAGCCATTTTCTTCTTCCTCTTTGCAGTCTTTTACTGAGAAGGCTGGCCTGTAGCACCTTGTAGATTAGTTGTGTCCTCCTCAGTTGGGTGTTCCTCCCTCACAGGTTCAGAAGGAGAGGGAGTTTGACCCTGTTGTGGGTCAGATGTTGAGGCTGGCCTTTGATCTTGCTGTTGATCAATAGTTGATGAGGCTGGCCTTTGACCCTTCTGTGGATTAGAAGATGAAGCTGGAGGTTCTTGTTTGAGCTGTCTTTTCTTGTTCAAACTTAACCTCTACTTGAGGTAGAGCTTGACTTGGAGGAGTGTGGAAGTCAGCAAGCTCTCCACTCTTGATCTTCTGCTTGATCACCCTGATATGCTCATCTAGAGTAGATAGAGACATAGGGCCAAGTCTCCTTCCAGAGAATCCATACAGCTTCAAGAAGCTCATCATTCTTTGTCTATCATCAGACTTTTTCAAGTTCTTCTGAATGAGAGCTTTTGACTTAGCAGCTTCTTCCCTTATTTTCTTCTTTGTTAACTTCTGTTCTTTGAGTACTTGAAGTTCATGTTGTTTGAGATACTCAAACTCAATGTACTCAAAGGATAAAGGAAGAAGTGCTTCTGCCTAGTAGAAGCATGTGGCACTCAGGTAGTCTATCATTCTTTGTTTATTTGTTTCTTTATCTACCTGAGGTTCTTGTGTAGCAGCCACAGCCTCTTGCACAGGACTTTCTTGAACTGGCGAGAGAGTAGGAATATGCTTGTATAATCTTTGTTGTCTTTTCTTCTCTTTGATCTCAAGAAGAATTCTTGCATCTTCAGCTTCCTTCCTTTCTCTTGACATTTCCATGTCAGCCAGATCATTTAATTCCTCTAAGGGGAGAGATATAATCTCATCTATGTCATAGTTCCTGGTCTATAAGTAAGTAATCCTGACTGCCCTTAACTCATCATTTTGAGTGTTTGGTCTGTGAGCAGCCCTGATTGCAGCTTGCATGAAGCTTGAAGACCCAGTCGAACTTACTCCCCTTAGCTTCCTCTTTCTCTCTTTTTCCTCCTCCTCAATCTCCTCAGGGGTTAGAACCCTTTTCCCCTTGTCACCCACAGACCTTTGTGACACAGGGTGGAGAGAGCTTTGGCCTTCATTGCTTGGTGTATCATCCAAACTCTGACCAGAGAGAGACTGTGATACACCTTCACCAGCAGATGTTTCACTGAGGGGTTGAGTTGCTGAAGTAGTTGTTGTGGTGACAGGTGTTTTTCTGTCACTTCATCAGTTGACTGTAAGACAGGACTTTCAGGCTCTATCACTAGGCCTTCAGTCAAGGTTTTCCCTTTGAAGCTAATCTCAGGGTCTACCTCAACATCCAGTTGACCAATGATATTACTTGATTGCCTTGGTCTATCTTCTTCAGCTTCTTGCCTTGATACACCCTCCCCAAAAAGACTTTGAAACAAGCAGTCTAGGATGTTCACATCAATGTGAACTTGAGGAGGTTGCTGAGTAGGAACAATTACAAGAGAGGATGGTGAGTCCTCAATGTCCATACTCCTTGCAAAACTCTCAGGTTCTGTGATTGTAGTGACTTTCTCCCCCTTTTTGGTAGCATCACCTTCTTTATAGGTGAGCTAGGAGTTAGGTCAGCCACATCCTCAGGTTCTTGTGTTCCTGGTTGAACTCTTCTTAAAGGTCTCTCAGCTAGTTTTTCCTGAAGATAAGATATCTCAAGTTGCTGATCATTGACCCTATTTTGTAAGGTAGTCACTTGAAATTCAAGATGACTAACCTTTGATCTAAGTACGTGCATGTTTGTGTCAGTTATTGCACTTTTAGTCTCAGATTCCCCTCATCTTTATCAGAAGAATCATAGGGGGTGAGAGAATTGGACCTGGATCCTCACTCTCATCACCAGCATGGGGTTCCTGGCTGCTGGATTTCCTCTGCTCATTGACATCCTCAGATGAAGTGTCAATGGGCTGAGTTGCCATGGTTGAGGTCTTAATGACGTAATCACTTGCAAAAGTGAGAGCCTCTTCCATATGGATCCCCTGAACAAGTTTAGAAGGACCCACCTCAGAAATGGGTGACTGATGTGGGATAGACATAGGTAATTCAGAAGCACTCCTCTTTCTTTAAGTAGGGGAGGGATAGAGAGATTCATGATGCTTAGTAAAGTCTAAGTCCTCATCAGTATAGAATTCAAGGTTGGGAATTTGGGAATTTAAGTCCAAAGGATGGGGATGGTAACTGTCCCCTGAAGGTTTTTCACTTAAGTGTTGAGACTCAGAGTGAAGGCTTAAGGCATTTTGGCTTATGAGCTCATCAGGCTGATTATGAGGAATATCAGCACTGATTCTTGAAGAGATGGGAGTGGTTTGCTCCATAGGAGAAATGGAAGCTCTAGTATCCACTTCTCTGTATGGGTGAGTATATGGGGACCTGCACAGACTCAATAGCTTGAGCAGGGGTTCGTTTGGATTTTCTTTGGTAGGTGAGGATGATTTGAGGCTGTTTTGGTGGTTGAGATGTAGAAGGTGTGTGTTCAACACTAGCTTGTGTTGCTAGGTTGTCACCTTGAGCAATGAGCTCTAACATTTTGGAGACCAGGGCTGTTTCTACCCCTGAGAAGCCTACAGTTAGCTTCTTTATAATCTTAAAGATGCCTGGCTTCATCTGTCCCAATTTAAGAATAGTATTTGTTTCCCTCAACTGTGATCCAAGTTCACAGTTGAGAATGTGTTGAACATATCTAGGAAACACATAGTATTCTAAGGAGTCCAAGTTAGCAAGCAAGTTTGTGTAAACAAATTGTGAGTACCTGAACTTGACCCCTTGTACCATTCCATGAACTATAAAGGAGAGATCCTTAGGAATCTGGTCCCACCCACCATGCTTGGTGGACAAGCTGTGAATCACTACATGGAGTAGGTATTTCCACTGGAATGACACCTTCCCTTTCCTAAAGGTCTTTACAGAGAAATCTCCCTCATAGCCCATCTGCTCAAAGGAATAGTTGACAGCTTCCTTTGAGTAAGACAGTTCACCTTCTTCATCATCCAGCTGAAGATGGGTTTTGATGATGGCTGGAGTGATAAAGACTGTCCTTCCCTGCACTGTGGCAGACAATGCCTTCTCCCCATCCATAATAACCTGTTGACATGTCCTCCAAAAGTCAAGCAGGTGATCCTCATAAAGAATAGGATCAATGGTGAGTGAGGTGTAGTAGTTGGATAGAGCAAGAAAACAGCAAACCTCTGAGAAACTATCATCTTTCTCAGAGTGCAACAAGGCAACTTGATTGTGCTGCCTATGGAATTGCATGGAGAAATTTGTGTTGTTTCAGTTTGGAATGTTGGCCATTTTGAAAAGCTTTAAGGATGAAGAAAGGTGAAAAGCAAAAGTGGTTTCAGAGAGATCAAATTTGAGGTATGGGTGAATTTTTGGAGCAGGTAGAGGAAAGAGGTGTAACCGTTGGATATTTGTATGAATTTGGATTTGGGACAAAGTTAATGAAAAAGGATAAACTTTGAAATCCATTGTGTTGGTCCCACCTCTGAAAAGTAGTTTGCTTTTTGCCCAAAAAGTAGTTTTCTTGGAATTCTAAGAAATCTTCCAAAGGTGATTTATCTTCAGAAGTTTTGACCATGAAGGGTATTTTGCTTCGGAAGTTTTAACCAGAAAGCTTCCGAAGGCCAATTTTGCCTCCAAAAATATTTCAAAGATTTTGAGGAATTTTGCAACTTGTGTAAAATTCTAAAAAATCTAAGGAATATCTTAAAAGAATTTTCTTCCAAAGAGAAACTGGGGCTTATTATGGTGATAGAATAGACAACATAGAACACACATAGTTTTAGAAATAATATGATTAAGTTTTTAAGAAAAGCTATTCAAAGTTGATCATCCCAATAGCTGATATAAGATATTTAAATCTCTGTTCATCAAAGGCTTTTGTGAACAGATCAACATATTGTTCATATGTATGCACTTTGATTAGTTTGATTAATCCCTTTTCAAAATTATCTCTAATCAGATGATACCTGATGTTGATGTGCTTAGTTCTTGAGTGCTGCACTGGATTTTCTGTGATTGAGATAGCACTGTTGTTGTCTATGTGAATGGGAGTCTCTTTGAAGTTGAATCCATAGTCTAGCATCTGATTTTCAATCCAATGCACTTGAGCACAACAGCTTGCAGCAGCAATGTATTCAGCCTCAGCAGTTGATGCAGATACACAGGATTGTTTCTTGCATTGCCAAGAGACTATCCTTCCACCAAGAAATTGACATCCCCCTAATGTAGACTTTGCAGTCATATTGCATCCACCATAATCACTATCTGTATATGCATACAGATTGAAGTCAGAATTTTTAGGATACCAAAGGCCAAGAGATGGGGCTCCTTTAAGGTATCTTAGAATTCTTTTGACAGTTGTTAGGTGTGACATCTTGGGGTTGGCCTGCTATCTTGCATAGATGCAAGTGGCAAACATAATATCTGGCCTGCTAGCTGTAAGATACATAAGAGACCCAATCATAGCCCTGTAGAGATGTTCATCAGCACACTCCCCCTCAAGATCAGGTCCAAGGGAGTGGTTTCTAGCTATGGGTGTCTTAGCAACCTTACATTCAGTCATGTTGAACCTTTTAAGTATGTCTTGCACATACTTTGACTGATTTATGAAGATACCATTGTCAACCTGCTTCACTTGAATCCCTAGAAAGAAATTGAGTTCCCCCATGGCACTCATTTCAAATCTATCCTTCATCAGCTTCTCAAAGTCTTTGCAGAGCTTTGGATTAGTTGACCAAAAGATGATATCATCTACATATACTTGAACTAGCATTATGTCATCTCTTGTTCCTTTGATGAAGATAGTTCCATCAACGGTACCCCTTTTGTAGCCATGCTGATAGAGATACTGAGATAGAGTCTCATACCACTTTCTTGGTGCCTGATGTAGCCCATAGAGAGCTTTGTCAAGCATGCAGACATAATCAGGATGATCAGCATCTGCAAAGCCAGGTGGTTGTTTGACATACACCTCTTCATCAATCACTCCATAAAGAAAAGCACACTTGACATCAAGTTGATAGACCTTAAAGTTCTTGGATGCAGCAAAAGCTAGGAATATCCTGACAGCTTCAAGTCTTGCTACTGGAGCAAAGACATTAGTGTAATCAATTCCTTCTTCTTGAGTATACCCTTGAACAACTAGTCTAGCCTTGTTCTTGATGACAAGTCCTCTATCATCCTTCTTATTCCTAAAGACCCACTTTGTACCTATGGTAGTCTTCCCATGAGGAAGAGGACATAGATTCCAAACCTTTTGTCTCTTGAATTGAAACAACTCCTATTGCATAGCTTCAACCTAACTTCCATCCTTTAGAGCTTCATCGATCTTCTTTGGCTCTATTTGGGATAAGAAAGAAGAGTGAAGACAAATATTTGCATTATGAGACTGTCCTCTTGTTCTTACACCAGTACCTACATCTCTAATGATGTTTGTAAAGGGGTGAGACTTGTGGATCCTTAGTTGAGGAATCACAGCAAGTTGTTTAGACAGATTCAAATTAGAAAAATTTTGATCTGGCAAGGAGGATTCACCCTCTACAGTAGCACACCTATCAAGATTAACTTGATCCAATGAGTGTGTGACATCATTGAGATTTTCTTCAATGGGATGGTTCTCAGCATCAAGAAATTCTTGATCACTGTCACCACCACCATGTTCTTAAACATTTGAAGTTTCTACATTTGATTTCTGTGCCTCAACACTGGAAGATGGAGGCAACTCAGATGTATCAGCAGGATGTGTCATTGATGTGCTGGTAGAAGCTTCATTTGCAGGATTAGTTACCACTGGAGCTGGAGATATGTTGCTTGAAGATCTTCTCAGCTCAATTCTTGGATCAGTATCACCTGTAGGTAATATATCTGTGGTTCCTGAAACATGCTCACAAGATTCGTTAAAACAGTTGGTAACTAAATCAAGATCAAACAGCCAATCCGGACCAGAACCTTTCACACTGGGTGTGTGTTCATTGAAAGTCACATTGGTTGACTCCTCAACTACTCTAGTTCTGAGATTGTATACTTTATAAGCTTTACCTTGAGAAGAGTATCCAATGAAGTGTCCATCATCTGATTTCTCAGCAAACTTGGCTATATGATCTTTGGTATTCAAGATGGTGCAAGGACATCCAAAAGACCTGAGAAAACCAATGAAAGGTTTCCTCTTATGCTAAAGTTCATAAGGAGTCTTACCATGTGTCTTAACTACTAAAACTCTGTTTTGCACATAGCAGGCAGTGTTGACTGCCTCTGCCCAGAAGGTGATGGGCGGTTTAGAGTCAGACAACATAGTTCTTGCAGCTTCAATTAGTGTCCTGTTTCTCCTCTCAGTAACTCCATTTTGCTGAGGGGTCTTGGGAGCACTATATTGTCTTGTAATACCCTTTTCATCACAAAATGTATCAAGTATTTGATTTTTGAACTCAGTTCCTTGATCACATCTTATGGTTTTGACCTTGTGATCATATTGATTCTCAATCTTTAAGATGAAATTCTTCAGAATCTTAAGGGTCTCATCCTTAGTTCTAAGGAAAAATACCCATGTGAATCTTGTAAAGTCATCTGTGATCACCAAACAGTAAGAGGTGCTTCCTAAACTCATTACATTGGTGGGGCCAAAGAGATCAATATGTAACAAGTGTAGGGATGTAGTGATGGAATTTCTTTCCTTAGTCTTGTGAGATACCTTGTGTTGCTTCCCTTTCAGGCATGCAACACAATGATCATTACTTGTAAACTCTCTTTTTGGTATTCCAGTTACCAATCATTCTTAATCAATTTATTCATGTTCTTAAAATTTACATGGCACATTCTTTTATGCCAAAGGAAAGATTCATCACAATTTGTTTTAGATAGAAAGCATGAAACTTCTCCTGAGTGAGATGTTTCTTGCAAATCCATCTTGTACATGTTCCCTTTCCTGGGGGCTCTGAGTAGGATGTGCTCATGAGGAATGATCACCCCGGGCTTGAGAACAATGCACTCATGCTCAGTAAACAGCATGTTATGACTCTGATCACAAAACTGAGATACACTCAAAAGATTGTATCCAAGCTCTTTGACAAAGTTTACCTTGTCAATGCTGAGCTTACCATTTGTGACCTTGCCCCTTCCAGTAATGTAACCACCTGCATCTCCTCTAAAAGCAACTAGCCCTCCATCAATTCTTTCAAACTTTTGGAGTACTGACCTATTGCCTGTCATGTGCCTGGAACAACCACTGTCAATGATCCACACATTTTTGTTTGTCTGTAGCTGTTCCTGCACAAAAAGATAGCTAGTTACATTTGGAAACCCAAGCCTCATTGGTCTTGGGCTCATTTAAAACAGTTGAAGACAATGCAACAATAATAGATTCTATGGTTGTGCTTTGAGGATCTTGAGCTGTCGTTGATGAAGAACCTTCAGTCTTTTGGTCTTTCTTTGACTTCCACACCACCTTTGGAAGTTTAGACTTGACCTTCAATACTTCAGAACCCTTTGAGACTTTAGAAGTGTGACAACCGGTCCCAAGGTCACTATTCTAAACCCTAATTTAATTGCATCATATCCCGTCTTATAAGTACTAATAATGGAAACAATTCAATTATATCAAGAGTGTTAGAATCACCAATTTTTACTTGATCAATTTTTATGATTCTATGTGTTTTACGCGAATTTAGTCATTTTAAGTCTTGCCTTTTTAGAAAAATTCGTGCCCGGGAATATTAATTAGTCACCCTAGCTAGAATTAAGAATACCAATTGAAACAATTAAAAGTATATGTGCACACACACACTTGAAATTTTCGGATTTAAGCATGCATTATCATGCATAACACTTAGTCAATTTACTAACAACTTATACCACCAAAAATACTACCATTTTATAAAATCTACCCTACAATTAATTAATTAAAATTGAAAATTCAAAATGGCACTAGGAGACAACCCAAGATCGGCCGCCCCCCATGCCCACCAATGAGAAATTTTGCTTTCTTACACACCCTCCACCTTTTTCTTCCATCCATTCACTCTTCATGCATTTTTCACTTTGCAAGACATCTCCATTCCACTCTCCTCTCTCTCTCTCTCTCTCGAAATTCCCTTCTGAAACACCCTCATCCTCTCCAAAAATCCTCTCTAACTCACCCTCATTTCAGCTCCAAACCGTGAGAAACAAGCCCTCCATAATCGGCCAGCAGCAAAACCGCAGCAAGGGTGAACTTTGGGTGATGTTTTGAAGCCTTGAACGTGCAAGACTTGAGGTTCGAGCTTCTCCAGCCTGATCCAAGAAGATTCCAGCCATCCACGGCCATCCACACCTTCCAAATCGCGAGTTACATCAAGTGTAAGCTCTATGTGTCGGTTTTGGTCATTTCTTAAGCTAGTCTTCATTTTCACCTAAAAACCCATCTTTTTCTTGTTGTAGCAGAAACATCTCACCCTCACTCTGTTCTTGAGGAGTTCCCCACGTTCTTGAAGGTATACCACACGTTATAATGTTCATTCCAAGGGGTAGAATCCGATTTACCCCTTGAAAACCCACTTTTTGGTGTTTTTGTCACCATGCACTTGTGAATCTTGTAACCCTTCAAAACCAAACGTCTAACCTGCATATTAATGGGTTTTCAGACTATCAAAAACCTGTTTTTGAAGTCTCCAAGGGTGTACACCACTTACATGTGGTAAAAGTATGCATTACACCTTGAACAATGCTTCATTCTACTAGTAATAACCTCCTTTAGACATTTCTTGAAAAACCTCTTAGACAAGGTTGTAATCTGCTCAAAATGACTTTTAAGACACCCTAATAATCTGATTTTTAACTTAGATAAAGTTAAAGTAATGGTTAAACTCAAGTTACAAGGATTTACACATGTGTAATGGCCATTTATGACACTTTCTACATGTTTTAAAGTCCATGGATGTATAGAACAACTAGGCAATGTTTGGGACTGTAATTTCGGTAATTTTTGGTGCATATTAAGCTTAGTAACATGGCTTGACCTCTGGAACAAAGGACATAATGTGTTTAGGCCTAGTTTGGTCACTTTCGGGACCCGAAAACTGGTTAAAACGACTTAAAAATAGGAAACATAGACCATAAACGTTTTAAAGAGAATTTCCAGGTTCTAAATGGATAAATAAAGTGTTCTGGAGTCAATGGAAAGTTTTAGTCGTCAAAAGATAATTTAAATGGATTTTTAGTGAAACCGGGTGTAAACCGAAAGACGTTTTTAAGGAAAATTTAAGATGGTCAAACCCGACTAAAAACGCGTTTTAACGGTTTAAACGTAAAAACGAGCTTTCCACTTTTAGAGACAAATTATTATAATCTAAAAGGTTTGAAACTCATAAAAATGATTTTAAGAAATATCTACTGGACTTAGACTCCAAAAAGGTGAAAACTCATAAATAACCATTTTAAACCGTTCGGTTTTACCGTAACCGGCAACGTTAAACGTGTATTTTAGAAACCGAGTCTATAAACTGAAATTTTGGTAATAAGTCCTTAGAACTAAGTTGAATTAAGGTCTTGAACCTGATTTTTAAGAATAGAGGACATTTAATGCAAGAAACCAAACTTAAGGGTAGAAATTGTCAATTTTGAAACTTCAGGGGCAAAACTGTAAATTTTACAAAACTTCATAACCAACTCCCATAAGTTCATTGTCCCCCTTAAATGGCATAATTATTATATATATCCCTGGTCTAGTAAGGTAGAAACCGTTGATTCCATGAAAAACCTTGACTTTCCTTAAAAGGAAACTTTTTACACAAACCTAATCGAATCAAAACCGAAACCGTCTATTTAAGTCTTAGGCACTATGGTTGCTCCTTAAATAGGTTTAGAGAAGTAGCTAATCGCTTAATATATTCATATTAGGGTGCTAGACTTGAGCTATTCCCGGCACTCGAGGAATTTCTATTTGCTTGATACCTAAGGTGAGTTCTCGTGTTCCCCTACTTTTGTTTTGGGGATGAAGCATGCTCTTTTTAAACTGAAGCTCTTATGTGTGATACTGTTTACTGTTTTGCATGATCTTTTGTTTTATGAACTATGATTGTGCTTACTCGATGCTCGTATGTGGGATTGTTTGGATACCTGCTGATACTTTAGTCATAATCATTAATTCTTTTGTGAACCGCTTGTCTTTACGTGAATAGATCTATTTGGGGAATCCCCCACGCACAGTGGCTCCCGCCACAGGGAGGTACCCCACTGAGATCCTGAGGGGTCATTTGTGGCATGTAACAGGTTTTTTTGTAAGATACTATGGTGAACCATCCTAGCAGGAGTGGTTCACTATTCTGGGGCTTGGTCCTTTTCCTACGGGAATATCCGGTTAAACACAAGTTTAGAAGAGGCCAACCGGGGACCAAGTGCAGGGTTGATTGTGATACCCCACAATGACTGATACTAAAAACGATGCTTTTAAAATCGAATGAGATTTTTATAAACTATCACACTGGATTCTAAAACCTTTACTGTGGACTTTTATAGTTCTTTTTATTTGTTTTGAAACTTTAAGCACTTGAATTCACCAACTTTTTAGTTGACACTCTTTTTATTTTGAGCATGTTTCAGGTAACCTGTGAAGACTCTTAGCATATGGATGACTTCGACTCAACCCCGAGACCATGGCATTGTTTGTGTGACCAGAATTTGTGACATTGACGATTTGATACCATGACTATTTAAATTTATGTTGAACATGTAAACATTTGGGGCTGGATTTGTTTCCTGCCCGGTGTCTTTTAAAACTTTTAATGCCATGTGATGTTCCCTCCTTTTGAGCTCTTATAATGGTTTGTTTCCGCTGCCATATATGTTGTTGCTAATCTGTGACGTCCCACCCTACCTGGGCCCGGGGGTGTGACAGATTGGTATCAGAGCCAAAGGTTGTAGAGAAGTCAGGAATACCATAGTAGACCCTACGCTACAACCCTGATACCCTAGGACTGTCCTTGTGGGAAAGTGTTGGAATGATCGGGTTGGGTAAGTTGATGATTACGCCTAATCAACGTAATCATGAATTTACCGGACGCGTAATTTCCATCATGGACCTCTAAGTTATGTTTGGACCTTTCTGTTTGATGCTGATTAACCTTGAATTTTATTCTGACTGAGATTTGAAATTAATTTTCTTTAGATGAACTGTTTTGCCTGACACTATTATGAGAAACAATTGATTCTAAATCACTGATAAGGGATACATAGAGATCCCTGATACTAATGCCATCACTATTACTATGAGTATATTATTATTATTAAGACTATCATGAGCTATGAGAAACCAAATTACTCATGATGTCTTTTTACAGGAAACTACTATAGCTGAAAGAGGTAAGGCACCCGCACATCCAGTTGATGAGACTGCCCCTGTTGGGACACTGAGGAGGAAGCCCCAAACGGAGCACGAGGCGTACCTGCAGAGGTGTGGACACCCGGGTTGGATCTCCGCCACGTCAGAGGACACTGGAGCTTCCGAGGATTCTTCTTCGTCAACGCCACCCAGGAGCCGGACGTGCTCCCGCTCGCCACATGTTGCCGCTCCATCCCACTCACCGATACCTCCCATTGGGAATTAGGGAGCACGCACCGTCACTGGTCCACGAAAGGCTGTTAGACCTGGGACTTCGGTCTCATTTAGGTTGCCTCCTCCTCCTCCACCACCGGTCAGGGCTCCCATACTCGCACCACCGCCGTACGAGCCACACCGACGCCACCCACAAGAGGTGCCTTGGATGCCTCCAAGGCACAGCATGCATGTTGGTCCCAGCGTGTTCTCTAGAGACCAGCACTCTCGGTCTAGCCGACGGGCTAGTGACTTTGGTCCATCCGACCCTACCCTGAGCGAGATACTGAGGACCATCGAGCGCCACGAGCTGACTCTTCAGCCCGCCACCCGGACCTCACAATCCGCTCAATTCCAAGCTATGTTGGCATCGGAGGGTGTGCAGAGATTGGAGCGGGAGTAGAGGAAGAAGAGCACCGGATGGATGGGATGGCTGAAAAAGAAGTGGATGTGAGGGCGACCATGTGGAAGAGGAAGAAACTATCTGTCTTAGAATACTTGAAGGAAACAAACTTATTATTATCCGACATTATTATTATTATTATTATTCATGGGGGTGATGACACCTTCCACCTTGTAAGAGCTAGACTCTGATGCTATGAACTTTGTCTTGCTTTGAACTAATTCATATGATACAATGCTGTTGAAACATTTACGATTATCCGTCATGTGTTGTTTTTTCATGGTGTTGGGCTATGTTATTCTTTATGACTACTTAAACTGTTTAAATTGGTAATCTGTGGAACTTGGTAAGTTGTGTGCAATTATACACCGTATTTTCTCTTCGTAGAGAGGAAGTCTTGTAGGGAATTTATGCATAGACTGATTGAAACAAATTACGAGATGCTAAACGACTTTGTCTGTCGTACTGTCAGAATGCCTACCAGAAGAGGAACACCCATTGGAAGGCAAGCAGCAAACCAAGGTTGTCACGAAAGAACAAGGCGAACCAGAAACCAACCACCTACCCCTCCAGGGACTCCCGCCGGGGAGAATGCTAACTCAGGAAACGATGAGAGGATGGCAAATCTTGTGGCACAGCAAATTGCAAATGCTATACCAACTATTATTTCTTAAATAAATGCTGACCGGGATGATGCTGGAGGTGGTACTGGGGCTGCCAACAATGAAGAATCTGAAGCTATCAGGAAAGGGTGCTCCTACAAAACATTCATGGCTTGCAAGCCAAAGGACTTCCATGGCACCGAGGGTGCAATTGAAACCTATAGATGGCTGGACGAAATCGAAGCTGTGTTAGACATCAGTGAGTGCAAGTTGGAACACATGGTGAGGTTTGCTTCTCAATCTCTCAAGGGACCAGCACTTGAGTGGTGGAAAACCATCATCCAGCCTCGAGGCCGGGATGCTGTGTGTAGGATGAACTGGTCTGAGTTTAGGGAGCTAATCACCAACAAGTACTGTCCGATCAACCAACTAGAGAAACTGGAGGCTAGATTTCTGAATTTGGAAATGAGGGGTCCGAACTACACCGAATACATCAACCAGTTCCTTGCATTGTCCCGACTGGTACCACACTTGGTGATGACAGAATCCAAGGGCGTGGCCCGCTTCATCTGGGGGTTACACCCAAGGGTAAGGGGCATGGTTCGGTCATCCAGGCCTACAACCATACAGGCGGCGGTCGACCTTACCAGTAGTCTGACCGACGACCTAGTTAGAGCGGGGTGGATTGAACATGGAAAAATTGAGGACAAGAAGAAGGTTGTGGAAGAAAAGAGGAAGTGGGTTCAAACAAGAAACCTAGAGAAGAAGCGAGATGAAATGACCAGGGTGGAAAGGCAAGGAGGTTGTATCTGGGCACAAGCCCCTTCTGCGATAAATGCAAGCTTCATCACCAAGGGGAGTGCAATCCCATGCCTTGTTATCGATGCAAGAAACCTGATCACCTGATTAAAGACTGTACCTACGAGCCTGGAA
This sequence comes from Flaveria linearis, assembly GCA_024085815.1. Classification (NCBI taxonomy): domain Eukaryota; kingdom Viridiplantae; phylum Streptophyta; class Magnoliopsida; order Asterales; family Asteraceae; genus Flaveria; species Flaveria linearis. The sequence continues at coordinate 51,756,879 of CM044010.1, read as the reverse complement.
AACAATGCTATGAGTGCGGGGACCCCGGTCATATGAGGAACAAATGCCCCAAATTAGGAAGAAACAAGGACAACCGACCCAATAAGCCCAAGGGAAGAGCTTTTGTGATGGATCCCGCTGGAGCCCGAAAGGAACCCGATGTGGTCAATGGTACGTTTCTTGTAAACGATCATCCTGCTACTGTTTTATTTGATACTGGAGCGACTGCCAGTTTTATCTCTAGTGCTTTTAGATCCTCGATTGACTTAGCTACGTGTGCCTTAGCCGATACGTTTACCGTCGAATTAGCTGATGGTAATATTTTAGAAACTAACGAAATCATCAAGAATTGTTCAATAAATCTAAATGAGCATGCATTTAAGATAGATCTGATGCCCATTAAGTTAGGAGGATTTGATGTGGTTGTCGGCATGGACTGGTTAGCTAAGAACAGAGTCGAAATTGTTTGTGATGAACGCCTACTCAAGATACCATTGAACGACAAGGAAGAGTTAGTGGTGCAAGGGGAAAGGAGTAACACCTTATGCCCCATGATATCCCATTTAAAAGCTACCAAGAGCTTAAGGAAGGGATGCTCAGCTTTCATCATCTTCATGATGAAGACCAAAGAGGAGAAGAAGACTTCGGACATCCCAGTAGTTTCTGAATACCCTGAGGTGTTTCCGGAAGACCTACCGGGACTTCCCCCGAATCGACAAGTTGAGTTCCAAATAGATTTGCTGCCTGGCGCTGCACCGGTAGCCAAAGCGCCGTATCGACTCGCTCCTCCTGAAATGAAGGAACTGATGATGCAAGTTCAAGAACTATTGGACAAAGGGTTTATACGTTCGAGTGTCTCTCCATGGGGTGCTCCGGTGTTATTTGTGAAGAAGAAGGACGGCACCTTACGCATGTGCATCGACTACCGGGAATTAAATAAGTGACCATAAAGAACCGTTACCCTCTCCCAAGGATAGACGACCTATTCGATCAACTTCAAGGAGCAAGCTACTTCTCCAAGATAGATCTGAGATCCGGTTACCACCAACTGAAGATCCGAGAAGAAGACATACCCAAGACGGCTTTCCGAACTAGGTATGGGCACTATAAGTACTTAGTCATGCCCTTCGGACTGACTAATGCACCAGCAGCATTCATGGACCTCATGAACCGTGTGTGCCGCCCATATCTTGACAAGTTTGTGATTGTGTTCATCGACGACATTTTGATCTACTCCAGTAGTAAGGAAGAACACGAGAGGCATCTCAGACTAATTCTTGAATTACTCAAGAATGAGCAACTATATGCCAAATTTTCAAAATGTGAATTTTGGATGCGAGAGATCCAATTTTTAGGGCATGTAGTGAATGAGAATGGAATTCAAGTTGACCCTTCCAAGATAGAGGCTATAAAGAATTGGAAGATTCCTGAGACTCCCACTGAGATTAGACAATTCCTAGGATGGCCGGATACTACCGACGATTCATAAAGGACTTCTCACGAATTGTGCAACCATTGACCTCACTGACTAAGAAAGACAAAGCCTTTGTATGGGAACCCGAGCAAGATGAAGCATTCGAGACGCTTAAGGAAAAACTATGCAGTGCACCTGTTTTGGCCCTTCCAGAATGAGTCGAAGACTTCGTAGTTTCTTGTGACGCCTCGCGTCAAGGGTTAGGTTGCGTGCTAATGCAACGCAACAAGGTTATTGCCTATGCATCTAGACTGCTAAATGATCACGAGAAGAACTATACTACGCACGATCTGGAATTAGGTGCCGTGGTGTTTGCTCTCAAAATGTGGAGGCACTACCTCTATGGCATGAAGTGTATCATTTACACTGACCATCGAAGTTTGCAACACATTCTCGACCAGAAAATGCTAAAAATGCGTCAAAGAAGATGGGTTGAGCTGTTAAACGACTATGAGTGTGAAATCCGTTATCATCCCGGAAAGGCCAATGTGGTGGCAGATGCTTTGAGCAGAAAGGAGAGAGAGAAACCTCTTCGTGTACGAGCTTTAAGGATAAGTGTGTACACAGACCTAGTCGCAAGGCTGAAAGAAGCTCAAGGTGAAGCGTTAAAGGAGGAAAATTTAGCAGCAGAAGGATTAACTGGAATGGAAAAGCGGTTTGAAATAGGAACTGATGGTACATATAAGTGCGAAGGGAGAACTTGGGTGCCAAAGCATGGGGGAATTCGAGAGGTAATTCTCGATAAAGCTCACAAATCTAGGTATTCAGTTCACCCTGGGAGTGATAAAATGTACTGGGATTTGAAGGCACTTTTCTGGTGGCCTGGAATCAAGAAATCAATCGCTATGTATGTCAGTAAGTGCCTAACCTGTGCCATGGTAAAAGCCGAGAATCAAAAACCATCAGGGATGTTACAGCAGCCAGAAATCCCAGATTGGAAATGGGATAACGTCACGATGGACTTTGTTACCAAGTTACCCAGAACATCTAGGGGTCATGATGCCATTTGGGTGATAGTGGATAGACTAACCAAAGCAGCTCACAATACCAATTCGGGAAGACTATGACATGTCAAGACTGGCTCAACTGTATATCAATGAAATAGTGGCTAGGCATGGTGTGCCACTATCAATAATCCGATCGTGATAGTCGTTTTACTTCGCGTTTCTGGAAATCACTTCAACGAGCCTTAGGAACCCGTCTGGACTTAAGCACGGCGTACCATCCGCAAACTGACGGTCAAAGCGAGAGGACGATTCAAACCCTAGAAGATATGCTGAGGGCATGCGTAATTGATTTTGGTGGGAACTGGGATAATCATCTTCCATTGGTGGAGTTCTCCTATAACAACAGTTACCATGCAAGTATCAATGCTGCTCCGTATGAGGCTCTCTATGGTAGGAAATGTCGGTCACCCTTGAGTTGGAATGAAATTGGTGATAGTCAAGTATTGGGACCCGACATCGTATTGGAGACCACTGATAAGATTTTCAAGATCAAGGAACGTCTACGGGCGGCAAGGGATCGTCAAAAGAAGTACGCTGACAGAAGACGGAAACCATTAGAGTTTCAGATATGTGATAGAGTAATTGTAACACCTCTGAAATATGACCCAATTGAAAACCTATAAATGTTATAAAACACAATAAAAGTCTGAATTGAGTTGGGCTTAACAAGGAAGCCTTGCAAAACGAAACTAGTCTTTTGGGCCTAATAAGCCCAATAAGCCCAATAAGGGCCAAAGGCCCATTTAAGGCCCAAATGCACATTTACGAACTAATTAAATGAGAAACCATGAAACAATTAGTTCTTATGTGATTTAAAACAACTATGGAAAAGATCCAAAAAGAAAACAGATTCGGAACCCATACCAGGCAAAATCCGGCAATTTAACGTGTACTGACGTCTGAATTCCATCAGGAATTCCTTATAATGGCATGTCATCCAATTTAAATCCTTGTTAATGCTAACAATATCATAAACAATGCTTGTTGAAAGATTTTTCATCAATCAAGCATAATCAACAGAAATTCGTAAGCGAAACGCGAAAACCGGTTTTCACCGGCATTTAACTGACGTCTGTTATGACGATCGAGTCTCGTAACTCCGAAAATATCTATCTAATCATTGTTTATTATCATAACATATTGAATTTGATGAATGGTACGTTGTCCGGAATAACTGCGTTCCGAAACACGACCGTGACGCGAACAGGGTTACGATCAGTCGAAACCCGAGAATTCGTCAGATAAGGTTTTAATGTGACCAAAATGGGAATATAACGCTCAAAATATCATCCTAACACTTAATTACGTGCATTTAGATATCAAAAGAATAATAAAAGCGCTCGTTCGAGGAAAACGCGTAAAACCGATAACGTGTCGATTTCGCGGTATCGTTTTACGATAAAATCAATAATCTCAGAATATTTATAACAATTTGTATAATTTTATCTAACGAGAACCGAAATTATAACCATACGTGAAAAACAGACCCGAACGTGATACGATCTGACCCCGTTTCTTAACCCCACTATATAAGCAACCTTTTCTCTAATTTTAGGGTTTTTAAAAACAAATGGAATTCAGAGAAGAGAGAAGAGGCACGACCTCCCCCTGTTCCCATTTTCCCCTTCGAATCCGGCCGACCACCGGGTCGCCGATGAACTCCTCCGGCGAGTGCCGGCGTGGAACTCCCCTCCGACGACTCCCCTCGATGGGCCGATCACTGTGGTGGCCTCGATTTCTCCTAAAACGCAATAAAGCCACAAGAATCGAAGGCAAAGTCGGCTATTGCAGGTCGATTTGGAGGCTGTGGTTGCGCGATGGTGGTGTTGGAGGCTGTGGTTGTGCGATGGTGATGATGGTGGTCTGTGGTTGCTCGATTGACAGGGATGATTGGAGGTTGTAGTTGCTCGTTGTCATGGTGCAGGTCGCGACTGTGGTTCTCGGGTGTCGATGATGGTCGCGGCGGTGATGGTTGATACTACTGGGATCGCGTTGATGGCAGTGTACAGGCTACGGTTATGGTGTTGATTGCTGCTCGATGTTGGTTGCTGCTGTATGGTGATGGTAAGGCGACGATGGTGAGTGTGCATGTCGACTGTGGTTGTGTTTTGATGGTTGTGGTCGATCTAGGGCACCCAAAGGGCTGCCCAAGGCAGCTGGTGCCGGTGACCTCACGGTCCTCGACTGCCGAGGCCCGGTGATGGTCGTAATGATGGCTGTTGTTGTTACTCAAGGGATATCTGGGGCTGTTAATGGTGGTTAGTAGCTGTGCATGTGCTAGTTTTGATGGTGAATGTTGACTGTTGATGGATGTGGGCTGTGTATGTTTATTGGTTGTAATTTTGGTTGTAGTTGCTGTAAAGGCAGCCATGGTACGGCTGTGATGTTGATGTTGGTTGCAAGGGTGAGGCAAGGCGAGATTTATGGTGATTTGTAGTGGATGCTGCTGTTTGAGGTAAAGTAGAGCCGTTCGACGTTGTTCTTGAGGTTCCATGTTAGATACTAGACGAAATCCTTAGGATTTGGTCTACTTTAGGTCATAGTCTTGGTGGTATGTTGGGCTTGGATGTCGATATAATGGTGATGGTGAAAATGGTTTTGAATGTGGTTGTTGTAGTCGATAATGGTATTGTTGTGTTAGAACAAAAAGGTAGGGTTTTGGCTAATCACTGGTCAAACTTGGTCAATTGAGGTCAACGGGTCGTCAACAACAAGAACAAGAAGAGATCGAAAGCAATACGAGTGGGTTAGTGAACGTGAATCGAGTGGAAGGTAATATCGCACGCGCAACGCATTTGAGATTTAATTATAATCTGCATACGTGTTATTGAGCTCTAAATAATTAAAGGCATAAATTATAAAATACGTGAACTATAAACGAAAGATGAACGTCACTTGTTATAATTATTTGATTTAAATGGATGGTTTGGACTCGAGATTTAATTAGCAACGTTATTTATTCGAAATCAACCTAGATAAATATATGAAGCATTACATTTTGGGGGGAATTGGTTATAACATTGTCATTGATTATACAAAGAAATTTACCTCATGTCACATTAAATCGTACAATACTTAGAGATGTAATTCTTATAAATATTAATTGTAACACTCTTTTTATACAAATTACTTAGCGTCAATCCAGTTAACTAATATGATGTGAACAAGAACATTATAAAGATCGTATGAAACATTATATATATTACTTACATTGTTAATGCAAGTTAATTATAAAGATTGGGAATCCATGACATAAATTGATTTTTCTACATTCTTCATGCTAAGACTCAAGTCTTGATTAAATGCATAAATTAACCTAATGTACACGAATCAATTCATGACCATTAATAAATACGCAAGAAGCTAAGGTACACTAAGGATACTAATCACCAACCTTAAGACAACTAAAGAGCTCAACCGCACGCATGTAATAACATCATGCTAATTCTAAACGTGAATCTTATATGTCCTGGTTAGGATTGCTTTGTTGATGGTTATCACTTTTCTTTACCGAGCTCTGAAATTATATAAGGAAACTAGGTGAGTTCTCGTGTTCCCCTTTTTACCTTTGTTTTGGGGATGAAGCATGCTCCTTTAGACTAAAATTCTTATGTGTGATACTGTTTACTGTTTTGCACGATCTCTTGTTCTATGAACTATGTTTGTGCTTACTTGATGCTAGTATGTGGGACTTTTTGAATACCTGCTGAGACTTTTTGTCACGATCATTAATTCTTTTGTGAACCGCTTGTTCTTACGTGAATAGATCTATTTGGGGAATCCCCCACGCACAGTGGCTCCCGCTACAGGGAGGTACCCCACTGAGATCCTGAGGGGTCGTTTGTGGCATGTAACAGGTTTTGAATAAGATACTATGGTGAACCATCCTAGCAGGAATGGTTCACTGTTCTGAGGCTTGGTTCCTCCCCTACGGGGGATATCCGGTTAAACACAAGTTTAGAAGAGGCCAACCGGGGACCAAGTGCAGGGTTGATTGTGATACCCCACGATGACTGATACTATGATGATGCTTTTAAAATCGAGTGGGATTTTTATAAACTATCACACTAGACTCTAAAACCTTTACTGTGGACTCTTGTAGTTCCTTTTAAATTGTTTTGAAACTTTAGTTTCCGCTGCATTTTGGTTGTTGTTTACTAATCATGACGTCCCGCCTCTCTAGGCCCGGGGTGTGACAGATTGGTATCAGAGCCAAAGGTTGTAGCGAAGTAGGTCTGCTTCGCGAGACCTAAACTACAACCATATGAACCTCATAGGACCACCTTAGTAAGAAGATTCTTCTGAGCTTTGCTGAACCAATGGTGCAGAAATACGGGTTTGCTTTGCAATACCCAAGGTGTATCCATAAATAGGTCCAGCCTAGTAGGTTGTTTCCACGATACAGTGATCCAAAGTTTGTAGCAAGAATAGGTTCCCATAAGAACTCCCATCTTTAACCTGTATACCTTAAGGATTACATATATCCTATTAAATTCTCTACCCTATAAGAAACCTTGATACATTAGGGTACTACCTATGATAGGTGCACCCGAGTAAACCATGAAGGTATGGAACCTCTTGGAGTTGACTCTTAGGATTACTAAATGTCAAGTACTGAGAACGTTAGAAACCAAAGATGTGCGTATAAATTAGGACTTAAATCCTGGAGAGATACTTATATGATTGCACAGTTGACTTTTGTCACTATATGAAACAACTGTTGTTAGCTATACACTCAATACGACTTGTGTCGTTACATGAGACAACTGTTATAATGATACTTGTTTGAAATGATGATACTTGCTATTATGCCTCATTTGTAAGATGATACATGTTGGAATTTAGTGATAAGATATTAACCATGATGCCTTTTGTTTGTTCTGCTCCCTAGGATAGCATGTACCTGAATGCTCATTTATTGCTTGATTTGCTGAAACTTACTTCGAGACAATTTCTGGGTTAACTTGAATGATTAATATAATTGGAATCTAAGTGTGCTTAATTGCAAATGATGACTAAATGAAATTTTTTAACTCCAGGACCTAAATACGTAAAACTTGGAACTTATGATGGGAATGACTAGAATGATAGTGTAAGGTAAATTGACGATTACGGGGGCACACGTAATGGTGAATTTACAGGTACCCTTGAATTCTGTTGGGCCCTGTCATGTAAACTAATATCAATGTAAAACACCTAAAGAACAAATAGATACAAGAATAAACACAGATATTTGGAATATATTCAATAATTTCAGGTTTAAAACTTTCATGCTGGGTGAAAACCATCTGACACTTGAAGAGCTACCAAGGATGATGTTATAGTAACTATTCCTTTCTCTTCTCCTCTTTTCTTTTATTCTACTCTCCTATTGGAATTATGATGATAAGACCATCAGACTCTGAAGATCATTAAATGATGTTCTCAAACTTAACTGGTCTCGTGCTGAGTATGGCACTCCACCTCGTTGTGCGTGTACTTTAGCCATACTACTTTGAGCGATGCCTAAAAATTCCTTCCTACCTAACATTGAATTCGTCAAAACTTCTTTAACATAGTGGAAGACTCTCTAACAAGGCTCGTGCAATGGAGAACATACAAGAGTAATAAATTTCCGAGAAACGCCTCTTGTGGTCAATGACATAGAAGACTTGTCATTTCTTTCTTTCTTAGTAGTTCACACTTCATAGGATCTTCCGGATCCTAGAATTCCTCTGATCATTTTCTCAAAGCCTTTGAGTAATATGACTTCTCTATACCTATTCATTGTAATGGAACCACCTGACTCAAAGGAATATCCTGGAAATCATCTCCGATTGCGATTGATTATCACATTTCTTAATACATGCTCGTGAAATCTTCCATCATCTTAAACCGTTAGTCATCTAATGACAATCTTCACTCAAAACTTAAGTTGAGTTATCTTAACCATGCTTTTAACCGACCTTGTTGTTGGTAAATTTTGGAGCACCAGATTTCACAGGAAATGAATCCTCGTTCTAAAATCCAGATTCTTCGGAGATAAAGATTCAAGTGCTAGAGATAATTACCGAGAAAAGCTAACCTTTGAGATTCAAGACAAAAATCTGAACTTACAACTTATTTGGATCCCTGATTTTTCCACTCACCCTCTGTTCTCGATTTATTCTCTTAATGAGTAGTGCTACTCACTTTAAGCCCTCTAGCATAACCCTCATTTTTGGAAACGCATGATAGCCGATGCGGAAAATTTTAGTACCTTGTAAGATATCTCTACTTGGAGACCTCTACTACCTGAGTGATAAGTTCGTGATTCAAGCGTGAAGATCTAAAGTAGAATACGATCTCGAACTATACGATAAGTTATTAGAGTGGTAGTTAACCTTCTTGTACTAGCGAGCACATTCATAACGTCCTAAGCTTGTTCGAATCGATGCGGTCGATAATAATGAAGAATTCATGGGGAAGACTCATGGTTGAACTTAAAGGAGGGTATTGCTCCAAAAGATGTACTAAGAAGCATAGAAGATCAGCTACAAGAAATCTCATGTGTTAAACCACTTGAGATCCAACTACAACGAAGTGATAAACATGGAGCAGATTGTAGACAAAGAAAGCCTGCATAATCACCCTCGATCGTAAGCGTTGGTGTTATTCCTCTCCAAAATTTTCAAACCTCTCCTAAATTGATTCTATAATACCTTACCCTAGAACGCTCCGTACCGTCAGGAATTCGAGCAAAAGTCTTACTCCCATATCTCGTTGGAACAATTGATGTGATTATAAAGGATTGGAATCTAAACAGAGCTACTTGCTTCACGAATAGACCCTCTACAGGGCACAGTTACATTGGAGAATATGGACCGAGGAAGAGGTCATCTAGAAGGTTGGCCTTAATTAGGAAGCATTATGAAGAAATTAGTGGGAACGTTTGCAGCAATTCTGTAGCTTAAGACAACAGTTGAGGTTACTCTTAAGGAAATTGAGTCGGAGAATAGAAGCAATATATATATATATATATATATATATATATATATATATATATATATATATATATATATATATATATATATGGAGGTACTGGACTTGAATCTTATATTAAGGAGCTGGTGGAAGGAAAGCAGATTCGATAGCTGTTAGATAAACAGTTCATAAGACCTAGCATGTCGTCTTGAGGAAACTTAATGCTCTTTGCAGAAGGAAAATAGAATGCTCCAGTTATGGATGGACTATTAAGAGTTAAATAAAGTCACCAAGGATAAGTGATACCGTCTTTCTAGAGTTGATAACCTACTTAACCAATTTCAAGATGCTACCTACATCTTAATTGTTATCAGTCTTGTTTATAAGGAAACGAAATTTCACGAATAACAGTTGAAACCAGATATGGCAAGTACGAAGGTTGTGGTCAAGCCCGTGTGGGAGGACCTACACATCTCATGTAATCAGGAGTCTCATGGATAGGATCTGTAAGACATAATTAGACATGTCTGTCATTTTGCCACTACTACTAAGCACGAAATTCGAGACAAATCGCTATAGTTGAAGCTATAAAATTTCGGGAAAAAGTAAAAAAACCACATTGAGATGCGTCAATGCTTAGGGATTGGAAAAAGTTGTAAAAGGATTAACAAAAACTTGATCCGTGTAGCTATACCACTAGCATCGTTATTCTTGGGAAAGTGTGGAACTTGATTGGGCATGGATAAGGAAGTTTCAGATGTGTTGATGCAACGGTACAAGGCAATATTCTAGTATCCGATGATTCAAGAAAATATATGGAGAACTATATTATGCAGGAACTAGAACTCCCGTAAAATAAAAGATGCATCCGAATACACTTTGAGTACAACACTACCAACTACACCTCCGAATACTAGACCAAGCAAAATAGGGCGATCGACAATCAGTAATGACAACCGCATTGACAAGTGCGGATAAGTAGCTTCCGTCCGCATTATTCTAAGACATCCATATTTCCAAATGAAAGAAAACGAGCCCTGACCGCATATGTATCCGCTTACCCTCATCGATGAATGCAGATAGCCTACAGTTAGGCTTTCCTTCTATTACCTACACCGTATCATTTCTTGAACTCGTGATTCTACCAGCGTCAGTTCACGTGAATATGTATATATATAGTACATCCCATTTCGGGGAAACTCTTGTCATGCGTCAGATAAGATGAACGGATCTACTCGAAGACTGAGGTTCTGATATATAGAACCGTTCCAGAAAAGGGTGCATACCAGAAGAAGCATGTAGTGGAAGAAAGGACTTAACACCTTAAGATGAAATCATAGAAGGAAGAGATCGAAGAAATTTTTCGGAAGGAAGTTGAGAACTAAAGAGTAGACTTTGAAAGCTGAAGACCTTTGTGCATGAGCTAATCTCTATATCCTTTGAAATCGTGAAAACTTCTTAGTCTTAGCTTCATAGAAATGATCGCGCGATGCCTAGATGTTCATCTGTACTCGTTTGGAAAACCCAAACCCTTCTTGATTGAAACCTTTAATCTATTGTATCATGACTATCCTGTCTAATTAATGGCATTCACGCTAATATCCTCTTCTTTTCAATCGTTCTTAAGATTCTCAGTGAGGACGGTAACACCGTTGGGAATTTGGGAATCGTCTCCTTGCTAGATCTATTTTGTAGGTCGGTGTATTAAACCACAGTGGAGAGTCTCTTCTTATTAATTCTGTACAATTGATAAATGATCTGATTGTGAAGCCAAACAAAACCTGTTCATAGTTTGACTCACCGATCCTGTCAAGCATGATTCTAACATTCGGATAGTAACTCCAATTCAAATCAAACCTGATTATTTGACACCTAATCATCAACATTTGTCCTGGAATGCTCATCTAGATAACTCCAAATCCTCAAGACTCATACCATGAGTGTATCACACTTGGAAACAAATATTAACGATACTAAAATTTCGAGGGCGAAATTTCTAAAAGGAGGGGAGAATGTAACACCTCTGAAATACGACCCAATTGAAAACCTATGAATGTTATAAAACACAATAAAAGTCTGAATTGAGTTGGGCTTAACAAGGAAACCTTGCAAAACGAAACTAGTCTTTTGGGCCCAATAAGCCCAATAAGCCCAATAAGGGCCCGAACTTGTAAAAAGGCCCATTTAAGGCACAAATGCACATTTACGAACTAATTAAATGAGAAACCATGAAACAATGAGTTCTTATGTGATTTAAAACAACTATGGAAAAGATCCAAACAGAAAACAGATTCGGAACCCATACCAGGTAAAATCCGGCAATTTAACGCGTACTGACGTCTGATTCCATCAGGAATTCCTTATAATGGCATGTCATCCAATTTAAATCCTTGTTAATGCTAACAATATCATAAACAATGCTTGTTGAAAGATTTTTCATCAATCAAGCATAATCAACAGAAATTCGTAAGCGAAACGCGAAAACCGGTTTTCACCGGCATTTAACTGACGTCTGTTATGACGATCGAGTCTCGTATCTCCGAAAATATCTATCTAATCATTGTTTATTATCATAACATATTGAATTTGATGAATGGCACGTTGTCCGGAATAACTGCGTTCCGAAACGCGACCGTGACGCGAACAGGGTTACGATCAGTCAAAACCCGAGAATTCGTCAGATAAGGTTTTAATGTGACCAAAATGGGAAGATAACGCTCAAAATATCATCCTAACACTTAATTACGTGCATTTAGATATCAAAAGAATAATAAAAGCGCTCGTTCGAGGAAAACGCGTAAAACCGATAACGTGTCGATTTCGCGGTATCGTTTTACGATAAAATCAATAATCTCAGAATATTTATAACAATTTGTATAATTTTATCTAACGAGAACCGAAATTATAACCATACGTGAAAAACAGACCCGAACGTGATACGATCTGACCCCGTTTCTTAACCCCACTATATAAGCAACCTTTTCTCTAATTTTAGGGTTTTTAAAAACAAATGGAATTCAGAGAAGAGAGAAGAGGCGCGACCTCCCCCTGTTCCCCTTTTCCCCTTCGAATCCGGCCGACCACCGGGTCGCCGGTGAACTCCTCCGGCGAGTGCCGGCGTGGAACTCCCCTCCGACGACTCCCCTCGATGGGCCGATCACTGTGGTGGCCTCGATTTCTCCTAAAACGCAATAAAGTCACGAGAATCGAAGGCAAAGTCGGCGATTGCAGGTCGATTTGGAGGCTGTGGTTGCGCGACGGTGGTGTTGGAGGCTGTGGTTGCGCGATGGTGATGATGGTGGTCTGTGGTTGCTCGATTGACAGGGATGATTGGAGGTTGTAGTTGCTCGTTGTCATGGTGCAGGTCGTGACTGTGGTTCTCGGGTGTCGATGATGGTCGCGGCGGTGATGGTTGAGACTGCTGGGATCGCGTTGATGGCAGTGTACAGGCCACGGTTATGGTGTTGATTGCTGCTCGATGTTGGTTGCTGCTGTATGGTGATGGTAAGGCGACGATGGTGAGTGTGCATGTCGACTGTGGTTGTGTTTTGATGGTTGTGGTCGATCTATGGCACCCAAAGGGCTGCCCAAGGCGGCTGGTGCCGGTGACCTCACGGTCCTCGACTGCCGAGGCCCGGTGATGGTCGTAATATTAGCTGTTGTTGTTACTCGAGGGATATTTGGGGCTGTTAATGGTGGTTAGTAGCTGTGCATGTGCTAGTTTTGATGGTGAATGTTGACTGTTGATGGATGTGGGCTGTGTATGTTTATTGGCTGTAATTGTGGTTGTAGTTGCTGTAAAGGCAGCCATGGTACGGCTGTGATGTTGATGTTGGTTGCAAGGGTAAGGCAAGGCGAGATTTATGGTGATTTGTAGTGGATGCTACTGTCTGAGGTAAAGTAGAGCCGTTCGACGTTGTTCTTGAGGTTGCATGTTAGATACTAGACGAAATCCTTAGGATTTGGTCTACTTTAGGTCATAGTCTTGGTGGTATGTTGGGCTTGGATGTCGATATAATGGTGATGGTGAAAATGGTTGTGAATGTGGTTGTTGTAGTCGATAATGGTAATTGTTGTGTTAGAACAACAAGGTAGGGTTTTGGCTAATCACTAGTCAAACTTGGTCAATTGAGGTCAACGGGTCGTCAACAACAAGAACAAGAAGAGATCGAAAGCAATACGAGTGGGTTAGTGAACGTGAATCGAGTGGAAGGTAATATCGCACGCGCAACGCATTTGAGATTTAATTATAATCTTCATACGTGTTATTGAGCTCTAAATAATTAAAGGCATAAATTATAAAATACTTGAACTATAAAGAAAGATGAACGTCACTTGTTATAATTATTTGATTTAAATGGATGGTTTGGACTCGAGATTTAATTAGCAACGTTATTTATTCGAAATCAACCTAGATAAATATATGAAGCATTACATTTTGTGGGGAATTGGTTATAACATTGTCATTGATTATACAAAGAAATTTACCTCATGTCACATTAAATCGTACAATACTTAGAGATGTAATTCTTATAAATATTAATTGTAACACTCTTTTTATACAAATTACTTAGCGTCAATCCAGTTAACTAATATGATGTGAACAAGAACATTATAAACATCGTATGAAACATTATATATATTACTTACATTGTTAATGCAAGTTAATTATAAAGATTCGGAATCCATGACATAAATTGATTTTTCTACATTCTTCATGCTAAGACTCAAGTCTTGATTAAATGCATAAATTTACCTAATGTACACGAATCAATTCATGACCATTAATAAATACGCAAGAAGCTAAGGTACACTAAGGATACTAATCACCAACCTTAAGACAACTAAAGAGCTCAACCGCACGCATGTAATAACATCATGCTAATTCTAAACGTGAATCTTATATGTCCTGGTTAGGATTACTTTATTGATGGTTATCACTTTTCTTTACCGAGCTCTGAAATTATATAAGGAAACCAGGTGAGTTCTCGTGTTCCCCTTTTTACCTTTGTTTTGGGGATGAAGCATGCTCCTTTAGACTAAAATTCTTATGTGTGATACTGTTTACTGTTTTGCACGATCTCTTGTTCTATGAACTATGTTTGTGCTTACTTGATGCTAGTATGTGGGACTTTTTGAATACATGCTGAGACTTTTTGTCACGATCATTAATTCTTTTGTGAACCGCTTGTTCTTACGTGAATAGATCTATTTGGGGAATCCCCCACGCACAGTGGCTCCCGCTACAGGGAGGTACCCCACTGAGATCCTGAGGGGTCGTTTGTGGCATGTAACAGGTTCTGAATAAGATACTATGGTGAACCATCCTAGCAGAACTGGTTCACTGTTCTGAGGCTTGGTTCCTCCCCTACGGGGGATATCCGGTTAAACACAAGTTTAGAAGAGGCCAACCGGGGACCAAGTGCAGGGTTGATTGTGATACCCCACGATGACTGATACTATGATGATGCTTTTAAAATCGAGTGAGATTTTTATAAACTATCACACTAGACTCTAAAACCTTTACTGTGGACTCTTGTAGTTCCTTTTAAATTGTTTTGGAACTTTAACCACTTGAACTCACCAACTTTATGTTGACACAATTCTTTTTGAGCATGTCTTCAGGTACAGCTAGGGAGAATAGTCGAGCTATAGAAGATACCTAAAATCCGAGGCAAGAAGTGAGGGTAGGGGTTGAAGAGAAAAGTCGAGCCTAGAAGCTTTAGTTACTGAAGCATCAAGAAACCTTTACCAAAAGATTGATCATAACACCTATAGACTGTAGACTTAGGCACCTTGTGAATTGAAACAGAGCTAATACTCTGATGTAAATGTTGAAAGTTGTAATGTATTAAACCATTTAGTTTCCGCTACATTTTGGTTGTTGTTTACTAATCATGACGTCCCGCCTCTCTAGGCCCGGGGTGTGACAGTAATGCTGAAGGTAGCACCGTGGAAAGGAACCGTGAGGTTCGGAAAAAGAGGCAAGTTAAGCCCAAGATACATTGGACCATTCCAAATACTAGCAAGAATTGATCCTGTGGCTTACATGTTGAAACTACCTCAGAAATTGAGTTATATACATGACACCTTCCACATGTCAAACTTGAAGAAATGCCTGGTAGACAAAGCCTTGGAACTACCGTTGAAGGAGACAAGAATCAATGATAAGCTGAACTTCGTGGAAGAGCCTATAGAGATCACGGACCGCTTGGTCAAGCAACTCAGACGAAGCCGCATACCCAAGGTTAAGGTTAGATGGAACTCGAGACGAGGGCCGGAATTCACTTAGGAACATGAGGATGAGATGAGGAAGAACTACTCGCATCTCTTTAAACCCACCCGTACCAATGCTAAGCGAAGTTAAAATTTCTGGACGAAATTTCCTAAACGGTGGAAGAATGTGACAACCGGTCCCAAGGTCACTATTCTAAACCCTAATTTAATTGCATCATATCCCGTCTTATGAGTACTAATAATGGAAACAATTCAATTATATCAAGAGTGTTAGAATCACTAATTTTTACTTGATCAATTTTTATGATTCTATGTGTTTTACGCGAATTTAGTCATTTTAAGTCTTGCCTTTTTAGAAAAATTCGTGCCCGGGAATATTAATTAGTCACTCTAGCTAGAATTAAGAATACCAATTGAAACAATTAAAAGTATATGTGCACACACACACTTGAAATTTTTGGATTTAAGCATGCATTATCATGCATAACACTTGGTCAATTTACAAACAACTTATACCACCAAAAATACTACCATTTTATAAAATCTACCTACAATTAATTAATTAAAATTGAAAATTCAAAATGGCACTAGGAGACAAGCCAAGATCGGCCGCCCCCTATGCCCACCAATGACAAATTTTGCTTTCTTACACACCCTCCACCTTTTTCTTCCATCCATTCACTCTTCATGCATTTTTCACTTTGCAAGACATCTCCATTCCACTCTCCTCTCTCTCTCTCGAAATTCCCTGCTGAAACACCCTCATCCTCTCCAAAAATACTCTCTAACTCACCCTCATTTCAGCTCCAAACCGTGAGAAACAAGCCCTCCATAATCGGCCAGCAGCAAAACCGCAGCAAGGGTGAACTTTGGGTGATGTTTTGAAGCCTTGAACGTGCAAGACTTTAGGTTCCATCCTTTGTTCGAGCTTCTAAAGCATTCTCCAAGAAGATTACAGCCAACCACGGCCATCCACACCTTCCAAATCGCGATTTACATCAAGTGTAAGCTCTATGTGTCGGTTTTGGTCATTTCTTAAGCTAGTCTACATTTTTCACCTAAAAATCCATCTTTTTCTTGTTGTAGCAGAAAAATATCACCCTCACTTTGTTCTTGAGGAGTTCCCCACGTTCTTGAAGGTATACCACACGTTATAATGTTCATTCCAAGGGGTAGAATCCGATTTACCCCTTGAAAACCCACTTTTTGGTGTTTTTGTCACCATGCACTTGTGAATCTTGTAACCATTCAAAACCAAACGTCTAACCTGCATATTAATGGGTTTTAAGACTATCAACAACCTGTTTTTGAAGTCTCCAAGGGTGTACACCACTTACATGTGGTAAAAGTATGCATTACACCTTGAACAATGCTTCATTCTACTAGTAATAACCTCTTTTAGACATTTCTTGAAAAACCTCTTAGGCAAGGGTTGTAATCTGCTCAAAATGACTTTTAAGACACACTAATAATCTGATTTTTAAGTTAGATAAAGTTAAAGTAATGGTTAAACTCAAGTTACAAGGATTTACACATGTGTAATGGCCATTTATGACACTTTCTACATGTTTTAAAGTCCATGGATGTATAGAACAACTAGGCAACGTTTGGGACTGTCATTTCAGTAATTTTTGGTGCATATTAAGCTTAGTAACATGGCTTGACCTCTGGAACAAAGGACATAATGTGTTTAGGCCTAGTTTGGTCACTTTCGGGACCCGAAAACGGGTTAAAACGACTTAAAAATAGGAAACATGGACCATAAACGTTTTAAAGAGAATTTACAGGTTCTAAATGGATAAATAAAGTGTTCTGGAGTCAATGGAAAGTTTTAATGGTCAAAAGATAATTTAAATGGATTTTTAGTGAAACCGGGTGTAAACCAAAAGACGTTTTTAAGGAAAATTTAAGATAAATGGGTTAAATGTTACAACTTATAAAAATCATGACTTTCAAATAGGTTAATAGATAAAATAACCTCAAAAGTCAAATGGTAGGTCAAACAAGCCTTTAAAATGGTCAAACCCGACTAAAAACGCGTTTTAACGGTTTAAACGTAAAAACAAGCCTTTCAACTTTTAGAGACAAAATTTTATAATCTAAAAGGTTTGAAACTCATAAAAATGATTTTAAGAAATAGCTACTGGACTTAGACTCCAAAAAGGTGAAAACTCATAAATAACCATTTTAAACCGTTCGGTTTTACCGTAACCGGCAACGTTAAACGTGTATTTTAGAAACCGAGTCTATAAACTGAAATTTTGGTAATAAGTCCTTATAACTAAGTTGAATTAAGGTCTTGAACCTGATTTTTAAGAATAGAGGACATTTAATGCAAGAAACCAAACTTAAGGGTAGAAATTGTCAATTTTGAAACTTCAGGGGCAAAACTGTAAATTTTACAAAACTTCATAATCGACTCCCATAAGTTCATTGTCCCCCTTAAATGGCATAATTACTATATATATCCCTGGTCTAGTAAGGTAGAAACCGTTGATTCCATGAAAAATCTTGACTTTCCTTAAAAGGAAACTTTTTACACAAACCTAATCGAATCAAAACCGAAACAGTCTATTTAAGTCTTAGGCACTATGGTTGCTCCTTAAATAGGTTTAGAGCAGTAGCTATTCGCTTAATATATTCATATTAGGGTGCTAGACTTGAGCTATTCCCGGCACGCGAAGAATTTCTATTTGCTTGATACCTAAGGTGAGTTCTCGTGTTCCCCCTTTTTACTTTCGTTTTGGGGATGAAGCATGCTCCTTTTAAACTGAAGCTCTTATGTGTGATACTGTTTACTATTTTGCATGATCTTTTGTTTTATGAACTATGATTGTGCTTACTTGATGCTTGTATGTGGGATTGTTTGGATACCTGCTGATACTTTAGTCATAATCATTAATTCTTTTATGAACCGCTTGTCTTTACGTGAATAGATCTATTTGGGGAATCCCCCACGCACAGTGGCTCCCGCCACAGGGAGGTACCCCACTGAGATCCTGAGGGGTCGTTTGTGGCATGTAACAGGTTTTGGGTAAGATACTATGGTGAACCATCCTAGCAGGAGTGGTTCACTATTCTGAGGCTTGGTCCTTTTCCTACGGGAATATCCGGTTAAACACAAGTTTAGAAAAGGCCAACCGGGGACCAAGTGCATGGTTGATTGTGATACCCCACAATGACTGATACTAAAAATGATGCTTTTAAAATCGAATGAGATTTTATAAACTATCACACTGGATTCTAAAACCTTTACTGTGGACTTTTATAGTTCCTTTTATTTGTTTTGAAACTTTAAGCACTTGAATTCACCAACTTTTTAGTTGACACTCTTTTTATTTTGAGCATGTTTCAGGTAACCTGTGAAGACTCTTAGCTTATGGACGACTTAGACTCAACCCTGAGACCATGGCATTGTTTGTGTGACCAGAATTTGTGACTTTGACGATTCGATACCATGACTATTTAAATTTGTGTTGAAAATGTAAACATTTGGGGCTGGATTTGTTTCTTGCCCGGTGTCTTTTAAAACTTTTAATGCCATGTGATGTTCCCTCCCCTTGAGCTCTTATAATGGTTTGTTTCCGCTGCCATATATGTTGTTGCTAATTTGTGACGTCCCACCCTACCTGGGCCCGGGGGTGTGACAAGAAGTTTTGATGACTGATCCTTCGGAAGATCTTGCCTTTACTGCAGCAAGCTTCAGTACTTTGGAAGCATTCCTTTCTTCCGAGACCAAATCTTCTTCCGAAGGTAGTTTTCCACTTGCCTTCTTCTTCATCTTGGAATTCTTGGAAGTCTCTTTGTTTATCTTGTGAAGAGTACCCTTAGGATTGTATGGACAATCCTTAGCCAAATGAGAAGTACTCTCACACAAGACACACTTTAGATTCTTCTTTCCAAGAGTCTTCATCATGGAAGAGCACTGACTTTGGTCACATCCCATCTCTATCTTCACCTTTGCAGGAGCTGAGACAGTTCTTTTAGGTTGAGAACTGTTCTTGGAGTTGGATGGTCCAGGTTGTGCAGCAGTAACACATGACAGATCAGTCTTCTTCTTGTTGCTGAGATGAGTTGCATATGAACAAGATTTCATGTCATCAGTCTTAACTACTTCAAACCCTGCAGAGATGAAAACCTGTTTCTGCTTAGAGTCAAAAGTAGCCTTGATCTCTTGAGCCTTCCTTGATTTTCCTTTGGCTTTCCTGATCAATTTCTTTCTTCTTGACTAAGTCATCCCAACAGTTTTACTCTCTTCAGAGGAATGGTGACCCTTCTCAGAATGCTTTTCTTCACTCAAACCAAAGTCATTCTTCACCATCTCCTCTTCATCCTCTTCAGTCAAAGGATCTATGAAGGGAAGCTCATCTTCACAAGTTCCACACCTGGGTGATCTTACAGACAAGATGGTGTGTGGAGGAGCTATCTCATTAGATCCCAGTCCCTGCTTGTTCTGATAACACACTTTTGCATGCAAGGATGAGGATATTATGTTCTTGAAGGTATCTTCTTCAAGAACACAATTTTCTACCTTAGCTTTGCTGATCACAAGCTCAGCTTGGCATTCAGTTAACTTAGCTATGAGATCTTTGATCTGAGTCCTGTAATTTGTTAGCTCATGTTTAAGAGTTGAAATGGTTTTCTCTAAATCTTCTATTTTAAGTTTATAGTCATTTTCAGCTCTTTTAAAATCAGGTTTCAAGATGTTTAAGGACTCAAGGTCAGATCTCATCTCTAAGTTATATGACCTGTATCTATTAACTTTAGCAATACATTCAGAAGAGCAAAGATTTTCCAATACCTTGGTTTCATCATGATCTGCCGTGAGAGCTTGGTTTGGAGATGCATCTTCTATCTGAAAGCTCCAGTCAAAGCCTCCCTCTTCAACAGCAACTGCAGCCTGTTGCTTTGGGTTCTCATTCTGGTGAACTTTCTCAGTGTAGTTTGGTCTGGTTTGTGTCTGGCCACCATTTGTTCTTGGTGCCTTACACTCTCTTGCAAAGTGCCCCATCTGGTTACAGTTGTAGCACTTTACCTTGCTTTTGTCCAGCCCAAACTTTCCACCGGATGTATTGCTCGGAAATCTTCTCCAAGTCCTCTTGTAGAACTTCTTGGCCCTGTGAGTGAGAAGAGCCATTTGCTGAACTATCTCCATATACTCCAGATCATCTGGATGGATACAGTCCAAGTCTTCAAGAGTGAAGAGAAGGTTGCCAGAGGTTTCATCAGCTGAGACAAAGGCATGAGAAGAACTTGTCTCTTGGAAGGGACATCCTTGAGTGTAGCTTTCTCTTGGTGTCTCTGGAAGAGTGATGAAAGGCCCTTTTTGTGAGTTGTCAGGGTAGCATAACAACTGATGTTGTGGTTCAATGCATTCAATTTCATTCACATGAAGAGCTGAACTTAGTTGGTTATTGGAGTTACCAGAGAAATTTTGCATGTTCATCTCCATCTGGAATGCACTCAGGATACCATATAACTCTGTAAGAGTAAAAGTTTTAAGATCCGAAGTTCTCTTGATCACAACACAATAATGTGTCCATAGTTTAGGAAGAGAAGACATGAACTTCCTTACTATGTCCCTGTTCTCAAGAGTTACTCCAATATCCACTAGAGTGTCCACTATCTCAACATCCTGAAGTATTGTTGACTCAGTGTCTCACCAGCCTTGAAGGTGAAATTTTCAAAATGCTGCTTCAAGAGATCCTTCTTGTTTTCTTTAGTTTCTTTGGATCCTTAAAGATGAGCTTCAGTGCTTCTCATAGATCTTTAGCTATCTTGCACTTCTTGAAGCCTCCGTAGATAGAGTTTGGAAGAGCAGTTTGAAGACAAGTCATGGCCCTTTGATCAAGTTATATTCTCTTCCTGTCTTCTTCTGAGTAATCATCTACATCTTTAGGGATAATACGATTACCAGTAGCAGAAGTAGGGCTTGGTATGAAGGGACCATTGATAACTGAGTCCCACATCCTTGAATCTTGACACTTCATGAAGCCTTCCATTCTTGTGCACCATGTGTCAAAATCTTCAGGAGTGATCAGTGGGGACTTGGTCATAGTACCAGTTTCCATATCAGCTTTAGAAAGAGCTGCCATTTGAGTTGTTAAGTATTTTGTGTGTGAGGGATCTTAAGATCATGAGATCTTATATCAAGAGCCTGCACGCTCTGATACCAAATGCAGGACCGGGTGAAGGGTTAGCACTTACAACACAACAACACAATGAGGAGAGTGTATTAGAACACTTAACAGATCAAATGGAGAACCGGTTATGATGATGCTAAGAACACACGAGTAACTTTAGAAAGAAAAGATAACAACACAAGTGGTTGGTTTTCAAGGATGTTGTATATTGCTTCTCGAATTCAAGTTACAAGTATTCAGCATACATACATTACAAGACTTTGAGATACTATATAATACAACCTACAGACGGCCATACTTTGAAGGCCAGCTGGATACACGAATTAGACAACACAATCCATGTAGAGTCAAAAGGCAGATTTGCCTTTTGGCTTGAGACTATGACATGCCATATCTCACATCCTAATATATTACAAAAAGGATAAAGGTACATAAAGTAGAAAGGTTTGACCCAAGACCTCAATGTACAGTTTTCCTAAAGCATGGACCTTTTCACCAACTTATACAAGTTGGTGACCAACCAGAGCGGGCAGTGGCAAAGTGGTTCAGCTTGCAGAAAAAGTACATCAGATAAAGCATGTATGATAAAAGTTTTCAGAAGAATCTGTCTTGGTTTCTTGGCTTCAGCAGACTTTGTCTTGAAGCTAAGAAAGACTTCATTTCTGGCTTCTGAAGATATTGGTCTTGGCTATGAAAGATTTTACACTTGAAATGTTTCTAAATTGGTGTAAAACTTTCGTAGCAATACTACGGCATGTTCTGTGCAGCATGCAGGAGGACTTGATCATTTCATAGAACTACTGAAAGAAGAACTGTCACAACTACTGAGAAATACTTCTTTAGTTGTTGTGATAACTACTGAAGAAGGATCATCACAACTACTGAAGAATACATCTTCAGCTATTATGATAACTACTAAAGAATACTTCTTCAGCTGTTGTGATAACTACTGAAGGATCATCACAACTACTGAAGAATACTTCTTCAGTTGTTGTGACAACTACTGAAAACTGTCTTCAGACTTTGTCTTCAGTTGATATCTTCAGCTGATGTCTTCAGTTGTTGTCTTCAGCTGTTACCTTCAGCTGTTGTCTTCAGTTGATGTCTTCAGCTGATGTCTTCAGCTGTTACCTTCAGCTGTTGTCTTCAGCTGATGTCTTCAGCTGATGTCTTCAGCTGTTACCTTCAGTTGTTGTCTTCAGCTGTTGTCTTCAGCTGATGTCTTCAGCTGTTACCTTCAGCTGTTGTCTTCAGCTGTTGTCTTCAGTAGATGGTTTCAAGAGTGTTTTGGCTGCATCAGACTTCTAGGAATCCTTAAAGTCTCACCAACACAAAGCCAAGTCAACAAATGAGTGAGTGGCAAACTTCACCTTCTGGTCCTCGTGACACTCACTAATCTCCAACACCACTTCCATCTCCCTTACCCTACAGTGGGCAACTGTAGCATTACCATTGCTATTATAAGTAAGGGGCTTGCATCTTTAGAATTCCCCATAGTTACAGCCATGTACAGTTTCCTACACAGCTTCCTCCTCCTCCTCACTAGAGATAATCATCTCTGTCTCTTGTTGTTCCCTTTCCTCTCTCCTAGTGTTCCCTTTCCTTTTCCACTCTCATCACCACCTTCCTGGTGATTGATCTCGGCCCCTTCACGTGTTGTCTCAGCAGCTCTAGCCCTGTTCTTTGTGGTATGAGGCCCAGCACCACTTCTACCGCATACTCCACCTCTAGAAGCCTTAGACAATCTACCTCCCGCCATTATCTAATCACTATAAGATTCAAACAATAACACAATCATTCAAGGTAATAGCTTAGTTAATGTTGAGTGTAGTAAGTCCCTAATTACAGTAGCCAGTTGTGATTAGCCACTTACTTTACTCTTCACACCCTAAGCATTTCCTATCCTGACTACATTAGTATCTCAATCTACTAAGAGCACATAATCAAATAGCACATGCACATAATACCAGTTAACGTTTAGAAAACAAATACCTGATGGCATGTAGCTACTTGTGCTGGCATCCCGTTCCTTTAGTCCTATTCTTAGTTTAAGATTAGGTTTTGAAAATATTTACCCAATTCACTTAAACTTTAGCTCTGATACCGACTTATAAGGCCCCGTTCTCACAATTGGACAATCATCGCATCATTACATATATATTACATAATTTATAAAATAAGAAGCAGAATTGAGTCATCAAAAACCATTCATTTCATTGATAAATACTGTTGTTAAGCAATACAACATTGTTAAATTACAAAAGCCTCATTCAATTGCATTACAAAACACAATATTATTATGCGTGAATAGATGCCAGTCTTGCCCCACCGAGTAGCATTCCCTGCCAACTGAAAATGCATAAAAGTCAGCGTTGCTGAGTGAGTTCTAGTTTTAATGCGGTAAAATACTTTATACGATTCATATATGAAAATACTCTTTTCATTAAAATACTTTCTTTTCTTTCGTACTTGATAATTCATTTTCACATACAACCAGCTATAACCTTATTCATCATTCTTTATCGAACATGTTCGTTCGTTTCGTACTTTATCATTTTGTTCGTTTCGCACTTTATCTTTATCTTTCACTGATTCTAGATCTTGTCAAAACTTTACCCCCATCGTGGCCCGAAGCCACCATTCCAGGCACAAAGCCTCTTTACTTCTTGGCAAAAGCCCGTGGCTCGAAGCCACTATTCCAGGCACAAAGCCTCCTCATTTCCAGCGTAAAGTGACAAGGATCCCGTTTCGAACTATGGATCAGTCACCAAGACCGATCCCCTAGTGTGTGAACCCTTATGGATTAGCCAAAATCACATGCTATATTACACACAGTTGAGCTAACAACTCTCAATGAGTTATGATCCTCCTTTCATTTTGCTTGCAATCCTTTTCTTTCATTCGTTCTTTGTGTTACACTTTAATTATCATTAATCTTATCACTTTCTTTAATGATAATACTTTACGATTATAATCATAAACACATTACGTAAAATCACACATCAATATAAATAAGGAATATAAGAACAGAGCACAACCATGCATAAAATAGGCACATATAAGCCTTAAGTCAAACTACCGTCAAAACCCTAAAAAATCTGATTTTCCAAAAATTCAGAAAATTTTCTAAGTGTTTAGGCACTTTAACAATATGCAGGCGCATGAGGCCTGTTTAGGCGTTTTAAAGGTCTTTGGGCGCATGGCCCTACACTTAACTCTTTCTCACTTTGAGCGCATGAACTATTCAGGCGCATGAGCCTACACTTAGGCGCCTGAATAAAAACTTGCGCGCATGAACACTATTGGGACGCATCACCCCTAATACTTAGGCGTCTCGACAAAACTTAGGTGCATGAACCATTGTTCAGTTGCATGGGCACACACTTAGTATTTCTTAGGATTTTTTAGGTGCATGAGCCACTCTTTAGGCTAATGACCACACTTTAAGATTTTCTAAGGCAAATTCTTAGGCGCATGGGCCCTGTTTGGACACATGACCATCTACATACATGTTTCTAAGTCATTTTTTAGTCCCAAACATCAATTCAACCTGTTCTAAGCTTTATACAACCGTTCTAAACATCAATCAAGGCATTAAAAACCATAAAACATCAAACACATACACATATACATACGGTTACATACATATTACTTGTAAAAATGTTTTACATGCATTTTCAGCCCCAAAACTCTTAAAAACATATAAAAACGGGGGTCTAGAAACTCACCTAGACTGCTTCCAAGCTCAACTTCTTTAAACTTGAACTTTCAAAGGTTTCTAACACCTATACATGTCTAAAACACATACCTGAGTACATATATAAACATAAGAACATGTAGAAATCAGTTTCTTGGTCAAAAATCCATAAAACCGAACCAATTATACAAAAATTTGCTTAACAAGGCCAAATTTAATTTTTCTCTCTCTCTAAAGCCGAAGATCTTCTGCTTTCTCTCTCTAAAACTACCGAGCAGTTAATGTAACAGAGAAGTGGGCAGCCATGCCCACTTTAAACATAAGAATAATATTATCTTGTCCTTTTTACATTGTAGCCCCTCCACTTAGGCCTCTTTTCTTTTCTTTCTAAACATTTTTGTTTTCTTTTTTCATATCTTTTCTTTTCTTTTAACCGACAAAATTTATGGGCGTTACAACATTTCATCCTAAATACCCAAAACATGATAATCCTCATTGTTTAAATTAATCATTCATACCATGCATGAGTTTAAGTGGATCCAAATATTTTCAATCATATTGTATTAGCCTATTCTATCTCAAACTACATCAAACAACTCTATGAGGATTTAGGACTAGTATGATCTCATGTTATGTGCAATTGATTCATTTCCAAACATGAAAAGCAATCATTTATTAGTTAGATAAAGTGTTATCTTTCTAAATTCTTATCATGCAAGCAATCAAATTGGACTTTGATGATTTCCATTCCAACAGTTTTAATTTTTTGTCATTTTATGAATAGTTTTTTATAAATATGCAAAAATTTAGGGGGGGAATTGAACATGGAAATATCAATGTCAGCACAACAAGTGCATACTCATACATATTAAAATTTTAAAATATTAAATTTTGATGTTTTAAATAAAACCAAGTCAAGTAAGCACCCAAAAACAGTAGTTTGACAAACATATATATGCATAATATTGATTGTGAGTGATATCTTAAACAACCATATATTGATCATGTAAAAATTTTCAATATTTTAACATACATTTTAAATCAAACAAAATTTTCCTTCAGAAGAAAATCAAAAAAGAATTTGGTTTTGGAAGAAAATCAAACATACTTCGGAAGTAACATAAGCATTTCAAACAAACAAAATAATTTTCAAGTGCACACAGCGGACATACAAACATTCATCCGCTGTAGCTATAGTGTTCTTAGAAAGTGCAAAATATACAAACTTTTTGTAGCGGATAAACAAACATGTCCATAGCGGATGATGTTGGTAAGGCATCTATTATGAATACAATAACATTTCACAGCGCATGAACAAATGTTCATCCGGTGTGAATGTCATTTGAACACACAAAGTCTATACATTGTTTGAAAAAATGTTCATCCGCTATGTAAGATAAAACAAAAAAATTCTTCAAGGGTCCATAACGCATGAACAACCTATCATCCACTGTGAACAACTAAAACAATCATTTTATGATCACACAACATATGAACAAATGTTCATACAGCGTGGAAAGCAAACAAGTGTTCAAAGTGTCCATAACGCATGAACAAATGTTCATCCGCTGTGAACAACCAAACAAACTTTCAAAACTCCATAGTGCATGAACAAATGTTCATCCACTGTGAACAACCAAACACACTCAAAAGTCCACTACGTATGACTTTTAGATCATCACTTGTGAATTTTAAGCCATCAACCAATTTACACAATGCATGAACAAATTTTCATCCGTTATGAACACACTTAGAAACATTCAAAGGATCCACAGTGCATGACTAAGAAGTTATCCACTGTACACTTAGAAACATTCAAAGGATCCATAGTGCATGACCAAGTGGTCGCCCGCTGTATATTCAGAATCAGTAAAAAGAGTCCACAACGTACAAGTTTAAAATTGTACAGTGGGCACTGTTCACACAACACATGTGTAATCCAAAGCGGATACTTAAAATATAATTTTAGGATACTATTTTGTAAGGCCCCGTTCCTGGGTACCTCACAGTTGGACAATGATCGCATCGTTACATATATAATACATATTTCATAAATTAGGCAGCGGAAATAGATTATCAAAAACCATTCATTTCATTGATAAATACTGTTGTTAAGCAATACAACATTGTTAAATTACAAAAGCCTCATTCAGTTGCATTAGAAAACAACATTATTATTATGCGTGAATAGATGCCAGTCTTGCCTTGCCAAGTAGCCACCCCTGTGTGCCATCCTCAGCAACATTACATGCCAACTGAAAAATACATAAAAGTCAGCGTTCTTGAGTGAGTTATAACCTTTAAAGTGTTAAAACACTCTATACAGTTCATATATGAAAAATACTCTTTTCATAAAAATACATTCTTTACTTTCATACGTTATCATTCACCGTACATACAACAAGGTGTAACCTTATTCATCATTCATTATCAAGTCTATTCGTTCGTTTCGTACTTGATCATTTCGTTTGTTTCGTACTTTATCATTATCTTTCATAATTGTTCGTTTAGTATTTTATCATTTCACTTGTTTCGTACTGATTCTAGATCCTGTCAAGCTTTTCCCCCCATCATGACCCGAAGCCACCATTCCGGGCACAAAGCCTCATCATTTCTAGGCACAAAGCCCGTGGCCCGAAGCCACCATTCTAGGCACAAAGCCTCATCGGTTCTAGGCACAAAGCCTCGTCATTTCTAGGCACAAAGCCCGTGGCTCGAAGCCACCATTCTAGGCACAAAGCCTCATCATTTCTAGGCACAAAGCCCGTGGCCTGAAGCCACCATTCCGGGCAAAAAGCCTCATCATTTCCGGGGTCGAGTGAGAAGGATCCTGCTTGGTACTATGGATCAGTCACCAAGACTGATCCCCCTGTGTATGAACCCTCATGGGTTTGCCAAAATCACACGCTATAATACACACAGTTGAGCTAACAAATCTCAAGGAGTTGTGATCCACCTTTCAATCTGCTTGTAAGCCTTTTCATTCTTTCGTTCTTTATGTTCCACTTTCATTATCATTAATCTTATCTCTTTCTTTAATGATAATACTTTACGTTGATAATCATAAACGCACCACGTAAAGTCATACATCAAATATACATAAGGAACATAAGAGCAAAGCATAATCATGCATATAATAGGTAAGCCTTAGGTCAAACTACGGTTAAAACCCTAAAAATCTGATTTTCTTAAAAATTCAGAGAAATTTTCTAAGTGTTAGGCGCTTTAACACTATGCAGACGCATGAGGTCTGTTCAGGCATTTCATCACTATTTGGGCATATGGTCCTATACTTGACTGTTTCTCACTTTTGGGCGCATGAACTGTTTAGCGCATGACCCTACACATAGGCGCCTGAGCAAATTTTGGGCGCATAATCACTATTGGGGCGCATCACCTCTATACTTAGGCGTTTCAGCAAAACTTAGGTGCATGCATCAGCATGCACTTAGTATTTCTAAGGCATTTTCTAGGCGCATTGGCTGATGTTTAGGCGTATAAGGGCACTGTTTGGGGGCATCATCCTTACTTAGACTTTCTAAGTCTATTTTTCAGGCGCATGTGCCCTGTTTTGGCGTATGGCCACCTACTTACATGTTTACAATATATTTTTAAATCCCAAACATAATTTTACCCTGTTCTAAGATTATACAACCATTCAAATCACTAAGCAAAGCATTTACAACCACAAATCATCAAACACATGCACATAAACATACCTTTTACAGCCTTGTAGGAACTTCTTCGAATTCAAGCTTTTCAAGGAGTTCTAACACCTAAAACACCAAGAATATTCGTACCCATACACATACCAACACATAAAAAAACATGAAGTTTGGTTAAACCCTTGCAAAACTACAAAAAGTCCCACCTCTTAGCAAGTTCTTCTCCTCCTTCTCTCTAAAAATCCGCCGAACTCTGCTTTCTTTCTCTAAAATTGGTGAAGCAGTTGGTGTGCTGGAGTTGTGGGAGGCCATGCCACCTTTAAACATAATAATAATATTTCGTCCTTTTGCACTTTAGCCGCTCCACTTTTGTCCATTTTTCTTTCTATTAAGATACTTTCCTTTTCTTTTTCTTATTTCTTTCCTTTCTTTTATTTTTACAAAATTCTAGGCGTTACAAGTCCACCCCCCTTAAAGAGGTTTTGTCCCCGAAACCCTTCACTTTTCGAATAACTGCGGATAATGTTATCTCATCTCTTCTTCAGTCTCCCACGTAGACTCAGAACCGTTTTGGTGTTTCCACTGCACATGCACCAGTAGAACCACTTTATTCCTTAATCTCTTCTTCTTTCGATCGAGATTGCCACAGGTTGCTCCACATAATTGAGCCGTTCATCCACTTCGATATCATCCGGTGGTACAATCATATCTTCATCAGCTAAGCACTTTCTCAGATGAGATATAAGGAATATGGGATGAATTCCACTTAACTCATCAAGCAGTTCTAATCGATAGGCCACCTCTCCTACTCATGCAATGATTTGGAAAGGTCCTATATACCTCGGGCTCAGTTTACCTCGCTTTTTGAAGCGAATAATTTCCTTCCAAGGTAAGACCTTCAACATGAATCTATCACCAACGTTGAACTCGATCGGTCTTCGCCTTTTGTCAGCATGTGACTTCTGTCTATCCTTAGATGCCTTCAAAAAGGCTTTGATCTTTTCTAACTTTTCAATTATAGCCTCGATCACCTCAAGTTTCCCAACTCTTTTTGTCCACCTTCTACCGTATAACGTCTCTTAAGGAGGCATACCAATACTGGCATGATCAATGTTGTTGCATTAGAATTCGGCAAACGGTAAGTGATCATCACAACTTCCTCAAAAATCGATCACGCATGCTCGAAGCATATCCTCGAGTGCCTGAATCATTCTCTCAGACTGACCATCTGTCTGAGGATGATAAGTCGCGCTAATATGTAGCCTCATCCCCATTGCATCATGGAATATTTTCCAGAACTTAGATGTAGACCGAGTATCACGTTGAGACACGATAGACACCGGCACGCCATGACGAGCTACAATATCTTTGATAAATAGATCCGCCAGTCTCTCGGATGAATACATCTCATGGATTGGTCAGAAGTGAGCACTATTGGTCAGACGATCAACAATCACCCAAATTGTATCGCACCCCCTCGCCGTACGAGGTAGCTTAGTAATAAAGTCCATGGTGATGTGCTCCTACTTCCACTGGGGAATATCCAACTGTTGGATCTTACCGTATGGTTTCTGATGATCCGCCTTCACTTGTAGACAAGTAAGACGCTTACTCACATACTCCGCCACGTCATGTTTCATACCCGGCCAGCAGTAGTCCTTCTTCATGTCTTCATACATCTTGGTGGCACCTGGATGAATGGAGTATCGAGTCTTATGAGTCTCATCCATAATTCGTCCCCATAGATCTCTATATCTCGGAATCCACATCCGCCTAATGCGGGTTATCACCCCGTGAGTGTTTTCTCCCAACTCCATGACTAGACCTCTCATCCTTTTAGAGTTAAGGCGATCTTCTTTCAACACTTTATCTTGAAATCCTTTGACTTGCGTCATATCATCCGAGGTCATAACCAACTGATAAGACATCACCTGAATCGGCTCAGGTCTCTCTTTTCAGCTAAGGGAATCAGCCACACCGTTGGCCTTACTCGGATGATAATGGATCTCATAGTCATAATCTTTGATAAGCTCTAACCATCTCCTCTTTCTCATGTTGAGATTCTTTTTCTCGAAGAAATACTTCAACTTGTGGTCGGTGAAGATGGCGCAGTTTGTCCCGTATAAGTAGTGCCTCCAAATGTTCAACACGAAGACCACCACCGCTAGCTCCAAGTCACGGGTAGGGTAGTTGACTTCGTGGGTTTCAGCTGTCAGGATGCGCACCCTTCCACGTTGCATAAACACGCAACCTAGTCCCAAATAACAAGCATCCGAATATACCACTAAGTCCTCACTCCCTTCGCGTAATGTCAAAACAGGAGCTTGAGTTAATCTTGTCTTTAACTCCTCAAAAGCATCGTCATGTATCTGACCCCACACAAACTTGACATCCTTGCGAGTCAATTTTGTCAAAGGTGAGGCTATCTTTGAAAAGTCTTGGATGAATCTCCTGTAAAAACCCGACAAACCCAAGAAACAACATATCTCGGATAGCGTCTTTGGAGACTTCCATTGCATCATCGCCTCAACTTTTGTCGGGTCCACCATGATTCCTTCAGCATTTACCACGTGACCCAAAAATTACACCTCACGCAACCAAAAAGCACACTTAGTGAATTTAGCATACAACTTTTCTCTTCTAAGTGTCTCAATACTTCACATATGTGGCCGGTATGTTCTTCCTTGCTCTTCAAATAAATCAGGATATCATCAATAAACACAATCACTGATTTATCTAACATTGGCCGACACACTCGGTTTATTAAATCTATAAACGCAGCTGGCGCGTTAGTCAAACCGAAAGACATAACGAGGAACTCGTAGTGTCCACAACGTGTGCGAAAAGCTGTCTTAGGGATATCTTGCTCCTTCACCTTCAGCTGATGGTAGCCAGATCGAAGGTCTATACTCGAGAACCAACTGGCACATTGGAGATGATCAAACAAGTCATTAATTCTCGGTAGAGGATATCACTTCTTCATTGTCAACTTGTTTAACTCACAGGAGTCTATACACATCCTCATACTACCATCTTTCTTCTTCACGAATAAGACCGAAGCACCCTATGGAGAGATACTCGGTCGAATGAACTGTTTATCCATTAACTCCTGCAATTGAGCCATCAGTTCCTTCGTCTCGGTCAGAGCTAATCGATACGGTGCTTTGGTAACGGGTTGAGCACCGGGTATCAGATCAATCTGAAACTCAATCTCGCGATCTGGTGGCACACCTGGCAAGTCTTCTGGGAACACGTCCGGAAAGTCACATACAACTGGTACACTAGACAATTGTGTTACTGACGCGTCCACATCCCTCACGTAAGCCAGGTAGGCATTACATCCACGTTTCATGCATTTCTCTTCCATCGTCTTCGAAATCACCTTCGGGACCATAATGACGCGATCACCATAGACCGTCACCAAACATCCGTTGGGCTCAATTAATCAAATCATCTTCTTGTGACACACGATGTTTTCTTCATAAGTTGCTAACCAATCCATCCCTAGTACTACATCGAATCCGCCTAGGGGCATCATATGTAATTTAGCAAAAAACCTATGACCTTGTAGTTCTATGGCACGGTCCTCTATCATATAGTAATTCTAGTAGATTTACCAATAGCAGTTTCTACGTCAAAAGGTTCATTGATACTTCTACTACTAACAGGCAGCTTAGCACAGAAAGCAGTAGAAATGAAACTCCTACTAGCACTAGAATGAAATAACACAGAGACACAAATTTGGTTTACTAGAAACATACCTGACACGACATCGGGATCCACTCTAGCCTCCTCCCATGTCATTGTTAAAGCTCTAGCACTTTCCCTTTATCCTCCTTCAGCTGGCTTCCTCTTCATCCCTGAACCTTCTGCCCGTGGCTACTTGCAGTCCCTGCTCACCTGGCCTTCTTCACCATAGCTATAACACTGGATAACTCCACACATCTTCTCCATATGACCGGGTCATCCACACTTGAAGCACACACTTATTCCCCACTTGCATTCACCAGTGTGCTCTCTCCCACATCTACCACACTTCTTCACTCCTGAGCTTGCTGACACCACCCGAAGGTCATCCACCTTCTTCCTTTTATTGTTTAGAGTGAAACCACCATGTCCAAACCGTTTCTGCCCCAGCTTTTGTCACCACCACCCGTCTTATTCAGCTAGCAATCCTTGGATATACTTCTTTATCTTCCTCGACACCGGCGTCACCTGATCCGACACCAGCCTCACCATTTCGTTAAATTTGGTGGTGTATTGTTGGTGGGTCATGGTGCCTACCTCAACCTGTTAGAACTCTCTTTATCATCTTGTCGAGTTCTCTATGAGGACAGAATTCCTCAATCACCAACTTCTTTAGTTCTGGTCACCGCATCCTACCAATGGCCCTACTACCCTCAGCCTGGACAATGTTGTCCTACTAACACGATGCTGAGTCCATGAATGAGTGAGTGGCTAACTTCACTTTCTGGTCCTCGCGACACTCACTAATTTCCAACACGGCTTCCATCCCTCGTACCTAGCGGTAGGCAGTTGCAGCATTGCTGGGGGCTTGCATCTTTGAAATGCCCCATTGTTACAACCACGTGCAGTTTCCTGCACTACTTCTTCTACCTCCTTCTCATTTGAGACAACCGTCTCGGTCTCTGGCTGTTCTCCTCCTTCTCTCCCAGTATTTCTCCTCTTCTCTCTCCTTTCACCTCTCTCGTGACCATAATCACTTCAGTCACTACAGATAGTAGAATCGTCTTCATGACTTGATGTACTTCCTCTACTACTGTCTCTTTCACTTAGGCCTCAGATTCGTACTCTCATCGATGCCCTCATGTTGATGAACTTCAGTATCTACAGGGGTCGTTTCAACAGCTCTATCCTTGTTCCTCGTAACACGTAGTTCAGCACCATGTCCACTACATGCTCCACCCCTAGAAGCATTAGACGATCTACCTCCTGCCATCCTCTAATCACTATAAGATTTATACACTAACATGGTCATTCAAGGTAATAGCTTAGTTTATGTTGAGTATAGTAAGTCCCTAATTACAGTGGCCAGTTATGATTAGCAACTTACTTTACTCTTCACACCCCAAGCATTTCCTACCTGACTAAATCAGTATCTTAATCTACTATGAGCACATCTACTATGAGCACGTAATCAAATAGCACACGCACATAACTCCAATAATCTTTGAGAAAATAAATACCTAATGGCACGTACCTACTCAGGAAGACATCCCATTTCTTTAGTCCTATTCTCAGTTTAAGATTAGGTTTTGAAAATATTTACTCAATTCACTTAAACTTTAGCTCTGATACCAACTTGTAAGGCCTCGTTCCCGGGTACCTCACAGTTGGACAATCATCGTATCGTTACATATATAATACATATTTCATAAATTAAGCAGTGGAAATAGGTTATCAATAGCCATTCATTTCATTGATAAATACTGTTGTGAAGCAATACAACATTGTTAAATTATAAAAGCCTCATTCAATTGCATTACAAAACAAAAATATTATTATGCGTGAATGGATGCTAGTCTTGCCCTGCCGAGTAGCCACCCCCGCGTGCCATCCTCAGCAACATTACCTGCCAACTGAAAAATGCATAAAATTTAGCGTTGCTGAGTGAATTCTAGTTTTTAAAGTGTTAAAATACTTTATACGGTTCATATATGAAAATTACTCTTTTCATAAAACTACTTTCTTTACTTTCGTACGTGATCATTCATCGTACATACAACGAGGTGTAACCTTATTCATCATTCATTATCGCATGTATTCATTTATTTCGTACTTGATCATTTCGTTCGTTTTGTACTTTATCATTATCTTTCATAATCGTTCATTTAGTACTTTATTATTTCGCTCGTTTCGTACTAATTACAGATCCTGTCAAGCTTTTCCCCCCATCGTGGCTTTATGACACCATTCCGAGGACAAAGCCTCATTACTATCTGGCACAAAGCCCTTGGCCCGAAGCCACCATTCCGGGCACAAAGCCTCATCATTTCTTGGCCCAAAGCCACCATTTCGGGCACAAAGCCTTGTCATTTCTTGGGACAAAGCCCGAGGCCCAAAGCCATCATTCCGGGCACAAAGCCTCATCATTTCTGAGGTCGAGTGACAAGGATCCTATTTCATACTATGGATCAGTCACCAAGACTGGTCCCCCTGTGTGTGAACCCTCATGGGTTAGCCAAAATCACATGCTATAATACACACAGTTGAGCTAACAACTCTCAATGAGTTGTGATCCTCCTTTCAATCTGCTTGCAAGCCTTTTCTTTCTTTCATTCTTTATGTTCTACTTTCATTATCATTAATCTTATCTCTTTCTTTAATGATAGTACTTTATGTTTATAATTATAAACACACCACGTAAAGTCATACATCAAATATACATAATAACTAGGGTCAATACCCTAAAAATATGATTTTCACAAAAGTTCAGAAAAATTTCCTAAGTGTTAGGCGCTTTAACACTATGCAGACGCATGAGGTTTGTTTAGGCGTTTCATCACTATTTGGGTGCATGGCCCTATACTTAACCGTTTCTCACTTTTGGGCGGATGAACTGTTTAGGCGCATGAGCCTACACTTAGGCGCCTGAGTAAAATTTGGGCGCATGATCACGATTAGGGCGCATCACCCCTATACTTAGGCGTTTCAATGAAACTTAGGCACATGAACTACTATTCAGGCACATCAGCATGCACTTAGAATTTCTAAGGCATTTTCTAGGCGCATGGGCTACTGTTAGGTGTATAAGGGCACTGTTTATGCACACCATCCTTACTTGGACTTTCTAAGTCTATTTTTCAGGCGCATGTGCCCTGTTTGGGCGAATGACCACCTACTTACATGTTTTTAATATATTTTTCAATCCGAAACATAAGTTTACCCTGTTCTAGGCTTATACAACATTCTAAACACTAATCAAATCATTTACAACCACAAATCATCAAACACATGCATATAAACATATAGTTACATACATATCACTTGTAAAAATGTTTTACATGTATTTTCAGCTCCAAAACATTTAAAAACATAAAACAAACAGGGTCTAGAAACTGACCTTTTGTAGCCTTGAAGCAACTTCTTTGAATTCAAGCTTTTCAAGGAGTTCTGACACCAAAAACACCAAGAACATTCGTACACGTACACATACCAACACATAAGAACACATGAAGTTCGGTTAAAACCTTGCAAAACTACAAAAAGACTCACCTCTTAGCAAATTCTTCTCCTCGTTTTCTCTAAAAAACCGCTGAATTCTGTTTTCTCTCTCTAAAATTGGCGAAGCAGTTGGTGTGCAGGAGTTGTGGGCGGCCATGCCACCCTTAACTTTTGTCCATTTTTCTTTCTATCAAGATACTTTTCTTTTCTTTTTCTTATTTCTTTCCTTTCTTTTATTTTTACAAAATTCCGGGCGTTACATGTTTTTACACGACGGACACACACACTGTATACACAGCGGACGCACAGTTTATCCGTTGTATAGATAGTCCAACACTTGTAATTTTCTCATTCATCACGAGTGATAATGAGAAATCTAACAATTTCAAAAATTCAAAAGTCTGCTAAACCCTTAAACCCCTGTTTGATTCTAAACCAAAATATGTTTGATTTTTCTTCTTATTTAGAATCAAATAGGTATAACAACATGATTCTAATCATCAAACATCATTGAAACATATTGATTTTTGATTTGAATTTAGACATTGCTTGACCAAGGTCGAACATCAAACCGCAATCAAAACTTGAATCTTTTGATGTTTTAAACCAAATCAAACACTGAATACATGTTTTATGACCTTAGTCAAATGTATATTAACTGTTGGTTTGATGTAATTTGATTAAGTGTTCATCAGATTCTTGTTTAGTCATGATTTTCATGCCAAAATCATACAAAAACTGATAATTGATCTTTGATAATATTAAAAATAACTTGAAATATGTCATAACATAGTAAACATGTTCAAAAGTCAGTAACAAACAAGAAGAATCAGTTAATTTCGCATGACATTCAACACACAAGTATTAAATGCATTTTCATTCAATGTGCATTAAATGGTCAAGTTTGACTCTAAAAAGTCAAATAAATTTCATGAACAAGGTGGTATGAGATAGAATTGATGTGTAACACCCTGAAATTTATTTAAAAGAAGAGAAAAGAAAAGTATCTTGAAAGAAAAGAAAAGGGAAACAAGTGGGAGGGGGTAAAGCGTACAAAGTACGAAACTTCAATATTTTATTAGTAAAAGAGGTATGGTCACCTCCTTAAAAGCAATTCTGCTTTTGGCTTTCGGCAAAAGCTGAAAACAAAAGCAGATCGGGTCTTTGGAGAAGAAGAAAAGGAAAAGAAGCTGCAACAGGTTAGTTCTTGAGTTTACATGCGGTTTTGACTCAGTTTGGAACTTGGGACCGAAGTTCTCGGTGTTTAGAGGTTGTGTTCGGAGTTTCTCGGTGCTGAATTTGCTAGGGAGGTTTGTTGATTCGAAGAGCTGCTAAGGTGAGTTTCTAGATCCCCCTTTTTTACATGTTTTATATGATTTTTGGGGCTGGAAATACATGTATGTATGTTTTTATAAGGTTGGGTATTATACCCGTATGTTCGTATGCATGTGTATGTGGGTCGGGTATGTTTTGGGCAATTATGTTGCTATGATTATGTTAAGTTCATGCTTAGAATGGTATGTGAATGCTAGAACTATGTAATGAAATGTTTGGGACTGAGAACAGCTCAAAAATATGTGAACAGGATGCTAATACGCCCATACAAGGATAATAAGTCCAAACAGTGCTCATGTGTCTGAATTCGGACTTAGAAAAACTAAGTGTAGGGTAATAAGTCCAAATAGTGCTCATGTGTCTGAATTCGGACATAGAAAAACTAAGTGTAGGGTAATAAGTCCAAACAATGCTCATGTGTCTGAATTCGGACTTAGAAAAACTAAGTGTAGGGTAATAAGTCCAAACAGTGCTCATGTGTCTGAATTCAGACTTAGAAAAACTAAGTGTAGGGTAATAAGTCCAAACAGTGCTTATGAGTTTGAACAGTGGTCATATGCCTAGGAAATGTAGCCGGATGACAAGTGTAGGGTCATGAGTCCAAATAGTGACGAAAAGTCTAAACAGTGCTCATGAGTCCCAACAGTGCTCATGCGCCCAAATAGCTTATACGCCCAAAGTGAAAATATTTCTAAGTGTAGGCTGGTCAGCCTACATAGTGATGAAAAATTTGAATAGTGCTCATGAGTCCCAATAGTGCTCATAAGTCCAAATAGTCCTCATGTGCCCATAATTTTTATACTTAGAAATTTTCACAGGATTTTTCTGGGAATCTGGGTTTTAGGGTTTTGACCAAGGTTGACCAAGGGCTATTTAATGATGATGTTTTATGCAAGCAATGATGATTAATAATTGACCCTTGTTATTATTACTGATATTATTATAAGTAGTTTATTATTATTAGCAATATTATTATTATTATTTTAATATTGTTAAGTATGAAATGGCATGATGAAGGATGATTAAAATTTAACGAAGAGTATAATCATTAATAAGTAAAATATTAATGATGGAGAAAATTATGATGATGAATGAATGTTATGTGTATGTTCCTTATTATGTATATATGTCTTCCCTTGGCTTTACGTTGAACGCTAATGAATGTAATGAAAAGTAATATGTAATGTAAAGTGAAAGAATAATAAAAGAGGAACATGAAGAACGAATGCATGCACTAACGTATGAATGAACGAACGTTAAGCTAGTGAGTGTATGTATGAGCTGAGCGACTCTGTGTCGCAACAAACTCGAAAGAGGTCCTTATTGCGTACTCCGGTACTGTGTCAGTCTCCGGACATGAGTCGGGGGTTTGTTAGTCAGGCCCCGGCACAGTATCAGTCTTCGAACATGAGTCGGGGGTATTGCATGAGACGAGATAGTGAGGTGAGCAACTTTGTGTTGCAACAGACTCGGACAGAGTTCAATCCAGGTGATTGACTCAAACGGGATCTTTGTTGCGTATCCCGGTGCTGTGTCAGTCTTCGGACATGAGTCGGGGGTCTGTGAGCAGGCCCCGACACAGCATCGGCTTTCGAGCATGAGTCGGGGATATTGCATGAGACGGGATCTAGTTGGATGAGTAGAGGATCGCATGCTCTGGTACTTTGTCAGTCTTCGGACATGAGGCGGGGGTTTGTGTACAGGCCCCGACACAGTATCAGTCTTCGGACATGAGTCGGGAGTAGTGCGTGAGAGTGAGATGAGAAGAATGAGGAACAGATCGCGTGCTCCGATACTGTGTCAGTCTTCGGACATGAGTCAGGGGTTTGTGTACAGGCCCCGACACAGTATCAGTCTTCTGACATGAGTCGGGAGTGTCGCGTGAGTTAATGAATAAGAGAGATAATTATGAAAGAAAGAAAGTATGAAACAAACGAAAGATAATGAACGTAAGGAAAGCTAAAGAACGAATGAATGAAATTAATTAACGGAAGGAACATAGTGATAACGCACGAAACGGGATCCTTGTCACTCGACCTCAGTAATCATGGTTGTGTGCCATGAAGAGGGTAAAGTGTGACCGGATCTAGATAGAAGTAAAAGACTGAGAATTAATGAAAGTTAAAGATAAAGAATGAACGAGAAAAGAAGATAATAATGATATTATCTATGTGTATGTACGTATGATGTGTGTTCACATACGAAAGTATAGTATGACTTTGAAAGAATTAAAGAACGGTTTTAACGAAAGAAAAGTATGTTTTTAATATAAAAAAAACTAGAACTCACTAGCAACGCTAACTTTGATGTGTTTCCAGTTGGCAGGTATGTTGCTGAGGATGGCACGAGGCGACTACTCAGTTTCGTTGAGGCTGGCATCCCCTATTTTGACATGTCAATGTATTTGAGATGAAAACGAATATTGTAATGTTATGAAATGACATGTTTTTAGTTATTAATGAAAGTTTTAAATTCCGCTGTAAGATAAATGTACATTTTAAAATGTTTTATGCGCGATGAATGACCAACTGTGAGGTGCCCGGGAACGGGGCCTTACATGATGTATGAATTTATCACACCCGGGCTGATAGGATTAAATGTATAGATCTGTGATGATATTAGTGAACAATTCAATGAAATACAAACACATCAATCAAATCCAAGCACAATATCAACAAAAATTCATAGAGTTTATTGATAATAGCAAAGACAATTACAATGTGAAAGTAGCAGATTCGTTCAACTCTATCTAACCTAAACAAGTCTAAGCTATATATACTATCAATAAATAAAGGAACTAACTAATTACAAGACTAGTCTGTATACTATGACAAAAACATAAAAAGACACATAAAGACAAAATGTTAACATTTAAAGAAGCACTAACAATACTCCCCCTAAGATTTACATTGTCTTCTGTCTTCAAAATCTTCAATCTTGTTGGCTTGTTCTTCCCTTGTCTTCATTTTCTGATCTTCACTTGATCTTCAATCTTCAGTCTTCTCTTGATCTTCCATATCCTTTAATCTCTAATCTTCAATATTCAAACATCAATGAAATCCTCAAGCTCTTCTTTGATTTTGAACATTGGCTTCTTCTTGAATAATTATTGCTCCTTTAAGGCATTGGCTATTGCAGACTTGAACTTGCTAGCGAGAATGCCTTGTTCTGATCTTGATTCATTAGTTTTAATCTCCATTTGACTCATCCTCTCCAAGGTGTCTTTTGATAGTCCAGTAATATCAATATTGGTGTGTAACTCAATGGGTTTTGAACTTTTCTTTGAGCATACCTCCAATACACCTTTTCTTGAGATTCTCATAAACTCTATATTTTTTATGTCGTTCTTTATGATGTTTGCATAAGCAAGAGCTTTCCTCAGAGAAATTCTTTCCATTACGGCATTCATCACATTAATGATGGAAAGAAAATACTTCTTGTCTTGTTCAGTAACTTCTGGAGAGACTTTTTCAAACTTTTGAACTAAGAGAAATGAAATGTAACTTGGATGTAGAAATTTAAGCTCAAATGCACCAAAGAGGGTGATCATGTCCTCATCCCATTGTTCGAGATTCCGGGCCAACTTAAGCTCAAACGTCTCTGTGTTATAAAACCATCTTAGCATTGGTTTGGACTTTTGTGTACCATCAATCTTCTTCAATCCTGGTGTTGTAACTTTTTCAAAATATTGATCACAAAATTCAACCAGGAAATGATCTTCCTCTGATTGTATACCCTTTATCTTTTTTTTCTTTTTCAATATAGCAAAGTACTCCTTGTCTTTTTGATCACATCTTGTTTGAAGGAAAGTACTTGCTCTCGATATACCTCTTCTTAAAAGTTCAACAAACGTATCACCTCTTTTAGATCCAGACGGATTGATGAGTTGTAGTTTATTCAACTCTTTCAGATCTTGCACTGGAAGCTTGATGATACTAGAGTAAAAATGATAAACATCACATACAACATTTACTCCCTTTATCAAAAAGGCATCAAAAAATTCATCATACTTTCATGCTATAATCTTCACTTGGTTTGTAAAACCTAGAGCAATCATTGCATTCAGAAGTTTAGCAACTGATTGTCCCTTTTGCAAAACATTCCTAACCAAATCACCAGTAGATCTAGCATTTTCAAATAATTGTTTTTGCTCAGGAGAAGATTTATAAGCTTATTTCTCCGAACTAGAAAACGCCTCTATCATCTCTCTTCTACTTTCATGAGCACTTGTCTTTTGAGCCATTTGCTAAATCTCTTGAGGCATCAGTATCCTCGTTCTCTTTGTAATATCCAGGTACTGTGGATTGTCAGTGACAATTATGATTATTTTGTTTGACTGCTTTTTAGTTTCATGAAAGCTCCTAAGAAGATTCCTCAAAGACACTAATTGTAGTCTTTTAAGTATTTTCCATGGATAATTACGTGCCTGTAACCATGATCTTAAAGCTGGTATGCTCATATCTTCAGGATCAGGATGATGTAGCTCAAATCTAGGCACTTCTTCAATATTAATACTCTCTTGTGCTCTATTCCACTCACCATGTTCTACAACTATCTCATTTGGATCAATTGGAGGTACTGACTCAGCTGTAATACATTTCTCATATTCATCATTAATCCGAGAAACAGTCAGTCCATCCAAAAATACATGATTATAGTTCATCCAAATAAGATAGTTATATCTATCTTCAAAGTCTAGAGGTATTTCAGAATGTTATTGAATTGGTTCTAGAGGTGAGAATGTTGTTTCAAAGGTTGCTTCAACAATATCCTCATCTTCTAGCACTTCATCATACCAATCATCACTAAATTCCTCTTCTATATCTTCAAGAGCACCAATTTTTTCTTGTATTGTTTTCTCTTGTTCCTTATGCACTTCATCTGTGACACCCCGTAATTTCAAACTTACATAAATTAGACCGTTGTCGTTAACATTGACCCGTACTCGTAAATACTTGAAACGTATACAAACACCGCCACGGACATCGTTAAACAAATTGTAATAAAATACTAACGCGGGTGCTCGTAGAGGATTCACAAAAACAAGGTTACCTGAGGAGTCCTATTGATTAATAGAGCTCGCTCATCTACGTTGTTATCAACCGAAACAAATTCGGGAACTCGGTACCTAAGTGCAGGGACCAAACCTGACAATTGCCAAACTGGGGCTGGGTATAAATACCCAACCACCAGCCAAACACACCACAATCTGCCCCTCTTTCTCTCCTACGCTCTCTACCTCACCATCTTTACATCTTAGCACCAAATTCACCCGATTGAGCTCGTTTTGGTCGGATTAGGCCACACAACAGTTGAGGAATCACGATCCCAGCAGGTAGGCGACCATTTTCATCCATTTTATCACTCGTTTCACTGCTGCAAGTATGTGATTCGGGTGTTCGGGTTCAACCCAAATGCATGTGGTCGTGGGGGTGCGTGTGAGGCAAATCAGCGTGTGCATTACCCTTAGACATGTTAGGAGAGTGTTTCTGGAAGTTCTGATGGTGAGAAAACCGAGCACGGGACAGCCGAAGGCTGTTCGACCCACCCAGCAGTCGCGACCTGCTGCAGTCCGCGACTGGGCCAGCCGTGCGATTGGGTCATGCGACTGGTCCCATCGTGCGGTTGAGTCATACGACCGGTCCCATCGTGCGATTGATCAGGGAGACTGGGGTGAGACGTGCGAATGAAACCGTACGACTGAGTTAACCGAAAGAATGCGTGCGGTTGAGTCAACCGAATGAATGTGTGCGACTGAGTATCACCCGACTGAAGGTCCAACCGCACGAATGAAGGTTCATTCGTGCGATTGGTTATTGATTCGGGTGAATGAGTGATGTGTGGTACGACTGAAGGCTGAGTCGCATGAATGAGGGTTCAATCGTACGAGGGAAGTTGATTCGTACGATTGAAGGCCCATTCGTGCGAATGAAGTGTCCAGTCATGCGTCTAGCCTTGTAATGCGATTGGAGTCATTTGAGTGAATTTTTCTGGTGTGTGATGTGTCTATCGATTGACGATAAGTTAACATCAATAAAAATGTCATTTCTTGATCACAAAGATTAAAGTCAACGCAATCAATAGACATATGCTTTTCAACTCGAAACAACCTAACTGTTTGCAAATATCAACAACCCATTTG
Source organism: Flaveria linearis (assembly GCA_024085815.1). Classification (NCBI taxonomy): domain Eukaryota; kingdom Viridiplantae; phylum Streptophyta; class Magnoliopsida; order Asterales; family Asteraceae; genus Flaveria; species Flaveria linearis. Next base: position 51,713,073 of record CM044010.1, on the reverse strand, counting down.
AAATCTACATGAAGTCTAATAAGTCTATGACTGCTTGTGTGTGAGATACCCACGATCGAACCCATGCGACCCGACCCGACTAAACATGTCTATTAACGCTAAACACAACATTAACGCGTAACACAACTGCCAATAGGTGTTTGACAGCGCATCGTAAAACAACACTTGGGAGACTTGCATCCTACACACTTGCTACATCATCTGTGAGTTTCACGGCCCCTATTTTACATCTCTTTCCTTTTGGGGGAGAAAACATGCAAACAGACTTACATTTACTTAAATGGTTGTAGTAATATTGATATCGCTTGTTACGTTAGTGCAAACACACACAACATGTCCTGACACACTCGAACCGTTAGTAATGGGATTAGCGAGGTAATTTTGAGTAGTACTACTGGGTCTGACAAACCCCGCCCGGGCTAGTCGCGCTAGCTTGACTGGAGGTCAAACGGGCGCACAATTGACCTAACATATGATTGCCACGGTCTGTTAAGACGTGGTGGAAACACAAAACATACGATTGCCACGGTCGGTTAAGACGTGGTGGAAAACACATTGTCATGGTCTGATGAGACATGACGAAACATACGATTGCCACGGTCGGTTAAGACGTGGTGGAAACACAAATAGGACGTAAACAGTCAGCTTCGGTTCGAAACGCTAAGTAACAAGAACATAGGCTAGCTACCTAACGATATGCTTTATGTACTAAACCATTGAAACGCAAAATATGGAAACGCTTACGAATACATTTCTTGCTGATTAAACCTGTGAACTCACCAACTTTATGTTGACACATTTTAGCATGTTTTCTCAGGTCACAGGAACGCATAAGCTTTTGAGGCACGCTTCAGGAAATGCACTCAGGACATGCATTCATCTAGTTTATTTTCAGCATTAAACATTTTGTCTAAACATGATCATTGTAATAGTATTGTAATGGATTTACAACTTTTGTACATGCTTCCGCACTATTGTAAACTTTGTTTATGTTCTGTCGAATGAAGTCAAATGTTTATTTTAAATTCATATAGTGTCGTTCGATATGACTGTGTCTGAGATCCTGGTATGTCACACGCCTAACGGTAAAACCCCGTTCGTGGAAATTGAGGGTGTGACAGATTGGTATCAGAGCCACAGGTTATAGAGAACTAGGATTGCATTGCATCTAGACTATAGCCTTAGACACAACACTAGTATTACACAGACACTCTTTACACGGTTACCACTGTTGTGCAAACAACCTTCGGGTGTACTGACCTTACACTGCTGAGCAAACATAACACTAGGGGTATGACATGTGTGTCATTACCGGCTGGCAGAAGGGCGGAAAATCCCGCTCGGTCACAACCTACGCTCACGCTTGATCCTTCACTCGCGGAGTGAAAGCAACAACGAATTGAATCAAACATTCCCATGATTGGAACACGAAACTCGTTTCTAACGCACGCGATAAGCATAATGATGACAAACAAAAAGAACAATACCTCACTCTTCCAACTCTCTCACACTTGTTACTATTCCCAACATATCCTATCCTCTACGCTAGTCCGAGCAGTAAATGAGGGACAACTAGGATATTCAGGTCGATTAGAGAATCGGAATTGGACATCCAAACACCTAGAACCACGAAGGGAAAGAGACCAAATTGTCTTGATTCCCGTTGTTACCTAAACCGAATCTCTTGTACAACTTTAGTTATTTGACTCTTGGTATAACGAATACATCTTTGATGCTTTTATCATTGATAACACTCGGTACTGGGCAAGGTATGTTATCCCGAATAGGAGGAACCATGAGTGACCATGCAAAGCAAATTAGAATCACGGGTGCACACGTAATTGTAATTTGTCGTGCATGAGAACTCTGGCAACCCTAATAGGTGATAACGGTAATGGCCAGTACAAATTTTCAAATTCCATACTTAGGAGGCATAAGGCCTCGGATCCTCATAAAGCCTTACTATCGATGTGCAAACAAACCCCTCATTCTTACTAGCATGATACAATATATATTACTGTCAATAATTGTTATCCGGTTATTGATTAATGTGTGTTGTATATTGAAGAAGTCATGTCTGGAAGAAGAGCGGGACGCCCGGGTGGACGAGGAAATATCACCCTGACTCAAGCTGAGCTGAATGCTATCATCAATGAGCGCGTGGCTGATGCGCTTGCAGCTTATGAGCAGGCCCGCAATCAGGGCCAGAACGACCAGAATCCGAACCAGGGATGTCCAACAGTCTGTACCTTCAAGATGTTTATGGATTGCAAGCCTCATTCTTTCAGCGGCTCAGAGGGCGCTGTCACACTGCTTCGCTGGCTAGAGAAACTTGAGTCAGTGTTTGCCATGTGCAGCTGTCCTGATGGAAATCGGGTCAAATACGCCTCCGGCACATTGGAGGGACCAGCCCTGACATGGTGGAATTCACAAGTCCAAACCTTAGGACTTGGTGCTACAAACGGTATGCCATGGGAAGACTTCAAGATTCTAATGAAAGAAGAGTACTGCCCCAGGAACGAAGTCCAGAAACTGGAGGCAGAATTTTGGAATCTAAAGATGATTGGTTCTGACATCGAGGAGTACACGACTCGTTCGCACGAGTTGGCAGCATTATGTCCGCAGATGGTAACTCCGGCCTACAAACGGATCGAAAAGTACATTGATGGCTTGGCTCCTCAAATCCAGGCTAGTGTGATGGCTGCTGATCCTGTCACTATCCAGCAGGCCATCCGACTGGCTCACAAACTCACCGACCAGACAGTGGCACAAGGCACTCTGCCTAAACGTGGCGCTGCTTCTGGTTCATCAGATCACAAAAGAAAATGGGAAGGTAACAATAGCAAGTCTTCAAGCTCCAACAACCCCCAGCAACAACCGACCAAAAAGTTTGACCCATCAAGAAACTTCACCCACAACAACCCGAACAGCAACAACAACAATTATGGTCAGGGTTCGAGCAGCTACGCGGGCAAGAACCCTAGGTGTAACCGGTGCAACCTCCATCATCATGGCCCATGTGATCGACTTCGTTGTCAGAGATGTGGAAAGATGGGACACGCAGCCAAAGACTGTCGGGGTGAAATAATGACTCAGCAACAACAACCCCAACAACAACGCCAGGGGGGAGTGACTAGAGCCTGTTATGAATGTGGTAAGGAGGGACACTACAGGAAGGATTGCCCACAGCTGAGGGGTGGAAACAAGGGTAATAATGGGGGCAATGCCAAGGGTCGTGCGTTCGTGATCGGTTTCGGCGAGGCAAGGGATGACCAGAATGTGGTTACTGGTACGTTTCCCCTGAATGGTTGTTTTGCTTCCATACTATTTGATACTGGAGCTGATAGGAGTTTTGTTTCCAACAAGTTCATTAAGTTTTTAGATGTAACCCTAGCTGTCATGGAACCTAGTTATGTGGTAGAATTAGCTGACGGAAAACTAATCGAGGCAACTCAAATCGCCAAGGGGTGCAGACTAGGATTATGTGGTCGTGAGATAGATATAGATCTGATGCCTGTCACACTTGGTAGTTTTGACGTAGTTGTGGGCATGGACTGGCTATCCAAGAATCAAGCTGAAATCATCTGTGGAGAGAAAATCATATGCATACCACTTCCTAGTTGTGAAATTCTATCAGTTCAGGGCGAAAGGAGTGGCATGGTCTCTGGAATCATCTCCCACATGAAAGCTCAGAAGTGGTTGCGTAAGGGTCATACCGCTTTCTTAGCCATGGTCACTGAAAAAGAAACCGAGGAAAAGAAAATTGAAGACATTCCAGTTGTACGTGATTATCCTGAGGTTTTCCCTGAAGACCTACCCGGCCATCCACCGCACCGCCAGGTCGAATTCCAAATTGATTTGGTTCCGGGAGCCGCCCCTATCGCGAGGGCACCGTACATATTAGCTCCGAGGGAACTACAAGAGCTGTTTACACAACTGCAGGAACTGTTGGATAAAGGTTTTATCAGACCTAGCTCATCACCGTGGGGAGCCCCAATCCTGTTTGTCAAGAAGAAGGACGGAACTTTTCGCATGTGCATCGATTACAGAGAATTGAACAAGGCGACAACTAAGAACCGTTATCCTCTCCCGCGTATCGATGATCTGTTCGACCAACTACAAGGGTCAAGTTACTATTCAAAGATAGACCTAAGATCGGGTTATCACCAACTAAGGATTCGAGAAGAAGACGTTTCAAAGACTGCTTTCAGAACGAGGTATGGTCACTACGAGTTTTTGGTTATGCCATTCGGGTTGACCAACGCACCAGCGGTTTTCATGGACTTAATGAACGGAGTGTGCAAACCCTACCTAGACAAGTTCGTCATTGTCTTCATCGACGACATCCTTATTTACTCAAGGAATAAAGAAGAACACGAAGAACACCTTAGACTGATTCTGGAGCTGTTGAGACGAGAACAGTTGTATGCAAAATTTTCAAAGTGTGACTTCTGGATGCGAGAGGTCCATTTCTTGGGTCATGTGGTCAATGAGAATGGGATACACGTTGACCCGGCAAAGATAGCAACTATCAAGAACTGGGCTACACCTAAGACACCGACCGAGGTACGACATATTCTTGGGCTGGCTGGCTACTACCAACGGTTCACCGAAGGGTTCTCGAAAATTGCTCAACCTCTCACCGCATTGACTCATAAAGGTACTACGTACGATTGGGGTGATAAACAAGAATCTGCATTCCAGATTCTGAAGCAGAGACTTTGTACAGCACCGATTCTATCCCTGCCTGAGGGAACCGATGATTTTGTTGTTTACTGTGATGCTTCCATACAAGGCCTCGGTTGCGTACTGATGCAGCGCAATAAGGTGATTGCCTATGCATCACGACAATTGAAGATACATGAGAAAAACTACACGACACACGACCTAGAGCTGGGAGCTGTGGTATTTGCACTCAAGATATGGAGACACTACTTGTATGGTACCAAGTGCACCATTTACACTGATCACAAGAGTCTCCAGCACATCTTTGAACAGAAGGAGCTAAATATGAGACAACGTCGTTGGGTTGAGTTGCTAAACGACTATGACTGTACGATCAAGTATCATCCGGGCAAGGCCAATGTAGTAGCAGACGCCCTGAGTCGGAAGGAAACGCCCAAGCCAAGACGAGTTCGAGCATTGCAACTTACCATTCACACCGGTTTACCCGACCAGATCCGCAATGCTCAACTTGAGGCGTTAAAAGACGAGAATTTGAAAGCCGAATCGTTACGAGGTATGGAGAAGCAACTAGAAACCAAGCCTGACGGAATCCGCTACTTCATGGATCGAACATGGATTCCCTCGTATGGAAACCTACGAGAATTGGTAATGGACGAAGCTCACAAATCGCGGTACTCAATCCACCCAGGTTCAGACAAGATGTACCACGACCTGAAGGTTCTTTACTGCTGGCCAAACATGAAAGCAGATATCGCCACCTACGTGGGCAGATGTTTGACCTGTTCTAAGGTCAAGGTAGAGTATCAACGACCGTCTGGTTTACTCCAACAGCCGGAATTACCAGTATGGAAGTGGGAACAGATATCCATGGACTTCATCACGAAACTTCCTCGAACTCCCAGCGGATGCGACACCATTTGGGTGATCGTGGATCGCTTGACGAAATCCGCACACTTCCTGGCAATCCGTGAGACTGATCGCATGGAAAAGTTAACTCGTATCTACTTAAGGGAAATAGTCTCTCGGCATGGTGTGCCGGTTTCTATTATCTCTGATCGTGACGCTCGATTCACTTCACACTTCTGGCAGTCCTTACAACGAGCACTAGGAACGCGGCTGGATATGAGCACCGCGTACCACCCCCAAACCGATGGCCAAAGTGAGCGTACGATCCAGACTCTAGAAGACATGTTACGTGCCTGCGTCATAGATTTCGGCAGCAGTTGGGAAACCCATTTACCGCTAGTCGAGTTTTTTTACAACAATAGCTACCACACCTCGATCAAAGCTGCTCCATTTGAGGCACTTTATGGGCGTAAGTGCCGATCACCTATCTGTTGGGCGGAAGTTGGGGAAAGTCAACTCACCGGCCCTGAACTTGTGCACGAGACGACTGAGAAGATCGTGCAAATCCGTAACCGTATGGCAGCAGCCCGTGACCGACAGAAAAGCTACGCTGACAAGCGTCGCCGACCGTTGGAATTCCAAATAGGTGACAAGGTGCTTTTGAAAGTGTCACCTTGGAAGGGTGTGATTCGTTTCGGGAGACGCGGGAAACTGAGCCCTAGGTACGTGGGACCGTTTGAGGTTGTCAAACGGGTTGGCCCCGTAGCCTACCAATTGAACCTACCCGAAGAACTCCGTGGAGTACACAATGTGTTCCACGTCTCCAACTTAAGGAAATGCCTTGCCGACAAAACTCTTATCGTCCCGTTAGACGAGATACACGTGGATGAACAACTACATTTCGTCGAGGAACCGATGGAAGTCATGGACCGAGAGGTCAAGACGCTCAAACATAGTCGTATCCCTATCGTCAAAATCCGTTGGAACTCAAAGCGTGGACCAGAATTTACTTGGGAACGCGAGGATCAGATGAAGAGGAAGTACCCTCAACTGTTCCAAAACCAGGCACCTACCTCTTAGATACACAGGTACTCCATTCCACACGCGTCACACACTATTGAGCCTTGTACTACCCCGTAAAAACCACGTACTAATTTTCGGGACGAAAATTCCTGCAACAAGGGGATGATGTGACACCCCGTAATTTCAAACTTACATAAATTAGACCGTTGTCGTTAACATTGACCCGTACTCGTAAATACTTGAAACGTATACAAACACCGCCACGGACATCGTTAAACAAATTGTGATAAAATACTAACGCGGGTGCTCGTAGAGGATTCAGAAAAACGAGGTTACCTGAGGAGTCCTATTGATTAATAGAGCTCGCTCATCTACATTGTTATCAACCGAAACAAATTCGGGAACTCGGTACCTAAGTGCAGGGACCAAACCTGACAATTGCCAAACTGGGGCTGGGTATAAATACCCAACCACCAGCCAAACACACCACAATCTGCCCCTCTTCCTCTCCTACGCTCTCTACCTCACCATCTTTACATCTTAGCACCAATTCACCCGATTGAGCTCGTTTTTGTCGGATTAGGCCACACAACAGTTGAGGAATCACGATCCCAGCAGGTAGGCGACCATTTTCATCCATTTTATCACTCGTTTCACTGCTGCAAGTATGTGATTCGGGTGTTCGGGTTCAACCCGAATGCATGTGGTCGTGGGGGTGCGTGTGAGGCAAATTAGCGTGTGCATTACCCTTAGACATGTTAGGAGAGTGTTTCTGGAAGTTCTGATGGTGAGAAAACCGAGCACGGGACAGCCAAAGGCTGTTCGACCCACCCAGCAGTCGCGACCTGCTGCAGTCCGCGACTAGGCCAGCCGTGCGATTGGGTCATGCGACTGGTCCCATCGTGCGGTTGAGTCATACGACCGGTCCCATCGTGTGATTGATCGGGGCGACTGGGGTGAGACGTGCGAATGAAACCGTACGACTGAGTTAACCGAAAGAATGCGTGCGATTGAGTCAACCGAATGAATGTGTGCGACTGAGTATCACCCGACTGAAGGTCCAACCACACGAATGAAGGTTCATTCGTGCGATTGGTTATTGATTCGGGTGAATGAGTGATGTGTGGTACGACTGAAGGCTGAGTCGCATGAATGAGGGTTCAATCGTACGAGGGAAGTTGATTCGTACGATTGAAGGCCCATTCGTGCGAATGAAGTGTCCAGTCGTGCGTCTAGCCTTGTTATGCGATTGGAGTCATTTGAGTGAATTTTTCTGGTGTGCGATGTGTCTATCGTGTGACGATAAGTTAACATCAATAAAAATGTCATTTCTTGATCACAAAGATTAAAGTCAACGCAATCAACAGACATATGCTTTTCAACTCGAAACAACCTAACTGTTTGCAAATATCAACAACCCATTTGAAATCTACATGAAGTCTAATAAGTCTATGACTGCTTGTGTGTGAGATACCCACGATCGAACCCATGCGACCCGACCCGACTAAACATGTCTATTAACGCTAAACACAACATTAATGCGTAACACAACTGTCAATAGGTGTTTGACAGCGCATCGTAAAACAACACTTGGGAGACTTGCATCCTACACACTTGCTACATCATCTGTGAGTTTCACGGCCCCTATTTTACATCTCTTTCCTTTTGGGGGAGAAAACATGCAAACAGACTTACATTTACTTAAATGGTTGTAGTAATATTGATATCGCTTGTTACGTTAGTGCAAACACACACAACATGTCCTGACACACTCGAACCGTTAGTAATGGGATTAGCGAGGTAATTTTGAGTAGTACTACTGGGTCTGACAAACCCCGCCCGGGCTAGTCGCGCTAGCTTGACTGGAGGTCAAACGGGCGCACAATTGACCTAACATACGATTGCCACGGTCGGTTAAGACGTGGTGGAAACACAAAACATACGATTGCCACGGTCGGTTAAGACGTGGTGGAAAACACATTGTCATGGTCTGATGAGACATGAAGAAACATACGATTGCCACGGTCGGTTAAGACGTGGTGGAAACACAAATAGGACGTAAACAGTCAGCTTCGGTTCGAAACGCTAAGTAACAAGAACATAGGCTAGCTACCTAACGATATGCTCTATGTACTAAACCATTGAAACGCAAAATATGGAAACGCTTATGAATACATTTCTTGCTGATTAAACCTGTGAACTCACCAACTTTATGTTGACACATTTTAGCATGTTTTCTCAGGTCACAGGAACGCATAAGCTTTTGAGGCACGCTTCAGGAAATGCACTCAGGACATGCATTCATCTAGTTTATTTTCAGCATTAAACATTTTGTCTAAACATGATCATTGTAATAGTATTGTAATGGATTTACAACTTTTGTACATGCTTCCGCACTATTGTAAACTTTGTTTATGTTCTGTCGAATGAAGTCAAATGTTTATTTTAAATTCATATAATGTCGTTCGATATGACTGTGTCTGAGATCCTGGTATGTCACACGCCTAACGGTAAAACCCCGTTCGTGGAAATTGAGGGTGTGACATCATCCTCATGAACTTCTTGTATTCTTTGCACTTTTGTAGAAGATTCAGGTAATCCTGGATCCTCTATATCATCAATTTTCCTCTTTCCTTTGTCCACTGCAGAAAACATCTTTATCATCTCTTCAAAACAAAGGAACTAACTAATTACAAGACTAGTCCGTATACTATGACAAAAACATAAAAAGACACATAAAGACAAAATGTTAACATTTAAAGAAGCACTAACAATACTCCCCCTAAGATTTACATTGTCTTCTGTCTTCAAAATCTTCAGTCTTGTTGGCTTGTTCTTCCCTTGTCTTCATTTCCTGATCTTCACTTGATCTTCAATCTTCAGTCTTCTCTTGATCTTCAATCTCCTTTAATCTTCAATCTTCAATATTCAAACATCAAAGAAATCCTCAGGCTCTTCTTTGATTTTGAACATTGGCTTCTTCTTGAATAATTCTTGCTCCTTTAAGGCATTGGCTGTTGCAGACTTGAACTTGCTAGCAAGAATGCCTTGTTCTGATCTTGATTCATTAGTTTTAATCTCCATTTGACTCATCATCTCCAAGGTGTCTTTTCATAGTCCAGTAATATCAATATTGGCGTATAACTCAATGGGTTTTGAACTTTTCTTTGAGCATACCTCCAATACACCTTTTCTTGAGATTCTAATAAACTCTATATTTTTGATGTCCTTCTTTACGATGTTTGCATAAGCAAGAGCATTCCTCAGAGAAATTCTTTCCATTGCTGCATTCATCATATTAATGATGGAAAGAAAATACTTCTTGTCTTATTCAGCAACTTGTGGAGAGACTTTTTCGAACTTTTGAACTGAGAGAAATGAAATGTAACTTGGATGTAGCAATTTAAGCTCAAATGCACCAAAGAGGGTGATCAGTTCCTCATCCCATTGTTTGAGATTCTGGGCCAACTTAAGGTCAAACGTCTCCGTGTTATAAAACCATCTTAGTATTGGTTTGGACTTTTGTGTACCATCAATCACCTTCAATCCTGGTGTTGTAACTTTTTCAAAATATTGATCACAAAATTCAACCAGGAAATGCTCTTCCTCTGATTGTATACCCTTTATCATTGTTTTCTTTTTCAACATAGCAAAGTACTCCTTGTCTTCTTGATCACATATTCTTTGAAGGAAAGTACTTGCTCTCGATATACCTCTTCTTAATAGTTCAACAAACATATCACCTCTTTTGGATCCAGACGGATTGATAAGTGGTAGTTTATTCAACTCTTTCAAATCTTGCACTGGAAGCTTGATGATACTAGAGTAAAAATGATAAACATCACATACAACATTTACTCCCTTTATCAAAAAGGCATCAAAAACTTCATCATACTTTCATGCTATAATCTTCACTTAGTTAGTAAAACCTAGAGCTATCATTGCATTCAGAAGTTTAGCAACTGATTGTCCTTTTTGCAAAACATTCCTAACCAAATCACCAGTAGATCTAGCATTGTCAGATAATTCTTTCTGTTCAAGAGAAGCTTTATAAGCTTGTTTCTCCGAACCAGAAAACATCTTTATCATCTCTCTTCTACTTTCATGAGCACTTGTCTTGTGATCCATTTGCTAAATCTCTTGATGTAACACCCGTATTTTCGTTTTAAAGAAATAAAAGAATAAAATAGAAAGAAAAAGGAAGAAACGAAAGTCTACTTAAAGTTGAGGGGTAAAAAGTGCCAAAAGGACAAAATCTTTAAAAAGTTGGTGTAAAAGTGGGTATGGCCGCCCATAACCCCCTGCACACCCTTTCTCATTCGGATTTTAGAGAGAGAAAGCAGAGAAACTCTCGGATATTTGAAGAACAAGAAGAAGAATTCGAATTTAAGGTAAAGTTTAGTGTTTTTAAGTTGTTCTTGGCTAAATTAGCCTCGGTTATGTGTTCTTATGTGTGTGTTAGTGTGTTCGGGAGTGTTTACTGGGTTTTATAGGTGTTGGACTTCTAGCAAACGGGTTTTTGAAGAAGTCATACCCGAAAGACTGCTAAGGTGAGTTCTAGACCCAGGTTTCTACTTGTTTTCAACCTTTTTAGGGTTGAAAATGTATTTAACGATTTTTACTATGATTATGTATGTATACCCGTATGTAATTTGCATGCCTGATGATGTTTATGAGATGGTTATGTGTAGTTCATGCTTAGAAAGCTTAGAGCATTTAGGCCTGATGTTTGGGTTTGGAAATTTCATAGTAATAAGTTGGACAGAAGGTTGATGAGCCTAAATAGTGCTCATACGCCCAAAAATTTGCCTTAGAAATGTTCTAAGTAGGGTCATGAGTCCAAATAGTTCTCATATGCCCAAACAGTACTTAATACGCCTGAGACTCATAAGCCTCTACAGTGCTCATATGCTTGAAAATGACTTAGAAAAAGTTAGTGTAAGGTGATATGCCCAAATAGGGCTCTTACGCCTGAAAAATAGGCTTAAAAGTTTAAGTGTGAGATGATAAGCCTAAACAGTGTCCTTATGAGTCTGAACAGTAGTCATATGCCTAGAAAAGTCAACTGAACGACTAAGTGTAGGGTCATGAGTCCCAACAGTGCTCATACGCCCGAATAGCATATACGCCCAAAGTGAAAAATATTTCTAAGTGTAGGCTGGTGAGCCTACATAGTGATGAAAAGTCTGAAGAGGGCTCATGCGCCCAAACAGGGCTCATGCACCCAAACACTTAGAATTTTTACAGAAATGTTTCTGGGAGTCTGAGCCTAAGGGTTTTGACCGAGGTTGACTTAGAGCTTATTAATGATGATGTTTTATGCATAATATGATTACTACGATTGTTCCATATTATAATTATTGCTACTATTATTATTACTTATAGTATGTCGCTTTACGTGGTATGTTATTATCGTAACGTAAAGTATATTGTAATAACAAAGTGAAAGAGCAATAAAGAAAAGAAGTGGAACATAAATAAAATGTTAATAAGTCTTGCAAGCACATAGAAGGGACACGACCGTGTTGTCGTTAGCTCAACTGTGTTGCGGGTTAGCTACCCATTATGCACACAGGGGTCAATCAATTGAGATTGGCAGGACCTTTGTAGCGTGCCCTCGGTGATTGGGTCGGCCTTGTACATAGTCCACTTAGCCCTTTCGAGGGATACAGTTGAACCATTCGGGGGGATACCCATAGCCCTTTCGAGGGATACAGTTGAACCCTTCAGGGGGATACCGATAGCCCTTTCGAGGGATTCAGTTGAACCCTTCGCGGGGATACCCATAGCGCTTTCGAGGGATACAGTTAACCCTTTCGAGGGATATAGATGGCCCATCACCCGTTTTCCATCGTGCACATAGTTGCGGCATTGCGCACTGGTCCACATAGACAGTGGAACATAAAGTTAAAAAGTTTATAGACAAGGCATACAGTACAGAGAACGAACAATATTTGTTCATACAGTTAATGCGTGCTCGCATACACAGTACAGAGTTGTATTTTACAGAGATGAGTATTTTTATATACAACATATAGAAAGTATTTTATTACGTATAAAACTAGAACTCACTCAGCAACGCTGACTTTTATACATTTTCAGTTGGCAGGTAATTATTGCTGAGGATGGCACGAGGGCGAAGTTACTCGGCAGGGAAAGACTGACATCCTTTTTTAACAGGAATCACTGTTGTTTCGTAATGCAATTAAACTAATCTTTTGTAAACTGACTAAACCATGGTGTATTGCTTAGCAACAGTGTTATTAATGAAATGAATGGCTTTTGTTTAAATTAATTCCGCTGTATTATTTTATGAAATGTATACTAGTATGTATCTATAGTGCTGTGAATGACCAACTGTGAGGTGCCCGGGATCGGGGCCTTACACTTGAGGCATCAGTATCCTCGTTCTCTTTGTAATATCCAGGTACTGAGGTTTGTCAGTGTCAAGTATGGTCATTTTGTTTGATTGCTTTTCAGTTTCGTGAAATCTCCTAAGAAGATTCCTCAAAGACACTAATTGTAGTCTTTTAAGTCTTTTCCATGGATAATTACGTGCCTGTAACCATGATCTTAAAGCTGGTATGCTCATATCTTCAGGATCAGGATGATGTAGCTCAGATCTAGGCACTTCTTCAATATTAATACTCTCTTATGCTCTATTCCACTCACCATGTTCTACAAGTATCTCATTTGGATCAATTGGAACTACTGACTCAGCTGTAATACATTTCTCAAATTCATGATTAATCTGAGAAACTGTCAGTCCATCCAAAAATACATGATTATAGTTCATCCAAACAAGATAGTTATATCTATATTCAAAGTCTGGAGGTATTTTAGATTGTTATTGAATTGGTTCTAGAGGTGAGAATGTTGTTTCAAAGGTTGCTTCAACAATATCCTCATCTTCTAGCACTTCATCATACCAATCATCACTAAATTCCTCTTCTATATCTTCAAGAGCACTAATTTTTTCTTGTATTGTTTTCTCTTGTTCTTAATGCACTTCATCCTCATGAAATTCTTCTATTCTTTGCACTTTTGTAGAAGATTCAGGTAATACTGGATCCTCTATATCATCAATTTTCCTCTTTCCTTTGTCCACTGCAGAAATTTTTTCTATGCCAATAGGAGTCATCTCAGATACAATAACAATATCTGGAGAATTTGGCTTTTCAGACTCCTTTAACTTGCCCAACTCATCTTTCAACATTTCATTCTCTTCAGTTAGTTTCTTGTATTTCTCTTCCAGAATATCATAGTCTCTGATCATTACTTCAAAATTCTTTATGACCTCTTCTTTATCTTTTGCAAAAACAACAAATTTTTCATCTTTACTTTGACTATCTTCTTTTAGCTTTACATTCTTTTCTTTCAACATAGTCATTTCCTTTTCAAGAGACATGTTTATCTCTTTTAGTTTTTCATTTTCAACTTTCAATTCATCTATAATTCTTTCTTAAGCATTGTCTTCTTCTTTCAATTTCTCTAGCTCATCAACATCTAAAATGTCATCAGTTTGTACAGATACATTTTGTGCTATAATGACTGGCATGTCTTCATATTCTCCATGTGACATGCCTTGAAAGACAGGCTCAGAAAGCATGGCTTCCATAAAATCAAAATCAAGGGTTTGATTATGAACATCTTCTTCATGCACAATAGCTTCATCTTGCATATTAACATCATCTTCATTATCTTGAGCTTCATTCAAAGTTTCATCATGAATAACATCACCAGATGGCCCATCACCCGTTTTCCATCGCGCACATAGTTGGGGCATTGCGCACTGGTCCACATAGACAGTGGAACATAAAGTTAAAAAGTTTACAGACAAGGCATACAGTACAGAGAACGAACAATATTTGTTCATACTGTTAATGCGTGCTCGCATACACAGTATAGAGTTGTATTTTACAGAAATGAGTATTTTTAAATACAACATATAGAAAGTATTTTATTATGTATAAAACTAGAACTCACTCAACAACGCTGACTTTTATACATTTTCAGTTGGCAGGTAATTATTGCTGAGGATGGCACGAGGGCGAAGCTACTCGGCAGGGAAAGACTGACATCCATTTTTAACCGAAATCACTGTTGTTTTGTAATGCAGCTAAACTAATCTTTTGTAAACAGACTAAAACAGGGTGTATTGCTTAGCAACAGTGTTATTAATGAAATGAATGGCTTTTGTTTAAATTATTTCTGCTGCATTATTTTATGAAATGTATACTAGTATGTATCTATAGTGCTGTGAATGACCAACTGTGAGGTGCCCGGGATCGGGGCCTTACAAGTTGGTATCAGAGCCATAGTTTAAGTGAAATGGGTAAACTTTCAAAATAAACCTAAACTTAAACTGAAAATGGGACAGAAAGAGGGATGTCAGCCCGAGTAGCTCCGTGCCATCAGGTATTTCTTTTCTTAAAAGTTAACCGGTATTATGTGCGTGTGCTATTTGACTTATGTGATCATAGTAGATGTAGACACTGATGAAGTCAGGATAGGAAATGCTTGGGGTGTGAAAAGTAAAGTAAGTGGCTAATTACAACTGGCCACTCTAATTAGGGACTTACTACACTTGACATAAACTGAGCCATTATCTTGAATGACTGTGTTAGTGTTTGAATCTTTTAGTGCTTAGGAAATGGTAGGGAAGAAATCTTCTATAGCTTCTAGAGGTAGAGGTAGACCGCGTGTGACTAGGAGCAATGCTAAAGCAGCTAAGACGACCCATGAGAACCCTGAGGTTCCTGACCAGACTTAAGGAAATGAGAATGCCAGCCTGAATGCCTCAGCTAGGGAGGCGATTGCTGATGAGGTACACCAGATCCTGCAGGCAGTTATGCCATCTGTAGTGACCGATGTTATTCGAGCGGTGAGGAACGAGGAGAGAAAGGAGAAGGAGGACTGGAGGGAGTCGACTGGGAAGGAAAGCAAGGGAGGAGAGGAATGACCAGATCCTAAGAAAGTAGTATCTGATGAGGAAGAGGATGTTGTAGTAGGGGTGACGAACAAGGGATGCAGTTAAGGGGCATTTCAGAGGTGCAAGCCCCTGACTTTTGATGGTAATGGCGATGCTGCTGCTGCTCACCGCTGGGTGAGGGAGATGGAGGCAGTGCTAGAGATCAGTGAGTGTCGCGAAGAACAAAAGGTGTAATTTACGACTCACTCTTTTGCCGACTCGGCATTGTGTTGGTGGGACAATATTGTCCAAGCTGAGGGTACTAGAGCCATCGGGAAGATGCGATGGAAGAACTGAAGAAACTAGTGATGGAGGAGTTCTGTCCTCATAGGAAACTTGACAGGATTGAGAGGGAGTTCCTGCAACTTGAGGCAGGGACCATGACCCATCAACAGTACACCACAAAAATAAATGAGACTGCAAGACTGGTGTCGGATCAGGTGACGCCGGTATCTCGAAAGATTAACCGTTATATTCAGGGACTGCCGGCCGACATTCGCAGGCACATGATCGCTGCTAGACCGAGCACCTTTAGGTCGACAGTGGATTTGGCTGGGAGGCTCTATAATGAAAGGGAAGTGACGGGGGTGGAGGTGAAGAAAACTGGTGGTGACGACCGAAATTGGAAGGGAAAGAGGTTTGGGTGTGGTGGTTTCACCCCAAATAATAAGAGGATGAGGAAGGATGATTATAGGGTGTCTTCCAGCTCGGGGTCAAAGAAATGTGGCAAATGTGGAAGGGAGCATCCTGGTGAGTCTAGGATGGGACTGAACGTATGCTTCAGGTGTGGCCAGCCTGGCCATATCGCTAGAGACTGTAAGAATCCTAGGGCGGAGAGCTCTGGGGCGGGGAATAAGAAGCCGGAAGAAGGAGGGCCGAGGGAAAGTGCTAGAGCTTACACCATGACCCGGGAAGAAGCCAGAGTGGATCCCGATGTCATGTCAGGTATGTTTCTAGTTAATCAAACTTGTGCCTCTGTATTATTTGATTCCGGTGCTAGTAGGAGTTTTATTTCTACTACCTTTTGTGTTAAGTTGTCTGTTAGCAGTAGGGGTATTAGCGAGCCTTTTGATGTAGAAACTGCTATCGGTAAGTCCACCAGAGTTACTGATGTAATAGAAGATTGTGCCATAGAATTAGAAGGTCATAGGTTTGCTGCTAAATTACATATGATGCCCCTAGGTGGATTTGATGTAGTACTAGGGATGGATTGGTTAGCCACCTATGAAGCGAATATTGTGTGTCGTAAGAAGATGATTAGACTGACGGCGCCTGACGGAAGTCCGGTGACAATATACGGCGATCGGGTTACGACGATTCCGAAAGTGATTTCGATGGCGGTGGCGGGGAAGTGCATGAGACGTGGATGTAGTGCTTATTTGGCCTACGTGAAAGATGTGGACACGCCGACACTCCAATTGTCCGATGTGCCGGTGGTGCGTGACTTTCCCGATGTATTTCCAGAGGACCTATCAGGTGTGCCACCAGATCGCGAAATCGAACTTCAAATTGACTTGATACCCGGTGCCCAACCTGTCGCCAAGGCACCGTACCGATTAGCTCCGACTAAGATGAAGGAGTTAATGGAGCAACTGCAAGAATTGCTCGATAAGGGTTTCATCAGACCGAATATCTCTCCTTGGGGTGCTCCGGTCTTATTCGTGAAAAAGAAGGATGGTGGCATGAGAATGTGTATCGACTACCATGAGTTGAACAAGTTGACAATAAAGAATCGGTATCTGTTACCGAGGATCGATGACTTGTTCGACCAGCTCCAGGGTGCCAATTGGTTCTCGAGGATAGATCTTCGATCTGGCTACCATCAGTTGAAAGTGAGGGAGCAGGACATTCCTAAAACAGCTTTTCGTACGCGCTATGGTCACTACGAGTTTCTCATCATGTCTTTTTGGTTGACTAATGCGCCAGCTGCTTTTATGGATTTGATGAATCGAGTGTGTCGGCCAATGTTAGATAAATCAGTGATTGTGTTCATCGATGATATCCTGATTTATTCAAGGAGCGAAGAAGAGCATGTCGGTCATATTCGAGGTGTGTTGGAGACTTTGAGAAAGGAGAAACTGTATGCTAAGTTCTCCAAATGTGCTTTCTGGCTACGCGAGGTGCAATTTCTGGGTCACGTAGTAAATGCGGAAGGAATCATGGTGGACCCGGCAAAGGTTGAGGCTGTGATGCAATGAAAGTCACCAAAGATGCCATCCGAGATTCGTAGCTTCTTAGGATTGGTGGGCTACTACAGAAGATTCATTCAAGACTTATCCAAGATAGCCTCAGCTTTGACTAAGTTGACCCGTAAGGACGTGAAGTTCATGTGGGGTCGAGAGCAGGAGAGTGCCTTTGAAGAGTTGAAGACGAGACTAACACAAGCTCCTGTCTTGACATTGCCCGAGGTAAGTGAAGACTTAGTGGTATATTCGGATGCATCCTACTATGGGCTAGGTTGTGTATTGATGCAACGTGGAAGGGTAATGCTTATGCATCCCGACAACTGAAAACCCACGAAGTCAACTATCCCACACACGATCTAGAATTAGCCGCGGTGGTTTTCGCATTGAAGATTTGGCGGCACTATCTATACGGGACTAAGTGCACCATCTTCACAGACCACAAATGCTTGAAGTACTTCTTCGAGCAAAAGGACCTGAACATGAGGTAGAGGCGATGGTTGAAACTCATAAAGGACTATGACTGCGAAATCCATTGCCATCCGGGCAAGGCCAACGTGGTGGCAGATGCCCTTAGCCGAAAAGAAAGGCCCGAGCCGATCTGGGTGAAGGCTTATCAGCTGATTATGACCTCCGATGTGATGACACAGATTAAGGAGTTCCAAAACGAGGCTTTGAAAGAAGATCGTATTAACTCCGAAAGGATGAGAGGTCTAGTCACGGAATTGGGCGAGAACACTCTTGGTGTTAAGACCCGATTCGGGCGGATGTGGATTCCTGATACGAGGATCTACGTGGGAAGATAATGGACGAAGCTCATAAGACTCGATACTCCATTCATCCCGGTGCTACCAAGATGTATCACGATATGAAGAAAGATTACTGGTGGCCGGGTATGAAACGTGATGTAGTGGAGTACGTGAGTAAGTGCCTCACTTGTCTCCAAGTGAAGGCGGAACACCAGAAACCATACAGGAAAATCCAACTGTTGGACATACCCGAGTGGAAGTGGGAACACATCACCATGGACTTCAGTACTAAGCTACCTCGCACATCGAGGGGATGCGATACTATTTGGGTGATTGTCGACCGACTAACAAAGAGTGCCCACTTCCTACCGATCCAGGAGACGTATTCATCCGAAAGATTTGCGGATCTGTTCATCAAGGAAATCGTAGCTCGTCATGGCGTGCCGGTGTCTATTGTGTCGGATCGTGACACCCGGTTTACATCGAAGTTTTGGAGAAGATTCCATGATGCCATGGTGACGAGGCTACATATTAGTACAGCCTATCATCCTCAGACGGACGGTCAGTCTGAGAGGACGATACAGACGCTCGAGGATATGCTTCGAGCATGCGTGATCGATTTTGGAGGAAGTTCGGATGATCACTTACCATTAGCAGAATTCTCATACAACAACAGCTATCATGCCAGTATTGGCATGCCACCCTACGAGATGCTATATGGTAGGAGATGTAGGACGCCCGTGTGTTGGGGAGACATTGGGCAGAAAGAGTTAGGAGGTGTTGAGGTGATCGAAGCTACGACTGAGAAATTGGAAAAGATCAAAGCCTTCATGAAGGCGGCAAAAGATAGACAAAAGTCGTATGATGACAAGAGGAGAAGACCAATAGAGTTCGAGGTTGGAGACCGAGTCATGTTGAAGGTCTCACCTTGGAAAGGGATTATCCGATTCAGGAAACGAGGTAAGCTAAGCCCGAGATTTATAGGACCTTTCCGAATCATCGCACGAGTAGGAGAGGTAGCCTATCGACTTGAACTGCCAGATTAGTTAAGTGGAATTCATCCCACATTCCATGTATCTCACCTGAGAAAGTGCTTAGCTGATGAGGATATGATTGTACCACTGGAGGACATTGAAGTAGACGAACGGCTCAATTACGTGGAGCAACCAGTGGCAATCATTGATCGTAAAGAAAAGAAGTTAAGGAATAAAGTGGTTCCTCTTGTGCGTGTATAGTGGAAGCACAGGAAGGGATCCGAATCCACATGGGAGACTGAGGAAGAGATGAGGCAGCATTATCCTCATCTGTTTGAGGAATAACAGGTTTCGGGGACGAAACCTATATAAGGGGGGTGGACTTGTAACACCCGTATTTTCGTTTTAAAGAAATAAAAGAATAAAATAGAAAGAAAAAGGAAGAAACGAAAGTCAACTTAAAGTTGAGGGGTAAAAAGTGCCAAAAGGACAAAATCTTTAAAAAGTTGGTGTAAAAGAGTGTATGGCCGCCCATAACCTCCTGCACACCCTTTCTCATTCGGAGTTTAGAGAGAGAAAGAAGAGAAACTCTCGGATATTTGAAGAACAAGAAGAAGAATTCAAATTTAAGGTAAAGTTTAGTGTTTTTAAGTTGTTCTTGGCTAAATTAGCCTCGGTTATGTGTTCTTATGTGTGTGTTTGTGTGTTCGGGTGTGTTTACTGGGTTTTATAGGTGTTGAACTTGTAGCAAACGGGTTTTTGAAGAAGTCATACCCGAAAGACTGCTAAGGTGAGTTCTAGACCCCGGTTTCTACTTGTTTTAAACCTTTTTGGGGCTGAAAATGTATTTTACGATTTTTACTATGATTATGTATGTATACCCGTATGTAATTTGCATGCCTGATGATCTTTATGAGATGGTTATGTGTACTTCATGCTTAGAAAGCTTAGAACATTTAGGCCTGATGTTTGGGTTTGGAAATTTCATAGTAATAAGTTGGACAGAAGGTTGATGAGCCAAAATAGTGCTCATACGCCCAAAATTTACCTTAGAAATATTCTAAGTAGGGTCATGAGTCCAAATAGTTCTCATATGCCCAAACAGTACCTAATACGCCTGAGACTCATAAGCCTCAACAGTGCTCATATGCTTGAAAATGACATAGAAAAAGTTAGTGTGAGGTGATATGCCCAAACAGGGCTCTTACGCCTGAAAAATAGGCTTAAAAGTTTAAGTGTGAGATGATAAGCCTAAACAGTGTCCTTATGAGTCTAAACAGTAGTCATATGCCTAGAAAAGTCAACTGGACGACTAAGTGTAGGGTCATGAGTCCCAACAGTGCTCATACGCCCGAATAGCTTATACGCCCAAAGTGAAAAATATTTCTAAGTGTAGGCTGGTGAGCCTACATAGTGATGAAAAGTCTGAACAGGGCTCATGCGCCCAAACAGGGCCCATGCGTCCAAACACTTAAATTGTTACAGAAATGTTTCTGGGAGTCTGAGCCTAAGGGTTTTGACCGAGGTTGACTTAGAGCTTATTAATGATGATGTTTTATGCATAATATCATTACTACGATTGTTCCATATTATAATTATTGCTACTATTATTATTACTTATAGTATGTGGCTTTACGTGGTATGTTATTATTGTAACGTAAAGTATATTGTAATAATAAAGTGAAAGACCAATAAAGAAAAGAAGTGGAACATAAATAAAATGTTAATAAGTCTTGCAAGCACATAGGAGGGACACGACCGTGTTGTCGTTAGCTCAACTGTGTTGCGGGTTAGCTACCCATTATGCACACTGGGTCAAACAATTGAGATTGGCAGGACCTTTGTAGCGTGCCCTGGGTGATTGGGTCGGCCTTGTACATAGTCCACATAGCCCTTTCGAGGGATACAGTTGAACCCTTCGGGGGGATACCCATAGCCCTTTCGAGGGATACAGTTGAACCCTTCGGGGGGATACCCATAGCCCTTTCGAGGGATTCAGTTGAACCCTTCGGGGGGATACCCATAGCCCTTTCGAGGGATACAGTTGACCCTTTCGAGGGATATAGATGGCCCATCACCCGTTTTCCATTGCGCACATAGTTGGGGCATTGCGCACTGGTCCACATAGACAGTGGAACATAAAGTTAAAAAGTTTACAGACAAGGCATACAATACAGAGAACGAACAATATTTGTTCATACAGTTAATGCGTGCTCGCATACACAGTACAGAGTTGTATTTTACAGAATTGAGTATGTTTATATACAGCATATAGAAAGTATTTTATTACGTATAAAATTAGAACTCACTCAGCAACGCTGACTTTTATACATTTTCAGTTGGCAGGTAATTATTGCTGAGGATGGCACGAGGGCGAAGCTACTCGGCAGGGAAAGACTGACATCCATTTTTAATAGGAATCACTGTTGTTTCGTAATGCAGTAAAACTAATCTTTTGTAAACTGACTAAACCAGGGTGTATTGCTTAGCAACAGTGTTATTAATGAAATGAATGGCTTTTGTTTAAATTAATTCCGCTGCATTATTTTATGAAATGTGTACTAGTATGTATCTATAGTGCTGTGAATGACCAACTGTGAGGTGTCCGGGTCGGGGCCTTACACTTGAGGCATCAGTATCCTCGTTCTCTTTGTAATATCCATGTACTGAGGATCGTCAGTGTCAAGAATGGTTATTTTGTTTGACTGCTTTTCAGTTTCGTGAAATCACCTAAGAAGATTCCTCAAAGACACTAATTGTAGTCTTTTAAGTCTTTTCCATGGATAATTACGTGCCTGTAACCATGATCTTAAAGCTGGTATGCTCATATCTTCAGGATCAGGATGATGTAGCTCAGATCTAGGCACTTCTTCAATATTAATACTCTCTTGTGCTCTATTCCACTCACCATGTTCTACAACTATCTCATTTGGATCAATTGGAGCTAATGACTCAGCTGCAATACATTTCTCATATTCATCATTAATCTGAGAAACTGTCAGTCCATCCAAAAATACATGATTATAGTTCATCCAAACAAGATAGTTATATCTATCTTCAAAGTCTAGAGGAATTTTAGATTGTTATTGAATTGGTTCTAGAGGTGAGAATGTTGTTTCAAAGGTTGCTTCAACAATATCCTCATCTTCTAGCACTTCATCATACCAATCATCACTAAATTCCTCTTCTATATCTTCAAGAGCACCAATTTTTTCTTGTATTGTTTTCTCTTGTTCCTTATGCACTTCATCCTCATGAACTTCTTCTATTCTTTGCACTTTTGTAGAAGATTCAGGTAATATTGGATCCTCTATATCATCAATTTTCCTCTTTCCTTTGTCCACTGCAGAAATTTTTTCTATGTCAATAGGAGTCATCTCAGATACAATAACAATATCTGGAGAATTTGGCTTTTCAGACTCCTTTAACTTGCCCAACTCATCTTTCAGCATTTCATTCTCTTCAGTTAGTTTCTTGTATTTCTCTTCCAGAAGATCACAGTCTCTGATCATTACTTCAAAATTCTTTATGACCTCTTCTTCATCTTTTGCAAAAACAACAAGTTTTTCATCTTTACTTTGACTATCTTCTTTTAGCTTTAAATTCTTTTCTTTCAACATAGTCATTTCCTTTTCAAGAGACATGTTTATCTTTTTTAGTTTTTCATTTTCAACTTTCAATTCATCTATAATTCTTTCTTAGCATTGTCTTCTTCTTTCAATTTCTCCAGCTCATCAACATCTAAAATGTCATCAGTTTGTACAGATACATTTTGTGCTATAATGACTGGCATGTCTTCAGATTCTCCATGTGACATGCCTTGAAAGACAGGCTCAGAAAGCATGGCTTCCATAAAATCAAAATCAAGGGTTTGATTTTGAACATCTTCTTCATGCACAATAGCTTCATCTTGCATATTAACATCATCTTCATTATCTTGAGCTTCATTCAAAGTTTCATCATGAATAACATCACCAGATGTTCCTGTTGGGTTTGTTAGGACATAAAATCATAGTTTAACCATTTAAACTTTCTGAAAACGCAGCGGAAGTATAGCATTATAACCATGTTTATAAGCTGAAAATTATGTTCTTCAAGTGACCATTCAAGTGTAAAAAACAAACCCATAAATCAAAGGATCATTTATGTGAATTAACATGCTATGAACATATGTAAAACTACATAAAATCACAGCTTCATTGAGCTGTGATATACCTTACTGCAGCAGCAATAAAGTCGACCAAAAGAGATGTTTGGTGAAGATGGAGATGCCCAAAATGTAGCCAAGACTTCAAGGATAGAAGTCCTCAAGCTAGTATACCCCAAGCTCCTTGTAAACACACCTTCTTGTTAGGTAGAATACACCAAGAACAACATGAAAACCCTATTATTTTTCTGCTGAAAAACCCTTTTTTCAGCTTCTCAAAACCGTAGCCCCTTGGAGAGAATTAGAGAGTTCTTTGTGTTGTGTTGCATGCAAATGAGAATCATAATCATGGAGTGCAAGAACCTCACACCAAGAACATAAAACTCTGCTCAAAATCCCTGCTGAAGCTGCTGAAAAACCGTAGCATGTAGGGGGAGAGAGAGCTCATTCTTGTTGTTGTTTGCATGTGTTTTATGATGAGAAAGAGAGCCACACTTGACTAGTTAGTGGAGGTTGACCATATGCATGTGTTTTCTTTCCAAAACCAAGTTAGTGGAAAGCAAGGGTTTTTCAGCAGAAAAATAATAGGGTTTTCATGTTGTTCTTGGTGTATTCGTAGCCCCTTGGAGAGAATTAGAGTGTTCTTTGTGTTGTGTTGCATGCAAATGAGAATCATAATCATGGAGTGCAAGAACCTCACACCAAGAACATAAAACTCTGCTCAAAATCCCTGCTGAAGCTGCTGAAAAACCGTAGCATGTAGGGAGAGAGAGAGCTCATTCTTGTTGTTGCTTGCATGTGTTTTATGATGTGAAAGAGAGCCACACTTGACTAGTTAGTGGAGGTTGACCATATGCATGTGTTTTCTTTACAAAACCAAGTTAGTGGAAAGCTAGTGGAAGACAAGCATGTGGAAGACAAGCATGCTTGTCTAGGCTGAATTTTTATAAAACTTGCTAATCAAAGCTGAATTTTATAAAATTGCTTATCAAGGCTGAATTTTATAAAAGTCTCCCTTTTATAAAATTAACACACACATATATTATCTAGTCTTGTAACTAGTTTATGCAATTAACCATTTAATTGTATAAGTAGTATACTCTCATTATTATTTGGTGTTATACAACTAATTTAAATAACACTTCAAATAATAATATTGAACAAAATATCCTAATAAATTGTTCCATCTCATATGCAACTTATTTAGAAAACTCATTTTCTAAATTGGTGTAAATATTTAATTGCATGATCATATCATCAATTAAATATTAATTGGTGTTTGCAAAACTTGTTATTGGGTATAACCCGACTTGGATCATAACGTACTAACCACATCAATATTCTAAGTGTCTTGTGCACATAGAATCCTACAATCTCCCACTTGCCCAAGATTCATAGAAGATTGATGCAAGCAGTAAATAACGCCTAACAACGGTTTACTACCCTTAATACGCATGACTTATGGCCATTCATTAACATCATCCCATTCAAGTACCCTACTTGAAATGATTTAGGTGAATCAATCATCTATCCTTTTGTTGCAGATGTCATGTTAAATCCAAGGACACAGAATGATCATTCCTTGTTGATTTAACTTAATCAGGCCTTAGACATCTAACTCTCAACGAATAAGAGGAATAAATTCCATCTTGACTACATACGTTTCTCACAAACACCTCGTGTTATACCTGAACATACCCTTATGTACTGACCACTATTTCAGGACAGTGAAGAATTAGCTCAAGGCATAATACTTGGTGAATATTAAAACCTAATATGTATCTCAGGTCGGAGGATACTAAATGATATTCGCCTTTACTCAAATTTACTTATGATCAATCGATAAGATTCCATGTAGTAAAATTTGAGATGCGGGTTAGTCCAATATTTTTATCCCACAAATATCTATAAACCTTGGTAGCAACCCATTGCTCTATATTCATCCTTATGAATATCAACCAATCCAAGTTCATAATAATCTTACCCTCACACTTGTTCCCACAAGTATGAACGACTACGGACATTTAGAGTAATTAATTTACTCATGGATTAAACATGCTAAATTGGAATATTAATTGAAACATTATAACCAAATAATTTTACTCAAATAATAAAGAGTTCCACATATTCAAATACAAAATTTGATCAAGTCCAATCACTAGAATATCGAAGTCCTAAGGCATAGGTATGACTTTCATGCTTTGCCCTTTCGAGGAGCTTCGTGAGTAGATCCGCAATATTTTTTATCAAAGTGAACTTTGCGAATACATATTTTTTCCTTTTCAACTTCATCTTTTATGTAGTTAAATCTCCGCTCATTGTGCCTAATCTTTTGATGTGCACGCGGTTCCTTGATTTGAGCAATCACACCCTTGTTATCACAAAAGATTTCTAAGGGGTCTTGAATGGTAGAGACCACCCTTAGATCGGTAATAAACCTTTTATTCATGTAGCTTCCAAAGCTGCTAATGAGGCAGCTATGTATTCCTATTTTGTAGTGGACAGTGCTACCCTATTCATAATGGAGACATACCCGATTGTGATCGAGTCAGTTTGGAAACTCGCATCCGTGTAACCCTTTACAACGAGTTCCTCTTTCTCAGATCTGTATATTAGAAACATATCCTTAGTCCTCCTAAGGTATTTCAATATTCTTTTAACAGCCATCCAATGGCTATTACCTGGATTCTGCTGATATCTTCTTGTCATGCTTAACGCGCATGACACATCCGGTCTTAGTGCATATCATCGTATATATGATGGATCCTATAGCAGACGCATATGGGATGTCCTTCATACAATCTTGCTCATCCTTTGAGCTTGGACATTGAGATGCACTCAATATTGTCCCTTTTTGAATAGGTACCATACCTTTCTTAGAGTTTTCCATCTTGAACCTTTTCAAGATTTTATCAATATATGCACTTTGGTTTAGACCTATCAACCGCCTCGATCTATCCCTATAGATCTTTATTCCCAAAATATAGGCGGCTTCACCGAGATCTTTCATGGAAAAACAATTTCCAAGCCAGGTTTCAACACCTTCCATGGTTGGAATGTCTTTTCCATATAGTACTATGTCATCAACATACAATACTAAGAATGTGATTACACTCCCACTAGCCTTTTTATACACACAAGCCTTGTCAGCGTTCTTGATGAAACCAAATTTCTTGATCTCTTCATCAAAACATTGATTCCAACTTCTCGATGCTTGTTTCAATTCATAGATTGATTTCTTTAACTTGCATACTTTATTAGGATGTTTTGGATCGACAAAACCTTCATGCTGAACCATATAGACATCTTCCTCAAGATATCCATTTAGGAAAGCGGTTTTGACATCCATTTGCCAGATCTCATAATCATAATGAGCAGCTATGGCAAACA
This sequence comes from Flaveria linearis, assembly GCA_024085815.1. Classification (NCBI taxonomy): domain Eukaryota; kingdom Viridiplantae; phylum Streptophyta; class Magnoliopsida; order Asterales; family Asteraceae; genus Flaveria; species Flaveria linearis. The sequence goes on along the minus strand of CM044010.1, from coordinate 51,686,104 downwards.
ATATCCTTATAGACTTTAGCATCACAACAGGTGAGAAGATTTCATCATAGTCAACCCCTTGAGTTTGAGTGAAACCTTTTGCTACAAGTCTTGCCTTGTAAGTATCCAAGCTTCCATGTATATTTGTTTTCTTCTCGAAAACCCACTTGCATCCAACCGGTTTGGAGTTAAGTGGAGGGTCAACCAATTCCTAAACATGGTTGTCATACATGGATTGCATCTCTACATTCATGGCTTCCAGCCATTTGTCACAATCCGAATTGGACATATCATCATGGTATGTAGTTGGCTCATCGGAGTCAACCTCATAGCATCCATCCATGAAAAATCCATATATTTCAGGTGAAATGCTAACTCTACCAGATCTATGAATGTTTTATGTGTATTGATCAACCTCTTGATCATCATCAACAACCTTTTGTTGATAGCTAGTGTCAACCAAACGTGTATCGGCTTGTGGATCTTGATCTTCATCAAATTCCATTGTTCTATGCGTCACTCCTTCCATAAGGAACTTGGCTTCCAAGAACTCTGCCCTTCGAGCAATAAACTCCTTTTGCTCTGTTGGATCAAAGAAGTAGTATCCTATACAGTCTTTGGAATATCCAACAAATATACACTTAGTGGATCGACATTCAAATTTGTTTTGGGTGTTAAGCTTAACATAAGCTTTACTACCCATACCTTCTAAACATGATAGTGATGGAACTCTTTCCATGCCATATTTCAAAAGGTGTCGAACCCACTTTCTTGGTTTGGGCCATATTCAAAATACGAGCCGTGGAGAGTAGTGCGAAAACCTAAGATGATAAAGGTGGTAAGCTCATAGCCTTAATGAATTGAACCATATCCAAATAGGGTTCAGTTTCTCCTTTATCAGAATGAAGAACTTAGATAGTTATGTAGAGTTGATTTTCTACTTCATTATTGAAGATTTGAACATTTCAAAAGCTTCATTCTTATGTGTCATCAAGTGCACACAATAATCGCGACTGTAATCGTCGGTAACAGTAATGAAGTATCTTTTCACCAATCTTTGTCATTGTCTTAAAAGGACCACACACATCCAAATGTATCATTCCTAATAAGTCTTTTGGTTCACACTTATCAAATGAAACATTTTCATTTGTTTCCAAAAGACCATTCTTTTGAAGTGTTTGAATCCAATTCTTGTTTATGTGACCAAGATGACAATGTCAAAGATAATAATAACTTAAACCGATTTTAAGTTTCTTGGTGCTTAATATGTATAATGAGTTATTATAGGACGAATTATCATGAACTAATTCATGAATATCATTAAAAGGCATATCCTTAAAATGAAATACATCATCCATAAAACTTAATACCATTATATACAAACTTTAAATCATGACCATATTGTTTTAATAGGAAACATTAATTATGTTCCTAGTCAAACTAGGTGCATACAAAAGGTTTTGAGAACAACTTCCAAACCATTTGTAAGTCTCAAAATAGAGTTTCCCTCCTTGAAGCGCACATTTCTTTTGTACCCTTTTGCAACAATTGCAAGTATGAGTCTCACATCCGGTATCCAATACCCATGTGTTTGAAGAAATGACATTTAATACAATGTGAATCATGAAAATTGTATTCAAGGTTTGCTTAGCATCCCTCTTATTTTTCAACTCCTTGAGATAGGAGGAACAATTCCCTATTATTGTTCTATCTCTCCATACTCAAAGCATGGATCGTTCTCCTTTACTTTAGGCTTCAAAAGCTTAGGTTTTTGAGGTTTCGCTTTAACCTTTGCTTTGATGTGTTCCTTTCTTTTGGTAATAATTGCCTTAGGATCGAGATTGGCCATTTCTTATAGTCTCCCTCATTCATCGAGAGAATAGGTAGAACCTCTCTACCCATCCCTGCCTCGGTTGCTTTGAGCATTGCGTGAATTTCACCGATGCTCTTGTCCCATCCGTTCGTTTATTATGAATGTCTCAAACCTTTAGTTAGGCAATCAAGGATCAAATCCTTGGCCAACTACTTTGAGATAGGACATATAATCATCTTGAGGCTATCAATGTGGCTTTTCATCTTAAGAATATATAAGATGATATCGATTGGGTTTCTTCCATGTGACATGCATAAAGTGCTTGAATCGTTTCGAAGCAATCTTTCTAATGTTTGCTGAAGGAACATTTCCTTCAACTAGATTATCATCTCATATGCCCTATGATGTTCCAAACCCTTTTGGAGTTCGGGAATCATATTCCCAACATGAGGTAGGAAACTAGCACGAAATCCTTAATGTGCTTAAGTCAATCGTCAAAAGTCCTTAACATCAACAACGTTGGTTGGTGAGACATGGGTTCATCAAGGACATAGGCCTTGACTCATTTTGATAATGATTCTCAGTGATAGGGTATGGACGGTCGGGGTGGTAGCATTATTGTTTGCGGCCATCAGACAAAATTTACAAAGTTCTTATTAGTATTTCTTAGAATTTTATTTTAATTATTAATACCCTTTTATGTCTTATAGACAATTAATAATTAAAATCTAGAATCCAACGTTACATTCAAATAATGGTTAGGTGATCTTTATCCCATTATTTAATTTAACAAGGTAGTCAATATTTGACAATTTCAACCTTTTGCAACTTCTATCCTTTATGGGATCGGTTAAACATCTTATGTTTGGTTGGCATGTTTAATCCCATCAACACCATTGTACGCCATGCTTCGGTGACCCTATGCACATGGTTTCCAATTCAAGTCGTCCAACTTACACACACGTGTGAGTTTTCACATACAAGCGGTTAGGTGACCTTTATCCCACAAGTATGTTAGACTCACATCAAACACACAAGTTCCCTATAAGTGGTTAGGTGACCTTTATCCCACAAATAGTTCTCAAGTGATTCGAGTGTCATGTAAAAGGATGACGTTAAACTTGTTTCAAAAGAGATTTTTGGTTTTCATTAATTCTAGTTTTGAAAACTCTATGTACTTGTATTTGTATGCTTTCAAATACAAGATACCCTATGGTTCCTTTAATAAAACTCATTTTATTATAAAACAATTAATCCTTTTAATAACCATTTATTAACACTTAATGATTAAGAACCATTTTATATTAGCTTGTTAAGATTATTTTTATTAAGATTGTTTATCATATCCAAATATCACACAATCATTCATAAAATCACAATCAAACAAGCATAATATTAACAACCACAATGTGCATAACCATAGCTACTATTGTGACCACACTTGTTTGCCATCACAAGTGTGGTCATTTGGTCTTTCCTAAGGGTTGAATACAACACAAAATAGAGGTCTTCATTGACTCCCACTTGAACTTGCATCCATATGCTTCAAGTCCTTCTTTTGTGTCTTCTTCTTGTGCTTCCTTCCCGAGCATCTTCTTTTACAAAATATATATCCTAATACATATTTTCTAGTAAAAGAAAAACACTCCTAATCTATTATTACATCCCAATGAATAAATAGACAAATTACATTTTTAAACAAAGCACAAAAGAATAATATTACAACCCAATTGAAAACAACCAAAACAAACATTGCAAGCATCCAAACAACACAAGGTCAATGGCTAGGTTATGCACACTAACATCCAATGATCATATCATCCAAACATATAATGAAACCCCACTTAAAACCACCAAATTTCAGCCAACATAAACTGAAATTTTGGGTTTTAAACATTGTCCAAACAATCAACATTTCATAATATATATCTTTCAAGGTCTAATCACTAGCATGTGTGATATGACCTTGGAAGTTTGGGGAATCATTCAAACAAAATATAGCAGCCCAAAATCAGCCTATACTAAGTTTATAATCATCCTTTAAAACTAATTTTTAAAGGACAAGATCAAGCAAGCTATTGACATAACCGGCTCTTGATACCATTGTTGGGTTTGTTAGAACATAACCGGCTCTTGATACCATTGTTGGGTTTGTTAGAACATAAAATCATAATATTATAACCATGTTTATAAGCTGAAAATTATGTTCTTCATGTGACCATTCAAGTGTATAAAACAAACCTATAAATCAAAGGATCATTTATGTGAATTAACATGCTATGAACATATGTAAAACTACATAAAATCACAGCTTCATTGAGCTGTGATATACCTTACTGCAGCAGCAATAAAGTCGACCAAAAGAGATGTTTGGTGAAGATGGAGATGCCCAAAATGCAGCCAAGACTTGAAGGATAGAAGTCCTCAAGCTAGTATACCCCAAGCTCCTTGTAAACACACCTTCTTGTTAGGTAGAATACACCAAGAACAACATGAAAACCCTATTATTTTTATGCTGAAAAACCCTTTTTTCAGCTTCTCAAAACCGTAGCCCCTTGGAGAGAATTAGAGAGTTCTTTGTGTTGTGTTGCATGCAAATGAGAATCATAATCATGTAGTGCAAGAACCTCACACCAAGAACATAAAACTCTGCTCAAAATCCCTGCTGAAGCTGCTAAAAAACCGTAGCATGTAGGGAGAGAGAGAGCTCATTCTTGTTGTTGCTTGCATGTGTTTTATGATGAGAAAGAGAGCCACACTTGACTAGTTAGTGGAGGTTGACCATATGCATGTGTTTTCTTTACAAAACCAAGTTAGTGGAAAGCTAGTGGAAGACAAGCATGTGGAAGACAAGCATGTGGAAGACAAGCATGTGGAAGACAAGCATGCTTGTCTAGGCTGAATTTTTATAAAACTTGCTAATCAAAGCTGAATTTTATAAAATTGCTTATCAAGGCTGAATTTTATAAAAGTCTCCCTTTTATAAAATTAACATACACATATATTATCCTGTCTTGTAACTAGTTTATGCAATTAACCATTTAATTGTATAAGTAGTATACTCTCATTATTATTTGGTGTTATACAACTAATTTAAATAACACTTCAAATAATATTATTGAACAAAATATCCTAATAAATAGTTCCATCTCATATGCAACTTATTTAGAAAACCCATTTTCTAAATTGGTGTAAATATTTAATTGCATGATCATATCATCAATTAAATATTAATTGGTGTTTGCTAAGCTTGTTATTGGGTATAACCCGACTTGGATCATAACGTACTAACCACATCAATATTCTAAGTGTCTTGGGCACATAGAATCCTACAGTTCCTTCATCCATATCATGAGTCTCATCAGCATGATCAGAAGCAGACCTTTCACTAGTAACTCATTGATATGCTTCAGTTGCACCATCAGCACCAACATCATCATAACTATCATTACCATGATCTGATGAGCTTTCAGTAGCTTCATCATCATCATTATCTTCATCATTTCATCATCCTCATCATCAATAATCTCGTCAACAACATCCTTAATAAGATCATTTGGATCTATTGGCTCATCTTCAGATAAATGGAAGTGTTGTTGATTAATATCCACCTCATCCACTGCTACATTTCTCATGTAATAAAAAGAAGGTATATTTGGAGCACCAGTGATAACTGCCAATCTTTTGTAGACAACTTCAGACATATGTTCCAGCTGCAGTTTATCACCATCAACGCCATCAACATATAAATTAGGATGATCTTCATTAATAAGCAGCTGAAGAAACCTTGGATACATCAAGTATTTGTTTCTCCTTCCTCTATCTAAATTGAAGATAAATCCATTCATTATCCTCTTAGCCATATTAAATCTTCTATTGGTGGCTAAGGCTATGATGGGAGATGTTATGTCCACTAGGAATGAATCCCATCCTGCACTTCTTTTGGACATGCATTGTTGAAAGATATAACAGAGTAATTTCAAGTGGTTATACACCCTGGCCCTGAAAAATTGCTTCTTAGGGAAATGGCCAGGGTGACCCATCTACATAAACACTTCCCTACAATCATTGAATGTATACTCTGATAAATCTTGAGGATCATTCTCCCCTAGTCTAACAACTATTCTTATTGCTTGCTCAGGGACTTCAAGCATCCTATCATTAGTAATGAATGCTCTAACAACTTTTTTTCCTTCCTCATTATTAGTACACATGTCCCTAGTTCCAGTTCTAATGTACTTAAATGTTTAAGGACTTTCATTTTGTTACACTGATGTAAGCATTTGATATTTGTAATGAAGGGCTCTTGAATGAATGAATATTTGTTACTGAATGTCTTGTATCTTTATATTAGTGTTTATTACACGCATATATGAACATGTTATATGGGTTTACAATTGTTATACATAGTTTTGTGTCAATAAAGATTCAGGAATGTGTTTCACTAAGTTTTATGACCCAGTCGCACAACTGTACCATGCGTGTGAGCCAGTCGCACGACTGAGTCATGCGAATGACTCAGTCGTACGAATGATTCAATCTTATGGTTCATACGTACATTTGAATGGATCGTATGACTCAGTCGCACGACTAAGCCATACTTATGGCTCAGTCGTACGAATGAAGACTGTAACCTATGAATACCACTTAATTTGTATAAGAAAGGGAGACTTCGAGAATTCACAACCCTAGCTGTCCCAGAACGTCCAAGTCATCCCTTCCAACTTCATAGAGCGTTCCTGATCATTCCTAATCAACTCTTAACGTTTTCTAATCGTTAGTTTTGATCAGATTAACGTTCTCCCTAATTGGATCGCCAATCAAATAGGATTCCTCACTATTTGATCTGGTTTTTACGTAGATTCGGTTACTACCAGTTCGTACACGGTCCTAACAAGTGGTAACAGAGCCTTGGCTCTCGATTTTACATGGATTTAATCAAGTTTTTGCAAAAATAAAAGTTTTTCAATCAAAGATATGTTCTTTTTGCATAAAAATTCAATTTTTACGAGTGCATGTGTTCAAAGGTTCGTATTTTTCGAGTTCTAGCCGACTAGGGTCTCAAAATCGTGTTTTTAGTCGAATCGATTGAAAATTTTTTGAAAGATTTCGAAGTCAGACGTCTTAGTCGCACGATTGATCCAATCACACGACTGAACTTCATACGCACAGCTCATTCGCAGGATTGGTCCAATCGTCTGTTCATTCACACGTTTAAGCTCGTTCATTCGGTTCAGCTCAGTCGTATAGTTCGTTCGTACGACTGAACTCATACGCATAGATTCATACGCACGGTTGACCTCAATCGCACGTGTGAATTCAGTTGCACATTTCAATCGCACGGTTAAGTCTCATTCGCATTTCCTAGTCGCATCAGTCAGTTAGATTGTCAAGTTTTTTAGACTAAGTCATCTTGGACTAACAACACTTTGCTTTCTAGCTGGGAAGGACTCTAGAATTCAAAATCTCCTGCTTTATGAAAATGAGATCGGAAATCACAACAAACCACCGAAGCTTCTGACACTTGACGAATATCCTCAATGGAAGTAATGGTTTGAAATTCATTTGAATGGAGTGGACACCAACTTATGTAGCACAATTAAGACTAGCTACACTATGCCAGTTGGAGCTGATGGTGTTCCACTGAATCTAAGTGGTTTGAATGAGGCGCAAAAGGTTGCGTACAATGCCGAGAAGAAGGCCTATGCATTGTTGACACAATCCATCCCAAAAGATATTTTTCATCAGTTCTCAGTGCACAAGCAATGCAAGAAGTTATGGCAGGCTCTAGAGAAGCCGTATGAAGGAAATACAACGCCTAAGTCTCTATAGGCTAAAGCTTTGAAGAAGGAAATTAATAAGTTCTCGTCAATCAGAAATAAGAGTTTGGACGACATTATCGATCGCTTCTATCATTTGATGAGTGAACTACACACTCATGGAGTTAAAACGTCTATGGAAGAAAAGGTGTCGAGTCTGGCTGATGGTTTACCTGATAAGTGGGATTCATTCGTTTCCACTTTAATACATAATGAAGTGCTAGAAACGTTGGATATAAATGACTTCATTCTAAAACTGAGAGAGGAAGAGCTACGACTGAAGTACAACTCTAATAAGGGAACCTACACTCAGAATCCTTCTCTATACAATGTACTCCTACTACTGTATCTTCAAGTGCACCCTTGCTGACTGCTTTCGTGTCTAACACATCTACAAACGTTCAAAGTGCGTCTTCTGGTTGTGAGTCAGGTGGTTCATCAAGTGTTTAATATAGTTCTGCAGAAGCTCAACCAACGAAGTTAATGACAGATCTGAGCAACGTAACTGTGGAAGTTGCAAAGGGGCATATGGTTTTACTTGCTGCTGTGGTCCATTTGTATGACACGTTAGTAGCAGGGAAGATTGGTAACTGTCACTTGGCAGATGAAGATTACAAGCAAGTGGATGAAACCGAGCTAGAGAGGATGGATATCATGTGGGCTCTAGCTAGTGCTTTGCGAAGAGCTAAGAAATTCATCAAGAAAACGGGACAGAACTTGGTGGCCACAAAGGATACTACTTTTGGATTTGACATTTCAAAGGTCACCTGCTTCAACTATGGAGAAAAAGGCCATTTCAAGAGAGAGTGTGTTAAACCTAAGAAAATAGGAAATGGTAACCTGTTTTCATCAACCAACAGACAAGAAAAAGACAAGAAGATAGCTCCAACAAGTCAGGACTCCAAAGCAATGGTGGCACAAGGTGATGAAGGTCAAGACTGGTCTTTTCGCTTCTTATCTGATGGTGAAGCTAATATCGCGTTGGTTGAGGATCTAAACGACGACTCAGAAAGTGAGGGGGAGAACTTGGCTGATTTTGATACTGTTGTTGTAAATGACTTAATGGCTGTTGTTGATCATCTGGTGGAGGATAAATGGAATGATTCTTCTGAAACTCACCAGGAATCCCAGGTTGCTTTCATGGCTGGAACCTCAAACTCTGCATATGTAGAATCTAAAGAAACCCTATTCGATAAACATGCATGTGTTGAATGCAATCGGTTTAGGGAATGCATTGATTTAAAATTTACTAGGTTATTAGAACATAATGATAACTTGGTAAATGACTTAAAAATTTACACTGAAGCTAACAAAGTGTTGAAGCAAAATGAAAGTAGTCTTAAAGAGAAATTTGAATTATTGAGAAAACAACTAAGGGAAACCGAGGTTGTGGCTTTTAACCAAGAAAATAACATAAAGTTTTATTTAAATTCAAGTGAGGAAATTAAAAATGAAAAAGCTATTCTTCAAGTGGAAAATGAGTCATTAAAACAAAGACTGCATAGTTTAGCTAGTTCCTCACATATCATAAAAAACTTGGTTAAAGAAAGAAACAATGGGGAAGAAATTTGTTATAAAGTTGTGCCTCCACCACATGAAATCCTTTTTAACACAAAATAGCATCCTGTTAACAATAATCCTATCAATGATCATGTGGTGATTACACCTTTGGTCAGTGATCCTGATACTGCAGTTAAATCTGCAACTCATGTGACTGATCAGAAGGCATCAACTTCGGGCACAAAGGATGATATCTTAATTGGGGACTGGGTGGTAGAGGATGATCACATGCCTCTTGGTTTGGGATCACTGACTGTTGTGCCAAACCAAAAATTCCAAAAACAACTCAGTCTAAACCGGTCAAACAAGATCTCAACAATGTGAAAAAATAAAACAACCAATGGCTGCTGTTGATACTGTTGTTGTAAATGACTCAATGGCTGCTGTTGATCATCTGGTGGTGGATAAATTGAATGATGCTTCTGAAACTCACCAGGAACCCCAGGTTGCTTTCATGGCTGGAACCTCAAACTTTGCATAGGTAGAATCTAAAGAAACCCTATTCGATAAACATGCATGTGTTGAATGCAATCAGTTTAGGGAATGCATTGATTTAAAATTTACTAGGTTATTAGAAAATAATGATAACTCGGTAAATGACTTAAAACTTTACACTAAAGCTAACAAAGTGTTGAAGCAAAATGAAAGTAGTTTTAAAGAGAAAATTGAATTATTGAGAAAACAACTAAGGGAAACTGAGGTTGTGGCTTTTAACCAAGAAAATGACATAAAGTTTATTTAAATTCAATTGAGGAAATTAAAAAGGAAAAAGCTATTCTTCAAGTGGAAAATGAGTCATTAAAACAAAGACTGCATAGTTTAGCTAGTTCCTCACATATCATAAAAAACTTGGTTAAAGAAAGAAACAATGGGGAAGAAATTTGTTATAAAGTTGTGCCTCCACCACATGAGATCCTTTTGAACACAAAACAGCATCCTGTTAACAATAATCCTATCAAGGATCATATGGTGATTACACCTTTGGTCAGTGATCCTGATACTGTAGTTAAATCTACACCTCAGGTGACTGATCAAAAGGCATCAACTTCGGGCACAAAGGATGAAGTCTTTATTGGGGACTGGGTGGTAGAGGATGATCACATGCCTCTTGGTTTGGGATCACCGACTGTTGTGTCGAAACCAAAAATTTCAAAAACAACTCAGTCTAAACCGGTCAAGCAAGATATCAACAATGTGAAAAAACAAAACAACCAAAGTGTTAAACAAATCAAATTTGTCAAAGAAGGTGAAAAACCAAAGGTTGAGACCAGAAGGACCAATCATGGGATTTACTCCCCACCTCACAAAAGATCTCCTAGTCCTGTTGAGAGGAGATCATGCTATAATTATGGACAAAGAGGACACATTTCTTCATTCTGTCCTCGCTATCAGACACCTAGACGTAAATTGAATTGGTTCAGGAAGTTAAACCTACTTTTTCAAAACAGAGGTCTAATACACCTGCTAGGTCTTACACCCCTTCCCAACACTAAAGACAACACAGACAAGCTACTGGCAAGTCTGTGATGCCTGAGGCAAAACCGATTTTTGAACATAGGCCTAAACTTTAAATTGTTAATCAGTCACCGGTTTACCACAAACAAGCCTTACACAAGGATGGTCTATGGAAAGCTAAAACATCTGATGTGTCTGATAGTGGTGATAAGAAGAAGAATGTGATTTCTCCAACTCCAAATGGACAGTGGGTGGAGTTTGTGATGTGCGATGCCTCTGGGAAACCAAAGCCTGTAAAGGCTTGGGTCCCCCTCCTTAACTAATCTTTTTCTATTTTTGTGCAGGTTGTCCGCTACAGTGTTTCTATCAACACATGGATTATTGATAGCTGGGCATCCAGGCACATGACTGGAAATCACTATCTCCTTTTCAACGTCAAACAAATGAAAGGGGGACATGTTTCCTTTGCTGTTAACAAAGGTGGGTACATCATCGCTCAAGGAGAAGTAGGTAATGGGAAGGTAAATTTTGATAAGGTAAATTATGTTCAGCAGTTAGAGAACAATTTACTTCTAGTTTCTCAGATATGTGATAAGGGCTTTAAGGTTATGTTCGACAATAGGAAATGTTACATTCTAAAAAAGGAAATGGTACATTCTGAAGAAGGAAATGGATATCCCTAAGGAGCAGGTACTAATGTCAACTTCAATGTACAATGATTTTGTTGGACCAAAAGAACCAATGAGCCAGATCAGAAAAACCTTTAAGTCCCACAGACATCATAACAACTGAAGAAGTCTACATCAGCTGAAGACAAAGTCTGAAGACAAAGTCTGAAGACAAAGTCTGAAGACAAAGTCTGAAGACAAAGTCTGAAGGCAAAGTCTGAAGACTAAAGCTGAAGACAAAGTCTAAAGAAAAGTCTGAAGACAAAAGCTAAAGACAAAGTCTGAAGACTAAAGCTAAAGACAAAGTCTGAAGACAGAGTTTGAAGATAAAGTCTGAAGACCAAGTATTCAGAGGATATCACAACAGCTGAAGAAGTACTCTTCAGTAGTTGTGATGGTTTTCTTTCAATAGTTGTCTTTATATTTTCAGTAGATTGTAATAAGTAGTTCAGTAGTTTGTTTTCAGTAGTTTTAATATTAGTTAAACACTTAAGCGTTTATTCTAAGAAGATGTCCTCAGCTGTTGTGGACATCTTTAGTAGTTTCAGTTATTTTCAGTTGTTTGTGTAATCGGTTAGATGTCCCTATCAGGTGACATCTGCTGACGTCATCTTTTCCTACAAAAGGAAAGGTGACCTAATTGTAATCTTGCCAAAGCACATGAATGAATGAAAACATTCTCTTTTGTAGAAAACTTTCTCTCTCTATAAATATTACTGTTTGATTGAATATTTATCTTGTTCTTGCTTAAATTTCGTCTAGTTCTAATACTATTCCGCTGTAAATCATAACCTAATTGATCAAACTAGATCTGAGATCCTTTCAAATGATATCAGAGCTGGTTAATCATTGATTGATTTAATAATTAATCATTGAAACTGCTCTTCTGATATCTAAGTTTGATCGAATTAGCAAATCTGCAAGAATTGGTTATAGAGTTTGAGTTTCTGTTGCTTCCGGTGAATTAATTTGAGGTTCTACGTGTTTAAAACAGAGTTGTTGAGTTCTTGAGCTAGAGTTGTTAAAATTACATTGAATTTATTTGAATCTATGAAAATGGCTACACCAACAAATGATCCTCACAATACTGGCTCCTCAACAAAGCCTCCGATGCTTGTTAGGAGTGAATATAACATATGGCAACGAAGCATGCTTCATCACCTGTCTATCAATAGCACTGGATGAGTCTAGGACCGGTAGCTAACTTTTTAAAGTCATTTTTTATAAGTTTCCTACCCTTTAAATCACAAAATTTGCTTCTAGTAGTGGAAAGACTCGTTTTTACGTTTAGACATTTAAAACGCGTTTTTAACCGGGTTTGGCCATTTTGAAAGCTTGTTTGACCAACCATTCTACTTTTGAAGTTATTTTATCATTTAACCCACTGGAATAACATGATTTTTATAATTTCTAACCTTATACCCATTTTTCTTAGATTTTCCTCAAAAACGTCTCTCGGTTAGCACCCGTTTTCACTTAAAAATCCATTTAAATTACCTTTTGACCACTACAAATTCCCATTCACTCCAGAACACTTTATTAATCCTTAATGAGCCTGAAATTCTCTTTAAAAATTTATAGCCCAAGTTTTCTTGTTTGTAAGTAATTTTAACATGTTTTTGGGTCCCGAAAGTGACCAAAATGGGTCTAAACACAACATGTCCTTTGTTCCAGAGATTAAACAATATTAACACTTTTAATATTCATCAAAACCTACTGAAATAACAGTCCCAAATCGTGGCCTAGTTGTTCTACACATCCATAGACTTCAAATATATAGAAAATGTCATAACCGACCATTACACTTGTGTAAATCATTGTAACTTGAGTTTAACCATTACCACAACTTGGTCTAACTTAAAAATCAGATTATTGGGGTGTTTAAAAGTCATTTTTGAGTAGGTTATGAACCTTGTTTGAGAGGGTTTTGAACAAGTGTCTAAAAGAGGTTGCTACTTGTAGAAAGAGGGGTTTTTCATGGTGTTCTTGTGCTAATACCTTCCATTCATGGTGTACAACCATTTGTAACATTCAAAACAGATTATTAGGAGTTTAATGAGCCATTATAAAGCAGGTTACAAGGTTATTTCTGAAAGGTTACAAGGTACATAAGTTGGATGGTGTAAAGCACCAAAAATGGGGTTTTCTAAAGGGTAAATCGGGTTCTACCCCTTAGAATGACTATTCTACCATGTGATATACCTTCAAGAATGTTGGAAACTCCTTAAGATCAAGGTGATGGTGAGAAGTTTCTTCTACAACAAGAAAAAGTAAGGTTTTTAGGTGAAAAATGAAGAAAACAATAGAAATGTCCAAAACCGAGCACATGGAGCTTACACTTGATGTAACTCACGGTTTGGAAGGTGTGGATGGTCGTGATTGGCTAGAATCTCCTTGTAAAAGGATGGAGAATCTCGTAAAAAATCTGGAACCACAGGTCTTGCAAGTTTCAAGCTTCAAAACTTCACCAAATGGACACCCTACATGCGGTTGAAGCTTGGCCGATGGATGAAAGCTTGTAGTTTGCGATTTTGCTGCTAGAATGAGACTTAGAACCGAGAGTTGGGTGTGTTCTCAGTTGAGAATTTGAGAGAGAGAGGAGAGGAATAGAAGGGAGTGTGTGTGTCTTGCAAAAAGGGGATGCATGAAAGGAGAATGGTTAAGGGATGGTGGTGGAGTGTAGTGGTGAGCAAGGGCACTCGTTGGGGGTCAAGGGGGGCTGATTTTGTCTTGTTATGGGGCTTTTCTTTTTAATTTTTATTGTAGATAAATAATAATAGGTAGTGTTAATTTGTTGTGTAGTGTTGTATTGTGTAGAATATAAGATGGTATTATTTAGTTAGTTGATTAAGTGTCTTGCATGATAATGCATGCTTAAATCCAAAAATTAAATGTGTGTATGAGCACACATGCTAATTGTTTCAATTTGGGTTCTAAATTCTAGCTAGGGTGACTAATTAATATTCCCGGGCACTAATTTTCTAAAAAAAACCAAACTTAAAAATAACTAAATTCACAAAAATCACATAGAATCATAAAATGGATAAAATAACAAATGGTGATTCTAACATTATTGATATAATTAAATTGTTTCTATTATTAGTACTCATAAGATGGGATATGATGCAATTAAATTAGGGTTTAGAATAGTGACCTTGGGACCGGTTGTCACATAACACAGCAATAGTTAGAATGTAATCAAGATAATCGAACACTGAATAATAAATATATACGTTAATTTCATAACATCAAATGATGATTTAAAGTACAAAATCTGAACAAAATATAACATCTAAACTTTACTTTTGTCTTGAATCCTCTCTGTGTCTTCAGCTGATGGTGTGGTAGGCGGGGCAGACGATGATGCTCCTTGGTCTTGTTTCTTCTTTGTCCTTTGCTCTTGACCAGGAGCAGAGGCAGATGCAGCTGCATCTCCTTCATCGTCATCATCGTCATCCTGCCTACCTCTTGCTTCACCATTACCCTCATCCTCATCATCACTATCATCCTCTTCATCATCATCCTTATCATCATCACCATCATCATCTCCTTCCCCGATCTTCAAAGGCTCATCTTGTGATCCTTTAAGCTTGAGCATGATCTTCTTGTTAGCATCTTCCAACTCCTCCAATCTCTTAATCGATTCCTTTTTGTGCTCTTGGAGTTGGGCGATCTGCTCAGCCTGCTGAGAAATCTGCTGTGCTTGAGAGGCATTGAGCTCCTCCAGCTGACGTAACTTAGCAGACTTCTCCTCATCCACTGCTAACAGCTTTAGCACCATCCTAATTAGTGCTGCCAGCTGTTCCTCCACTCCAATAGGAGGGAGGGATGATCCGGTGGGGAAGGTGGACAGGCCATCTTAGTGGCTGGCGGTGGTAACAGTTGCTGAGGTGAATATGGGTGGTGGAGTATGAATGGGTGGAATGGTATGAGGGGTGGCTGTGGTAGGTGGTGTAGTGGTGGTAGGTGGTGTAGTGGTGGTAGGTGGTGTAGTGGTGGAAGTGGTGGCTGTAGTGGTAGAAGTGGTGGTTGTAGTGGTAGAGGTGGTGGTGGAGGTAGTAATCAACGTGATCCTCCGTCTCTTTGGCTTCAACCCATGGGGCTACGCCATCCTCTTCCTCCGAGTCCCCCTGGACCCGGAGGCTTCCCTTCGGCTACTGGGCTGGTCTGGGGTGTATGATGGATCTGAAGTAGTCTCCCTAGACCCACCCGGACGTCCACCAACCGTCCTAAGCCCCCTCTCGATGGCAACCACCTGGCTGCCCATCGTCCTGGTCAGTGGCTCCTCATCGGACGCCTCCTCTTCATCAGGCTGGAAGTCCTGATGGAACCTAGCTATCTCTAGATCACCATGTCGAGATGGTGGAGATGTAACATCAGCGGTAGTGGTCTGAGTGTGAGATGGACCAGTATCTCCACCATCACCACTATCATCATCAACTGAGTCATCATCAAGAACCGCTATCGGCTCTATATCTGAATCACTCTCGTCATGGCGCCACATCCTCTTCGTTGGTGCCACATAGACTTCACGGGCCAGATGCCCAAATAATCTCCTCACCGGGGGCTTCACTTGCTTCCCCCGGTACACCCTCATCCTCCCGAGGGTGGTGTCATCCATCACCTCGAGGACAACCACATCCTCCTTCTCCTTGGGCAGCGAGGGGAGCTTTTGGTCTACGATCATATGTATAAACAATGGATACATACAGAAGCTTTCATTCCCTTTGCCTCGATGTTCTCCACCAGATAGGTGAAGATCATCCTAGAAAAGCTAAATGGATGATTCAGCACAAACGCTGCATACGCGTTTTGTAACTGGTCGGAGAGCTCATCGAATCCACCCTTCCTGGATGCGATGCATCTCAGTAGTACATGGGCTATGTATTTGAACTGGGGGCATAAGTTGCTCTTGTTAAGCATACTTGTGTAAATGTACCCAGAATACTTAGCCCTCATAAAGCAACCTCGTACGGTGAGGGGATGTAATCTGGTAGGGCAGTCAGAATCATCCCCGAACTCTAATACTGTCCAGATATCCTCCTCAGTAATCTTGATGGCCTCCACAAATATAGAACTCTGGATAGTGTGGGGCTCAGTGGACCTATCAACTACAGCGCTTTCCCAGAAAGCCTGCTGTACTGATCTGTAAGGAGTGCATGGCTCAGAGATCACTCGGAAGATCCTCGAACGTCGTAGGAATGTGATAATGCCAGCAAACTCCACAGCATTGTGGGAAGAGAGATCGAGATAAGCACATATGTTGTGCTTAGTGCTCATCGTCCACCGACTAGCCATCTGTGACACAAAGTAAATAAACATTTGTACATGTCAAAGAATACCAGACTTATTTCATGAACTTGAAAATTTTGTTCAATCATGCAACTAAGATCTAGTCGTGCGATTGAACTGTGCGACTGAGATCTAGTCGTGCGATTGAGCTCATACGTACGACTGAGTCATGCGACTGGACTTAGTCGTGCGATCTCTCATGCGTTTACCTCAGTCGTGCGATTGAGCTCAGACGCATGGTTCAGTCGTGCGATTGAACCATTCGACCATCTCAGTCGTGCGATTGTGCCATTTGTCTCACTCAGTCGTGCGATTAAAGTTCATCAGTGTGTCCAATCGCATGTCCGACAGTTTGTTCATTCAAATTCCATTCTTGAGTAATACTTGATGTTAAGTGTTGTGGATTGACTCATTTGGTTTGCATATGACCGAATAAAACCCTAATAACTTTAATTTGTTCAAAAAGCTTAGTTTTAGTGGTTTATTTGTCGTATTCGGTTCGGTTTCCATTAGTTCATTGTTTCACTTTGTTTGACGTTGTAGTAACTCATTATCTGTCCAAATCTTGTCGCGCAGTACCTATATAGTCGAAACAAATGTCAGAAAGTGTCAAGAACAGGTCTGAGAAGATCAAATGAAATTTCGGCAGTATGAGTGTGTATCATGCGTCTGAGAGGTGATTTGGGTGAATGAGACGACTGAGACCGACTCCCCCTCTATTTATACTAGGGCAACCTTCAGTCGTGCGACAGAACCTAGTCGCATGATTGATTCGTGCGACTGAGCTTCAGTCGTACGATTCGCCCATTTGGTCATCTCCAATCGTACGATTGAGGTTCATTCCTGCGACTGTCACAGTCGGTCACCTCCAATCGTACGATTGGGCTCATTCGTATGGTCCATTCATACGACTGGTCCATACTCATGGTCCAGTCGTGCGAATGGGTACATTCGTATCGTCCAATCGTGCGACTGGTCCATATTCATGGTCCAGTCGTGCAAATGGGTCATACTTGTGAAATTTTGCCTTTTTGACCCTTGCACACTTAACCCCTTATAACAATAAATAAAACATTTTGAGAAGTTGATCATCTTAGACATGACCAATTTAAGATTAAAAACCTTTTGAACACCTCAGACCTGATCCATTTATCCACCTCATCACCTCAGACGTGATCCATTTATCCACATGATCACCTCAGACATGATCCGTTTATCCACCTGATCACCTTAGACGTGATCCATTTATCCACCTGATCACCTCAGACGTGATCCATTTTACCTTTTCAGAAATAATTAATTTAAAATTAACGTTAAGTTCATTTTGTGACATTCACAAATAACTTGAAAAACTAAACTAAGTAACCAAATAAACATTTTTTTGTGATTTTGTTAGGGTAGGGTAGAGTAGCCTATTAGCATTAACATCATTTCTAAGACCGATTCATATGGAATCAGACAGGCATAAACTCAATTACTTGGAACTTTATATATATATTGAAATGGTAACTAACATATTTACATATCACAGTTTCTCATTCATCGGAGACTTCTAAGCTCTAACTCGAAATCATGCTTGATCTGATATGTAACACACATTGATTTTGAACATCAGGCAGTGTAGCCATAACGATTGTGAGTATACTTGTCCACTTAAATCCATACACAGACTTTTGACACATATTGGTGATGTATTAGGTTATATTATTTCAACCAACATTTGTGGATCCCAAGCTTATATGGTAATCAACATTCCTCAGGAGAATTTTGAGCGGTCTACGGGTATTTTGACAAGAAGAGACTATTCATAGAGCATTCAAAGAGAAGCCAAGCCTCAGGTCAGTGCCATCGTACAGCAGAGAGGCGGCAAAAAACAATGAATTCTAGAATATCTAGGTTATGCTTATCCTCAGGTCAGTGCCATCGCATAGCAGAGAGGCACACCACCTATCTTCTTGTTAGAGCAAATTTAAATTTTTCTCTTGCACATAACGCACCAACAACATAGGTTATCTGCTTGTTTGCGTTTATTTTCATTTTTCATGCTTTGCTATTTTTGTGGTCATCTGCACACTTTTAGTGGCGTTTATTTTCTCGTCACCTCTTATTGGAAATAACTGATTGTGTTAACCAGTGATAAGATGGGAACCCACAGTCAGTTGAACAAATTAGTTTAAATTGAGTTCACCAATGATGTCTACTAGTCTATTGTGTTAAATCTACCAATACATTGTATAATGAACTAGCACCTCCCTAGATCGACTTTCTCCGTGTAATTACAGTTACAAACAAGCATACTATTATTTTCCCAAATTGTTAGACTTAGAATTCTTTGACTAACAATTTTCTGTGATTTAATTTAAACAAAAATTGCAAAAATTTAAAATCTTTTTGGTGTTCCAAGTAACTCGACACCTATGTACTATCACTTTCCATAACATTGAATCACATTCTTATCATCGTTGTTTTTTCCTTTTTAGCTTATCTGCCCTCCCCCTTTTTTTTCTTTTGTAAGTAAATAAATACTGAAAGTAAACTAATCTCCCCCTAAAATTCTAAAACAAAAAATCTTTTTGTGTTTTTGGATTTATAAGACAAGGAAATTAAAAACAAATAGAAATAAAATAAAAATGAAAAACTAAACATGTGTCGGACTAAGAATCTGTGTCTTCTGAAATGATGTCACTTTTCTTTTTCACGCCGTTGACCTCTAACGGATATAAAAATCTGGGTTTATCAAAAGGTTTGGTGTAGAGGTCGGTGCGCTGAAAATCCGTGTTTATCTTAATCACATCAATTAAATGTTTTTCATAGCAATCGCGTATGAAATAATATTTTATGCTTATGTGTTTTGTTTTAGGGTGTTGAACAGGATTTTCAGTAACAGCTATGGCAGCAGAATTATCAACAAAGATAGGGGTATTAGAAAATTGCAAACAGTAGTCCCGCATTTGCTGTTGGATCCAGATAATCTGATACAACAACTTGTAGCAGCAACGTATTCAGCTTCACAAGTTGATAAGGCAACCGAGGTCTGCTTCTTGCATTGCCAGGTGACTAAACGCCTTCCAAAGAACTGACACCCTGCTGATGTTGACTTGAAATTCATCTTGCAGCTGCCGTAGTTTGAATCACTGTACGCAGTTAGCTCAAAGTCATTATCATAAGGATACCACAACTCCAGTGTTGGAGTACCCTTCAGATAATGAAAAATCCTTTTCACCCTGATCAGATGATTTACTTTCGGTTTGGCTTGATACCTGGAGCATAAACATGTGGCATACATGATATCTGGACGCGAGGCAGTGAGATACATAAGAGATCCGATCATCCCACGATACATAGTGGCATCCACCAAATCCCCATTCTCATCAGGTACCACATCATGATTTGTGGCGAGTGGGGTACCGGCAACAGTGCATTTCCCATATCAAATCGACACAGAATGTCTCCAACATACTTAGTCTGATGCAGAAAAACACCGGTAGGTGTTTGATCCACCTGTAATCCGAGGAAGAACTTCATTTCTCCCATGACACTCATTTCAAATTCTGCCTTCATCACAGATTCGAATTCTTTACATAGATCTTCGTTTCGTGAACCGAAGATAATGTCATCTACATAAATTTGCACCATCAGTAAATCTCCATCTCTCTCTTTGATAAACAACGTGCAGTCAATCACACCCCTACGAAACCTGTGTTTCAACAGGTGGGTGGAGAGCTTCTCATACCAAGCTCGACGAGCCTGATGTAGCCCGTACAGAGCCTTGTCCAACTTATAGACCCTGTCCTGATGATAAGGATCCTCGAATCCTTCGGGTTGACTGACGTAGACTTCTTCACGGATTTCCCCATGAAGGAATGCACTCTTTACATCGAGTTGATAGACTTTGATCTTCATATACGATGCATAGGCTAGGAAGATACGTATTGCTTCCATTCTAGCCACGGGTGCAAACTCTTCATTATAGTCGACTCCCTCGACTTGTCTGAAGCCTTAAACAACCAAACGTGCCTTGTTTCTGATTACGACACCTTGGTCATCCTTCTTGCAGCGTAGCACCCATTTGGTGCCAATCACTTTTACTCCTTTGGGCCTGTCAATGAGTGTGCACACTCCATGCTTCTTGAACTGCAGCAGCTGTTCCTGCATAGCATTGACCTAGGCCTCATCCTTCAGAGCATAGCTTACATGTTTGGGCTTGATTTTAGATACAAAACATTTGAAAGGCCCGTCATTCACGTAGCCCTTTTCCATAATTGCAGAAAAATAAGTAGAGTATAGCTGATTTCTCATCTGCACACCGGAGTGAAGATCCCCAATGATAGTCTCCGAGTGACGATTCACACTGATCCTAGTCACAGGTGTCGTAGGAACGACAACTTCAGGATCCAGATTTGTGACGGTAGGTTCAGTATCCGGATTCCTTGATGCAAGTTCAACATCTGTTTAGCTTCCATCCTGATTAAAGTTATGCTCATTGATGGTCTCAACTGCTTCTTCATCGTTTGATGAATCATCACTCTCGTCTTGAGCAGCTGCTGAAGATCCCGAAGCACCACTAGCCGGTGTCACATTGCTGGTATTCAAATTCAGTAAATTTAGGACATCGTACATTATCTGAGCAGCAATCTCTTCATCTGAATCTATCTGAGGAAGGTTGAATGATTTGAAAAAGCCATCGTAGTCGAAGAATGACGACGGACCTTTTCCAGGAGGGGAGATGGTGTATCGTTGCACATCAACGTTGCACCATACTTCTACCTGACCTGTCGAGTTATTATAGACCCATTTGTCTGGTCTGCTGTATCCCAGAGAGATCCCCTGATCTGCTTTTTCGCTGAACTTGCCCTCCATAGTTTTCTTCAGTAACGTGCATAGAGCTCCAAATGGTTCAAGATACTCCAGGTTAGGTTTGCGCTTCTGAAGCAACTCATAGCAAGTCTTCCCATGCCGCTTAACTACTAACGCACGATTAAGTGTGTAGCAAGCATTGGTAACAGCTTCATTCCAGAACTGTACTGGCAGCTTTGAATCAGCCAACATAGTCCTTGCAGTCTCGATCAAGCTCCTATTCTTCCGTTTAGCAACTCCATTTATCTGTGGCGTGTATGCAAAGGTGAACTCATGAACAATTCCCTTTTCTTTGCAGAAAGCATCCATCCACTGATTCTTGAACTCTGTTCCATTGTCTGAACGTATCTTCCTAACCTTCAGATTGTAGAGGGACTCCAGTGTTGTGACGAACACCTTGAACGACTCAAAGGTTTCTGACTTAGCTTTCAGAAACATCACCCAGGGGAAACATGAGTAGTCATTCGTGACTACAAAGCAGTACCAGTCTCTTGCGATACTCTTGGTGCTGACGGGACCGAAAAGATCCATATGCAGTAGCTCCAGTGGCATCTCGATAGAGTTAACGTGCTTGGTCTTGTGAGACTTCCTGGTCTGCTTTCCCTTCTTGCACGAGACACAGAAGTCTGGAAGTTTGAAGTTCTTTACAGTAACTCCCTCAACTAAGTTGTTTTGAATCAGATGATTCAACTTCCTATGATTTATGTATCCCATTCTCCTGTGCCATGAGATGGACTCCTTCTCTGTTGCTTTTGATAAAAAACACTAAACAGTAGACTCAGTAGTAGAAGCATTTGGCATGTCCAAGACGTACAGACCATTGTACCTTCATGCTGACATTAAAACCTGCTCCTTAAGAATCTCCATCTCCTTCTTCAGAATATAACACTTCCTATTGTCAAACATTACTTTGAAGCCCTTGTCACATATCTGAGAAACTAAAAGTAAATTGTTTTCCAACTGTTGAACAAAATTCACTTTATCAAACTTTACCTTTCCATTACCTACTTCTCCTTGTGCGGTAATGTATCCTCCTTTGTTTCCAGCGAAAGAAACGTGTCCCCCTTTAATTTGTTTAATGTTGAAAAGGAGAGACTGATTTCCCGTCATGTGCCTAGATGCTCCGCTATCTACTATCCATGTGTTGGTAGAAGCACTATAGCGGACAACCTGCACATAATAGAAAATAATTAGTTAAGGAGGGGAACCCAAGCCTTGAGTGGCTTGGGTTTCCCAGAGGCATCACACATCACAAACTCAACCCAATGACCTTTAGCAGTTGGAGAGACCTCATCCTTCAGCTTATCAACACTATCAGACACATCAGATGTTTTAACTTTCCACAGACCATCCTTGTGTAAGGACTGTTTGTGGTAAACCGATGACTGATTTACTATTTAAACTTTAGTTTTATTTTCAATAATAGGTTTCACCTTAGGCATCACAGACTTGCCAGTGACTTGTCTGTGTTGCCTGTGGTGTTGGGGAGGGGTAAAAGACCTAGCAGGTGTTTTAGACCTAACAGGAGTTTTAGATCTCTATTTTGAGGAAAACCATTTAACTTCTTGATCTAGTTCAACTTTAAGCCTAGGTGTCTGATAGCAAGGACAGTGTGAAGAAATGTGACCTCTTTGTCCACAAGTATAGCATGATCTCCTCTCAACTGGACTAGGAGATCTCTTGTGAGGTGGAGAGTACATTTTAGGTATGGGCTTTTTGGTCTCAACCTTTTGATTTTCACCTTCTTTGACAAATTTTACTTGTTTAACATTATGATTACTTTGTCTTTTAAGTTGATTTTGATCTTCCTTAACCGGTTTAGACTGAGTGGTTTTTGAAATCTTGGGTTGCGTGACAGCAGATTTTGAACCTAACCCTAGAGATGCTTGAACATCCTCTTCCACCCTGTTCTCAGTGATGGTTTTTGTTGGATTCTTTATACCCAAGACACATAGAATATTTATGTGGTTAGTACGTCATGATCCAAGTCGGGTCATACCCAATAACAAGTTTAGCAAACACCAATATGTATTTAATTGATGATATGATCATGCAATTAAATCATTACATCAATTTAGAAAATGGGTTTTCTAAATAAATTGTATGTCAGAAAGAACAACTTATAAGGATATTTTGTTCATGGGCATTATTTGTAATGTTATTTAAGTTTGTTAAATAACATCAAATAATAAAAGTATGTGTGTTTAAGTTATATATTCAAAAGGTTAATTGTATAACTAACAATACAACTAGTTAACAATTTAAGTGGGAGTTTAAAATGGGGGGAACCCATTTTAAAAGACACATCTCGGCCGCCCCTTTAGGGGCATTCTTGGTCATTTTGTTGTCTTGAAACAACACCCCATTAAGACTAGTCACACTCTCCAATTCTTCCCTTTCTCTCTCATACATGCAAGACTCCCTTTTTCTCTCATCAAAGAAGGAAAAACAAGGCTGAAAATCGGTTTTCAGCAGCTTGTTTCTTGCGGATTTGGTGTTAAAATCCTAGCAACAAGAGGAGTTTGCTGACACTTGTGGGTATGAATGCTTGAGGACATCTACCTTGGTGTTTTGGTCATTCAAGACTTCACCCTCTTCTTCACATCCAACGTTTTTGGGCAGCCTATGGAAGGTATTTCATCTAATGTTTTTGGGCAGCTCTTCAATGGTAGCATTATGGGTAATGTTTGGTTGTTATTTCTTCTTGATAGCTAGTCTATTCACATATATATGATCCTTACAATCTTGGGTTTGTTGTCGACATATAATGTACCTTAATTTTCAGTTTACATAACATTATATTAAGGTTTGTTTCCGCTGCGTTTTTCTTGTTTAAATGGTTAAAAAACTTTGATAATGGTCCAACAAACCCAACATTGGCATCTAGAGCCAGATATGTGGATGACTAGCTTCTTTTGTCCTTATAAAATAGGTTTTATGGGACTTTAACAACCTAATAGGGGCTGTTTTGTGATGATATGATAAAACCCCAACCATTCAAGGTTATATCTTGCATGCTTACGATTAAATCTTGAAAGGATGATATCAAATGGTTGATTATGTTGTTTGGAAATAACCCTAATGTTTTGGTTCATGTTGGCCAGAACTTTAAGGTTATAAAAGGGGTTCATTTTGTTCTTGAAATGTTGTATATGGATACATATTTTGGTGCATAACATAGCCTTGACCATATGTGTTTTGGATTTGGTTGATTATGATTTTGTCATGATTGGTTGATTTCATTCTTTATGGGTTGTAATAATTTTTCTTTTGTGCTTGTATTTGGGTGTAATTTATTTATTCATTCATTTGTAATGTAATAGATAGATTAAGTGTGTTTTCTTTATTAGAAAATTTGTATTAGCATATAAATTTTGTAAATGAAGATGCACAAGACCGAAGCACAAAAGGAAGACACAAAGGGAAGGACTTGAAGCATATGGATGCAACTTCAAGTGGGGGTCTTTGGAGATCTCATCTTTTGTGTTGTATTTAACCCTTAGGAAAGACCAAATGACAACACTTGTGATGGCAAACAACTGTTGTCAACATAGTGGCTATGGTTATGCACATGTGGTTGTTTCGTACATGCTTGTTTGATTATCCTTTTTATGTTGATTGTTTGATATGTGGATATGCTTGACAATCTAAATAAATAATCATAACAAGCTGAATTTTCATGGTTCTTAATCATTAATATGTTAATAAAGGTTATTAAAAGGATTAATGATTTTATAAAAGAGGTTTTATAAAAAATGAACCATAGGATACCTTATATTTAAAAGCATGCAAATACAAGGTACATAGAGTTTTCAAAACTAAAATTAATGAAAACAAAAAATCCCTTTGGAAACAAGTTTAACACCATCCTTTTACACGACACTCGAATCACTTGAGAACTATTTGTGGGATAAAGGTCACTTAACCACTTTTAGGGAACTTGTGTTTTGAGGTGGGCTTAACGTATTTATGGGATAAAGGTCACCTAACCACTTGTATGTGTAAACTCACACGTGTGTGTAAGTAGGACGACTTGAATTGGAAACCATGTGCATAGGGTCACCGAAGCATGGCGTACAATGGTGTTGATGGGATTAAACATGCCAACCAAACATAAGATGTTTAACCGATCCCATAAAGGCTAGAAGTTGCAAAAAGTTGCAATTGTCAAATGTTGACTACCTTGTTAATTTAAATAATGGGATAAAGGTCACCTAACCATTATTTGAATGTAACGTTGGATTCTAGATTTTAATTATTATCTGTCTATGAGACATAAAAGGGTATTAATGATTAAAATGTAATTTTTCAGAAATACTAATAAGAACTTTGTAAATGTTGTAGAATGACCGCAAACAATAATGCTACCACCCCGACCGTCCATACCCTATCACTGAGAACTATTTTAGAGAGGGATCGTCTGAACCATAACAACTTTATGGCCTGGTTTCGAAACTTGAGAATTGTTCTCAAGTAAGAGAAAAAGGCCTATGTCCTTGACGATCCCATTCCTGACCAACCTGACCCCGAGGATGTTGAGGCCTATAACGATTGGCTTTAGTATACTGAGGATTCCATGCAGGTATCCTGCCTCATGTTGGGAACTATGATTCCCAAACTCAAAAAGGACTTGGAGCATCATGGGGCATATGACATGATTACCCAGTTGAAGGAAATGTTCCTTCAACAAGCTAGGGTAGAGCGCTTCGAAAAGGTTCGAGAGCTTGATGCGCGTCGCATGGAAGAAACCCAATCGGTATCATCTTATGTACTTATGATGAAAAGCCACAGTGATCACCTCGAGAGGCTTAACTGTCCTGTCTCAAAGGAGTTGGCCATGGATTTGATCCTTAATAGCCTAACTAAAAGGTTTGAGACGTTAATAATGAATTACAATATGAACAGATGGGAAAAGAGCATTGGTGAGCTTCACACAATGCTCAAAACAGCTGAGGCGGGGATGGATAGAAATGTTCTACCTGTTCTCTCGATCAATGAGGGAGGCAATAGGAAAAGGCCATTCCCCGATCCTAAGGCAAATGTTGCCAAAGGAAAGGGGCACATCAAAGGCAAAAGGAAAGGGAAGGTTAAAGCGAAACCTCCAAAACCTAAGCTTATGAAGCGTAAGGTAATGGAAAACTATCCATGCTTTAAGTGTTGTGAGATAGGACAGTGGAAAACGAATTGTCCAACCTATCTCAAAGAGTTGAGAAACAAGAGGGATGCTGGGCAGACCTCAGGTACAACTTTTATGATCCATATTGACTTAAATGTTATTTCTTCAAACACATGGGTATTGGATACCTGGTGTGGAACTTACATTTGCAATCTGTTGCAGGGGTTCAAAAGAAATAAGCACCTTAAGAAAGGAGACCATGTTTTGAAACTTTCAAATGGTTTGGAAGTTGTTCTTAAAAACATTTTGTATGCTCCTAGTTTGACTAGGAATATAATTTCAGTCTCCTTTTAAAACAGTATGGTTATAATTTAAAGTTTGTAAACAATGGTATTTATGAATTGGTTCATGATGATTCATCCTATAATAACACATTATACCAATCAAGCACCAAGAAACTTAAAGTGAGTTTAAGTGATTCTTATCTTTGGCATTGTCGTCGTGGTCACATAAACAAGAATTGGATTCAAACACTTCAAAAGAATGGTCTTTTGAGAACAAATAAAAATGGTTCATTTGATAAGTGTGAATCTTGTTTACAAGGTAAGATGACCAAGTCGCCCTTTAGTGGTACTAACGTGAGGGCAAAAGACTTATTAGGAATCATACATTCGGATGTATGTGGTCCATTTAAGACAATGACAAGGCATGGTAAAATATACTTCATTACCTTTATCGACGATTACAGTCGCTACGGTTATGTGTACTTGATGACATATAAACATGAAGCTTTTGAAATGTTCAAAATCTTGAAGAATGAAGTAGAAAATCAACTCAATAGAACTATCGAAGTTCTCCGTTTAGATAGAGGAGGTGAATCCTCAGTGAGGCTTTTCAGGATCATCCAAGAAGTTGTGGGATTGTCTCACAACTTACTCCTCCCGGAACACCATAACATAATGGTGTGTCTGAAAGGAGAAACCGAACCCTATTGGATATGGTTCAATCTATGATGGCTATAAGCTCGCCACCTCTATCATTTTGGGGTTTTGCCCTACTCTCCGCGGCTCGTATTTTGAATATGACCCCGACCAAGAAAGTGGATTCGACACCTTTTGAAAAATGGCATGGAAGAGTTTCATCGCTATCTTATTTAGAAGTATGGGGCTGTGAAGCTTATGTTAAGCTTAACACCTAAAACAAATTTGAAAGTCAATCCACTAAGTGTATATTTGTTAGATATCCCAAAGACTGTATAGGATACTACTTCTTTGATCCAACAGAGCATGAGGTATTTATTGCTCGAAAGGTAGAGTTCTTGGAAGCCAAGTTCCTTATGGAAGCAATGACGTATAGAACAGTGGAATTTAATGAAGATTAAGATCCACAAGCCGATACATGTTTGGTTGACACTAGCAGTCAACAGGAGGTTGTTGATGATGATCAAGAGGTTGATCAATACACACAAAACGTTCGCAAATCTGGTAGAGTTAGCATTCCACCTGAAAAGATATGGATTTTTCATGGATAGATGCTACGTGGTTGACTCCGATGAGCCAACTACGTACCATGATGCAATTTCCAATTCGGACTATGTCAAATGGCTGGAACCCATGAATGTAGAGATGCAATCCATGTATGACAACCAAGTTTGGGAATTGGTTGACCCTCCACTTAACTCCAAACTGGTTGGATGCAAGTGGGTTTTCAAGAAGAAAACAGATATACATGGAAACTTGGATACTTATAAAGCAAGACTTGTAGCAAAAGGTTTTACTCAAACTCAAGGGGTTGATTATGATGAGACCTTCTCGCCTGTTGTGACACACCGTAATTTCAGGTTAACACCATTCAGACTTTTGTCGTTATCATTGTTACATTCTCGATATTACCTAAAACATTTACAAGCATCGTCGCCGTCATCGTTAAATATGTTATGATATATAAACTAACATGAGGAGTGACTCCATTTTTAAAAATACAAAATGGCGTTTGTAGAGGATTCAAATAAACGGGATTACTTAAGGAATCCTCTTAATTAACATAGCTCGCCCATTTACGTCGTTATCAACCAAAACAAATTCGGGAACTCGGGGACTAAGTGCGAGGACCAAACGGTTCAAATTGCCAAACTAGGGCCGGGTATATAAACCCCTTACCAGCCCTAAGTTTCATTTCCACTCCCTTTTCTTCTTCTTCTTCACTATCTTCTCCTCCACCTTTCTACCACCTCCTAGCACCAACAACCACCTTGTTTGAGCTCGTTTTCATCGGCTAGACCACGCTACAGCTAAGATAGCACGTTTCTAACAGGTAGGCGACCTTTCTCGTACATTTTATTGCTCTTCACTTCTACGAATTTGGGGATTTCGGGTGTTCGGGTTCAACCCGAATGCATGTGGTCGTGTGGGTGTGTGTCGTGTCCATCTACATGTGCATTTTACTTAGACATGTCAGGAAAGTGTTTCTTGAAGTCCTCGGTGTGTAAAACCCATGCACGGGACAGCCGAAGGCCGTTCATCCCCTCCAGCAGTCGCGATCTGTTGCAGTTCACGACCAGGTCAGTCGTACGACTGAGCCGTACGACTGGGCGTGTCGTGCGACTGAGTGGTGCGACTGGGGTGAGTCGTGCGACTGGGGTGAGTCATGCGACTGAGTACAGGCATATGTGCGTGTCGTGCGATTGAATGCATACGATTGAGAGTGTGTGCGATTGAGTCAATCGGATGAATGTGTGTCACTGTGTATCGCACCACTGAAAGTCCAATCGTACGAATGAAGGTTCAGTCATGCGAATGGCCGTTGAGTCGTGCAAATGGGTGATGTGTGGTACGACTGAATGCTGAGTCACACGAATGAGGGTTCAATCGTACGAGTGAAGTTGATTCGTACGATTAAAGGCCCATTCGTGCGGATGAAGTGTCCAGTCGTGCGTCTAGTCTTATTATGCGATTGGGGTCATTGTGAGTGAGTTCTTCTTGTGTGCGGTGTGCCTATCGCGTGATGATAAGGTAAAATCAATAAAGTGTCATTGCTTGACCACAAAGATTAAAGTCAACGCTATCAACAAGCACATACTTTTTCAATCTAAAATAACATAACCGTTTACAATTATCGACAACCCATTTGGGATCTACATAAGGTCTGAGATGTGTATGCCTGCTTGTGTGTGTCACCCACGACCGAACCAATACGACCCGACCTGACTAAACATTTCTATTAACACTAGACACAACATTAATGCTTAACATAACTGTCAATAGGTGTTTGACTGTTTATTTTGAACAACATTTGTGAGGCTTCCATCCTACATACTTACTACATCATCAGTGAGTCTTCACGGCCCCTATTTTACTTTCTTTCCTTTTGGGGGAGAAAACATGCAAACAGATTTACATAAATGGTTTTAGTATTATTGATATCGCTTGTTACGTTAGTGCAAACACACATAACAGTCCTGACATTCTCGAACCGTTAGTAATGTGTAGCGAGGTAATTCGGAGTAGTACTACTAGGTTTGACAAACCCCACCCGGGCTAGTCGCGCTAGCTTGATTGGTGGTTAAACGGGTGCATTATTGACCTAACATTTGTCACTGTCTGGTGAGACGTGATGGGGATACAACAAACATATAGGACATGCAAACAGTCCGCTTCGGTTCGAAACGCTAAGTAACATGACTATAGGCTAGGTACCTATCGATATGCTTTAATTACTTTACTATTTGAAGCGCTTTCTGACACATTATTTGTTCATTAAACTTGTGAACTCATCAACTTTATGTTGACACACTTTAGCATGTTTTCTCAGGTCACAGGAATGCATAAGCTCATGATGCACGCTTTAGGAACGCACTCAGGACATGCATCCATCTGTTTTATTTTCTTGCACTGAATATTTTGTTTAGACTTGGCACTTGTAACTTTCAAGTAATGGATTTACATATCATGTATACGCTTCCGCACTGATGTCAATTTCATTTATGTTCCTCTGAATGAAGTCAAATGTTTATTTTTAAATTCATATAGTGTCGTTCGATATGACTGTGTCTGAGATCCTGGTATGTCACACGCCTAACAGTAAACCCCCTTTGTGGAAATTGAGGGTGTGACACCTGTGACAATGCTAAAGTCTATTAGGATATTGTTTGCCATTGCTGCTTATTATGACTATGGGATTTGGAAAATGGATGTCAAAACCGCTTTTCTTAATGGATATCTCGAAGAGACTGTCCATAAGGTTCAGCCTGATGGTTTTGTCGATCCAAAACATCCTAATGAAGTATGCAAGTTAAAGAGATCAATCTACGTATTGAAACAAGCATCGAGAAGTTGGAATCAACGTTTTGATGAGGAAATCATGGAATTTGGTTTCATCAAGAACGCTGACAAGGATTGTGTATATAAGAAGGCTAGTGGAAGCATAATTACATTCTTAGTATTGTATGTTGATGACATACTACTATTTGGAAATGATATTCCAACCATGGAAGGTGTTAAAACCTGGCTTGAGAGTTGTTTTTCCATAAAAGATCTCGGTGAAGCCGCCTATATTTTGCGAATTAGGATCTATAGGGATAGATCGAGGCGGTTGATAGGTCTAAACCAAAGTGCATACATTGATAAAATCCTGAAAAGGTTCAAGATGGAAAACTCTAAGAAAGGTATGGTACCTATTCAAAGAGGACAAATATTGAGTGCATCTCAATGTCCAACCTCAAAGGATAAGCAAGATCAGTATGGACATCCCATATGCGTCTGCTATAGGATCCATCATGTATGCGATGATATGCACTAGACCGGACGTGTCATGCGCGTTAAGCATAACAAGCAGATATCAGCAGAATCCAGGTAATAGCCATTGGATGGCTGTTAAAAGTATATTGAAGTACCTTAGGAGGACTAAGGATATGTTTCTAATATACGGATCTGATGAAGAGGAACTCATTGTAAAGGGTTACACGGATGCGAGTTTCCAAACTGATCGAGATGATTTTCGATCACAATCGGGGTATGTCTTCATTATGAATGGAGGAGCTGTGTCTTGGAAGAGTTCAAAACAAGACATGGTAGCATTGTCCACTACAGAATCTGAATACATAGCCGCCTCATTGGCAGCTCAGGAAGCTGCATGGATAAAGAAGTTTATCGCCGATCTAGGGGTGGTCTCTACCATTCAAGACCCTTTATAAATCTTTTGAGATAAAGAGAGTGTGATTGCTTAAATCAAGGTACCCCGTGCATATCAAAAGATTAAGCGCAATGAGCGGAGATTCAACTACATAAGGGATGAAGTTGAAAAGGGAACGATATGTACTCGCAAAGTTCACTTTGATCAAAACATTGCGGATCCACTCACGAAGCTCCTTGAAAGGGCAAAGCATGAAAGTCATATTTGTGCCTTAGGACTTCGATATTCTAGTGATTGGAATTGATCTGTTTAGTATTAATATGGAACAATTGTAATATTTAACTCATCTATATATTTACGTTATTTTTGAGTTATGTTCCTTTTAGCATGTTTACATCCATGAATATGTTTATTATTCTAAATGTCCGTAGTCGGTCATATTGGTGGGAACAAATATGAACGTAAGACTATTATGAACTTGAATTGGTGGATATTCATAAGGCATGAATATAGAGTAATTGGTTGCTGCGAAGGTTCATAGATATTCATGGGATACGAATAATGGACTGACCCGCGTCTCAAATCTTACTACATGGAATCTTATTGATTGATCATAAGTAAATTTGAGTAAAGGCGAATATCATTTGGTATCCTCTGACCTAAGATACATATTGGGTTTTGATATTCACCAAGTGTTATACCTTGAGCTAGTTCTTCGCTGCTCTGAAATAATGGTCAGTACATAAGGCTATGTTTAGGTATGACATAAGGTGATTGTGAGAAACGTATGTAGTCAAGATGGAATTTGTTCCTCTTATTCGTTGAGAGCAAGATGTCTAAGGCCTGATTAAGTTAAATCAACAAGGAATGATCATTATGTGTCCTTGGATTTAACATGACATCTATAACAAAAGGATAAATGATTGATTCACCTAAATCATTTCAAGTTGGATACTTGAAGGGGATGATGTTATTGAATGGCTTCTAAGTCATGCGTATTAAGGGTAGTAAACTGTTGTTAGGCGGTATTTACTGCTTGCATCAATCTTCTATGAATCTTGTGCAAGTAGGAGATTGTTGGATTCTTTATGCCCAAGACACATAGAATATTGATGTGGTTAGTACGTCATGATCCAAGTCGGGTCATACCCAATAACAAGTTAAGCAAACACCAATATGTATTTAATTGATGATATGATCATGCAATTAAATCATTACACCAATTTAGAAAATGGGTTTTCTAAATAAATTATATGTGAGAAAGAACAACATATAAGGATATTTGTTCTTGGACATTATTTGTAATGTTATTTAAGTTTGCTAAATAACATCAAATAATAAAAGTGTGTGTGTTTAAGTTATATATTTAAAAGGTTAATTATATAACTAACAATTCAACTAGTTAACAATTTAAGTGGGTGTTTAAAATGGGGGGAACCCATTTTAAAAGACACATTTCGGCCGCCCCTTTAGGGGCACTCTTGGTCATTTTGTTATCTTGAAACAACACCCCATTAAGACTAGTCACACTCTCCAATTCTTCCCTTTCTCTATCATACATGCAAGACTCCCTTTTTCTCTCATCAAAGAAGGAAAAACAAGGCTGAAAATCGGTTTTCAGCAGCTTGTTTCTTGCAGATTTGGTGTCAAAATCCTAGCAACAAGAGGTGTTTCCTCACACTTGTGGGTATGAAAGCTTGAGGACATCTACCTTGGTGTTTTGGTCATTCAAGACTTCACCCTCTTCTTCACATCCAATGTTTTTGGGCAGCCTATGGAAGGTAGTTCATCTAACGTTTTTGGGCAGCTCTTCAAAGGTAGCATTATGGGTAACGTTTGGTTGTTATTTCTTCTTGATAGCTAGTCTATTCACATATATATGATCCTTACAATCTTGGGTTTGTTGTTGACATATAATGTACCTTAATTTTCAGTTTGCATAACATTATATTAAGGTTTGTTTCTGCTGCGTTTTTCTTGTTTAAATGGTTAAATTTTTTTTTACAACTTTGATAATGGTCCAACAAACCCAACAGTTTTATCCTTTGTGCCTAAAGTTGATGTCTTCTGATCAGCAACCGGAGGAGCAGGTTTAACTGCAGTGTCCAGATCACTAAGCAGAGGAGTAGTCACCATATGGTCCTTGATTGGATTATTAGTAATAGGTCTCTGCTTGGTGTTCAGGAAAATCTCATGTGGTGGAGGCACAACTTTATAACCCAGCCCTTCCCCGTTGTTTCTTTCTTTAACCAAGTTTTTCAAGATGTGAGAGGAACTAGCTAAACTTTGTTGTTTTTGCTTTAAGGATTCATTTTCAACTTGTAAAACAGCTCTGTCCTTTTTAGTTTCCTCAATTGTTTTTAAGTAAAACTTTATGTTATTTCTTGGTTAAAAGCAACAACTTCAGTCTTTTTTAATTGTTTTTTGAGCAAGTCAATTTTCTCCTTAAAACTGCTTTCATTTTGCTTTAATACCCTATTAGCCTCTGTGCAAAGTTTTAAGTCATTTACTAAGTTACCATTATGTTCTAATAACATAGCAAATTTCAGACCATTGCTTTCCCTAAACTTATCACATTCAACACATGCATGTTTATCAAAGAGATCATCTTTCGATTCTACCTGTGCAGATATAGAGGTGCCAGTCATGAAAGCAGCCTAGGGTTCCTGGTGTGTTGCAGATTCTGCATTTAGTTCATCCTCTACTAGTTGATCAAAAGTAGCCATAGTCTCATCCACATTAGCAGTATCAAGCTCAACCGAGTTCTTCCCCTCACTCGCTGAGTCTTCGTTCAGATCATCAACCAATGCAATGTTAGCCTCATCATCGGATAAGAAACGGATGGACCACTCTTGTCTTGCATCACCCTGTGCTACCATTGCTTTGGACTCATGGCTGGTTGATGTTGCCTTTGGAGTCTTGTCCTTATCCTGCCTGTTAAATAATGAGAACGGATTGCCATTTCCTGTCTTCTTAGGCTTGACACACTCTCGCTTGAAATGGCCTTTTTCACCGCTGTTGAAACAGGTGACTTTGGACTTGTCAAATCCAAAAGTTGTATCTTTTATAGCCACCAGATTATGTCCCGTAACAAACTTCTTTGCTCTACGCACAGCACTAGCAAGAGCCCACATTATATCCATCCGTTCAAGCTCTGTTTCATCAACCTGTTCATAATCTTTGTCCGCCAAGTGGCAGTTACCAGGTTTTCCTGCTACTAATCCATCATAAGAATGTACCACAGCCGCAAGCAGATCCATATGCTCCTTACCAACTTCAACATTTATGTTGCTCAAATTCTCTGTGGTTAACTTCGGCGGTTGAATTTCTGGAGCACTGAATTGGACACTTGATGATCCTCCTGATTCACAACCTGAGGATGCACTTAGGATGCTAGCAGATGTGTTAGACACGAAAGCAGTCTGCAAAGGTGCACTCAAAGACACTGTAGTAGGAGTCATATTGTAGAGAGAAGGATTCTGAGTGTTGTTACCCTTCTTAGACTTGTACTTATGTCGAACCTCTTCCTCCCTCAATTTCAGAATAAAATCATTTATGTCCATCGACTCCAGCACATCATTATGTCTCAAAGTGGAAACAAATGAATCACACTTATCAGGTAACCCATCAGCCAAACTTGCCACTTTCTCTTCCATGGACGTTTCAACCCCACGAGTGTGCAGTTCACTCATCAAATGATAGAAGCGGTCGATCACATCATCCAAACTTTCATTTCCAAAAGATGAGAAGTTATCAAATTCCTTCTTCAAATCTTTAGCCTTTAGAGACTTAAGCGTAGCATTTCCTTCATAACGTTTCTCAAGAGCCTTCATAACTTTTTGCACTGCTTGTGTTCTGAGAACTGATGGAAGATGTCTTTAGGAATGGACTGTGTCAACATAGCATAGGCTTTCTTCTCAGCATTGTAGGCAAGTTTTTGTGCATCAGTCAAACCACTTAGAGTCAGTGGAACACCATCAGCTCCAACTGGCATAGTGTAGCCAGTCTCAATAGTGTTCCATAAGTTTAGGTCCACTCCATTCAGATGAATCTCAAACCGTTGCTTCCATTGAGGATATTCATCAAGAGACAGAAGCTTTGGTGGTTTGTTGAGATTCCCGATCTCATTCTCCAAAAGCAATAGATTCTGGATCCTGGAGTCCTTCCCTGCTCAGAGTGCAAAGTTCTATGTGTCCATATTGAATTAGTCTTAAAACTTGAAAACCAACTATGTATGCGACTGGGGATGCGCCTAGGGTGCGACTGAGACTCAACCGTGCGATTGAGCTTAGTCGTACGACTGAGCAGACGACTAGGACAGTTGTGCGAATGAACAAACCGATTGGGCCAATCGTGCGATTGAACAAGCGACCAGGCCAATCGGGCGATTGAGCTGAGCGAATGGAGTTCAGTCGTGCGATTGAGTTAATCATGCGCCTGAGACAGCTAACTTCGAAATTTTTCAAACTATTCACGCAATTCGACCTAAAAACACAATTTTGAAAACCCTAGTAGGCTGAAACTCGAAAAAGACTAACTTTTGAACACATGCACTCGTAAAAACTGGATTTTTATGCAATAAGAATGGATCTTTTGATTAAAAACGTTGACTTTTGCAAAAATGCGATTGAATCCACGAAGAATCAAGAGCCAAAGCTCTGATACCACTTGTTAGGACCATGTACGGACAGAGTACTAACTGATTCAATGTGAAACCAGATCAAATAGTGTGGAATCCTATTTGATTGGCGATCCAATCAGGGAGAACGCTAATCCGATCAAAACTAACGATGAGAATACGTTAAGAATTGATTAGAATCGATCAGAAACATTCTATGAAGTTGGAAGGGACTCTCTGGACGAACAGGAACGGCTAGGGTTAAGAATTCTCGAAGTGTCCTGTTTTTCCACGAATTAAGTGGTATTTATAGGTTACAGCTCTCATTCGTATGACTGAGCCATGCGTGTGGCTCAGTCATGCGACTAAGTCATACGATTGATTCATCCGTATGACTGAGTCAGTCTTATGACTCAATCGTGCGATTGACTCAATCACCTGGTTCAATCGTGCGACTGGCCCATTCGCATGGTCCAGTCGTGCGACTGAATCATAAGACTTAGTTAAACATATTCCTTAACCTTTAATGATACAGAACTATGTCTAACAACTGTAAACCTATATAACATGTTCATATAAGCATGTAACAATAAATCATATTAATAGATATGACATTCAACAACCAATAAACATTCAAAGAAGAGTTTTTCATTTCATATATCAAACATTACATAATTGTTACAAAATGAAAGTCAATTACATTTGAGCTCACTAGAACTAGAATTAGGGACATGTGTACCAAAACAACAATATTCCTACTTTGCATGTTTAAAATCCATGAGTAAATCATGTACTCAGAACGTCCGTAGTCGTTCATGCTTGTAGGAACAAGTATGAAGGTAAGACTATTATGAACTTGGATTGGTAGATATTTATATGGATGAATATAGAGCAAAGGGTTGCTGCCAAAGTTCATAGATATTTGTGGGATACAATTATTGGACTGACCTGCATCTCAAATATTACTACATGGAATCTTCCTGATTGACATAAGTAATTTTGAGTAAAGACGAATATCATTTGGTATCCTCTGACCTGAGATACATATTGGATCTTGATATTTACCGAATATTATGCTTTGACTTAGTTCTTTGTTGTTCTGAAACATGACAGTATATAAGTCTGAGTTCAGGTATAATACAAGGTAATTATGAGATATGTATGTAGTCAAGATGGGATTTGTCCCTCTTATTCGTTGAGAGTAAGATGTGTAAGGCCTGATAAAGTTAAATCAATGGAGAATGATCACTTTGTGTCTCTGGGATTTAACATGACATCTGTGACAAAAGGATAGATGATTGATTCACCTAAAACATTTTGAGTAAGGTACTTGAAGGGGATGATGTTATTGAATAGCACTTAATCATACTTATTAAGGGTAGTAAACCGTTGTTAGGCGGTATTTACTG
This sequence comes from Flaveria linearis, assembly GCA_024085815.1. Classification (NCBI taxonomy): domain Eukaryota; kingdom Viridiplantae; phylum Streptophyta; class Magnoliopsida; order Asterales; family Asteraceae; genus Flaveria; species Flaveria linearis. The sequence continues at coordinate 51,648,388 of CM044010.1, read as the reverse complement.
CTTGCATCAATCTTGTATGAATCTTGTGCAAGTGGGAGATTGTTGGATCTTGTATACCCAAAACACATACAAGATTGATGTGGTTAGTACGTTATGATCCAAGTTGGGTCATACCTAATAACAAACTAAACAAATACCAGTAAATATTTATTTGTTGATGAGATCATACAAATAAATGTTGACACCAATTTAGAAAATGGGTTTTCTAAAACGTTGCTTTGTAATAGAACAACATTATATGGGTAATTTGTTCATGAGAAATTATTTGTTTCATTATTGAAGTTAGTTAAATAATAACAAATAAAAGTGTGTTAATGTTATAAAATTAGAAGAGGTTTTAATTTTATAAACTTGTGGGTTAAGAGTGTAAGTTTTTTTATAAAAACTAAAATGGGGGGAACCCATTTTGAAGGGTTTTAGGGCCGTCCAAGGGAGGGGCCACTCCTTGGGATTGCATGTCTTGGTTATTACAAGACTTTAATCTAACTTACACTCTACCTCAACCAACACTCTCTCTCACACACACATTGCAAAGAACTCTCTCCCAATAAGCCAAACATTCGGATTCAAGGCAAAAGGTGGATGAAAAATTCGGTTATTGAAGGAGCAAAAGAAGAGGTTGTTGGTGTTATACTACCTAACAAGTTAGGTGTTTGCTAAAGTTTATGGGTATACAAACTTGAGGCTTTATCTCTGGAGGGCTGAACATTCAAGAGCATCATCATCTTCATCCCATCCATACTTCATTATCTTGTTCTTGAAAGGTAGTTCAAGAACACCCTATGGTTGCATTTTTGTTTTGATAGCATGACATTTCACATATATATATGATCCTTGTTTATGGGTTTTGTTTTGGTTAAAAATGGTTCAAAATTTTCAGATTATATATCACCTTTTACCTCTATAATCCGCTGCATTTTTGAAGTTTAAATGGTTAAACTTGCTTTGAGAAACATGTAACAAAACCCAATAACATACATATCTAATACATAAAAATACCTAACTAGAAATTACCATCTAAAATACTACACTACACAACAAAACTACACTACTTATACTAATTTACAAAAATAACAAATACACCCACAACCCTCCACGGCCGCACCAACCACACCACTATTCCCTTCCTTTTCTTTTTTTCCCACACAAACTACAACTACACTCTACCCCTTTCCCACTATCCCATACATGCAAACCCCTTTATTCAAATATCTCTCTCTCTCTTTGCTCCCGGTTCCCATCCGAAACATACACACATATTCATCATTTCAGCCAAGAAATTGAAGAACACAAATAATCCAATTCAAGCACAATACAGGCAAGAAGGTGACTTTTGAAGAATTTTTGTGCACGGTTCTTGCAAGAACAGGCTACTTCAGCTCTTGTTCAAGAATCACCACCTATTCTAGCCCTCCTAATCTCTCAAGTACATGGACCATTCAAAGGGTAAGCATCAACACACCTGAATAGAGTTGTTTCTTGTGTTTTACCTTAATAAACTACCAAAATTCTTACTTTCTTTGTTCTACCAGAAGCTTTCGGTTCAAAACCTTGTTCTTGAGGAGCTCTTAACATCACATAAGGTATACATTATGATAAGTTGGTCAATCTTCAGTTTGAGCACAAGATACACGTAGAAAACCCTCTTTTTACATGATTTAACACCAACTATGAACTTGTTTGAAAACCCTCCCAACCAAGACTTGAAACCTGCCTAAATCAGTTTATAAGCAACATAAAAACCTGATTTGAAAGTTGCAAAATGATTAGGTGATGTTTATGACTGGTTTGGTCCGAGAATAATATTTTCTGTTGAGTATGAGTCAACAAGAATCGAATATGTAGATTAAGTCAGTGATTAAGTAGCGGAAATACGAAATCAGAGTACATTAAATACAGTAAAAATACTCATAAATGCTTATGTATTGATTGTAGAACAAACAAGTTTTAGAATGTTTTAGGGTTTCTTGAACAGTGAAAAGATAACCTTAAAACATCAAAACTTGGGTACAAGGTTTTGTCAATGACAATACCTACGACAAACTTGGGAAAAAACCCCTTATAAAATGTATATTCTATTCTATTTAGATGTTGACATAAAGCCTGTACAAAAAGACTAAATTACCCTGACATCTATACAGAATACTAGTCACCCAGACATCTATACAGAATACTAGTCTAAGTACAAAAGTTTCATCATCCGCATTGGTTGTTGAACATCCGTATTGACTAATACTGTAACACCTCTGAAATATGACCCAATTGAAAACCTTTAAATGTTATAAAACTCAATAGAAGTCTGAATTGAGTTGGGCTTATCATAGAAAACTCAGAAAATGAAACTAGCCTTTTTGGGGCCCAATAAGCCCAATAAGGGCCCGAACTTATAAAAAGGCCCATTTAAGGCCCAAATACATGTTTAGAAACTAATTAAACAAGAAACCATTAAACAATGAATTATTAGTTGATTTGAAATAACTATGGAAAGATCCAAACTAAAAACAGATTCAGAACCCATGCCGGGTAAAATCCGGCAATTTACCGCGTACTACGTCTGAATTCCATCAGGAATTCTTATAAGGGCTTGTCATCCAATCTAAATCATTGTTAATCTCAACTAATACCATGAATAATGATCTCTAAAAGATTTTTCATCAATCATGCATAAACAATAGAATTTCGTAACTGAAACGCGAATACCGGTTTTCACCGGCATTTACTGATATCTGATACGTCAACCGAACCTCGTAACTCCATAATTATTCATCTAATCATTGTTTACTATCATGAAATACTAAATTGTGAGTGATACGTTGTCCGAAATAAATGCGTTCCGAAACGCGACCGTGACGTGAACCGGATCTAGAATTAGGTCAAAACCCGAGAATTCGACAGATAAGGTTTTAATGCGACCGACCTGGGAATATAATGCTCACAATATCATTTTAATATGTAATTGCATGCATTTAGATATCAAAATAATAATAAAAGCGCTCGTTCGAGGGAAACGCGTAAAACCGATAACGTGTCGATTTCGCGGTATCGTTTAACTGTTCGGTATGTTTTAAATACGATAAAATTATTAATCTCTGATTATTTATGACGTTTTCTACAACCGAATCTAACGATAAATGAAATTTATTACGTCACGCAAAAATTTAATCAGAAGCGTTACGAACCGAACTGTTAAAGAACCTATTGACGGGTTTGCTAGAACACAAAATCCATGTTTAACCTTTTAAACATTCTGAAAACACAGCGGATATATGGCTTTTAAAAACGATTTTTAAAGCTGAAATTTCATGTTCTTTATGTTCATTTAATATGAAAAAAAAACAAACCCAAACAATAAGGATCATATATGTGAATGAAACAAGCTATGTAACATAACAAACAACATAATATTGCAGCCATAAAGGGCTGCAAAACTACCTTACTGCAGCTTTGAAAACTCGACAGAAAGGAGGATTATGATGATGTTTTGAGCAGCAATCCTTCAAGTGGAGGACCTCAAATCTCTATACCCACAAGCCTTCAAACACCTTACTTGCTAGGTAGTGATACACCAGCCCTTGTCCCTCTTCTTGAACCCGAAACTTCAGCCAACATTTAGCTTCAATTTCAGCCAAAATCACTTGGATAGATGGCAAGGATTTCGAGTTTCTTGAGAGAAGAATAGAGAGAAGGAACTCTTGCATGTATGTGAGAGAGAAAAATGTGAAAAAGAGAGTTTGATAGAAGTGTGTTCAAGTAGAATAAATCTTGTAAAAACCAAGACAAAATTAGACTCCCAAAGCCCTTTGGGGCTGCCGTGAGTTTTAAACCCAAGGGTTTCCCCCCCTTTTTTTTGTCTTTTAATTTTGTAACACACTTAAATCAATTATTTTATAAAATTAGAACTAGGTTTTAATTTTATAACATATCACTCTTTTATGTGTCATTACTTAACCAATTTAAATAATGAAACATTAAATTATCTCTTGAACATATTATCCATATAATGACGTTCCATCACATACGCAATATTTAGAAAACCAATTTTCTAAATAGGTGTCAAACATTCATTGTATGATCTCATCAACAAATAAGTGTTTGTTGGTGTTTGTATAGCTTGTTATTGGGTATAACCCGACTTGGATCATAACGTACTAACCACATCAATATTCTAAGTGTCTTGGGTACACAGAATCCTACAATCTCCCACTTGCCCAAGATTCATAGAAGATTGATGCAAGCAGTAAATACCGCCTAACAACGGTTTACTGCCCTTAATACGCATGACTTATAGCCATTCAACAACATCATCCCTTTCAAGTACCCTACTTGAAATGATTTAGGTGAATTAATCATCTATCCTTTTGTTTCAGATGTCATGTTAAATCCAAGAACATAGAATGATCATTTCTTGTTGATTTAACTTAATCAGGCCTTAGACATCTAACTCTCAACGAATAAGAGGAACAAATTCCTTCTTGACTACATACGTTTCTCACAAACACCTCGTGTTATACCTGAACATATCCTTATGTACTGTCCACTATTTCAGGACAGTGAAGAATAGGCTCAAGGTATAATACTTGGTGAATATCAAAACCCAATATGTATCTCAGGTCGGAGGATACCAAATGATATTCGCCTTTACTCAAATTTACTTATGATCAATCAATAAGATTCCATGTAGTAAAATTTGAGATGCGGGTTAGTCCAATATTTGTATCCCACAAATATCTATGAACCTTGGTAGCAACCTATTGCTCTATATTCATCCTTATGAATATCAACCAATCCAAGTTCATAATAGTCTTACCCTCACACTTGTTCCCACAAGTCTGAATGACTACGGACATTTAGAGTAAATAATTTACTCATGGATTAAACATGCTAAATTGGAACATTAATTGAAACATTATAACCAAATAATATTATTCAAATAATAAAGAGTTCCATATATCCAAATACAAAATATACAGATCAAATCCAATCACTAGAATATCGAAGTCCCATGGCACAAGTATGACCTTCATGCTTTGCCTTTTCAAGGAGCTTCGTGAGAGGATCCGCAACGTTTTGATCTGTGTGAACTTTGCAAATACATATCTTTCCCTTTTCAACTTCATCTCGTATGTAGTTGAATCTCCGCTCAATGTGCCTAGTCTTTTGATGAGCACGGGGTTCCTTGATTTGAGCAATCGCACCCTCGTTATCACAAAAGATTTCTAGGGGGTCCTGAATGGAAGGGATAACCCCTAGATCGGCAATGAATTTCTTCAACCATGCAGCTTCTTGAGCTGCCAATGAGGCGGCGATGTATTCTGATTCTGTAGTTGATAGAGCCACCACATCCTGCTTGGAGCTCTTCCAGGAAACCGCTCCTCCATTCAGAATGAAAATGTATCCCGATTGTGACCGAGAATCATCACGATCGGTTTGGAAACCCGCATCCGTGTAACCTTCTACAACGAGTTCCTCGTCACCAGATCCATAGATTAGGAACATATCTCTTGTCCTCCTTAGGTACTTAAGTATGTTCTTAACAGCCATCCAATGACTGTTTCCAGGATTTTGCGGGTAACGCCTTGTCATGCTTAAGGCGCATGAGACGTCCGGTAGAGTGCATATCATTGCATACATGATGGATCCAATAGCAGATGCGTATGGGATTGCCTTCATTTTATCTTGCTCATCCTTTGAGCTTGGACATTGAGTCGTACTCAACGTCGTTCCTCTTTGAATAGGTACGGTACCTTTCTTAGAGTTTTCCATCTTGAACCTTTTCAAGATCTTATCAATGTATGCACTTTGATTCAAACCAATCAACCGCCTTGATCTATCCCTATAGATCTTTATTCCCAGAATATAGGCGGCTTCACCAAGATCCTTGATGGAAAAACAACTTCCAAGCCAGGTTTTTACACCTTCCAAGGTTGGAATGTCATTTCCAAATAGTAGTATGTCATCAACATACAATACTAGGAAAGTTATTGTGCTCCCACTAGCCTTCTTATACACACAAGCCTCATCAGCGTTTTTGATGAAGCCAAATTTCTTTACTTCCTCATCAAAACGGTGATTCCAGCTTCTCGATGCTTGTTTCAATCCATAGATTGATTTCTTTAACTTGCATACTTTAGTAGGATGATTTGGATCGACAAAACCTTCAGGCTGAACCATATAGACATCTTCCTCAAGATATCCATTTAGGAAAGCAGTTTTGACATCCATTTGCCAAATCTCATAATCATAATGAGCAGCTATGGCAAACAATATCCTTATATACTTTAGCATCGCAATAGGTGAGAAGGTTTCATCATAATCAACCCCTTGAGTTTGAGTGAAACCCTTTGCTACAAGTCTAGCTTTATAAGTGTCCAAGTTTCCATGCATATCGGTTTTCTTCTTGAAAACCCACTTACTTCCAACTACCTTGGAATTAAGAGGTGGTACAACAAGTTCCCAAACTTGGTTGTCATACATGGATTGCATCTCAACGTTCATGGCTTTTAGCCATTTGTCACAATCCGAATTGGACATTGCATTATGGTATGTGGTCGGTTCATCTGAATCTACCACATAGCATCCATCCATGAAAAATCCATATCTTTCAGGTGGATTACTAGTTCTACCACCTCTGTGAACGTCTTGTGTGTATCGATCCACCCCTTGATCATTCTCAACATCCTCATGTTGAGTGCTAGTTTCAACCAAACGTGCATCGGGTTGTGGTTCTTGATCCTCTTCAAGATCCACTGTTCTACTGCCAGCTCCTTCCATAAGGAACTTTGCTTCTAAGAACTCACTCTTTCTGGCAACAAACACCTTTTGTTCCAGTGGATCGTAGAAATAATATCCCATAGAATCTCTAGGATACCCAACAAAGATACACTTGGTGGATCGGACTTCCAATTTGTTTGGTGTGCGAGTCTTAACATAAGCCTCACATCCCCAAACTCTTAAGTATGATAGGGATGGAACTCTTCCATGCCATATCTCAAAAGGTGTCCTTTCCACCTTTTTGGTTGGGGCCATATTTAGAATACGGGTCGCGGAGAGCAAAGCGAAACCCCAAAATGATAGAGGTAATGTGCTTCTTGCCATCATAGATCGGACCATATCCAATAAGGTTCGATTCCTCCTCTCAGACACACCATTATGTTTTGGTGTTCCAGGTGGAGTGAGTTGTGAGACAATCCCACAACTCCTAAGATGATCTTGAAAAACATCACTTAGGTATTCACCTCCTCTATCGGTACGGAGAATTTTAATTGACTTATTGAGTTGATTTTCTACTTCATTCTTGAAGATTTTGAACATTTCAAAAGCTTCATCCTTGTGCCTTAATAAGTACACATACCCATAGCGACTATAGTCGTCAGTAAAGGTAATGAAGTATCTTTCACCATTCCTAATCATTGGCTTAAAAGGACCACATACATCCGAATGTATGATTCCTAATAAATCTTTTGCCCTTTCAGTAGTTCCATTAAAGGGTGCCTTAGTCATCTTACCTTGTAAACAAGATTCACAAACATCAAATGAATCATATTCATTTGTTTTTAAAAGACCATTCTTTTGAAGTGTTTGTAAACGTTTCTTGTTTATATGACCAAGACGACAATGCCAAAGATAGGTATCACTCAAGTCCAACATGAGTTTCTTGGTGTTAGTTTGGTACAATGAACTATTTAAAGTATTTTCATGAACCAATTCATAAATACCATTAATTGGAATAGCTTTAAATAGAACATACCATTTAAAGAAACATGAATATCATTTTCAATAAAGGATAATACATAATCATAATGTCTTAATTGGGATACAGAAATAATGTTCCTAGTCAAACTAGGAGCATACAAAACATTCTTCAAAATAACTTCCAAACCACTTGGAAGTCTTAGGATGTAGTCCCCACGAGCTTCAACTAAGACTTTAGTTCCATTGCCCATGAAGAGGCTAACATCCCCTTGTTTGAAGTCCCTACTTCTTGTGAACCCCTGCAACAATTGCAAATATGAGTTCCACATCCGGTATCCAATACCCATGTGTTAGAAGATGTAACATTAAGATCAATGTGAATCATGTATATTGTACCTGAGGTCTGCCCGGCATCCCTCTTGGCTTTCAACTCTTGGAGATGGACAGGACAATTCCTTGCCCAATGTCCTATCTCCCCACACTTGAAGCATGGGTCATTTGTAGCAACCTTTTGATTCTTCTCTTGTGGTTTGGGTGTTACCCTTACCACCCTTTTCCCTTTCCCCCAAACAGGTCCCTTACCCTTAGCAACCTTTGCCTTGGGTGTGGGATGAGGCCTCTTGTTGTTCCCACCTTCATTGATGGTGAGAACGGGTAAAACCCTTTTACCCATGGCCGCCTCGGCCGTTTTGAGCATTGAGTGAAGCTCACCAATGCTTTCTTCCCATGCATTCATATTGTAGTTCAACACAAATGTCTCGAACCTTTTGGTTAGACCATTTAGGATCAAATCCGTGGCCAACTCCTTCGAGACGGGACAATTTAGCCCCTCGAGGCGGTCAATATGACTTTTCATCTTAAGTACATAAGATGAAACAGATTGGTTGTCGTCCATACGACATGCATGGAGTGCTCGAACCGTTTCGAAGCGCTCAACCCTTGCTTGCTGTTGGAACGTTTCCTTCAGCTGGGTTATCATGTCGTAAGCTCCGTGATGTTCATACTCCTTTTGGAGATCCGGAGTCATGCTCGCTAGCATGAGACAAGACACTTGGACGGAGTCCTCAGTGTATTTCAGCCAATCGTTAAAGGCCTCCTCATCATCCTCGCTAGGTTGATCGGGGATAGGGTCGTCTAAAACATATGATCTTCTCTCTTGCTTGAGAACAATTCTCAAGTTTCGATACCAATCAATAAAGTTGTTATGATTTAGACGTTCCTTTTGGAGGATCGCTCGTAGTGATTGGTTTGATGCGGATGAGTTATCGTGATTTTCATTATTGGTGGCCATCTACAAAATTTAACAAAGATCAATTTTAGTATTTTCGATATTGCTAATTTTAATATTTAATGCCTTTTAAGGTCAATTTTATATTAAAATCTAGAACTCAACATTACATTTAAATTGTGGTTAGGTGACCTTTATCCCACTATTTAAATTAATAAGGTGGTCAACGATTGACGATTGCAACCATTTGCAACTTCTAGAGGTATGGGATCGACTTTAAACATCATATGCAAAGTCGGCATGTTAATCCCATCAACACCATTTGGAAACCATATTTTAGGTGATCCATTCAACATGGTTTGCAAATCAAGTTACCCTACTTGCACACACATGTGAGTTTACCAACATAAGTGGTTAGGTGACCTTTATCCCACCAATGTGGTATTCCCACCTTAAGTCATAAGTTCCTTCAAAAATGGTTAGGTGACCTTTATCCCATTAAGAGTTTCCAAATGACTTAAGTGTTGTGCAAAAGGACGGTGTTAAACTTGTTTGTTAAATGTTTAGAGGTTTCATAATTCTAGTTTAGAAAACTCTATGCACTTGTATTTGCATGCTTTCAAATACAAGATACCCTATGGTTCTTTTAATAAAACCCATTCTATTTTAAAATCATTAATCCAATTAATAACCATTTATTAACACTTAATGACTAAGAACCATTTTATATTAGCTTGTTAAGATCATTTTTATTTAGATTGTTCATCATATCCGAATATCATACAATCATCCAAAATCATAATCAATCAAGCATAATATAACAACCATAATAAGTATATGTGCATAACCATAGCATCTAAAGTGGTCCACACTTGTTTGCCATCACAAGTGTGGTCCATAGGTCTTTCCTAAGGGTCACAAACAATCACATGGAAAGCTTCCAAAAGCCTCCCACTTGAAACCGCATCCAAAATGCTCCATGTTTCTCTTGTGACCTTCCTTTGTGCTTCCAATGTGTATGTCTTCATATTACAAGATATAAAGTCCTAATACAAGATATCTAGTAAAATGAAAATACACCTAATCTATTTATTACAACCCAATAATAAATAAATTACAACCCAATTGAATAAACACAAAAATTACAACCCAATTGAATGAATAAAACAACCACTTGAATCATCCAAACAACGCAAGGTCTTAAGCTAGGTTATGCACTTTAACAAACAATGATCATATCATTTATTCATATAATGAAACCCCACTTAAAACCACCAAATTTCAGCCAACATAAACTGAAATTTTTGGTTTTAAATATTGTCCAAACAATCAACATTTCATCAACATGTATTTCTTTCAAGATTTCATCACAAGCATGTATGATATAATCTTGAAAGTTGGGGATTCATCAAAACAGAAAAATAGCAGCCCATAATCTGCCTAAACTTAGTTTATAATCATGCTTTAAAACCTATTTTAAAGACTAAACAAGCAAGTCATCCACATAACCGGCTCTTGATGCCATTGACGGGTTTGCTAGAACACAAAATCCATGTTTAACCTTTTAAACATTCTGAAAACGCAGCGGATATATGGCTTTTAAAAACGATTTTTAAAGCTGAAATTTCATTTTCTTTATGTTCATTTAATATGAAAAAAAAACAAACCCAAACAATAAGGATCATATATGTGAATGAAACAAGTTATGTAACATAACAAACAACATAATATTGCAGTCATAAAGGGCTGCAAAACTACCTTACTGCAGCTTTGAAAACTCGTCAGAAAGGAGGATTATGATGATGTTTTGAGCAGCAATCCTTCAAGTGGAGGACCTCAAATCTCTATACCCACAAGCCTTCAAACACCTTACTTGCTAGGTAGTGATACACCAGCCCTTGTCCCTCTTCTTGAACCCGAAACTTCAGCCAACATTTAGCTTCAATTTCAGCCAAAATCACTTGGATAGATGGCAAGGATTTCGAGTTTCTTGAGAGAAGAATAGAGAGAAGGAACTCTTGCATGTATGTGAGAGAGAAAAATGTGAAAAAGAGAGTTTGATAGAAGTGTGTTCAAGTAGAATAAATCTTGTAAAAACCAAGACAAAATTAGACTCCCAAAGCCCTTTGGGGCTGCCGTGAGTTTTAAACCCAAGGGTTTCCCCCCCTTTTTTTTGTCTTTTAATTTTGTAACACACTTAAATCAATTATTTTATAAAATTAGAACTAGGTTTTAATTTTATAACATATCACTCTTTTATGTGTCATTACTTAACCAATTTAAATAATGAAACATTAAATTATCTCTTGAACATATTATCCATATAATGACGTTCCATCACATACGCAATATTTAGAAAACTAATTTTCTAAATAGGTGTCAAACATTCATTGTATGATCTCATCAAAAATAAGTGTTTGTTGGTGTTTGTATAGCTTGTTATTGGGTATAACCCGACTTGGATCATAACGTACTAACCACATCAATATTCTAAGTGTCTTGGGTACACAGAATCCTACACCTATCATTTAAACCTACTATATATAAGCAACCATTCTTCCATTTTAGGGTTTTTAAAAACAAAAAGATCAGAGAAGGGAGAAAGAGGCGCCGCGACCTTTCCCCCTTTCTCCCCCCTGTTTTCTTCGAATCCCGGCCAACCACCGGCCTCCGGCGGCCGATTCCGGCGAGTGCCGGCGAGTGAACGCCAGCCCCGGCTCCCCCTCCACACCCTGAACTCAAGAACGACCCTGATTTCTCCTAAAACACAACAAAGCCACGGGAATCGAAGGAAGAAGATGGCGGTTACAGGGCGATATCGGAGTGGTCGAAGATGGAGGTCGACCGCGGCCGCAGGTCGCGATGGTGATGGCTGTGGTGGTGGTCACGACACCTGGCTGCACCGATGGTGGGGTCGCGATACGGAGAGCAGTCCAGTGGCGATGCTGCAGTTGTTATTGGTCCTGGTAATCGAGGGTGTTGTTAATCGATAGGGGTCGCGATGTAGGTGTCGATGGTGGTAGGCAGCTGTCGTGGTTGTGGCAGTTCGGGGGTTGTTGATGGTGGTGCAGGACCGCTGCGGGGATGGCGATGGTGGCATTGCTGCCGGATGTTGATCGATGGTGTTGGTGATGGTTGTGAAGACAGTGGTGATGCTTGCTGTGGAGGTGGTGTGGTGGTTGTCGGGTCGAAGGAAACCGAACCAGAGTCGGTGATGGCTGCATGTGGTTGGAGTTTGGTGATAGTAGTGAAACAACATTGATGAATCTGATGTGGTATCTTTTCTTTTGGTTGATTACCGATTGTATGTTGGTATCTTTGGTTGATTATCATTGTTGACTGTTGTTGTTTGTTGGCTGTGATTGTGGCGATGTTGTTGTTGGTTGTGCTTGATGGTGCTGCCTGGGATGGTAGTGGTAAGACGACGGTGGTAGTGATAATGGTTGTTTAAAGATTGTTGCGGTATTGGCGGATTACATGGTTGGATGCGGGTTTTGGATGTGGATATCTGTCGCGGTGATGGTTATTGGCTGCGATAGTAGCTGTTAGGAGTTTGGAATTGGAAGTGGTTGGACAAGGGACAACACTAGACTGATGGCGTGAATAATCGGGAAGGTATACGCGCACGCTCGCTTATTTAATGTATCTACGAATCGATTGAGCTCGCCTTAAATTAGAATCATGTGATTATAGAACTTATCAAAAATGTTGTATAATAATAATAATAATGATAATGTTAATAAAGATCTAGAATCGAATTAACAACATCAACACATGTATATATATAGATATATATACTCTTATATGTTATACAAAACACTAGTTAAACATATAATCACGAGCTAAATGTGACATAATAAGGTTACTAATACAAACAAGTGTCACTATCGTGAACACCAATATTGTTACATTGTGCTAATATTATTGTTAATACTCATATACGTATTCTATCAAATGTTTTATTTGTTATTGATCATCTTATCTAAAACAATAACGAAGACGCTTCAAGTTGTGAACTAAGACTAATACAATTAACGAATTTCACTCGCGATTAGTATTACTAGTAATTGAAATAAATAATACTAGTATCATAATAATACTACTACACAATCGTTATCATCATGTGTTACATAAACACTAGCATCACTAACGTTATCTTAGTAATAATATCCTATTCCTAATGAATGGTTAATCAAGCGTTATTGCCAACTAGTTCACCATGGATGACATCTATTACTTATAATGTTGATGACAATATTAATAATAGTAGCGTTTGTTTATTGATATAATCATATAAATCTCATTGTTACTACTAACCTTATCAAAAGTGGTACAAATAATAATACATTGTCACCATCATAACTTTTAGAGATACTTATTAACACAAATATACCTATTATATACTAATGACTGTTACTTATTATTTCATTACTATGGTTAAAATTATTAATATTAACGTTAAAGTTAATACTAATATCATCTATAAAGATTTAAATCTCCAAATCAACAAATTATTGTTACAATTATTGTACTGAGAATCATTACTCGGATAAGAACATTGATTAATCTAATATGCACGAATTAGCACATGACAACAAATACTTGTACAAAAGCTAAGATACAACCAGGATACTAATCACCAACTTAAATTTAACTAAAGAGCTCAACCGCATGCATGTAATAACATCATGCTAATTCTAAACGTGAATCTTATATGATCTAGCTAGGTTTGCTTTGTTGGTGATCATTACTTTTCTTTATCGAGCTCTGAATTTATATAAGGACACCAGGTGAGTTCTCGTGTTCCCCCTTTTTACTTTTGTTTTGGGGATGAAGCATGCTCCTTTTAAACTGAAACTCTTATATGTGATAATGTTTACTGTTTGGCATGATCCTCGTTTTATGAACTATGATTATGCTTACTTGATGCTTGTATGTGGGACTTTTTGGATACCTGCTGATACTTTAGTCATAATCATTAATTCTTTTGTGAACCGCTTGTTCTTACGTGAATAGATCTATTTGGGGAATCCCCCACGCACAGTGGCTCCCGCCACAGGGAGGTTCCCCACTGAGATCCTGAGGGGTCGTTTGTGGCATGTAACAGGTTTTGAGTAAGATACTATGGTGAACCATTCTAGCAGGAATGGTTCACTAATCTGAGGCTTGGTCCTTTCCTACGGGAATATCCGGTTAAACACAAGTTTAGAAGAGGCCAACCGGGGACCAAGTGCAGGGTTGCTTGTGATACCCCACAATGACTGATACTTGATTCTAAAACCTTCACTTGTGGACTCTAAGAGTTCCTTTTATTTTTGAAACTTTAACCACTTGAACTCACCAACTTTATGTTGACAAAATTTTCTTTTTGAGCATGTCTTCAGGTACAGCTAGGGAGAATAGTTGAGCTATAGAAGTTACCAAATCAGAAGCAAGATATGAGGGTAGAGGTTAAAGACACAAGTCGAGCCTAGAAGCCTTAGTTACCGAAGCTCCAAGAAATATTTACCGAGAGATGGATCACGACACCTATAGATCATAGATTGAAGCACTTTGTGAATTGGAAATAAAGCCAATATTTTAATGTAAATATCATGTGACACTGTTTAAAAAACCATTTAGTTTCCGCTGCATTTTGGTTGTTGTTTACTAATCGTGACGTCCCGCCTCTCTGGGCCCGGGGTGTGACAGATTGGTATCAGAGCCAAAGGTTGTAGCGAAGTAGGTCTGCTTCGCGAGACCTAAACTACAACCATATGAACCTCATAGGACCACTTTAGTAAGAAGACTCTTCTGAGCTTTGCTAAACCAATGGTGTAGAAATACGGGTTGCTTTGCAATACCTATGGTGTAACCATAAATAGGACCAGCCTATTAGGTTGTTTCCATGATCCAGTGATCCAAAGTTTGCAGCAAGAGTAGGTTCCCTTAAGAACTCCCGTCTTAACTTTTATACCTTAAGGATTACATATATCCCATTAAGAATTCTCTACCCTATAAGAAACCTTGATACATTAGGGTATTACCTATGATAGGTGCACCCGAGTAAACCATGAAGGTATGGAACCTCTTGGAGTTGACTCTTAGGACTACTAAATGTCAAGTACTAAGAATGTTAGAAACCAACACTGTGCACATATATCAGGACTTAAATCCTGGAGAGACACTTATCTGATTGCACAGTTGACTTTTGTCAATATATGAAACAACTGCTGTTGGTTGTACACTTGATACGACTTGTGTCGTTACCTGAGACAACTGTTATACTGATAATTGTTTGAAATGATGATAGTTGCTATTATGCCTCATCTGTAAGATGATACATGTTGGAATTTAACGATAAGATATTAACCATGATGCCTTTTTGTTTGTTCTGCCCCCTAGGATAGCATGTACCTGAATGCTCATTTATTGCTTGAATTGCTGAAAACTTACTTCGAGACAATTTCTGGGTAACTTGGATGAGTAGCATAGTTGGAATCTAAGTGTGCTTAATTGTAGATGATGACTAAATGAAAATCATTAACTCCAGGACCTAAATACACAAACTTGGAACTTATGATGGGAATGACTAGAATGATAGTGTAAGGTAAATTGACGATTACGGGTGCACACATAATGGTGAATTTACAGGTACACTTGAATTCTGGTGGGCCCTGTCATGTAAACTAATATCAATGTAAAACACTTAAAGAACCAATAAATAAAAGAATAAACACAAATATTTGGAATGTATTCAATAATTTCAGGTTCAAAACTTTCATGCTGGGCGAAAACCATTTGACACTGGAAGAGCTACCAAGGACGATGTTGCAGTAACTATTCCTTTTCTTCTTCTTCTCTTTTCTTTTATTCTACTCTCATATTGGAATTATGATGATAAGACCCTCAGACTCTGAAGATCATTAGATGATGTTCTCAAACTTAACTGGTCTCGTGCTGAGTATGGCACTCCACCTCGTTGTGCGTGTGCTTTAGCCATACTATTTTTAGCGATGCCTAAAAATTTCTTCCTACCTAACATTGAATTTGTCAAAACTTCCTCAACATAGTGGAAGACTCTCTAACAAGGCTTGTGCATCAGAGAACATACGAGAGTAATAAATTTCCGAGACACGCCTCTTGTGGTCAATGACATAGAAGACTTGCCACTTCTTTCTTTCTTAGTAGTTCACACTTCGTAGGATCTTCCGGATTCTAGAATTCCTCTAATCATTTTCTCAAAGCCTTTGAGGAATATGACTTCTCTCTACCTATTCATTGTAATGGTACCACCTAACTCAAAGGAATATTCTTAATATCAGCTCCGATTGTGATTGATAATCACCTTTCTTAATACTACGCTCGTGAAATCTTCCATCATCTTAAACCGTTAGTCATCTAATGACAATCCTCACATGAAACTTATGTTGAACTATTTTGACCCTTCTTTTAACTGACTGTGCTGTTGATAAAGTTCTGAGCGCCAGAGTATTTTGGAAATGAAACCTCCTTCTAAAATTCAGATTTTCCGAAGGTAAATGCTCAAGTGCCAAGGATATTTACCGAGAAAAAAAAACTAACCTTCGAGATTTCAAAACAAAAATATGAATGTACAACTTCAGTGGAACCCTGATTTTTCCACACACCCTCTGTTCCCGATTTATTCTCTTAACGAGTAGTGCTACTTACCTTAAGCCCTATAGCATAACCCTCATCTTTGGAAATGCATGATAGCCGATGTGGAAAACTTTAAAACCTTGTAAGCTATCTCTACTTGGAGACCTCTACTACCTGAGTGATAAGTTCATGATTCGAGCGCGAAGATCTGAAGTATATTATGATCTCGAACTATACGATCAGTTATTAGAGCGGTAGTTAACCTTCTTGTACTAGCGAGCACCTTGATAAAGTCCTAAACTTGTTCGAATCGAAGCGGTCGATAATAATGAAGAATTCATGGGGAAGACTCATGGTTGAACTTAAAGGATGGTATTGCTCCAAAAGATGTATAAGAAGCATAGAAGATCAGCTACAAGAAATCTCATGTGTTAAATCACTTGAGATCCAACTACAACGAAGTGATAGACATGCAGTAGATTGTAGACAAAGAAAGTCTGAATAATCATCCTTGATCGTAAGCGTTGGTGTTATTCCTCTCTAAATTTTCAAACCTCTCCTAAAGTGATTCTCTAATACCTTACCCTAGAGCGCTCCGTACCGTCGGAAATTCGAGCTAAAAGTCTCACTCTCATATCTCGTGGAACAATCAATATGCTTATAAGAAATTTGAATCTAAACAAAGTTACTTGCTTCACGAATAGACCCTCTACAGGGCACAATAACCTTGCAGAATATGGACCAAGGAAGAGGTCATCTAGAAGGTTGACCTTAATTGTGAAGCACTATGAAGAAATTAGTAGAAACGTTTGCAGCAACTCTGTAGCTTAAGACAACAGTTGAGGTTGCTCTTAAGGAAATTGAGTCGGAGAATAGAAGTAAAATATATATATGGAGGTACTGGACTTGAAGATTATATTAAGGAGCTGGTGGAAGGAAACCAGATTCGATAACTGTTAGATAAACAGTTCATAAGACCTAGTATGTCGTCTTGAGGAAACTTAATGCTCTTTGCGGAAGGAAAATAGAATGCTCCAGTTATGGATGGACTATTAAGAGTTAAATAAAGCCACCAAGGATGAGTGATATCGTCTTTCTAGAGATGATAACCTACTTAATTAATTTCAAGATGCTACCTACAACTTAATCGTTATCAGTCGTGTTTATAAGGAAAACGACACTACACAAATAACAGTTGAAACCAGATATGGCAAGTACGAAGGTTATGGTCAAGCCCGTGTGGGAGGACCTACACATCTCATGTAATCAGGAGTCTCATGGATAGGGTCTGTAAGACATAATTAGACATGTCTGTCATTTTGACACTACTACTAAGCACGAAATTCGAGACAAATCGCTATAGTTGAAGCTATAAAATTTCGGGAAGAAGTAAAAACCACATTGAGATGCGTCAATGCTCAGGGTTAGGAGAAAGTTGTAAATGGATTGACAAAAACTTGATTCGTGTAGCTATACGACTGGAATTGTTATCCTTGGAGAAGAGCAGAATTCGTTTGAGCGCGTATAAGAAAGTTTCAGATGTGTGTTGATGCAACAGTATAAGACAATTTTCTAGTCGCCCGAATGAAGCTAAGAAAATGTATGGAGAGCTACATTAAGCATGAACTGGAAACTCTCGTAAAATAAAAGGATGCACCTGGATACATCATCGATACAACACTACCAACTACACATCAGAATACTAGACCAAGCAAAATAGGTCGATCGACAATCGGTAATGTCAACTGCGTTGGCGAGTACGAATAGGAGGCCATCATCCGCATTGCCCTAAGACATCCATATTACCAAATGAGAGAGAACGAGTCCTGACCGCATATGTATGTGCTTACCCTCATTGACGAATGCGGATAGCCTACAGTTAGGCTTCCTTCTATTACCTACACCGTATCATTTCTTGAACTCGTGAATCTACCAGCGTCAGTTCACGTGAATATGTCTATATATAGCACATCCCATTTCGGGGAAACTCTTGTCACGCGTCAGATAAGATGAACGGATCTACTCGAAGACTGGGGTTTTGATATACAGAACCGTTCTGGAAAAGGATGCATACTAGAAGAAGCACGTAGTGGAAGAAAGGACTTAACCCCTTAAGATGAAATCATATAAGGAAGAGATCAAAGAAGTTTTTCGGAAGGAAGTTGAGAACTAAAAAGTAGGCTTGGAAAGCTGAAGACCTTTGTGCATAACTTAATCTCTCTATTCTTAGAAATCGTGAAAACTTCTTAGTCTTAGCTTCATAGAAATGATCGCGTGATGCCTAGATGTTCATCTGTACTCGTTTGGAAAACCCAAACCCTTCCTGATTGAAACCTTTAATCTATTGTGTCACGACTATCCTGTCTAATTAATGGCATTCACGCTAATATCCTCTTCTTTTCAATCGTTCTTAAGATTCTCAGTGAGGACGATAACACCGTTGGGAATTTGGGAATCGTCTCCTTGCTAGATCTATTTTATAGGTCGGTGTATTGAACTACAGTGGAGAGTCTCTTCTTGTTAATTCTGTACGATTGTTAAATGATTTGATTATGAAACCAAAAACCTGTTCATACTTTGACTCACTGATACTGTCAAGCATGATTCTAACATTTGAATAGTTACTCCAATCCAAATCAAACCTGATTATTTGACACCTAATCATCAACATTTGTCCTGGAATGCTCAACTAAATAACTCTAAATCCTCAAGATTCATACCATAAGTGTATCACACTTGGAAACAAATATTAACGATACAAAAATTTCGAGGGCGAAATTTCTAAAAGGAGGGGAGAATGTAACACCTCTGAAATATGACCCAATTGAAAACCTATAAATGTTATAAAACTCAATAGAAGTCTGAATTGAGTTGGGCTTATCAATGAAAACTCAGAAAATGAAACTAGCCTTTTTGGGGCCCAATAAGCCCAATAAGGGCCCGGACTTATAAAAAGGCCCATTTAAGGCCCAAATACACGTTTAGAAACTAATTAAACAAGAAACCATTAAACAATGAATTATTAGTTGATTTGAAATAACTATGGAAAGATCCAAACTAAAAACAGATTCAGAACCCATGCCGCGTAAAATCCGGCAATTTACCGCGTACTACGTCTGAATTCCATCAGGAATTCTTATAAGGGCTTGTCATCCAATCTAAATCATTGTTAATCTCAACTAATACCATGAATAATGATCTCTAAAAGATTTTTCATCAATCATGCATAAACAATAGAATTTCGTAACTGAAACGCGAATACCGGTTTTCACCGGCATTTACTGATATCTGATATGTCAACCGAACCTCGTAACTCTGTAATTATTCATCTAATCATTATTTATTATCATGAAATACTAAATTGTGAGTGATACGTTGTCCGAAATAAATGCGTTTCGAAACGCGACCGTGACGTGAACCGGATCTAGAATTAGGTCAAAACCCGAGAATTCGACAGATAAGGTTTTAACACGACCGACCTGGGAATATAATGCTCACAATATCATTTTAATACGTAATTGCATGCATTTAGATATCAAAATAATAATAAAAGCGCTCGTGTGAAACCGATAACGTGTCGATTTCGCGGTATCGTTTAACTGTTCGGTATGTTTTAAATACGATAAAATTATTAATCTCTGATTATTTATGACGTTTTCTATAACCGAATCTAAAGATAAATGAAATTTATTACGTCACGCAAAAATTTAATCAAACGCGTTACGAACCGAACTCTTAAAGAACCTATCATTTAAACCTACTATATATAAGCAACCATTCTTCCATTTTAGGGTTTTTAAAAACAAAAAGATCAGAGAAGGGAGAAAGAGGCGGCACGACCTTTCCCCCCTTTCTCCCCCCCTGTTTTCTTCGAATCCCGGCCAACCACCGGCCTCCGGCGGCCGATTCCGGCGAGTGCCAGCGAGTGAACGCCAGCCCCGGCTCCCCCTCGACACCCTGAACTCAAGAACGACCCTGATTTCTACTAAAACGCAACAAAGCCATGGGAATCGAAGGAAGAAGATGGCGGTTACAGGGCGATATCGGAGTGGTCGAAGATGGAGGTCGACCGCGGCCGCGGGTCGAGATGGTGATGGCTGTGGTGGTGGTCGCGACACCCGGCCGCACCGATGGTGGGGTCACGATACGGAGAGCAGTCCAGTGGCGATGCTGCAGTTGTTATTGGTCCTGGTAATCGAGGGTGTTGTTAATCGATAGGGGTCGCGATGTAGGTGTCGATGGTGGTAGGCAGCTGTCGTCGTTGTGGCAGTTCGGGGGCTATTGATGGTGGTGCAGGACCGCTGCGGGGATGGCGATGGTGGCGTTGCTGCTGGATGTTGATCGATGGTGTTGGTGATGGTTGTGACAACAGTGGTGATGCTTGCTGTAGAGGTGGTGTGGTGGCTGTCGGGTCGAAGGAAACCGAACCAGAGTCGGTGATGGCTGCATGTGGTTGGAGTTTGGTGATAGTAGTAAAACAACATTGATGAATCTGATGTGGTATCTTTTCTTTTGGTTGATTACCGATTGTATGTTAGTATCTTTGGTTGATTATCATTGTTGACTGTTGTTGTTTGTTGGCTGTGATTGTGGCGATGGTTGTTGTTGGTTGTGCTTGATGGTGCTGCCTGTGATGGTAGTAGTAAGATGACGGTGGTAGTGATAATGGTTGTTTAAAGATGGTTGCGGTATTGGCGGATTACATGGTTGCATGCGGGTTTTGGATGTGGATATCTGTCGCGGTGATGGTTATTGGTTGCGATAGTAGCTGTTAGGAGTTTGGAATTGGAAGTGGTTGTACAAGGGACAACACTAGACTGATGGCGTGAATAATCGGGAAGGTATACGCGCACGCTCGCTTATTTAACGTATCTACAAATCGATTGAGCTCGCCTTAAATTAGATCATGTGATTATAGAACTTATGAAAAATGTTGTATAATAATAATAATAATGATAATGTTAATAAAGATCTAGAATCGAATTAACAACATCAACACACACATATATATAGATATATATATACTCTTATATGTTATACAAAACACTAGTTAAACATATAATCACGAGCTAAATGTGACATAATAAGGTTACTAATACAAACAAGTGTCACTATCGTGAACACCAATATTGTTACATTGTGCTAATATTATTGTTAATACTCATATACGTATTCTATCAAATGTTTTATTTGTTATTGATCATCTTATCTAAAACAATGACGAAGACGCTTCAAGTTGTGAACTAAGACTAATACAATTAACGAATTTCACTCGCGATTAGTATTACTAGTAATTGAAATAAATAATACTAGTATCATAATAATACTACTACACAATCGTTATCATCATGTGTTACATAAACACTAGCATCACTAACGTTATCTTAGTAATAATATCCTATTCCTAATGAATGGTTAATCAAGCGTTATTGCCAACTAGTTCACCATGGATGACATCTATTACTTATAATGTTGATGACAATATTAATAATAGTAGCGTTTGTTTATTGATATAATCATATAAATCTCATTGTTACTACTAACCTTATCAAAAGTGGTACAAATAATAATACATTGTCACCATCATAACTTTTAGAGATACTTATTAACACAAATATACCTATTATATACTAACGACTGTTACTTATTATTTCATTACTATGGTTAAAATTATTAATATTAACGTTAAAGTTAATACTAATATCATCTATAAAGATTTAAATCTCCAAATCAACAAATTATTGTTACAATTATTGTACTGAGAATCATTACTCGCATAAGAACATTGATTAATCTAATATGCACGAATTAGCACATGACAACAAATACTTGTACAAAAGCTAAGATACAACCAGGATACTAATCACCAACTTAAATTTAACTAAAGAGCTCAACCGCATGCATGTAATAACATCATGCTAATTCTAAACGTGAATCTTATATGGTCTAGCTAGGTTTGCTTTGTTGGTGATCATCACTTTTCTTTATCGAGCTCTGAATTTATATAAGGACACCAGGTGAGTTCTCGTGTTCCCCCTTTTTACTTTTGTTTTGGGGATGAAGCATGCTCCTTTTAAACTGAAACTCTTATGTGTGATAGTGTTTACTGTTTGGCATGATCCTTGTTTTATGAACTATGATTATGCTTACTTGATGCTTGTATGTGGGACTTTTTGGATACCTGCTGATACTTTAGTCATAAACATTAATTCTTTTGTGAACCGCTTGTTCTTACGTGAATAGATCTATTTGGGGAATCCCCCACGCACAGTGGCTCCCGCCACAGGGAGGTACCCCACTGAGATCCTGAGGGGTCGTTTGTGGCATGTAACAGGTTTTAAGTAAGATAGTATGGTGAACCATTCTAGCAGGAATGGTTCACTAATCTGAGGCTTGGTCCTTTCCTACGGGAATATCCGGTTAAACACAAGTTTAGAAGAGGCCAACCGGGGACCAAGTGCAGGGTTGATTGTGATACCCCACAATGACTGATACTAAAAATGATGTTTTGAACATCAAATGAGATTTTCAGAAACTTTCACACTTGATTCTAAAGCCTTCACTTGTGGACTCTAAGAGTTCCTTTTATTTTTGAAACTTTAACCACTTGAACTCACCAACTTTATGTTGACACAATTTTCTTTTTGAGCTTGTCTTCAGGTACAGCTAGGGAGAATAGTTGAGCTATAGAAGTTACCAAATCCGAAGCAAGATATGAGGGTAGAGGTTAAAGACACAAGTCGAGCCTAGAATCCTTAGTTACCGAAGCTCCAAGAAATATTTACCGAGAGATGGATCACGACACCTATAGATCATAGATTGAAGCACCTTGTGAATTGGAAATAAAGCCATTATTTTAATGTAAATATCATGTGACACTGTTTAATAAACCATTTAGTTTCCGCTGCATTTTGGTTGTTGTTTACTAATCGTGACGTCCCGCCTCTCAGGGCCCGAGGTGTGATAAATACGGATGCCTTGGCTTCATCGGCATTTCATTATTCTTTATCATCATTAAGTTTTTGGTCATTAGCATTAACAAATGCGGATAAACAAACACTTATTAGTATTTCTTCTTGTGCATCCGCATCGACTAATGAGGATGAACAAATACTTGACAGCATTTGTTCTATTGCATCCGCATTAACCAATGCAGATGAACAAATACTTGCGGCATTAGTTCCTTAGCTATCCACATTTGTTTATACGAAAGAACAACACTTGTTAGCATTGTTCCTTGGTGACCCGAATAGACAAATGCGGATACCCAACACTTGGTCTTTCTCCTGCACGCCTTCTTGGACTTGTGAGAGAATTCCAACAGAACGACCATCTCCCATCGCTTAAATTCGCATGTATGATCCTTTCAGGGTCCAACAATACTCCCCCTAAGGATTATACAGCCTATATACTTCAAGGTTTTGATTGTTGATGAGGTTGTGAATATTCTGTTGGGTCCTCGGCTATTGGTTGGACTGGTGATTCTGGAGCTGTGCCTGGCTCTGGAAGAGATGGGTTTAGGATGCACTTGATCATGTTGGAGAAGTCTTTTGCCTCGTTCATCCTATCTCTACTCAATATATGAATGGTCATTTGGCTCATGGTATGAATTGCTTTAATGGGCATCTTCTTCAGTGATATGGGTTCCCACACACCAACAGTGGACAACCCATCTCTATGAATCAGAAGTGCTCCTTCAGCATCAACCTCAAGTTTCACTATACTAGCCAGATTAAGAGGTGTCTTCTTCGTCTTCCTTTGTTCTCTCTTATGCCTGATTCGATCATAAGCCATCTTCAAGATCTTGATACACTTTAGGAAGAAATACATATCTGCTTCTGCCAACTTGTTGGATATTTCCCTGAAGTGTCTTGAGTAGATGTAGTGGATGTATGACTCATCAAGCATTCTTACTTCATATCCACTGAACAATCTGATTTCAGCACCTTCTTTACCTCCCCACTTTGTTGGGTTTGTTAGAACTTGAAACATAGTTTAACCATTTAAACTTTGTAAAAACGCAGCGGAAGTTGACCATTATAACATTGTTTATAAACTGAAATTTCAGGTTTATTTTGATGTTATAAGTTTTAAACAAACCCAAGGACAAGAGGATCTTTTATATGTGAATGATGCTAGCTATGAATATACAAACAACACATTATGGACAGCTATAAAGAAGCTGCCATAATCTACCTTTCAGCAGTAAAAGAGACGAAAATGGAGGATGATTTAGCCCAAGAAGAACGACTAAGGCACCAATGGAGGTCCTCTCAAGCTTGTATACCCCAAGCTCTATAGCAAACTCTTCTTGCTAGGGAGAAATGACACCAAAACCTCACCAAAAAACCCTGCTGAAACCGTGAGTTTAGAGACAGAGATGGGAGCTTTCTTTTGTATTTTTGAATGTATTGAGAGAATAGAGTTGTTGAGTGCAAGACTAGTAAATGATGTGTGTTCTCAAGAAATGAAAAGAGCCAATCAATTAAGGGGGGGGGCGACCGAAAATTTCATTTTAAAAGGGTTTCCCCCTTAAATAAAACACACATTATATTAAACTTAGTCATCTAATTAGTTATACAATTAACCATTTGATTGTATAAGTTATACACTCTTATTATTATTTGATGTTATCTAACTTACTTAAATAACACTTCAAATAATATTATTGAACAAAATATTCTCATAAGTTGTTCCTTCTCATATGCAACTTATTTAGAAAACCCATTTTCTAAATTGGTGTAAATATTTAATTGCATGATCATATCATCAATTAAATATTAATTGGTGTTTGCAAAGCTTGTTATTGGGTATAACCCGACTTGGATCATAACTTACTAACCGCGTCAATATTCTACGTGTCTTGGGCATATAGAATCCTACAATCTCCCACTTGCACAAGATTCATAGAATATTGTTGCAAGCAGTAAATACCGCCTAACAACGGTTTACTACCCTTAATACGCATGACTTATAGCCATTCAATAACATCCTCCCTACGCATGACTTATAGCCATTCAATAACATCCTCCCATTCAAGTACCCTACTTGAAGTGATTTAGGTGAATTAATCATCTATTCTTTTGCTACAGATGTCATGTTAAATCCAAGAACACAGAATGATCATTCCTTGTTGATTTAACTTACCAGGCCTTAGACATCTAACTCTCAACGAATAAGAGGAACAAATTCCATCTTGACTACATACGTTTCTCACAAACACCTCGTGTCATACCTGAACATAGCCTTATGTACTGTCCATTATTTCAGGACAGTGAAGAACTAGCTCAAGGTATCACACTCAGTGAATATCAAAACCCAATATGTATCTCAGGTCTGAGGATACCAAATAATATTTGCCTTTACTCAACTTTACTTATGATCAATCTAGTGTAGGATTCTATGTGCCCAAGACACTTAGAATATTGATGTGGTTAGTACGTTATGATCCAAGTCGGGTTATACCCAATAACAAGCTTAGCAAACACCAATTAATATTTAATTAGTGATATGATCATGCAATTAAATGTTTACACCAATTTAGAAAATGGGTTTTGTAAATAAGTTGCATATGAGATGGAACAATTTATTAGGATATTTTGTTCAATGATATTATTTGAAGTGTTATTTAAATTGGTTGTATAACACTAAATAATAATGAGAGTATACTACTTATACAATTAATTGATTAATTGTATAAACTAGTTAAAAGAGTAGGCAATATGTATATATGTGTGTATTAGTATTGAAGGGAATAAGAAAACTCTATGGTTTGACCATAAAAAAACCGTCCCCTTTAGCATGTGGGGGATACACATGCATGTTGTTTTCTTCAACCAAGTTATTCTCTTGAGAATCCAAAACACACATGCCTTATGTCTCCTCCACTAACTAGATCATATGCTCCTATCCTTCTCATTAGTAATGACTAGCAAACAAGCAACATTTCTGCTCTCCTCTCTCTATCTATCTCACGGTTTTTCCAGCAGCAGCATTGGAGGTTTGAAGAGAGCTTAATTTGAGCTGATTTCATGTTGTTCTTGGTGTGAGGTTCATGCACTCCATGAATATGATTCATACATGCAACTAACAAGAACAACTCTCTCACTTTCTCTCCCTAAAAGGCTGCAGTTTCTTCAAGCTGAAAAGAGGGTTTTCAGCAAGAATCAAGAGGGTTTTGGAGCTGTTCTTGGTGTATTCTACCTAACAAGAAGGTGTGTTTGCAATGAGGCTTGGGGTATACTAACTTGAGGACTTCTATCCTTGAAGTCTTGGCTTCATTTGGGCATCTCCATCATCATCAAACATCTTCTTTTAGTCATTTTTTGCTGCTGCAGTAAGGTATATCACAGCTCAATTAAGCTGTGATTTTATGTGCATTTGCATATGTTCATAGCTTGTATATTCACATAAATGATCCTTTGATTTATGGGTTTATTTTATACACCTGAATGGTCACTTGATGAACATAATTTTCAGCTTATAAAATGAGTTTTAAAGCTATACTTCCGCTGCGTTTTCAGAAAGTTTAAATGGTTAAACTATGATTTTATGTTCTAACAAACCCAACAATGGCATCAAGAGCCGGTTATGTGAATAGCTTGCTTGTTCTTGTCCTTTAAAAATTAGTTTTAAAGGATGATTATAAACTTAGTATAGGCTGATTTTGGGCTGCTATGTTTTGTTTGAATGATTCCCCAAACTTCAAGGTCATATCACACATGCTAGTGATTAGACCTTGAAAGATATATATTATGAAATGTTGATTGTTTGGACAATGTTTAAAACCCAAAATTTCAGTTTATGTTGGCTGAAATTTGGTGGTTTTAAGTGGGGTTTCATTATATGTTTGGATGATATGATCATTGGATGTTAGTGTGCATAACCTAGCCATTGGCCTTGTGTTGTTTGGATGCTTGCAATGTTTGTTTTGGTTGTTTTCAATTGGGTTGTAATATTATTCTTTTGTGCTTTGTTTAAAAATGTAATTTGTCTATTTATTCATTGGGATGTAATAATAGATTAGGAGTGTTTTTCTTTTACTAGAAAATATGTATTAGGATATATATTTTGTAAAAGAAGATGCTCGGGAAGGAAGCACAAGAAGAAGATACAAAAGAAGGACTTGAAGCATATGGATGCAAGTTCAAGTGGGAGTAAATGAAGACCTCTATTTTGTGTTGTATTCAACCCTTAGGAAAGACCAAATGACCACACTTGTGATGGCAAACAAGTGTGGTCACAATAGTAGCTATCGTTATGCACATTGTGGTTGTTTATATTATGCTTGTTTGATTGTGATTTTATGAATGATTGTATGATATTTGGATATGATAAACAATCTTAATAAAAATGACTTAACAAGCTAATATAAAATGGTTCTTAATCATTAAGCGTTAATAAACGGTTATTAAAAGGATTAATGGTTTTATAATAAAATGAGTTTTATTAAAAGAACCATAGGGTATCTTGTATTTGAAAGCATGCAAATACAAGTACATAGAGTTTTCAAAACTAGAATTAATGAAAACCAAAAATCCCTTTTGAAACAAGTTTGAACACCATCCTTTTACATGACACTCGAATCACTTGAGAACTATTTGTGGGATAAAGGTCACCTAACCACTTATAGGGAACTTGTGTGTTTGAGGTGAGTCTAACATACTTGTGGGATAAAGGTCACCTAACCGCTTATATGTGAAAACTCACACGTGTGTGTAAGTAGGACGACTTGAATTGGAAACCATGTGCATAGGGTCACCGAAGCATGGCGTACAATGGTGTTGATGGGATTAAACATGCCAACCAAACATAAGATGTTTAACCGATCCCATGAAGGCTAGAAGTTGCAAAAGGTTGCAATTGTCAAATATTGACTACCTTGTTAAATTAAATAATGGGATAAAGGTCACCTAACCATTATTTGAATGTAACGTTGGATTCTAGATTTTAATTATTAATTGTCTATGAGACATAAAAGGGTGTTAATAATTAAAATGAAATTTTAAGAAATACTAATAAGAACTTTGTAAATTTTGTATAATAGCCGCAAACAATAATGCTACCACCCCGACCGTCCATACCCTATCACTGAGAATCGTTATCAAAATGAGTAAAGGCCTATGTCCTTGACGATCCCATGTCTTACCAACCAACGTTGTTAATGTTAAGGCCTTTTGATGATTGGCTTAAGCACATTAAGGATTCTGTGCAAGCTTCCTACCTCATGTTGGGAATATGATTCCCGAACTCCAAAAGGGTTTAGAACATCATAGGGCATATGACATGATAATCTAGTTGAAGGAAATGTTCCTTCAACAAACATTAGTAAGATTGCTTCGAAACAGTTCAAGCACTTTATGCATGTCATATGGAAGAAACCCAATCGATATCATCTTATATATTCTTAAGATGAAAAGCCACATTGATAGCCTCAAGATGCTTAAATGTCCTGTCTCAAAGTAGTTGGCCAAGGATTTGATCCTTGATTACCCAACTAAAGGTTTGAGACACTCATAGTAAACTGTAATATGAACGGATGGGACGAGAGCATCGGTGAAATTCACGCAATGCTCAAAAGCAACTGAGGCAGGGATGGGTAGAGAGGTTCTACCTATTCTCTCGATCAATGAGGGAGACTATAAGAAATGGCAAATCTCGAACCTAAGGCAATTATCGCCAAAAGAAAGGAATACATCAAAGCAAAGGTTAAAGCGAAACCTCAAAGACCTAAGCTTATGAGCCTAAAGTAAAGGAGAACGATCCATGCTTTGAGTATGGAGAGATAGGACAATAAAAGGGAAATTGTTCCTCCTATCTCAAGGAGTTGAAAAATAAGAGGGATGCTAGGCAAACCTCGAATACAATTTTCATGATTCACATTGTATTAAATGTTATTTCTTCAAACACATGGGTATTGGATACCGGATGTGAGACTCATACTTGCAATTGTTGCAAAAGGGTTCAAAAGAAATGTGCACTTGAAAAGGAGAAACTGAACCCTATTTGGATATGGTTCAATTCATTAAGGCTATGAGCTTACCACCTTTATCATCTTGGGTTTTCGTACTACTCTCCACGGCTCGTATTTTGAATATGGCCCAAACCAAGAAAGTGGGTTCGACGCCTTTTGAAATATGGCATGGAAAGAGTTCCATCACTATCATAGCAAAAGGTATGGGTAGTAAAGCTTATGTTAAGCTTAACACCCAAAACAAATTTGAAAGTCGATCCACTAAGTGTATATTTGTTGGATATCCCAAAGACTGTATAGGATACTACTTCTTTGATCCAAAAGAGCAAAAGGAATTTATTGCTCGAAGGGCAGATTTCTTAGAAGCCAAGTTCCTTATGGAAGGAGTGACGCATAGAACAATGGAATTTGATGAAGATCAAGATCCACAAGCCGATACACGTTTGGTTGACACTGGCTATCAACAAGAGGTTGTTGATGATGATCAAGAGGTTGATCAATACATACAAAACGTTCATAGATCTGGTAGAGTTAGCATTCCACCTGAAATATATGGATTTTTCATGGATGGATGCTATGTGGTTGACTCCGATGAGCCAACTACATACTATGATGCAATGTCCAATTCGGATTTTGACAAATGGCTGGAAGCCATGGACGTAGAGATACAATCCATGTATGACAACCAAGTTTAGGAATTGGTTGACCCTCCACTTAACTCCAAACCGGTTGGATGCCAGTGGGTTTTCGAGAAGAAAACAAATATGCATGGAAACTTAGATACTGACAAGGCTTGTGTGCATAAAAAGGCTAGTGGGAGTGTAATCACATTCTTGGTATTGTATGTTGATGACATAGTACTATATGAAAAGACATTCCAACCATGGAAGGTGTTAAAACCTGGCTTGGAAATTGTTTTTCCATGAATGATCTCGGTGAAGCCACCTATATTTTGGGAATAAAGATCTATAGGGATAGATCGAGGCGGTTGATAGGTCTAAACCAAAGTGCATATATTGATAAAATCTTGAAAAGGTTCAAGATGGAAAACTCTAAGAAAGGTATGGTACCTATTCAAAGAGGGACAATATTGAGTGCATCTCAATGTCCAAGCTCAAAGGATATGCAAGATTGTATGAAGGACATCCCATATGCATCCTCTATAGGATCCATCATATATGCGATGATATGCACTAAGACTGGATGTGTGATGCGCGTTAAGCATGACAAGAAGATATCAGCAGAATCCAGGTAATAGCCATTGGATGGCTGTTAAGAGTATTTTGAAATACCTTAGAAACACTAAGGATATGTTTCTAATATACGGATCTGAGAAAGAGGAACTCGTTGTAAAGGGTTACACGGAAGCGAGTTTCCAAACTGACTCGATCACAATCGGGTATGTCTCCATTATGAATAGGGTAGCATTGTCCATTACAAAATAGGAATACATAGCCACCTCATTAGCAGCTTTGGAAGCTGCATGAATAAAAGGTTTATCGCTGATCTAAGGGTGGTCTCTACCATTCAAGACCCCTTAGAAATCTTTTGTGATAACGAGGGTGTGATTGTTCAAATCAAGGAACCCCGTGCACATCAAAAGACTAAGCATAATGAGCGGAAATTCAACTACATAAGGGATGAAGTTGAAAAGGGAAAGATATGTATTCGCAAAGTTCACTTTGATCAAAATATTGCGGATCCACTCACGAAGCTCCTCGAAAGGAAAAGCATGAAAGTCATACCTATGCCTTAGGACTTCAATATTCTAGTGATTGGACTTGATCAAAATTTGTATTTGAATATGTGGAACTCTTTATTATTTGAGTAAAATTTTTTGGTTATAATGTTTCAACTAATGTTCCAATTTAGCATGTTTAATCCAAGAGTAAATTATTTACTCTAAATGTCCGTAGTCGATCATACTTGTGGGAACAAGTGTGAGGGTAAGACTATTATGAACTTGGATTGGTTGATATTCATAAGGATGAATATAGAGCAATGGGTTGCTACCAAGGTTCATAGATATTTGTGGGATACAAATATTGGACTAACCCGCATCTCAAATTTTACTACATGGAATCTTATCGATTGATCACAAGTAAATTTGAGTAAAGGCGAATATCATTTGGTATCCTCCGACCTGAGATACATATTGGGTTTTGATATTCACCAAGTATTATGCCTTGAGCTAATTCTTCACTGTCCTGAAATAGTGGACAGTACATAAGGGTATGTTCAGGTATAACACGAGGTGTTTGTGAGAAACGCATGTAGTCAAGATGGAATTTGTTCCTCTTATTCATTGAGAGTTATATGTCTAAGGCCTGATTAAGTTAAATCAACAAGGAATGATCATTCTGTGTCCTTGGATTTAACATGACATCTGTAACAAAAGGATAAATGATTGATTCACCTAAATCATTTCAAGTAAGGTACTTGAATGGGATGATGTTATTGAATGGCCATAAGTCATGCGTATTAAGGGTAGTAAACCGTTAGGCGTTATTTACTGCTTGCATCAATCTTCTATGAATCTTGGGCAAGTGGGAGATTGTAGGATTCTATGTGCCCAAGACACTTAGAATATTGATGTGGTTAGTACGTTATGATCCAAGTCGGGTTATACCCAATAACAAGCTTAGCAAACACCAATTAATATTTAATTAGTGATACAATCATGCAATTAAATATTTACACCAATTTAGAAAATGGGTTTTCTAAATAAGTTGCATATGAGATGGAACAATTTATTAGGATATTTTGTTCAATGATATTATTTGAAGTGCTATTTAAATTGGTTGTATAACACTAAATAATAATGAGAGTATACTACTTATACAATTAATTGGTTAATTGTATAAACTAGTTAAAAGAGTAGGCAATATATATACGTGTGTATTAGTATTGAAGGGAATAAGAAAACTCTATGGTTTGACCATAAAAAAACCATCCCCTTTAGCATGTGGGGGACACACATGCATGTTGTTTTCTTCAACCAAGTTATTCTCT
This sequence comes from Flaveria linearis, assembly GCA_024085815.1. Classification (NCBI taxonomy): domain Eukaryota; kingdom Viridiplantae; phylum Streptophyta; class Magnoliopsida; order Asterales; family Asteraceae; genus Flaveria; species Flaveria linearis. The sequence goes on along the minus strand of CM044010.1, from coordinate 51,615,884 downwards.
TGAGAATCCAAAACACACATGCCTTATGTCTCCTCCACTAACTAGATCATATGCTCCTATCCTTCTCATTAGTAATGACTAGCAAACAAGCAACATTTCAGCTCTCCTCTCTCTATCTATCTCATGGTTTTTCCAGCAGCAGCATTGGAGGTTTGAAGAGAGCTTAATTTGAGCTGATTTCATGTTGTTCTTGGTGTGAGGTTCATGCACTCCATGAATATGATTCATACATGCAACTAACAAGAACAACTCTCTCACTTTCTCTCCCTAAAAGGCTGCGGTTTCTTCAAGCTGAAAAGAGGGTTTTCAGCAAGAATCAAGAGGGTTTTGGAGCTGTTCTTGGTGTATTCTACCTAACAAGAAGGTGTGTTTGCAATGAGGCTTGGGGTATACTAACTTGAGGACTTCTATCCTTGAAGTCTTGGCTTCATTTGGGCATCTCCATCATCATCAAACATCTTCTTTTAGTCATTTTTTGCTGCTGCAGTAAGGTATATCACAGCTCAATGAAGCTGTGATTTTATGTGCATTTGCATATGTTCATAGCTTGTATATTCACATAAATGATCCTTTGATTTATGGGTTTGTTTTATACACTTGAATGGTCACTTGAAGAACATAATTTTCAGCTTATAAAATGAGTTTTAAAGCTATACTTCCGCTGCGTTTTCAGAAAGTTTAAATGGTTAAACTATGATTTTATGTTCTAACAAACCCAACATCTAGAAGATTTCATGTAGTAAAATTTGAGATGCCGGTCAGTCCAATGTTTGTATCCTACAAATATTTATGAACTCTGGTAGCAACCAATTGCTCTATATTCATCCATATGAATATCAACCAATCCGAGTTCATAATAGCCTTACTCTCATACTTGTTCCCACAAGCATGAACGACTACGGACATTCTGAGTAAACAATTTACTCATGGATTTAAACATGCTAAATTGGAACATTTATTGAAATATTATAACCAAATAATTTATTCAAGTAATAAAAGAGTTCCAAATATCCAAATATGAAATTACAGATCAAATCCAATCACTAGAATATCGAAGTCCCATGGAACAGGTATGACCTTCATGCTTAAGGCGCATGAAACATCCGGCCGAGTGCATATCATTGCATACATGATGGATCCAATAGCAGATGAGTATGGGATTGCTTTCATGTTATCCTGCTCATCCTTTGACCTAGGACATTGAGTCGTACTCAATATCGTTACTCTTTGAATAGGTACCATTCCTTTCTTAGAGTTCTCCATCTTGAACCTTTTCAAGATTTTATCAATGTATGCACTTTGATTTAAACCAATCAACAGCCTTGAACTATCCCTATAGATCTTTATTCCCAGAATATAGGCGGCTTCAACAAGATCCTTGATGGTAAAACAACTTCCAAGCCAGGTTTTTACACCTTCCAAGGTTGGAATGTCAATTCCAAATAGTAGTATGTCATCAACATACAATACTAGGAAAATGATGATGCTCCCACTAGCTTTCTTATATACACAAGCTTCATCAGCATTCTTAATGAATCCAAATTTAATTACTTCTTCATCAAAACGGTGATTCCAACTTCTTGATACTTGTTTCAATCCATAGATTGATTTCTTTAACTTGCATACTTTGTTAGGATGTTTTGGATCGACAAAACCTTCAGGCTGAACCATATAGACATCTTCCTCAAGATATCCATTTAGGAAAGTGGTTTTGACATCCATTTGCCAAATCTCATAATCATAATAAGCAGTTATAGCAAACAATATCTTAATAGACTTTAGCATCATAACAGGTGAAAGGTTTCATCATAGTCAACCCCTTGAGTTTGAGTGAAACCTTTTACTACAAGTCTAGCTTTATCAGTATCCAAGTTCCCATGCATATCGGTTTTCTTCTTGAAAACCCACTTACTTCCAACTATCTTAGAGTTAAGAGGTGGTACAACCAAGTCCCATACTTGGCTATCATACATGGATTGCATCTTAACATTCATGTCTTCAAGCCATTTGTCATAATCCAAATTGGACATTGCATCATGATAGGTGGTTGGTTCACCGGAGTCTACCACATAGCATCCATCTATGAAAAATCCATATCTCTCAGGTGGATTACTAATTCTACCAGATCTACGAATGTTTTGTGTATATTGATCAATCACTTGATCATTCTCAACATCCTCATGTTGAGTACTAGTGTCAACCAAACGTGTATCGGTTTGTGGTTCTTGATCCTGCTCAAGATCCACAGTTCTACTGCTAGTTCCTTCCATAAGGAACTTAGCTTCTAAGAACTCAGCTTTTCTGGCAACAAACTCCTTTTGTTCCAATGGATCATAGAAATAGTATCCCATAGAATCTCTAGGATATCCAATGAAGATACACTTAGTGGAACGGCCTTCTAGTTTGTTTGAGTTGGGAGTCTTAACATAAGCCTCACAACCCCATACTTTTAAATATGAAAGCGATGGAACCCTTCCATGCCATATTTCAAAAGGTGTCATTTCCACTTTCTTGGTTGGGGCCATATACAAAATACGGGCCGCAGAAAGCAGAGCAAAACCCCTAAATGACAGAGGTAATGAGCTGCTAGCCATCATAGATCGAACCATATCCAATAGAGTTCGATTTCTCCACTTGGACACACCATTATGTTGTGGTGTTCCCGATGGAGATAGGTGTGAGACAATCCCACAACTTCTAAGATGGTTCCTAAAAGCATCATTCAGGTATTCACCTCCTCTATCGGTGTGAAGAATTTTAATTGACTTATTGAGTTGATTTTGTAGTTCATTTTGAAAGATCTTGAACATTTCAAAAGCTTCATCTTTGTGTCTTAGCAAGTACACATACCCATATTGACTATAGTCATCAGTAAAGGTAATGAAGTATCTTTCATTGTACCTTGTCATAGGTTTAAAAGGACCACATACATCCGAATGTATGATACCTAATAAATCCTTTGCCCTTTCGGCTTTGCCACTAAATGGCGCCTTGGTCATTTTACCTTGTAAACAAGATTCACATACATTAAATGAATCACATACCATTGATGGGAATAGCTTTAAAATAAAACATGTCATTCATAGTAACATGGATTTCATTTCCAATAAATGATAATACATGTCCGAATTGTTTTAATAGGGCTACAGAGATAATGTTCCTAGTCAAACTAGGAGCATATAAAACATTATAAAAAATTACTTCCAAACCATTTGGAAGTTTCAAGATGTTGTCACCACGGGCTTCAACTCGAACTTTAGCCGCACTGCCCATGTAGAGGCTAACATCTCCTTCGTTGAAGTTGCTACTTCTTTTGAACCCGTGCAACAAATTGCAAATGTGAGTTCCACATCCGGTATCTAATACCCATGTGTTAGAGGATATTATGTTTAAATCAATATGGATCATGTATATTGTACCTGAGGTTTGCCCGACATCCCTCTTTGCTTTCAACTCTTGGAGATGGACAGGATAATTCCTTGCCCAATGTCCAATCTCCCCACACTTGAAGCAACGGTCATTATTAGCAACCTTTTGTTTCTTCTCTTGTGGTTTAGGTGGCGCCCTTGCCACCCCTTTCCCCTTTCCCTATACGGGGCCCTTACCCTTGGCAACTTTTGCCTTGGGTGCGGGATGAGGCCTTTTCTTGTTCCCACCTTCATTGATGGTGAGAACGGGTAAAACTCTATTACCCATGGCCACATCGGTTGTTTTGAGCATTGAGTGAAGGTCACCAATGCTTTTGTCCCAATCATTCATGTTGTAGTTCAACACGAACGTCTCGAACTTCTTGGTAAGGCCATTAAGGATCAAATCCGTGGATAATTCCTTCGAGACGGGACAATTAAGCCTTTCGAGGCGGTCAATGTGGCTTTTCATCTTAAGTACATAAGATGAAACCGATTGCTTGTCGTCCATACGACATGCATGGAGTGCTTGAACCGTTTCGAAGCGCTCAACCCTCGCTTGCTGTTGGAACGTTTCCTTCAGCTGGGTTATCATGTCATAAGCTCCGTGATGTTCATACTCCTTTTGGAGATCCGGAGTCATGCTTGCCAGCATGAGGCAAGACACTTGGACGGAGTCCTTAGTGTACTTCAGCCAATCGTTATAGGCCTCCTCATCATCCTCAGTAGGTTGATCGCGGATAGGGTCGTCTAAAACATTTGATCGTCTCTCTTGCTTGAGAACGATTCTCAAGTTTCGTTATCAATCAATGAAATTGTTATGATTCAGACGTTCCTTTTGGAGAATCGCTATTAAAGATTGGGTGGATCTGGATGAGTTATCATGATTATCATTGTTGGTGGCCATCTACAAAATTTAACAAAGATCGATTTTAGTATTTTCAATATTACTTTTTTTAATAATTAATTAATTCCTTTTAAGGTCATTTTCATATTAAAATCTAGAACCCAACATTACATTTAAATTATGGTTAGGTGACCTTTATCCCACGATTTAAATTATTAAGGTGGTCAACGATTGACGGTTGCAATCATTTGCAACTTCTAGAGGCATGGGAACGACTTGAAACATCATATGTAAAGTCGGCATGTTAATCCCATCAACACCATTTGGAAACCATATTGTAGGTGATCCATTAACATGGTTTGCAAATCAAATTACCCTACTCGCACACACATGTGAGTTTTCCAACATAAGTGGTTAGGTGATCTTTATCCCACAAACGTGGTATCCCCACCTCAAATCCCAAGTTCCTCAAAATCATTAGGTGACCTTTATCCCATTAAGAGTTTCCAAGTGACTCAAGTGTTGTGCAAAAGGACAGTGTTAGACTTGTTATCAAAGAAATTTATAGTTTTCATAATCTTAGTTTAGAAAACTCAATGTACCTTATATTTGCATGCTTTCAAATACAAGGTACCCTATGGTTCACTTTTAATAAAACCTCTTTTATTAAAACCATTAATCCTTTTAATAACCTTTTATTAACCACTTAATGAAAAAGAACCATCATTTTTCAGCTTTTTAAGTTTGTTAATGATTTTGTAATGCATGTCCAAATATCAACCAAACAATCAAACAACAAACGTTCAACCAAGCATAAACATATAAATATGAGTGCATAACCATAGCTACTAAGTTGACTACACTTGTTTGCCATCACAAGTGTTGTCATAAGGTCTTTCTTAAGGGTGAAGATGACACATCAAAATGTGTCCATGAACTCCCATTTGAATCCATATCCAAATGCTTCAAGGTCCATGTCTTTCATGTCCATCTTTGGGTCTTCATCTTGTGCATCTTTCTTTTACAAAAAAATTATATCCTAATACATTTTTCTAATAAAAGAAATGCACCTAATCTATTTATTACCTGACCAAATGAATAAAAAATTACAACCCAAATAATAAACATAAACATTACAACCCAATTAAAACAACCATTACAATCATCCAAACAACACAAGGCCAAAAGCTAGGTTATGCACCATAATAAACAATGATCGTATCATCCAAAACAATAATGAAACTCCACTAAAAAACATGAATTTCAGCCAACATAAACTGAAATTTCGGGTTTCCTTTTGTCCAAACAAACAAATAAACAACATACATGTCTTTCAAAGTTTAATCACAAGCATGTGTGACATAACTTTGAAAGTTTGGGGATTCATATCACATGAACATAGCAGCCCCTAAAGGGGTTTTAAAGTCCATAAAACGAATTTTTAAAGGACAATACAAGCTAGCTATCCACATAACCGGCTCTAGATGCCATTGTTGGGTTTGTTAAAACTTGAAACATAGTTTACCATTTAAACTTTGTAAAAACGCAGCGGAAGTTGACCATTATAACATTGTTTATAAAGTGAAATTTCTGGTTTATTTTGATGTTATAAGTTTTAAACAAACCCAAAAACAAGAGGATCTTTTACATGTGAATGATGCTAGCTATGAATATACAAACAACACATTATGGACAGCCATAAAGAAGCTGCCATAATCTACATTTCAGCAGCAAAAGAGACGAAAATGGAGGATGATTTAGTCCAAGAAGAACGACTAAGGCACCTATGGAGGTCTTCTCAAGCTTGTATACCCCAAGCTCTATAGCAAACTCTTCTTGCTAGGGAGAAATGACACCAAAACCACTCTAACCTCTCCAAAAAACCCTGCTGAAACCGTGAGTTTAGAGAGAGAGATGGGAGCTTTCTTTTGTGTTTTTGCATGTATTGAGAGAAGAGAGTTGTTGAGTGCAAGACTAGAAATGATGTGTGTTCTCAAGAGAAGAAAAGAGCCAATCAATTAAGGGGGGCTGCCAAAAATTTCATTTTAAAAGGGTTTCCCCCCTTAAATAAAACACACATTATATTAAACTTAGTCATCTAATTAGTTATACAATTAACCATTTAATTGTATAAGTTATACACTCTTATTATTATTTGATGTTATCTAACTTACTTAAATAACACTTCAAATAATATTATTGAACAAAATATTCTCATAAGTTGTTCCTTCTCATATGCAACTTATTTAGAAAACCCATTTTCTAAATTGGTGTAAATATTTAATTGCATGATCATATCATCAATTAAATATTAATCGGTGTTTGCTAAGCTTGTTATTGGGTATAACCCGACTTGGATCATAACGTACTAACCGCATCAATATTCTACGTGTCTTGGGCATATAGAATCCTACACACTTCCATTCAATCACCAACTCATATGTCTTTTCATCATAATAGACAGTAGAGATTGGGATGGAAGTTTGGGTGCCAGCTTCCATCTTCATTTTCAGTGATTCAGTGGTTTTACATTCAACTCAGGAAACACCAACTCTTCAGTCCTTTTGGTTCTCTTTTTCTTCTCCAAGGGATTTTGGAAAGATTTATCTTTCCTCATACAAACTGCCTTTAATGAGTCGAAGTTCTTTGTTCTTTTGAACATTCTTAGAACTTCTTCGAACTCATAACCCCTGTACATTGCTTTATGATTAATCATTCAAGCTCAGCAAGCTCTTTCAAGTCATGAATCTATAGGGAGCTCACCAGAGTAGAGTACTCTGTGAAGATTTACACCAACCTTGAGACTTTCTTGATCATAAACATATTCCACTCACTATCATATTTCTAGGAAATAATCTTGACATCAGTCTTTCCCTCTGGAGCTGATACACCTTGAATCATCTGTGAAGTGGTTAACCCTTCCTGAAGCTTTAATTGTGTAACACCAGGATATTTTTAAAGACGAGAAAGAAAGAACAAAAAAGCGAATAAAAGAAGGAAACACAATTTAACCCAAGTTGATGGGCTAAATTTGTCAAAAGGACAAAAACATATAAAAGGTGGTGCATAAAGTGGGTATGGCCGCCCACACTCCCCTGCACTCTTCTTCTCAATCGGTCTTAGAGAGAGAAAGCATAGAAGCTTTCAGCTTTTGAAGAAAAATCAAGAAGAAGGCTGAATTCAAGGTAAGAATTCGAAGATTTAAGTGTTGTTGTTGGGATTTAGCCTCGGTTATATGCTTATGTGTTTGTGCATGTGTTCGGGTGTGTGTGTTTGGTGGGTTTCTAGGTATTTGAACTCATTGCATATGGGTTTGAAGGAAGACACACTCAAAGTTGCATAAGGTGAGTTCTAGAACCCCCTTTTTACATGTTCTAACTGATTTTGGGGTTATAAATACATGTAAGTATGTTTTTAAAAAAATGGGTATGTTACCCGTATGTGTATGTATGAATGTGTATGTGGGTGGGTGTTTGGGTTTGATTTATGGATATGTTCATGTTATGATGCTTTGAATGTTAGTGATAAGCTTAGAACATGACGAACTGATGAACTGGGATTGCTTATGATGATTGATAGTATGAGTTAGCTGCCATGTGCCTAAATAGTGGCCCATGCGCCCAACGGTCAAAATTGCTTAAGTGTCCCCCATGTGCCCAAACCCCATGCTCCTAAACAATACCCATGTGCCAAGGTACTCATGCAGCTCCATAGTGCCCATGCGCATAGAATTGGCCCAGAATGACTGTGTTGGGCCATGCGCGCCCAGAACCTTCCCATGCGCCTAAGTGTTCCCATGCGTCCAAAACGCCGTGCGCCTGCATAGTGCCCATGCGCCTGCATAGTGCCCATGCGCCTGCATAATGCTCATGTGCCTAAGACTTAGAAATATTTTTTTTTCTGAATTTTTATGGCTGGAAGTGCATACTAAATATACGATTTAAATGACCAAAATTTTAATAGGTTTTGTTAGCACAGCTCCAGTCAGGGGCATTGCCCCTTGGACTCCACTAGGGGCTGCTGCCCCTAGAACCCCGTTGTCAGGGGTTGCCGCTCCCAAACCCCCGCTGTTCCGCAGGGGTTCTGTAATGTTCTATGATGACTTGTACTTGCTGTGCATGTGCTTGTGTGTGTGAATGAATAATGCATGATGTATGTTATGTATGATTATGTGTGACAATGATATGCTTAGGTATAATATTTTTCCTTTATGTTTCTTACTATGTATTATCACGTGACCCACGTATTATGAGTATGAAATGAACGTGAAGTATTATGTAACGTAAAGTGGAAGTTAATGTTAATGATATGTGAAATATATTGAAAGAATGAATGCATGCACTAATGAACAAACGAATGTAAGAAAAGTCTTGCAAGCAATGTATGGAGGTTCACACCCAATGAAGGTTGTTAACTCAACTGTGTGTGGGTTATCTACCCCAGAAGGATGCACAATGGTGTCTAATCCTTGTGATTGACCATACGTATGGGATCTTGCCGCTTACCCCGGTACTATGGTCAGGTCACCGGGCACAATGTATGGGAGTCTAATTATAGACTTCGGCCCAGTACCCGCTTTATTCATGACGGTTGGGTATAGCACATGGCATTGGTCCTAATGAAGTTACCCCGTTACTGTGGTCATTGCATCGGGTACAATGTATGGGACTCTATTTATAGACTTCGGACCAGTACCTGCTTTATGCATGACTGTGGGGTATAGCCGTGGCATTGGCTCGGAATGTGAGGAAGGTAAAGGTGAATGTACGTAAAATGTGGTAAGGAAGATAATGAATGATAACGATGACGTAGGATGATGAATGAACAAAAGTTAACGAACGATGATGAAGATATTAATAAGGTTATCTATTTGTACATATGATGTATGAGCACATATGAAAGTAAGAACGGTTTTGAATGATAAGTGAAGTATTTAATTTATAAAACTAGAGCTCACTCAGCAACGTTGACTTTTATGTATTTTCAGTTGGTAGCTGATTGTTGCTGAGGATGGCATGGCACAGCTACTTGGTATTTTTGGGATGGCATCCATTTGTATAACAATGATGTTTTGTGATGTAATGCAAATTATGATATTTTGTTACAGTTAACAACATTGCATTATTTTGCAAAAGCGTTCATTAACATATTAAATGGTTTTAATTAATTTTTAATGCGATGTTTTAAATAAATGTATGGTTTATGTGTGATGAATGACCAACTGTGAGGTGCCTGGGAACGGGGCCTTACAAGTTGGTATCAAAGACAAAGTTTAAGTGAAATGGGTAAATACTTTCAAAGAAACCTAAACTTAAACTGATAATGGGACAAAGGGAAGGGATGCCAGTCCGAGTAGCTATGTGCCATGAGGTATTTTCTTTAATGTTAACCGGTATTATGTGCGCTTGTTATTTCATCTATTTTCCCTTAGTAGATTTAGATACTGATGTAGTGAGGATAGGAAATGTTTGGGGTATAAAGAGTAAAGTAAGTGGCTAATCACAACTGGCAACAGGAATTCGGGACTTACTGTACTTAACATAGACTGAGCTATTACCTTGAATGACCGTGTTGGAGTACGTAGTGGACGTGGTGCTGGACCATGGGTCACGAGAGGAAGGCCTAGATCTAAAGAAGTGGCTCATGAGAAGCCTGAGAACCCTCATCCGGTGGGTGGTGATGGGAGTGCTGATTTTAGGGCCTTAGTGAAGGAGGCTGTGGTGGAGGAGGTTCACCAGGTCATGCAGACGATCTTACCGTCTATGGTGACTGAAGTAATAAAGGTTGTAAGAGAAGGAGAGAGGAAGGAGAGGAACAGGTCCTTGGGAAGAGAGAGCAACCAGAGACTGAGACGGTTATCCCTACTGACGAGGAGGGGGAAGAAGAGCCTGTGCTGGAGGCAGCACGAGGTTGTAACTATAGGGCATTTCAAAGGTGCAAGCCCCAACTTTCGATGGCAATGGTACTGCTACTGCTGCCCCTTGATGGGTATGGGAGATGGAGGTTGTGCTCGATATCAGCGAGTGCAGGGAGGATCAAAAGGTGAAGTTTGCCACTCATTCGTTCGTGGACTCGGCTCTATGTTGGTAGGACAACATTGTCCAAGACGAGGGTAGTAGGGCGATTGGAAAGATGATGTGGAGTAAGCTGAAGAAGTTGGTGATCGAGGATTTCCATCCTTAGCGGGAGTTGGGCAAGGTGGAGAGAGAGTTCCTATAGCTGGAAGTAGGAACAATGACACATCAACAATACACCAACAAGCTTAATGACATGGCACGGCTAGTTAAACTTGTCACGGAAGATCAAGAGATACATTCAGGGCTTACCGGCAGACATCCGCAGGCATATGATCGTTGCCCGACCGAGCACGTTCAGGTCAGTGGTTGATTTTACGGGAAGACTGTATGATGAAAGGGAGGTAGTGGTGGCTGAGGTGATTAAGAAAGGTGGTGGTGACCGGAACTGGAACGGGAAGCGTTTTAGACGAGGTGGTGCTCCGCAAGCAACAAGAGTGCACGGGTGGATAACTGACGTGTGGTCACATCCGGTGCGGGGTCGAAGAGGTGTGGAAAATGTGGAAAGGAGCATACCGGAGAATATAGGTGGGGATCGAATGTATGCTTCAAGTGTGGGAGGACAGGGCATATAGCAAAGGACTGTCGTGTGGCAAGATGTTTTAATTATGGTGGAGAGGGTCACATGAGCAGGGAATGCTAGAAGCTAAGGGCTGAGAGTTCTGGAGCGAAGAAGATAACCGGGACTGAAGGGTAGAAGGCGAGCACGAGAGCTTTCACCATGACCAGGGAGGAGGCTAGGATGGACCCTGATGTTGTCTCAGGTACATTTCTAGTAAACCAAACTCCTACCGCTGTGTTATTTGATTCAGGTGCTAGTAGAAGTTTTCTGTTGCTTTCTATGCTAATTTGCCTGTTAGTAGTAGATGTATTAATGAGCCCTTTGATGTAGAAACTGCCATAGGTAAGTTTACAAGGATTTCTGACTTGATTGAGGGTTGTGACATAGAACTAGAAGGTCATAATTTCCCTGCTAGACTGTTCATGATGACCTTAGGCGGATTCGATGTATTCCTAGGAATGGATTGGTTAGCGGACTACGAGGCGAACATTATGTGTCGCAAAAAGATGATTAGATTGACAGCGTCTGACGGGCGTTCGGTGACGATATACGGTGATCGAGTTACGATGATTCCAAAAGTGGTTTCGATGGCGGTGGCGGAAAAATGCCTGAGATAGGGATGTAGTTCCTATCTGGCCTACGTAAAATGTGGACATGTCAACACCACAATTGTCCAATGTACCGATGGTGTGTGAATTTCCCGATGTGTTCCCAGAGGACTTATCAGTTGTGCCACCGGATCGTGAAATCAAATTTCAAATTGACTTGAGACCCGGTGCTCAGCCTGTCGCTAAGGCACCGTATCGTTTGGCTCCTTCAGAATGAAGGAATTAATGGAGCAACTGCAGGAGTTGCTCAATAAGGGGTTCATTAGACTGAGTATCTCTCCTTGGAGTGCTCCGGTCTTATTCGTGAAGAAGAAGGACGGTAGTATGAGGATGTGTATTGACTACTGTGAATTGAACAAGTTGACGGTGAAGAATCGGTATCCATTACCGAGGATTGATGACTCGTTTGATCAGCTCCAAGGTGCTAGTTGGTTTTCAAGTGTAGATCTTCAATCTGGCTACCAGCAAATAAAGGTGAAGGAGCAAGACATTCCTAAAACTGCTTTTCACACACGTTACGGACACTACGAGTTTCTCGTTATGTCTTTCGGTTTAACTAATGCGCCAGCTGCCTTTATGGATTTGATGAACCGGGTGTGTCGGCCAATGTTAGATAAATCAGTGATTGTGTTTATTGATGATATCTTGATTTATTCGAGAAGTGAGGAAGAACATACCGGCCACATACGCGAGGTATTGTAGAAACTTAGGAGAGAGAAGTTGTATGCCAAGTTCTCCAAGTGTGCGTTCTGGTGACGTGAAGTACAATTTCTGGGTCACGTAGTGAATGCTGAAGGAATCATGGTGGACCCAGCGAAAGTTGAGGCGGTGATGCAATGAAAGTCTCCAAAGACGCCATTCGAGATTCGTAGCTTCTTGGGGTTGGCGGGCTACTACAGGAGATTATTCAAGACTTTGTTGGATTCTATATGCCAAAGATACATAGAATATTGATGTGGTTAGTACGTCATGATCCAAGTCGGGTCATACCCAATAACAAGCTTAGCAAACACCAATTAATATTTAATTGATGATATGATCATGCAATTAAATAAATACACCAATTTAGAAAATTGGTTTTCTAAATAATATGCATTTGAGATGGAACAACTTATATGGATATTTTGTTCATGAGGATTATTTGTGATATTATTTAAGTTGGTTAAATAATGCCAAATAAAATAGAGTGTGTGTGACTTATGTAATTAAATGATTAATTGCATAACTAGTTAATCAACAAGTAACTTGTTTTAAAAGGTTAAAATGGTAAAAGAAGTTCTGGGGGGAAAAACCCAAAATTCCTTGGGTTATGGCCGCCCCTTTTGAGGGGTTCAATGGCTGGACTTTAATATCTTCTTTTACCAAGAAACACACACACTCTCAACCTCATCTCTCTCTCTCTCTCGAAAATGCATGGAGGCCAAGAACACAAGTTTTTCTCTCAACATTTGAAGAAAACAAGTGCTGAAAATCAGATTTTCAGCAGCCTTTGGTCCGATTTTGGGTGTACAAAATCCTAGCAAAAGAGTGTTGCTTAGAGGCTTGTGGGTATGAACACTTGAGGGCATCTATTCTTGATGTTTTGGCATTTCAAGGGCAGCTTCTTCTTCATCAAATATCACGGTTTTGCAGCCCTTTATGGATGCTGTTTCATCCATGATTTTTCAGCAGCATACAAAGGTAGTATGTATGTCAATGTTTTGGGTTGTTTATACTTCAAGTATCTTATGTCTTTTCATTGTATGCATTTGTATAATGATCCATGGTTTGGGTTGTTTATTAAATGGGTTTAATAACCATCTTATTAACATGTTTTAAAACATAAAAAAAATCCGCTGCGTTTTCATATAAAGAAGGTTATATGAGCTTTGATAAACATGTTAAATCCCTACAATGGCATGAAGAGCCACTTATACATATGCATACATGCATTATACTTGCTAGTTCACGGTTTTGTGGTGTTTGAAACCACATACCCGTGAGTTAGAGGGCTGTTATGGTCATCCCCTTTTGATTTTAAAGATGTTACTTTATGCATGTAAGCATCTTTAAAAATAAATCATGAGATGATTGTTTGTTTGGACAAAACCCATTTGTTCTTGGTTTATGTTGGCCAAGAAAAATGGTTAAAAAGGGGCTGCCAAAATCGATGAACATGAGAATATTTGGAAATATTTTTTGATTATGCATAACAAAGCCTTGACCATGTGGATTGATTGATTGGTTGTCATGTTATATTCATTTGGGCATTTAATAATTCAATTTTATGTTTCAAGTCTTGTCTTGTAATTTATTTATTCATATGGTTTGTAATAAATAGATTAGGAGTTTTTCCTTTTCTAGAAAATTATATTAGGATACATATTTTGTAAGGATGCTCAAGATCAAGATTTGAAGAAAGATAGACAAAGAGGATGCTTGAAGATTTGGATTCAAGTGGGAGTCCTTTTGTCAACCATGTGTCATGTTCTTAACCTTTAGGACAAGACCTTTTGACACACTTGTTTTGGCTAAACAAGTGTGCTCAACTTAGTATGCTTTGTTATGCATATGTGAATGTTTTGTTTATGCTTGGTGGAATGCTTATGATGATGTTTGTTTTGAATATTTGGATGTGATTAACAAACCGTCAATTAAAACAAGCTATAACAAAAAAATTGGTTCTCAAATCATTAAGCATAAATAAAACGGTTCTATAAAAGGAATTAATGGTTTGTAAATAAAATGGGTTTTATTTAAAAGAACCAATAGGATACCATATGGTTGAATGCATACAATCATATGGTAAATAGACTTTTCTTAACAAACTGAAAATTTATGGTTTCTAATCATCAAGTGGTTAATAAAAGGTTATTAAAAGGATTATGATTTAATAAAAGAGGTTTTATTAAAAATAAACCATAGGATACCTTGCATTTGAAAGCATGCAAATACAAGGTATATAGAGTTTTCAAAACTAGAATTAACGAAAACCTAAAATCCCTTTTGAAACAAGTTTAACACCATCCTTTTTCACGACACTCGAATCCCTTGAGAACTATTTGTGGGATAAAGGTCACCTAACCACTTATAGGGAACTTGTGTGTTTGAGGTGAGTCTAACATACTTGTGGGATAAGGTCACCTAACCGCTTGTATGTGAAAACTCACACGTGTGTGTAAGTAGGACGACTTGAATTGGAAACCATGTGCATAGGGTCACCAAAGCATGGCGTAAAATGGCGTTGATGGATTAAACATGCCAACCAAACATAAGATGTTTAACCGATCCCATAAAGGCTAGAAGTTGCAAAAGGTTGCAATTGTCAAATATTGACTACCTTGTTAAATTAAATAATGGGATAAAGGTCACCTAACCATTATTTAAATGTAACATTGGATTCTAGATTTTAATTATTAATTGTCCATGAGACATAAAAGGGTATTAATAATTAAAATAAAATTTTAGGAAATACTAATAAGAACTTTGTAAATTTTGAAGAATGGCCGCAAACAATAATGTTACCACCCCGACCGTCCATACCCTATCACTGAGAATCGTTATCAAAATGAGTAAAGGCCTATGTCCTTGACGATCCCATGTCTCACCAACCAATGTTGTTGATGTTAAGGCCTTTTGACGATTGGCTTAAGCACATTAAGGATTCTGTGAAAGTTTCCTACCTAATGTTGGGAATATGATTCCCGAACTCCAAAGGGATTGGAACATCATAGACATATGACATGATAATCTAGTTGAAGGAAATGTTCCTTCAACAAACTTTAATAAGATTGCTTCGAACCGGTTCAAGCACTTTATGCATGTCACATGGAAGAAACCCAATCGATATCATCTTATATATTCTTAAGATGAAAAGCCACATTGATAGCCTCTAGATGCTTAACTGTCCTGTCTCAAAGTAGTTGGCCAATGATTTGATCCTTGATTGCCTAACTAAAGGTTTGAGACATTCATAATAAACTGTAATATGAACGGTGGGACAAGAGCATCGGTGAATTCACGCAATGCTCAAAGCAACCGAGGCAGGGATGGGTAGAGAGGTGCTACCTATTCTCTCGATCAATGAGGGAGACTATAAGAAATGGCCAATCTCAATCCTAAGGCAATTATTGCCAAAAGAAAGAATACATCAAAGCAAAGGTTAAAGCGAAACCTCAACAACCCAAGCTTATGAAGCCTAAAGTAAAGGAGAACGATCCATGCCTTGAGCATGGAGAGATAGGACAATAAAAGGGAATGTCCCTCCTATCTCAAGGAGTTGAAATAAGAGGGATGCTAGGAAAACCTCGAATACAATTTTCATGATTCACATTGTATTAAATGTCATTTCTTCAAACACATGGGTATTGGATACCGGATGTCAGACTCATACTTGCAATTGTTGCAAAGGGGTTCAAAAGAAATGTGCACTTCAAAGAGGGAAACTCTATTTTGAGACTTACAAATGGTTTGGAAGTTGTTCTCAAAACCTTTTATATGCACCTAGTTTGGCTAGGAACATAATTAATGTTTCCTATTAAAACAATATGGTCATGATTTAAAGTTTGTATATAATGGTATTAAGTTTTATGGATGATGTATTTCATTTTAAAGATATGCCTTTTAATGATATTCATGAATTAGTTCATGATAATTCTTCCTATAGTAACTCATTATACACATTAAGCACCAAGAAACTTAAAATCGGTTTAAGTTATTATTATCTTTGACATCAACATCTTGGTCCCATAAACAAGAATTGGATTCAAACACTTCAAAAGAATGGTCTTTTGGAAACAAATGAAAGTGTTTCATTTGATAAGTGTGAACCAAAAGACTTATTAGGAATGATACATTTGGATGTATATGATCCTTTTAAGACAATGACAAAGATTGGTGAAAAGACACTTCATTACTGTTACCGACGATTACAGTCGCTATTATTGTGTGCACTTGATGACACATAAGAATAAAGCTTTTGAAATGTTCAAAATCTTCAATAATGAAGTAGAAAATCAACTCTATATAACTATCTAAGTTCTTCATTCTGATAAATGAGAAACTAAACCCTATTTGGATATGGCTCAATTCATTAAGGCTATGAGCTTACCACCTTTATCATCTTGGGTTTTCGCACTAATCTCCACGGCTCGTATTTTAGATATGGCCCCAACCAAGAAAGTGGGTTTGACACCTTTTGAAATATGGCATGGAAAAATTCCATCACTATCATATTTAAAAGATATGGGGTAGTGAAAGCTTATGTTAAGCTTAAACACCCAAAACAAATTTGAAAGTCGGTCCACTAAGGGCTGTTTGATTTCGCTGACTGAGTAAGATCTGACTGACTCAGAAGCTGACCCAGTAAGAAGTTCTGACTGAGTCTGCATCTGACTAAAACTTGGCTGTTTGATTATGTATCTGACTGACTCTGCTGAATGAAAAAACATAACCTCTATATACACTTCTGTTAAATTTCTCTGTTAAATTTCTCTGCTAATTGAGTGTGAAATGATAAATAATAATAATAATAATAAATAATAATTATTATTATTATTATTATTATTATTATATTATTATTATTATTATTATTATTTCACTCCACAACCATCATCATCATCATCATCATCATCATCATCATCATCATCATCATCATCATCATCATCATCATCATCATCATCATTATTATTATTATTATTATTATTATCATTATTATTATTATTATTATTATTTAACACCTCCTCTTCCCCTCTTCTTCCCTACACACACACACACAAACACAGACTCACGCACACACACACATACACAAACACAGACTCACGCGCACACACACACACACACAACCACAACCACCATGAAACTCGCCGATCGAGAGCGCCGGGAGGAGGGATGAAGCCGACCGAGAGCTCATAGGGAGGGGAGGTAGCTGATCGAGAGCGCCGAAGGAGGGGATGAAGGTATGGTCGCGACAGGCTGCCGAGGGGTGGCCGTCGGTGGTCGCGTCGGTGGGGCGGTGGGCGGTGGTGCTGCGGCTGCCTGTCGGTGGTCGCGCCAGTGGGGCGGTGGGAGGGGTGGCCGTCGTAGTCGCGCCGGTGGGGCGGTGGGAGGGGTGGCCGTCGGTGGGTCAGCCGGTCAGCACTTTTTTTTTCAAGGTCCGGGTCAGCACTGAGACCCGGTCAGCCGGGCTCGAAGCCGAAATCAACAGGCTGACCGCTGACCGTGTCAGCGGGTCAGCCCAGCCAGCCGGGTCAGCACCAAAACAACAGCCCCTAAGTGTATATTTGTTGGATATCCCAAAGACTGTATAGGATACTACTTCTTTGATCCAACAGAGCAAAAGAAATTTATTGCTCGAAGGGCAGAGTTCTTGGAAGCCAAGTTCCTTATGGAAGGAATGACGCATAGAACAATGGAGATTGATGAAGATCAAGATCCACAAGCTGATACACGTTTGGTTGACACTAGCTGTCAACAAGAGGTTGTTGATGATGATCAAGAGGTTGATCAATACACACAAACGTTCAAAGATCTGGTAGAGTTAGCATTCCACCTGAAATATATGGATTTTTCATGGATGGATGCTATGAGGTTGACTCCGATGAGCCAACTATATACCATGATGCTATGTCCAATTTAGATTGTGACAAATGGCTGGAAGCCATGAATGTAAAGATGCAATCCATGTATGACAACCAAGTTTAGGAATTGGTTGACCCTCCACTTAACTCCAAACCGGTTGGATGCAAGTTGGTTTTCGAGAAGAAAACAAATATGCATGGAAGCTTGGATACTTACAAGGCAAGACTTGTAGCAAAAGGTTTCACTCAAACTTAAGGGGTTGACTATGATGAAACTTTCTCACCTGTTGCGATGCTAAAGTCTATAAGGATAATGTTTGCCATAGCTGCTCATTATGATTATGAGATTTGGCAAATAGATATCGAAACTGCTTTCCTAAATGAATATCTTGAGGAAGATGTCCATATGGTTTAGCCTGAAGGTTTTGTCGATCAAAAGCATCCTAATAAAGTATGTAAGTTAAAAAGATCAATCTATGGATTGAAACAAGCATCGAGAAGTTGGAATCAACGTTTTGATGAAGAGATCAAGAAATTTGGCTTCATCAAGAACGCTGACAAGGCTTGTGTGTATAAAAAGGCTAGTAGGAGTGCAATCACATTCTTAGTATTGTATGTTGATGACATAATACTATATGGAAAGGACATTCCAACCATGGAAGGTGTTAAAACCTGGCTTGGAAATTGTTTTTCCATGAAAGATCTCGGTGAAGCCGCCTACATTTTGGGAATAAAGATCTATAGGGATAGATCGAGGCGGTTGATAGGTCTAAACCAAAGTGCATATATTGATAAAATCTTGAAAAGATTTAAGATGGAAACTCTAAAAAATGTATGGTACCTATTCAAAGAGGGACAATATTGAGTGCATCTCAATGTCCAAGCTCAAAGGATGAGCAAGATTGTATGAAGGACATCCCATATGCGTCTGCTATAGGATCCATCATATATGCGATGATATGCACTAAGACCGGACGTGTCATGCGCGTTAAGCATGACAAGAAGATATCAGCAGAATCCAGGAAATAGCCACTGGATGGCTGTTAAAAGTATATTGAAATACCTTAGGAGGACTAAGGATATGTTTCTAATATACGGATCTGAGAAAGAGGAACTCGTTGTAAAGGGTTACACGGATGCGAGTTTCCAAACTGATCGAGATGATCCTCGATCACAATCGGAGTATGTCTCCATTATGAATAGGGTAGCATTGTCCACTATAGAATAAGAATACATAGCCGCCTCATTAGCAGCTTGGGAGGCTGCATGGAAAAAGGTTTATCACCAATCTAAGGGTGGTCTCTAACATTCAAGACCCCTTAGAAATCTTTTGTGACAACGTGGGTGCGATTACTCAAATCAAGGAACCCCGTTCACATCAAAAGATTAGGCACAATGAGCGGAGATTCAACTACATAAGGGATGAAGTTAAAAAGGGAAGGATATGTATTCGCAAAGTTCACTTTGATCAAAACATTGCGGATCCACTCACGAAGCTCCTTGAAAGGGTAAAGCATGAAAGTCATACTTGTGCCTTAGGACTTCGATATTCTAGTGATTGGAATTGATCTGTTTACTGTTAATATTACCAATATGGAACAATGTAATACTTAACTCATCTATGTATTTACGATATTTTGAGTTATGTTCCTTTTAGCATGTTTACATCCATGAATAATTTTATTATGCTAAATGTCCGTAGTCTGTCATATTTGTGGGAACAAATATGAAGGTAAGACTATTATGAACTTGGATTGGCGGATATTCATAAGGCATGGATATAGAGCAATTGGTTGCTACCAAGGTTCATAGATATTCGTGGGATACGAATATTGGACTGACCCGCATCTCAAATCTTACTACATGAAATCTTATTGATAGATCATAAGTAAATTTGAGTAAAGGCGAATATCATTTGGTATCCTCCGACCTGAGATACATATTGGGTTTTGATATTCACCAAGTGTTATACCTTGAGCTAGTTCTTCACTGATATGAAATAATTGTCAGTACATAAGGCTATGTTCAGGTATGACATAAGGTGATTGTGAGAAACGTATGTAGTCAAGATGAGATTTGTTCCTCTTATTCGTTGAGAGTATGGTGTCTAACGCCTGATTAAGTTAAATCAACAAGGAATGATCATTCTGTGTCCTTGGATTTAACATGACATCTGTAACAAAAGGATAAATGATTGATTCACCTAAAACATTTCAAGTTGGATACTTGAAGGGGATAATGTTATTGAATGGCTTCTAAGTCATGCGTATTAAGGGTAGTAAACCGTTGTTAGGCGGTATTTACTACTTGCATCAATCTTCCATGAATCTTGTGCAAGTGGGAGATTGTTGGATTCTATATGCCCAAGATACATAGAATATTGATGTAGTTAGTACGTCATGATCCAAGTCGGGTCATACCCAATAACAAGCTTAGCAAACACCAATTAATATTTAATTGATGATATGATCATGCAATTAAATAAATACACCAATTTAGAAAATTGGTTTTCTAAATAATATGCATTTGAGATGGAACAACTTATATGGATATTTTGTTGAGGATTATTTGTGATATTATTAAGTTGGTTAAATAATGCCAAATAAAATAGAGTGTGTGTGACTTATGTAATTAAATGATTAATTGCATAACTAGTTAATCAACAAGTAACTTGTTTAAAAGGTTAAAATGGTAAAAGAAGTTCTGGGGGGAAAAACCCAAAATTCCTTGGGTTATGGCCGCCCCTTTTGGGGTTCAATGGCTGGACTTTAATATCTTCTTTTACCAAGAAACACACACACTCTCAACCTCATCTCTCTCTCTCTCTCTCGAAAATGCATGGAGGCCAAGAACACAAGTTTTTCTCTCAACATTTGAAAAACAAGTGCTGAAAATCGGATTTCCAGTAGCCTTTGGTCCGATTTTGGGTGTACAAAAACCTAGCAAAAGGGTGTTGCTTAGAGGCTTGTGGGTATGAACACTTGAGGGCATCTATTCTTGATGTTTTGGCCATTCAAGAGCAGCTTCTTCTTCATCAAATATCACGGTTTTGCAGCCCTTTATGGATGATGTTTCATCCATGATTTTTCAGCAGCATACAAAGGTAGTATGTATGTCAATATTTTGGGTTGTTTATACTTCAAGTATCTTATGTCTTTTCATTGTATGCATTTGTATAATGATCCATGGTTTGGGGTTGTTTATTAAATGGGTTTAATAACCATCTTATTAACATGTTTTAAAACATAAAAAAAATCCGCTGTGTTTTCATATAAACAAGGTTATATGAGCTTTGATAAACATGTTAAATCCCTATAGACTTTTCCAAGATAGCCACACCTTTGACCAAATTGACTTGCAAGGATGTGAAGTTCGTGTGGGGTCGGGAACATGAGGATGCCTTCGAAGAGTTAAAGGCGAGATTAACTCAAGCTCCTGTCTTGACATTACCCGAGGGGAGTGAAGACTTAGCGGTATATTCGGATGCTTCTTATTATGGTCTAGGTTGCATGTTGATGCAACAAAGAAGGGTAATAGCCTATGTGTCCTGATAGCTGAAGACCCACGAAGTCAACTATCCCACACACGATCTAGAACTAGCTGCTGTGGTTTTTACGTTGAATATTTGGAGGCACTACTTATACGGGACGAAGTGCACAATCTTCACTGACCACAAGAGCTTGAACTACTTCTTCGAGCAGAAAGGTTTGAACATGAGGCAGAGACGATGGTTGGAGCTCATAAAGGATTATGATTACGAGATTCACTACCATCTGGGCAAGGCCAACGTGGTGGCGGACGCCCTTAGCCGAAAGAAAAGACCAAGCCGATTCGGGTGAAGGCTTATCAGTAAATTATGACCTCTGATGTGATGATGCAGGTCAAGGAATTTCAAGACGAGGCTTTGAAAGAAGATCATCTTATCTCTAAAAGGATGAAAGGTCTAGTCGTGGAATTGGGTGAGAACACTCTTGGTGTTAGAACCCGATTCGGACGAATGTGGATTCCTTGTTATGGGGACTTATGTGGAAAGATCATGGATGAGGCTCATAAGACTCGATACTCCATTCATCCTGGTGCTACCAAGATGTACCATGATATGAAGAAGGATTATTGGTGGCAGGGTATGAAGCGTGACGTAGCATTTTACATGAGTAAGTGCCTTACTTGTTTGCAAGGGAAGGCGGAGCATCAGAAACCGTACGGGAAAATTAAACCTTTGGATATACCAGAGTGGAAGTGGGAGCATATCACCATGGACTTTATTACGAAGTTAGCGTGTACCCCGAGAGGGTATGATGCCATATGGGTGATAGTTGATCGTTTGACGAAGAGTGCTCACTTCCTACCGATCCAAGAGACGTATTCCTTTGAGAGATTAGTGGATTTATTCATCAAGGAGATTGTAGCTCGTCATGCTGTGCCGGTTTCTATCGTATCTTATCGTGACACTCTATTTACATCGATGTTTTAAAAGAGATTCCATGATGTGATGGGGACGAGGCTACACATCAGCATGGCTTATCATCCTCAGATGGATGGTCAGTCTGAGCGAACGATCCAGACACTCGAGGGTTCAATAAACCATTCAGGATTTTTGTTAACAATGGGTGCCAAGAGATCATGGTATTGCTTAGTGAGCTGCATATCTTGAGCTGTGAGTCTTGTTCTGGGTCTCCTCCCTCCAACCTCCCCTTCCAGTTTCTTCAATCTGTATTTCTTTTCATTAATCATTAGGAGAATTACAGCTCCTAGAGAATTGGTCTTCATGTTACCAAGTTTTCTCTTGGTATATCCTTGCTTGGAAAGATAATCCTTCATTTCCATGTCAGACATGGTGTAGGGATCATGATAAGGAGTTTCAGAGGTTTCAGCTTGTTTTGTGGTTGGGGTGGTGAATGTGATTGGGGATTTGACTTATTTTCTCTCATACTCAGTCATATATGTTGGATCAAGAAGATGATTAATCTTTCTCACTTCTTTAACCATTGATTCATATGTCATCCCAAACACTTCATCAGCATCATAACCATGATTGATCAGAAACATTGCATTGATCATTAGGTCATCAGTTTGAGCCTTTTCAACCATCTTCTCAACTAAAGTTTCAGCCATCACAGGTATATCTTTCATCATAGGTTCATCAACCTGGTATCCTACTTTAATCTCTCCTTCCTCCAAGTCAATAATATCAATCATTTCTTTTAACTGTGTCGCGGCCTTTTAACGCTCATCAAGAAATTTAGCTATAGTAACTAAACTTCTCGGATCATCTTTCTGTTTCCTCTTTACTGGCTTTTCTTCCTCTACTGGCCTTTTTCCTTTAGCCTTCTCAGCCAAGTACTTCCTTTATCTTGAGTAGGTGTGTACCATTGGTCTGGATGAGGATGGCACAGATGATTCAGTAGTTTTTTGACTTTGTTCTGCAGCTTGCTTTTCATCAGCTTCTTCTCTTTCTTTGAGCTTTTCACTTAGTCTTCTGATGAGGTTTTGTTGCTCAAAAGATAGGGTGACTGTAGGAACAATCTGCAAGCTCAACTCTCTTTCCAAGGGCACTCGAGTTCGAGGAATCACCACTAAGTGTTCTACTGGTGGTCTTGGGTCTTTAACAAAATCCCAAAACTCATCATCATTGATAAAGTCTCGAGCAGAGTAGCTATCTAACTCTTTTATCAGATCACCAAGCTCAAAATCTTGCTCTGTGGTTTCTTCAGATGGATCACTTGAATACACAACCATAGCTAGACTTGGCTCAGAGTCTGTGTCTGTTTCTTATTCACCTTCTCTTTGTTCTTTTTCATCACCTTTTGTTTCTTGATCTTCAACCAATTCCTCCTTGATCTTGCTTAGCATTTCCAGTTCTAAGACCCTTTTAGTAACATCTCATTCTGGTTGCTAAAATCATTGATTAGCTCAGATTGGCTCTGAATTAGGCTTTTTTTCTATTCCATGGCAATAGCTTGAATGGTCATAGTGTCAACATGACCACTAGTTTCTTCTTTAGCTTGATGGAGAGCAGCCTTGAGATCACCTATTTTTTTGTCTTTCTTTGATAATCTAGCCTCATGTCTCACTTTCATGTCTTTGATTTCTTCTTCTTCCTCATTCAGTTCTTGAATTTTGTCTTGAAATATTCCTGATCTTCTATTCAACAACTTTTCCATCCTTTGCACCTTCAACATTAGCTAGGTAATCATTTCATCTTTCTCATCAGGTAGATTGATTCCTGTTTCAGCAAAGCTTTCAGAGGGCCCTGCTTCTGATTGGACTTATCTTATAGGCATCCTCATAGTATGACCCTCCTCATCCGGAGATGATTCGGAGTCATCTGAAGAGCTGGTAGATTTACCAGACTCAACATGCTCAGCAGCTATGGGTGAAATGTGAGGTGGAGAAAAATAAGGTGGAGACATGTAAGGAGACTGAATAGGTGATGGAGCATGAGGTGATGCCATTTCTGCTTCTTGAACAGAAGGTCCTGAGTGAAGATCATCGCCTATATCAACATGTGGTGACTCAGGCCTTTGTTGCTCCACTTCATCTTCAGCATGCCCATGAACAGGTTGTTGATCATGAGTTGCTTCTTCTTCTTCTTCTTCTTCTAAGCTTGTTCATCATGAGCTATATCTTGTTGGTGGATTTGCTCTAACATCCATGGAAGTAGTGGAAAGAAGGTTCCATTGTAAAAATTCCTAGGACCCCTCTTCTTTATGTGCATGTAGGACTTGGCATTGTAATGAGGAATGTTCATTACAGGTCCTACCGGTGTAAGTTGTGGAAATGCTTCATTGATAAGGCATTGGAGGAAACTGGGGCACATCAGGAACTTTTTTCTTCTTCCTTCTTGCATATTTGACACCAAACTATTGAATACATAAGCAGACATATTGAACGGTCTGTTGGTGCATATAGCACAAATAGCTGAAGAGGTAGTCACTGGAATATCATTCCCCCCTGTCTTTCATCTGGACAGACAATACTGGAATATATGAATTAGGAACCTCCATTGTAGATCTACCAAACCTTGACAATTTGCTTTCCTTCATATCCTCCTTCATAGCCAATGTTGGCAAAGAAGGTCATGATTTCCTTATCTTCTAGTTCCTGAGGAGTGTTGTCATCATCACCAAACTGTAGACACTGTCTCACAGTTTGTTCAGTGAAGTTAAGGTTTTGATCAGCAGATATTCTTCCATATAGTGTCTTGATACCATTTATTTTGAAGTGTCTTTGATTTTGATGTTTATTTTCTGTGTACAATCTCTTTTCACACTCAACCGTGTGTTTTGAAGTCAACATTCTTAGTTGGATGATCCCCTATTCGCATGTCATATTTAGGGTTTCAATAATACTTGTCTGTGTTGATTTTCATGATCATTTGTGTCATTAAGTTCGAAAACATCTGTTAATCCTTGGTTAGTGGTTGATTTTAGAGACTGTATCCTGTTTTTATGGTTATGTGTTCAACTGAGTTCGACGGGAATCTCATGGATTTTGCTTGTAATCACCTTGTTTCGATAATATGTTGATTTAGAATTGAAATTGAAGCAAAATGATGTTTGTGGAACATAGAAATCTGAATGGTGTTGATGATTATGATGATGGATGAAGAACAGTAGTGAGTTTTCGCTCGTCGCACTTTAATGTCACTCAAAATTTGAAAAGTATTAAATGCTCAGTAAACATATGTTTAAATAGTCCATTTAATTCCCTTTTCAAAGTTTACAAGTGTGAAAAACAAATACTGTCGACCACTGTAGCAAATGCGGAAGAGTAAAACAGTCAGCATTTGTTTACTGTAGTAAATGCGGATGTTTGCATTTTGTTACTGTAGCAAATACGGATGTTTTTAGTTCAGGCATTTTTATACTGTAGCAAATACAAATGGTTTAACTTAGCATATGTTTTTGCACTGTAGCAAATGCGGATGTTTAACTTCGTTTGCATTTCTACACTATAGCAAATGCGGAAGAACATGTGTTGTTCCGTATTTACATCAACAAATGCGGATAAAAACAAAGTTGTCCGCATTTCTTGAACTTCAACCATGATGATAGAAGAGTGTAAGCACACTTCTAATTCGAGATGATACAAATATTCAACCAAGTTTAATTATTGATCTCAGCCTTATTTATGAAATGCGGCCGAGGAAAACAAATGCGGATGAACAAAAGTTGTACGCATTACTTTTCATACTTGAAAACTGTGAATATTTGTAGTGAGACTAATACGGTAGAGTTAACATATCTGAATTAATTTCACTTGTGTTTTCATAACTCAAAACTATTATTTGCATTGGTTTTGTGCTTGGGTTACCTTTACCCACATTAACCAATGCACTTACCTGCATTAAGTTTTGAACTTGTCAAATCTTAATGTTTCTGTTGTGGATAGTTTTGGTTGTTTTGCTTTGATGCATGATCATTTTGAAGCTGTGTCTCTTGCCTTTGACTGTTATGAAGATAAGTTTGTTGTTTTGTTGTTTATGAATTTTTGACTGTTGCTTGGGTTGTCAATTCATGCTTGGATTGACCTGTTCATCAGATGTGATACAAGTTTCCCAATGTTGACTAATCTTGGACTTTTATGCTTCAAGATGTCTGTAAAAACTGAGTTACTATGGTATAACTTCTGCATCAGCACAGTCGCTTTTTCTGATTTTTATGCTTTTTTTATTTTTATAATTTTTAAGAAAGGAAACAACTGTACAAATTGATCAAAAATTTTAATTACTCCCCCTAAAGCTTATATCCATAAGATATAGAAACTTTTAAGATTTGTTAAAATTTTGAGGAGAAAATCTTTTTGTGATTTTTGTTTTTCTTATCTGTACATGAAGTAGTGATATACCTTTCTTGGGAACATATCAATCTTACTATTCACAAGTGCAAGTAATTGTTAGTAAAACATACATGGTCATGAACATATTGATTGAACATATGTTTGTCCTTTTAAACTCATACTTGGTCAATATCTTAATACTAGTGATCTTATCATGTTTTGAGTTGATTTGGTATTCAACATGTACCTTACACTGAAAAGCATGGTAAGGTCAACCATTTGCATGTAATGTATTGTAGAACATTTACAACTTACTTGACCAGGTCACTTGAAATATGAAATCTCATTTTGCTTGATCCTCATTAGGATTCTTTTGTTTTGATCCTTTTATCATTTTGATCCACATTAGGATTCCTTTAACTTCACTTTGGAAGGTGATCTCTTAGGATTCTTTTGTTGCATTCACATGAAATGTATTTTATTCTATTGATTCATCCAAGTTGGATGTGTTCCTCATTGGGAATCTTGATGGATCATGACATCAGCACTATGTGCTTGTTTTTCTAGGTCTTTGCTCAGCAAAACAAAGGAAAAACTGATGTGAGTAAAATAGATTCATAAGACATCATTACCTAGTGCGTTTAGGTTGCTACAAGCACACACAATTGGATTAGCTTATACTTACACACACTTTGAGATGAAAGCTTCACAGTTGAATATAGGCTTTAGTTCATCACTGCATGTGTTTTCTTTTTAAGTTAAGCCTACCCGCATATCTGATAAGTCATGTCAGTCATTTGTGATTTATAAATAAGAACAATGAATGCTTTAATGACTGTAATTATATCATTTCCCATATATAAAGCATGTACTTTAGCAAGATAATTTCTTTTTATATTTATATGTATTTTTGAATGTTTTTGTTGATTTTGGTTTTTACTCAAGGTTAATCATGTCAATTGATTGAAGTAAAAATTTAAATCTACTAGGATCAAATGCCTAAGTGAATAAATCAGCTAATTGATTATCAGTGTGCCCCTATATGAATTTGATTACCCTTTTTCAGCACAATCTCTCAAAAAGTGATATCTAATTTCAATATGTATGGTTTTTGAGTGTTGAACTGGATTATTAGTTATGAACATTGCTGTTGTGCTGTCAATATGAATTGGTGTGTGCAAGAAGTTAAAACCATAATCAAGCATCTTGTTTTGAATCAAGAGAACTTGAGAGCAACAGGCTGATGCTGCAATATACTCAGCTTCTTCTGTTAAAACATACACATTTGTCTGCTTCTTGTACTGCCAAGAGACTAGTCTGGGACCAAGAAATTGACAACCGCCAGATGTGGACTTCCTGTTGAAGTTCCATCCTCCATAATCACTGTCAGTGTAAGCATAGAGATTGAAATCTCCTTCCTTTGGATACGATAATCCAAGTGTAGGCTTGCCCTTGAGATATCTGAATATCCTCTTGACTGCATTCACCTGTGATTCCTTGGGATCTGCTTGGTACCTGGGACAAACACATAGACCAAACACAATGTCAGGTCTATTAGCTTTTAGATACATGAGTGATCCAATCATAGATCTATAGTGAGTCTGATCCACTAATTTTCCTTCAGGATCTGGACCAATCTTCATCTTGGTATCAACAGGAGTTCTGATAGACTGACAATCTATAAAATAAAACTTCTTCAGCATGGTTTCCACATATTTTGATTGGTTGATAAAGATCATATCCGTTGTTTGTTGTGCTTACACACCTAAAAAGAAAGTGAGTTCTCCCATAGCACTCATTGGGAACTTGGAATGCATGAGATCTTCAAAATCTTTACAGAGTTGCTTGTTTGTTGAGCCAAAGATGATATCATCCACATAAATCTGTACTAGTAACATGACTTTTCCTTTTCTCTTTCTGAGAAGAGTCTGATCAATCTTTCCTCTTTCATATCCATTTATGAGCAGAAAAGATTATAGAGTCTCATACCATTTTTGTGATGCTTGATGATGACCATACAGTGCTTTGTCAAGCCTGTATACCCTGTGAATTTCATGATGTTGAGTACGCAAGGAAAATTCTGATAGCTTCTAATCTGGCTACAGGAGCAAACACTTCACGATAGTCTATGCCTTCTTCTTGTGTGTATCCCTGTGCCACTAGTCTTGCTTTGTTTCTGATGACGATGCCCCTATCATCAGTCTTGTTTCTGTATAGCCACCCGGTACTGATAGGGTATTGACCTTTGCGAAGATCTACTAGTTGCCATCCTTCTTGTTTCTTGAACTAGAGCAACTCTTCCTGCATTGCCTCGATCCAACTATTGTATTGAACAGCCTCTTTTATGTTCTTGGGTACTATCTGACATAGAAAGCAATAAAACAAACAAATATTTGCAATAATCGGCTTGCTTCTAGTCACCTGCTCATCTACTTCACCATTGATACTTGACACAGGATGATCCTTATGTATCATGGTGGTTGGAATGGAGTCACCAGCAATGGATACATCAAGTTTGGAGACATTCAGATCATCATGGTAAGAGGCACGTTTAGGTTGTGATGTGGGAGAGTGATGAAAGTAGTCAAATGCTTCATTCATTTCTGCTTGTCCATCTGCTGCACTTTGAAAACTATCATCGTTTTCATTCCTCTCAGTTTCAACTGGAACAGTAGCTGGTACTGGATTCCTCACTTTATTTGATGGTTCATCTAAAGGAGTAGGAGTAGAACTAGGACCAGCCTCAGTTGAAATGCTTTGATGTTGTGGTGCTTGTCTGACAGGATCAGCTTGTAAATGAACATCTTCATCTGGTTGATCAGCAGAATTAGGAGGGATCTATTGTTCTGGAAGATTCAACTGATTGTAGGTTACCTACACATGACAAGTGGAACTGATCAAAAGATCTAGTAAATGAGTCAATATCAAACAACCAATCAGGACCATTGATTGATTTGGGAAAGGAGTGTTCCTTGAATTGAACATTGGTTGATTCATCAATTATGTTCAGTCTAGGATTGAACACTCTGAAAACCTTTGAAGCTGAGGAATAACCTATAATGAATTCCTCATCAGACTTTGGAGAAAACTTTCCCAAATGATCTCGGGTGTTTAATATTGATACAGGATTATTAAATGACTTAAAAATACAATGAATAGTTTTCTTAGAAAAATAAGTTCATAAGGTGTCTTATTGCTTTCTTTGACTATCAGTGTTTGATTTTGTACAAAGCAGGCTGTATTGACTGCCTCAGCCCAAAAGGTAATAGGCAGTTTAGCATCTACTAGCATCGTTCTTGTTGCTTCAATCAGTGTTCTAATTCTCCTTTTCCTACCCTATTCTGTTGAGGAGTTCTAGCTCCACTGAATTGATGCCTGATGCCTTTGGGTGTACAAAATGAGCTCAGATCTTCATTTTTGAATTATGTTCCATTATCACTTCTGATAAAATTTACTTTATGATCAAGTTGGTTTTCAATCTTAGTGATAAAGCCTTTATTATCTTTGATGCTTTGTTTTTATGAAGTAAGAAGAAAACCAATATAAAGCATGAGGAATCATCAATGATCACCAAACAATACTGTTTCTTTCCAATGCTCATAAAATGAGTTGGTCCAAAAAGATCCGTGTGAAGTAACTTCAATAGTGTATTGTTTGTGTTCACAAGCTTTGGTTTATGAGATGACTTATGTTGTTTCCTTTTGAGACATGCTGAACAATGGTCAATGAAGTGAAATTCTTTCCAAGGAAGACCAATTACATGGTTTCCTTTGACCAGTCTGTTCATGTTTTTGAAATTTGTATGTCACAAGCGTCTATGCCAAAGTTGTGATTCATCAAATGATGCCTTAGACATAAGACAGGTTTATTCTTTGAGATGTGTAGAATTGAGGTTTAGGACAGCGGTATTATTCTTCCTCGGGGTCTTCAAGATAACCCATTATTCAGGAATTTGAAATCCTTGTTTCAAAATGTAGCAATGAGTGATAGTAAAGTGAGTAGAATATTTCTTGTCGTAGATCTGAGACACACTGGGTAGTTTGAAATTCAGCTGCTAGCAGTAGTTCATTCTATCAAATCTTAGCAATCCGTTTGTCATAAATCCTTCACCCGTAATCCTGCCACCTTGTGAATCTCCACCAATGCTATAGTTGTTCCTTTGAT
This sequence comes from Flaveria linearis, assembly GCA_024085815.1. Classification (NCBI taxonomy): domain Eukaryota; kingdom Viridiplantae; phylum Streptophyta; class Magnoliopsida; order Asterales; family Asteraceae; genus Flaveria; species Flaveria linearis. The sequence continues at coordinate 51,584,884 of CM044010.1, read as the reverse complement.
GTGCTTGAACTCATGAAGGAGGGAATGATCTCTAGTCATGTGTCGGGAGCATCCACTGTCCAAGTACCATATGCTATTGGACCTGTATGGATGACCCTGTAAGCAAAAAAAACTAATTCGAATATGGAACCCAAGCCATCATAGTCTTGGGTTTCCCATTTCTATCTAGGACTGTAACTTCTTGGTATTTTCCTCTAGGTTGAACCTTAGAGGATGATGCTTTGATTGATTTGTGTGGGGTTCTTCTTGTTCTATTCTTGATTGTCTATTCTGTACTTGACTTCTAGACTTGACTTTGACAGTTGAAATTTAATGAAATGGGCTTGTTTTAAGGAATTCTCAATCATTTCTGATTAAAGTAACAATCATATGTATTGTGATTTGTCATGTCACATAATGAACAATACTTGTTGAAATAACAAGTCTTAATTGAGTGATTTTTCATGTTACAGATTGAGCAGTATTGGTTGTAAAAACACTCATCTGTGTTGTGATTTGACATATCATAGTTTTCACAGTACATCTATTTGATCTTTTTTTAATGATGAAGCTTCTTGATGCTTTATTGATTTTGACTTTGATTCTTGTTTTCTTTTGATTGAAGAAGCAAGTTCATCCTTTTTGTTATGAGTAGATTGTTTCACTACTCTACTGTATCTCTTGTTTGATGGATGTCTTTGTTTCTTTAGAGCCTTTCTCACCTCCAAATCAAATTGTTCAATATCATTTTTGTTGAAAATATCAAAACCTATTCCTTGTTTTGATTTAGGAGGCGAGCTCAGATCAATCTTTATTTTTGGTGATTGATTCTTTGGATATTTTAATTTGAATGATGGTAATGCTAAAGCTTTGCCTTTAGTTTTTGTTAAAACCTTGTATGATTTGCTTGAATTATTTGGAGATTTAACCTTATAATCAGCTTTGATTTCAGCAATTTGTTTCAATGGCAATTTAACATATCTGTTTAATTTCAGTCTTTCTGGGATGAACTTCACAAAAGGAATGATGGCCTTGACTGGACTCTTTTGTTTCTTTACATTGACATGTTTGTCTGAGCATTCTTTTATCTTAATGGGGTGACCTAAGCTGATTTTATCCTCATTTGTTTCAATGTACACATTTGATTGTTTTGAGGATTTGTGGTCTGAGAAACTAGTGTTTTAGTTTTAGTTGATTTAGGTTCAATTGAGTCAGACAAATTAAGAGGCTCAGGCATGACAGCGTAGTTGTCATTGTATGGTGGTGGACAAGAATTATATCCAATTCCAGTCATGTTTTTAGGCTCCTTTTATGAGTCAAGCAAGTCTTGTAGCTTAGTAGAAGAAAATTGAAACTTTTGAAGTTTCACTTTAGTGGCTGATTGCTCAGCTTTGGTTTTGGTTAACTGTTCAGTTAACCTCTCATTCTCAGCTACTAGAGTGTACATCTCACCATGCAATTTTTCTATGTCTGAAATCAAAGACTTGATTTTGATTTCAAAGTTTTTCATTTCATGTCTAATCATTTCAGATTTTACTTTTTCTTCTTTTATTTTAGATTCCAGTTTGTGATTATGTTCTCTGTACCCTTGTAATTCTATCGCACATTTTTCACTACGATATTAGCTCTTACCTCAGATGGCATGGGAGTTGGACTATCATTGATGTGAGCCATGAGTGCATGATTTGGAAATTGTGGTTTTACTTCCTCTACATACAAGCTCCAGTCACATACTCCATCTTGTCTGATTACAAGTGCATTTGAGGTTGATTGGCTGTTTCGATAGGCTTGCTGTGTCAGTTGGTGCTAACTTTGATGATGTGGCCGATGATGAGACTGATGCTAAAACTGACTTTAATCACTTGATTAAGGAGCTGATGATGAAGTTGATTGAGTGTGTGATTGACTATGTGAGCTTCTTTGGTAGTTGTTGTTGTTTCTTCTGGGTGCATTACATTCCCTTCAGAAGTGTCCAGTCATACCACAGTTGAAACACTTCACCTTGGATTTGTCATACCCTAGCATTGTGTTCTCATTCAGGCTTAGCTTTTTACCTTTACTAAAGACTTTCTTTGCGAGTAGCAATCATGGCCATTTGCCATTGTAAATCCATTATTTCAACATCATCTGGATCCATTTCGTCCAAATCTTCTTGGATTAGATGAGCTAATATGAGTCTTCCTCCTAAGTAAGCTTCAAAACTTGAAACAAAGGCTTTGTAAGTGGCCTTTTGTTCTTTAGACTTCTGATCAGCAGGCAAGTTAGTGGGTGTGGAAGTGGATGGATTAGAGGTAGACTACTTTTGTGGTTGAGATGAGGCAAAAAATCCAGTGGATCTGGATTGATCTCTGGATGACAGAAAATCATCCTCTTCAGTAATAAAGGCATTTTCCACAGCATTAGTTCCTTAGCTATCCGTATTTGTTTATGCGAAACAACCACACTTGTCAGCTTGTTCCTTGGTCATCCGCATAGACAAATGCGGATACCCAACACTTGGTCCTTCTCCTGCATGCCTTCTTGGACTTGTGGGAGAATTCCAACAGAACAACCATCACGCATTTCTTGAATTGGCATGTATGATCCTTTCAGGGTCCAAGAGTTGGGTATGATCTATAATGTTTACACGTGTAAATGGTGTAAATCATCATTTAAGAGAAACAAATATGTACATCATGCTAGATCCAAGAGTTTTAACTTATTTTCAATAGGTTTGATAATATTGATTATTGTAAGTTGGTGATAATGACCGGAAATGTAAAAATAAAGCACTATGAGACAAAATGAGCTTATTTAGAAGCCCGAAAAGTGGTAAAATCTCTCTAGTATGGTAAAACATAGTGTTACCATATTAAAAATAATTCCATGCTCTAAAATAAAAATCATGGGCATAATGGTCAGAATTTTTGATATTTGGGTTAAGTTTATGATTTAAATGAAATTATTCGTTAAAAATGGGACATAACCAGATAATTTTTGGGTAAAATCATAAAAATAGTAAAAGAGACCTAATATCTATATAGATCATAATATTTCAGTAAATTAGGAATATTGAGTCAAGAAATAGGTGAAGATTTGGATAAAAAGTATTCGTACGCTCGGTTTCGGGTAAAAACGTGTTTTAACGGGTAAATCATAAAAATGATGTTTTCTAATTAAAAGAACTCAAAATCAAATTTTTACCAGATTAGAAAGCTTATTATAAGTACTTAAATAATTTCTAAAGGTTAATTGGATGAAATCAGAAGGATTTAAAACAAACTATTAAAAACTTCGGTTTTACTATAACCGGTAACTGAAAACATAAGTTTTATTACCCCAAATTAAGTTCTGGAAAATTAGAATTTAACATGTTAAAAGTGCAATAATAAACATCTAGAAACTAATAAGGGGCCATAAAAGTCAGGAAAACATAGAAAACAAACTTTAGGGTGAAAACTGTAATTTCTGAAACTTAAGGGACTAAACTGAAAATTCTGCTAAATCCTTAGAAATTTGACCCCTTTGACTAAAAATACATGATACACTTAATACCACTATGATAAACTAATTCAAGATATTTAAAGATGTTGTTTAACCCTAACTTTCATAAAAAGGAAACTTTTTGAATCAAACCATAACAAATCAAAGGTAGTTGAACTTTTAACCTTATTACACACCTAGCTACACCCAACATGACATTAGAACACCTAGATTATTACTTGAATATTGATTCTAGGGTGCTAGGATTGAATGATTTTCTGTACATGAAGATCCGTTGCTTGAAACCTAAGGTGAGTTCTAGAGTTCCCTTTTTACTATTGATTTAGGATGAAACATGCTTTGTTTGAATTGAAATTATTATTGTTCCATTGTTTGATGCTTATATGTTGTGGATAATATTTGAACCTGGTTTTAACTGTATCACAATGTTTAATTCTTATGTGAACCGCTTATCCTATATGGGTAGATCTACTTGGGGAATCCTCCACACACAGTGCCTTCCGTATAGGAAGTGTACCCCACGGAGATTCTGAGGGATCGTTTGTGTCATGTAATAGGTTTTATAAGATACCATGGTGAACCAATCCAGTAGGCATGGTGCACGGTTTGAGGCTCAGTTCTCACTTTGGGTTAACCGGTATAAACTCAACTTTAAAAGACGCTAGTCGGGACTGAGTGCAGGGTTGATTGTGACACCACAATAGTGATTCTTGTTATTTTTTAAAATCAACTTATGGATTCTTAGGAGTCCTTTTGTTTTAAAACTTTAAGCACTTGAATTCACCAACTTATGGATTCTTAGGATTCATCGAAGAACTGGACTTGGATTACCTGGAACTATGACTACCCATGACATTACTTGACTTGGAAACATTTTAAATAATATGATTTGCTGTCAATTAAATATTGGGATATTATGTAATGGATTTGTACTCTTGATGATGGGCTAGACTATTATAGCCCGGATTTGATAATTAAAATGTAATGCTATGTGATTTCTCTTCTTGCATGCTCTTATGATGGTTTGTTTCCACTGCCATGTTTGTTACCAGTCTATGACGTCCCACCCTCCTTGGGACCAGGGTGTGATAGTGTTATTGAACAAAACAATTAAATCAGAAGTTGGATTTAGCTAATGAATAGCTAACTAAGATATTGGGTTCAACAAATTGCTGCGATCATTAAGATTTGTTATATCGATTAGTTGGGTACTGTTCCATTGCCCGATCAACTCAAATCTACGTTAAACTTGTTTTAATGTGTAGATCTGAGTTATTATTTGATTACTAATAATTGTTCAATCATATTTGAACATATTCAACATTAAACATCCTCAATCTCATAATTAGTTGAGAATTTATTGAGAGGATTAACTAAGTTTTGACATTAATGACTTAATTAATTGATAATTAAGAGTGGCCATTAATTAGTGCATTAACAAAAGAATTTCAGTTTTAGTTAAACAATCATCTAAAATAAAATGAGTAATTCACTTATTAGATCATCTTACGAACCCCTTAAGTTGGAGAACAAGGCTGACTTCAAAACATGGAAAATCCGTTTTAGGAACCATGTAAATTATACTGATTCTGATCTATGGTCATCTATAACAGAAGGTCCATACATTCCACCAGCACAAGGACTTGACTATGAGGACAATAATCAGCCAATCGATTTAAAGGATTTATCGTCAGATGATGCAAAGAAGGTGAAGGTTGATATCAAAGCCTATAGTATGCTCATAATGGCTTTGAAGAAATAAGAAATTCACTGTGGAAAACTCTGCGCACTTTGTGTGCAGGCAGTGAAGAAATAAGAAGCATCAGAAAGGATACACTTAGGTCCTAATATGAGACATTCCATCATATTGAGGGTGAATCTGTTCCTCAAAAGCTATATAGAATTATGCAGCTTGTGACTGAAATGAACATCTTGGAGCTCAAATATGACAATAAGGAACTCAATAAGAAAATGCTCCATACTCTACCTGAGAGTTGGACGCAGACAGTATCAATGTTGAAGAACACCCTTGATTTGAAATCCATCGGTCTTGATACATTAGTGGCTAAAGTGGAAGCTCTTGAACTTGATGAGAAAACACGAAACCAGAGCATGAAAGCACCCATTTCTCCCTATCAATTCAAGGAATCAAAGAGTGTGCGGAGTGCTTTCATTTCAAATGAAGATGATGAGAGCTCTTGTATTCTGAGTGATGAAGAAGAAGAAGTTGGTTTTTATGCATCAAGACTAGCTAAATCAACTCAAAGTCACTCAAGAAACAAAATAAAAGGGATGCTAAGGGATCATCCTCAAACAACAAAAGCAACAATAGTTCAAAATAAGTTACTATGGTTCTTGATTCTGAAGAGCAAAAAGCAGCATTTGCAGCTTTCAGCTCAAGCTTCCAAGCACACCATGGCAGCAATTTTACCCCAGCACATTTTTTCTAGCAAGATCTAGAAGAACTTCATCATGATGAAGTAGAAGAGATGGATCTGCAATGGTAGATGGAAATAATTGCTTATAGGGAAAAGATGTATCTTTAAAGAAACAGAGGCTTATCTGCTCCACGAAGAAAAACAAAGATAGGAGTTGATAAATCAAAAGTGAGATGTTTAAAGTGTAACCTATGGACACTTCTCAAGATAATACAACCAGCAGTCCACATCCTAGCAATAATATTAACATCCTCAACATCCCTAACAACAACACCAAGCAAATCAAAGGCCATTCAAGCAGCCTCAGCTCATGAACTCATCCCTACCAACATCAAGTACATCTGTAGCCAGCTCAAGCAAGAACTAAGAGACTGGATTAATCATTTTCCAAGATGGTCCTTGGGTGACTGGAGGTTATATGAGAAGGAAGTCTTGGAAGAGAATCAAGCTCTAATGGCAAACATGGAGAACAAAGTCCCACCAATGTCAAGAGAGGTTAGGGATTGGTTATGTTCATCCAGCTACATTGAGAAAGTTGAGAGGTACATAAATCATGCTCAATAACTTGCCAATAAAGTAAAAGAAACAATAGTTTTAAATGAATCTCATGTAAGGGAGCATAAACTTTATCAGGTAAAAATCACATCCCTACAAAAAGATTTAGATAAACTAGTGTAACATCTCGTATTTTCATTAAACAAAAGTTAACCTTCTTACATTTTAGTAAAGGCCATTTATGCTATTTTATGAAGCTTGAGGGTTGATTATGCTTATTTTGTAGTTTGTCTTTAATTTCTTTTATCATTTGGACATAAATGATTTAATAATTATTAACTTGAGCATGATAATAGATTATAATAATATAATTAATAACTGTAATAATAATGATAATAATAATACATCTATTAGTAATAATAATAATGTTAAAGATTTATAAAAGTTAAGTAACTAACAAGTTTAAATGATTAAAATCTAAAGCTTAATTAAGTTTGGGGGCTAAATTGTTAATCTAGAAACCTTAATTATAAGGTTTTGTACAAAAAATAATAACATATGAAATTTCAGGGACTGTTTCTGTAAATTTATAAAACCCAAACCATTCCCCCATTTACCCCCGTAAATCCGGCCATAAGTCCGGCGGAGCTCTGGCGAGCTCCGGCGACGGCCAAAACCACCGAGTTTAGCCGATTTTGATATCCCAACCGTTTCAAATCCTTTTGTGTATACGTTTCGAACTTAATTGAACACTTTAAATTCGTTTAAACATCGCTTATACACGTCAAATGAACACAAAAACTGAAGCCTTAATTCGTATAACCGTTTGAGCTTTAAACCATAATTAAAATCTAATTAAACGAATCTACACAATCATCTAACAAATCTTAATCATTTGCAACTTACAATTTCACCTGAAGCCAACACAAACATCACCTTCGATCATCATCTTCAACGCGAACCTGCACCCCTATCGAAACCTACTTTCCAATCGATTTAACCTAAAATTAGCAAAGGACTTTTAGTCCTAATCATCCTACGAAACTACCCTCAAGCTTAATTGGATTTTCATCAACGTTTGCCACGTGAACCGATTCTTGCATAGCTGCGACTTGTTCTTCGTCTGCCTCATCATCAAATCGACTTCAACCGGGTAATTAGACACATGAATATACTCGAATTCACATGGGGAATCAAAGCCCCATGTTTATTCCAGTAATCGTTAATGTTTCGAGATTCAATTTGATCCAATTTCATTCTAGGGTTTTTAGGAATTGGGGATAGTTTGTTTTTGTGTTTAAAAGGTTTGAATACCGAGTATAACCACGGCCAAGGCCCTGGTTCACCGGTTACATACACGCATTTCATACCTGAGGTCCCGGGTTCGAACCCGGGCACCCTCAAATATTATTTTTAAGGCTTTTAGCCCTTAAATTAATTATAGGAAAATTTTAATAACTATAAAAATGGATTTTTGTAAACTTTTAATATTTTTAAAGTCATCAAATCACTCTTCGCTATTTTTCTAAATTAAATATTCTATTTAATAAAATATTTTAACAAATGTTATTCTTGGTTTATTTTTATGGATTTTAAATAGTAATTAATAAATTATTATTGGTCCAAACGTTCCTTTAAATATTTGTTGTTTGAATCACGTTATTTCAAATGGAGATTATTTTGAAACATTATAAATTAATATGTTAAATAAGTAATTATTTAAATAGTCATTTAACTAATTAGTTATTCATCTTTTCATTTAACCGTGTTATATATAATTAGTTAATAAAGTTATTCCTTAAGATTTTATTTAAGTACTTGAAACTTGTAAAACAATACAACTTTCTGTTATACTTTATTTTTAAAGTTTTGTATTATAAGATTTATATAATAAATCATTTAAAAGTTCAAAACTCTACAAAATGATCTTAAATAATTTTAAAGTCATTTAATAAGTATTCAAATAATCATCTTTATCAAGTTTTAAATAATTAACTATTAAAATAATTATTTCTCTCCACATATTATATTTAATTAAATTAATAAATCAAATTATTAAATCATTCACTATCATTTTATTTCTAATTGGTTCATACCATCTTTATTGAACCAAAACATTATTGATTATATTATTATATTTTATTTGACTTAAAAATATTAAAACCCCCAAATTTCAATTGAAACCCTAATTCTCGTTAAATCGTTAAACTTAATATTAGACCTAAAATCTTGTAAATATATATATCTAGGTGTCTTGTCACGATTCATCTTGGAACGACGTTTATTGTTCTTACTAATCTTCATTACATACTTATTTGACAAGTGAGTTTCCTTACCCCTTTTTATGTTATTTCACACTGTTTTGGGGTGAAACATGTTACATTATTCAACATACACTTATAAACATTTAAATATTATAAAAGCACATGCAATTCATACTTTTATTTTGTCATGGTTATTTGGGTTATTGTAAGTCATATATGAGATACATATATTGTTTACAATCATTAACTATTGCTAGCCTGGCGACGTCTTAGATCTTTGGGCCTGACAAGCTTATTTGGTGCTAAAGTCGATGTATTGCCGACTCCTGATGACGTATGCTTGTTTATCATGGGAACCAAGTACACTTAGCCAATCATATAAACATGTAATCTAGTCGAGGTTTGATTGTACTATATGTGTTCTATAAACTTGCTAACTCATAACCTATTACATGAATTGCTACTTTAAACCCATGGGATATTATGTATGTGAAACCCTTGGAAACTCACCAACTTTATAGTTGACCCGTTATTTTTAACATGTTTCAGGAAATGCCAAGTTTGAAGTCATCATTTGAAGTTTGCATAAAACTAGGATTTATACCTAGATTAAAGAATGAAAAGCTTTGGATTACTTTTGTTTTATGTTTTGACTTATTTCATGTTGAAACTTATGGTTGTAATTGCATTTGAAACTTATAATAATAATATTTACATTTAAGGTTAGCGTTATGTGGCTGTGAACAATCCTAACCCTCACATCTCTACGATTCCGCCGTCAAGGTTGGGGTGTGACAACTAGTTTCTAACAATTACAATTTGATGGCACAAGTTGAGCATTTGACTGCATCCTTAACAAAATCAATGTCAGAACATGCGTCTACTAAAGTGAAACTTCAGAAGTTTCAACTTTCATCTCATATTAAACAACAAAACAAGTTAGGTTTGGGTTTTCATAATGTTGCACCCCTAGCAAATAACAATTATACCTCATTACCTGATTCTATGACTAACAGCTTATCAAACCATTTTGTGCCAAGCACCAATAATGTAATTAAAACTGAAATTAATCAAGTGGCCTATGGTGATGATTCAAAGGTGAGTGAAACTAAATCAACTGATTCAGAAGTTTTAAAACAAGATGAATTAGATTTTGATTTTAATGGATGTGATGATCTGTTTGAGCTGGATGATCATGATAAACAACTATATGATGATCTGGGTAAGGGAAAAACTGTGGTATTCGAACCTTTAATACCAAAAGTGCTTGAAGAAATCAAGGTGCCCTTTTCACCTCAATAAAGAAGTTTGGAAAATACTATATACAAGAGAATAGCTTAACTGAATGTTAGGATTCAAGAGCTTAACAAACAACAAGTCTCTCTACCAACAACAAAAAGGTCTCAGGCTGATGTCACGTTTAATTCTATGGAAGAAACAAAAACTACTTTTGTAGAAAAGACCAGGAAAACCATGTCAACAACTTCCCAGCAGATCTTCTTCGAAAGAAGAAGAATATTGAGATTTCAGAACAATCATAAGTAGATCGTCAACGCATGAAGAAAACTGTAAGTTCATCTAAACAGTCACATGTAGAAGATCTATGGAAGAAGCTAGTGTCTACTGAAAAATCAGTAACCAAATAGAAGAAATCTTCTGCTGAATCTTTAACAATCAAAGGCACAGGCAAGAAACCTGAGAAGACTGTGCATTATCAAGAAAAGACAATTGCTGAAACATCAGAACCGTTTGACATTATGTCAAGAAATGAAAAAGACTCTTCAGCAGCCAAATTTGAGAAAGAGCTAAAAGAGCATAAAAAACAGATGAAGCAGAAGAAGAAAATTGTTGGACGAGGAAGTGAAGTAGAAGATAAGTACTGCAAGTGGTGTGATATTACCAATCACAACACTGAAGATTGCTACTTCAGCAGTTACTGTTCCATCTACAATATGAATAACCATATGACCTTAGATTATTATTTCAACAAGTATTATGCAATCTGGAACAAAAACAATCATTCAACTCAAGAATGCTACTTCAATAAAAAGAAGAAAACAAAAATTCCTAAGATGAAGCAATTTGAGACAAATGAAGCAGATTCACAATCTGATGAAGCAGCAGCTAAAGAAAAAGGCTGGAAAGACAAAGAAGATATCTATTACTGATGATCAATAACAAAAAGGGTTGAAAAGTCTAAGAAGCAATCATCTGCTTCTGATGCTCAAGCAAAGAAGAAGGCAAAACAGCAGTCTCAAAGCAGGACACCACACAAAAAGAAGGATTTGAAAGAAAAAACATCAGATGCTGAGAAGACCTTCTTTGACCAATTTGATAAAGGGTACTAAAGTATCAAAACCACAATGAAAGGATCTTCATCAAAAGAAAATGAGAAGAAAAACGAAGAGAAGGTTGAAGAGGAAGTGACTGAGAAACAATTTCAAAATGTTTCAAGTCAATGTCCTATAGAATTATCCTCACTACCTCAACCAAAACATAATGAATCAATTGAGTCTAAAGTCAAACCTGAATCATCAAGACCCATTCATGAAGAAGTGATAATTTTAGACACCAGTGGTCAGCCCAAGCTCATTAAGGCTTGGGTTCCCTATTCTAATTGGCTTCATTTTATGTGCAGGAACATACATGGAGGGCTGACAACAAGTGGTATGTTAACACTGGATGCTCCAGGCATATGACAGGAAACTTTTCTCTCTTCCATGACTTCAAACACAAAAATGCTTCTTATGTAGCATTTGGGGGGGATAAGAAGGGAGGTAAAATTATAAGTGAAGGAATGCTAACTAATGGTGTGCTCAACTTTGAGAAAGTAAATTTTTATGAAAACTTACAATATAATTTACTTAGTGTTTCCCAAATATGCGATCAAAACAATACCATTTTCTTTGATAACACTCATTGTTACATTTTTAAACTTGTTTGCAAATCCTATATCATTACATCCTTCTTGAAGCACCAAATAGGCAATACATATGTTTTGGACATGAACAACACCTCACTAACATCCAATGAAACATGCCTGATTTCTATAAAGCCCCATTACCGGGGACCTTACATTTAAACAATCATCGGATTATTACATAAAACAATACATAATTCATAAAATAAGCAGCGGAAGTAAGTTAACAAAACCATTCGTTTCAATGATAATTACTGTTGTTGAGCAATACAACACTATTTATAAGTACAAAAACAACTATTAATTGCATTACAAAACAACAATAATATTATGCATGAATGGATGTCAGTCTTGCCCTGCCGAGTAGCCTCCCCGTGTGCCATCCTTAGCAAAATTACGTGCCAACTGAAAAGGCATAAAAGTCAGTGTTGCTGAGTGAGTTCTACTTTTAGATGTAATAAAATACCTTGTACGTTTTATATACGAAAATATACTTCTAAATAAAATACTTTACTTTCGTATGCGAGCACAAATCATACGTACACCCAACAATATTCATTGTTTATTTTGTTCTTTCGTTCTTGCATTCTTATCTTTCATCATCATATGCATACGTTGGTGTCACTTTTTTCATCAACATTCACTTTCATATACATATTTTCATTTGTACTTTTCACTATCTTTTACTTTTATTCACATACTTTCGTTTCATACTTTTTATCATCTTTTACTTTCATTCACGTACTTTCGTTTCATACTTTATATCATCTTTTACTTTCATTCACCTAGTTTCGTTTCGTACTTTTCATCACATTTTACTTTCATACGGATCGATGAGCAATACCCTGAACATTTTACATGAAGCTGATGATGGGCCTAAGGTATACAAATAGACCCCAAACATTGTGCATGAAGCTGACACAGTCACCTAGGGCATGTCATCTCTCCCTTTCATCCGGACCAATGTGCAATACCCTAAACATTATGGACGAAGCTGATACTAGCCTGAGGTCTATAAATAGACCCCGAACATTGTGCACGATGCTAACCCGGTCACCTAGGGCATGCCACAAGGGTGGTGTCAATCTCAATGATTGACCCTATATGCATCCTTCAAGTTATTTAAACCGCACACAGGTGAGCTAACGACAACATGGTCGTGCACCTCCTTTCTATTTGATTGCAATCCATTCTTTCGTTCATTACATTCCACTTTTCATCTTTGTTATCTTTCACTTCATTACGTTATACTTTATGTTCATTCATACATACGTCATATTACGTAAAGTCATAACATAATACATAACGTTTTTAATGTAATATATATACATTTTGAAAACCGTTAAAAGATAACACATCACTCACATATGCATATCACATCACATCATAATACTTATTATATCAAGATACATACTTTAAACATAGACCATCACATCACATTAGTGCCTATCTCAATCACATACCCCCTTAAAGACCTCATAGAAAATTCTAGGTTCAAAACAAACGCATGGGACATTTCAAGCGCATGAGCCTGAAATTTTCTAAGTAAAAACAATCTAGGTGCTCTGGCACTATGCAGGCGCATGAGGACTGTTTAGGCGCTTTTCCACTATGCAAGCGCATGAGCCTCACTTAGGCGTTTCAACACTTAGGCGTATGAGCCATTCCGGGCGCATGGGCACTACTTGGGCGCATGGGGTACACTTAGTCATCTGAGCCTAATACTTAGGCGCATGAGGGTACTGTTTAGGTGCATGAGCTTTCACTTAGCATATTTTAACAAATTTTCTAGGCACATGGGAACTATTTGGGCGCATGACCCTACTTAAGTTCTCTCTAAGACAATTTCTCAGGCGCAAGGGCCATATTTGGGCGCATGACTACGTGATATGCATGTTTTTAACTTATTGTCAATCTCAATCATCATCCCAACATGTGCTTAACTTGTATTTACCCTTCTAAACATCAACATAACATAAACCTCCATAAATCACTAACATATATACACATATACATCCGGGTAACATACATAATAATTTCATGAACATTTTACATGCATTTTCAGCCCCAAAAGAGTGTTAAAACATTTAAAACCAAGACTCACCTTGACTGCTTCCAAGCACAAGTACTTTGAATTTGAGTAACCATGATGATTCTAACACCTAGACACCAAGAACACAAAACCCGAACACACATAAACACATAGGAACATACAAAACTTGGTTATATGATCAAAAACCCATGATAACTGAAGCAATTATACAAGAAAACTCACCTTAGGCCATGAACAACTTCTTTCTCTCTCTAAAACCAATGTTAACTCTGCTGCTCTTCTTCTCTTCTTTTGGTCGACAAAAGCAGTATTTAGTACCAATATGGGCGGCCATACTCAAAATATTATTGAAATATTTGAGTTTTGTCCTTTTTGCACTTTAGCCCCTCCACTTAAGCTTCTTTTCATTTCTTTCAAGATACTTTTCTTTTCCTTTTCTTATTCTTTTCTTTCTTTTATTTTGACAAAATTTCGGGCGTTACAAGTCCACCCCCTTAAATAGGTTTCGTCCCTGAAACCCGTCACTCTTTGAATAACTGTGGGTAATGATGTCTCATCCCTTTCGCAGTCTCTCACGTAGACTCAGAACACTTTTGATGTTTCCACTACACACGCACTAGTGGAATCACTTGATTTCTCAATCTCTTCTCCGTTCAATCGATGATTGCCACTGGTTGCACCATATAATTGAGTCGTTCATCCACCTCAATACCCTCCAGTGGTACAATCATATCTTCATTGGCTAAACACTTACTCAGATGAGATACATGGACTGCCGGATGAATTCTACTTAACTCGTCGGACAGTTCCAATCGGTAGGCCACCTCTCCTACACGTGCGATGATTCGAAAAGGTCTTATGCACCTCGGGCTGAGCTTGCCCATCCTCCAGAACCAGCTGATCCCCTTCCAAGGTGAGACCTTCAACATGACTTTATCACCCACGTTGAACTCGATTGGTCTACACCTTTTGTCAGCATACGAATCTGTCTATCTTTTGCTGCCTTCATAAAGGCTTTGAACATTTCTAACTTTTCAGTCGTAGCCTTGATCCCTTTGATACTTCCCAACTCTTTCTACCCGATCTCTCCCCAACATATAGGCGTCCTACACCTCCTACTATATAGCGTCCCGTATGGTGGCATGCCAATGCTAGCATGATAACTGTCGTTGTATGAGAATTCCACTAAAGGTAAGTGATCATCCCAACTTCCTCCAAATCGATCACGCATGCATGAAGCATGTCCTCGAGCATCTGAATCGTCTTCTCAGATTGACCATCTATCTGAGGATGATAAGCCGTACTAATGTCTAGCCTCATCCCCATCGCATAATGAAATCTTTTCCAAAACTTCGATGTAAATCGGGTGACACGATCCGACACGATAGACACCAGCACACCATGACAAGCTACAATCTCCTTGATGAACAGATGCGCCGGTTTCTCGAAAGAATACGTCTCGCGGATCTGTAAGAAGTGAGCACTCTTTGTTAGACGATCAACTATCACCCAAATGGTATCATACCCCCTCGCCGTACGAGGTAGCTTCGTTATAAAGCCCATGGTGATGTGCTCCCACTTCCACTCGGGTATATCCAATGGTTGGATCTTCCCAAATGGCTTTTGGTGTTCTGCCTTCACTTGCAAACAAGTAAGGCACTTGCTCACATACTCTACTACATCGCGATTCATTCTCGGCCACCAATAATCTTTCTTCATATCTTGGTACATCTTCATCGCACCAAGATGAATCGAGTATTGAGTTTTATGAGTCTCATCCCTAATCCACCCTCGTAGATCTCTGTAACAAGGGATCCATATCCGTCCATTTCGCGTTCTAACACTGAGAGTGTGCTCACCTAATTCTGTGACTAGACCCTTCATTCATTTGGAATTATGGCGATCTTCTTTCAACACCTCATCTTGAAACTCTTTCACCTAGGTTATCACGACAGCCGTCATAACCAACTGGGAAGCCTTCACCCGAATCGGCTCGGGCCTCTCCTTTCGGATAAGGGCATCAGCCACAACATTGGCCTTACCCGGATGATAATAGATCTCACAGTTGTAATCCTTGACAACTCTAACCACCTTCTATGCCTCGTATTTAGGTCCTTTTGCTCTAATAAATACTTTACGCTTTTGTGGTCCATGAAAATGGTGCATTTCGTTCCGTATAAGTAGTGTCGCCAAATCTTCAACGCGAATACCACAGCCGCTTGCTCCAAGTCATGAGTGGGATAATTGACTTCGTGGGTTTTTAGCCGTCAGGACGCAGAGGCAATTACCCTTCCTTGTTGCATCAGCACGCAACCCAGTCCCAAGTAAGAAGCATCTGAATAGAACACTAAGCCTTCACTCCCTTCAGGTAACGTCAAGACAGGAGCTTGAGTCAATCTCATCTTAAGAAGAACTGAGCCCCAAATCAATGTATCATACCTGCCAGATGGTTCACCATAGTTTCTTATAAAAACCTATCATATGCCACAAACGATCCCTCAGGATCTTAGTGGGGTACCCTCCCTAAACGGAAGCCACTGTGTGGGGGATTCCCCAAATAGATCTATCCGTATAAAGCAAGTGGTTCACACAATAATTAATAATCATGATATAAGTATCAGCAGGTAATCACAAATCCCGCATACAAACATCAAGTAAAGCACATATATAGTTTAGTTATATCAGAGCATGCTTCATCCCAAAAACAGTAGTAAAAGAGAATCACTAGAACTCACCTTAAGATTGAAGCTTAAATTCTTTGCGTGCCGGGGAAGTCTCAAGCCTAGCACCCTAGCATCTAAATTAAATGGTAAGCTACTAGTTTTAAGATTATATAAGGTGTACTAGGTGTGCCAAGGGGTTGGTTGTTAGATTCGGCTTTGATTCGTTATGGTTTGTATGAAAAGTTTCCTTTTATGGAAAGTCATGGTTTCTTAAGTAATTAAAGATTTTTAAACCATTAGTTAATGATACAAGTTAAATAGAGTTGCTCAAGTGATTAGTAGCTTCACATGAGTCGGTTATGGAGTTTGGTAGAATTTTACAGTTTAGTCACTCAAGTTTCAAAATTGACAATCTCTACCCCAAAGTTTGTTTTCTTGCATTTGTTGACTTCTATGACAAAATATCAGGCTCTTGAATTTAAGTAACTCATTTAAGTTAAGTTTACCTCAAATTTTCAGAATGTAGGTCCGGGTTTAATATTCTTACATTTTACGTTCCCGGTTACGGTAAAACCGAAGGGCTTTAACGGTTAAGTATGGATTTTCATATTTGGAGTCTTATACCATTAAATGTTATTTTAAGGACATTTTTATAAGTTTCTAATCTTTTGAATATGAAATTTTAGCTTCTTATATTTGAAAGCCTCGTTTTTACGTTTAACCCGTTAAAACGCGTTTTTACCCGAATTTAACCGTTTAAAAGCTTGTTTGCCCAATTTTTCATTATTTTGGATTTTATAATCTTTAACTTACTCAAATATTATAATTTTTATATGTTCTTGGTTTTACCTTTTTAATTTCAAGATTTACCCTCAAACGTTACCCGGTTACGACCCGTTTTTAGTTAAAAATCCCATTTTAAAATGTACTTTGAGCATTTAGTCAACAAATAAGATCTAAAACAGTTTTTTAACCATTTTTGAGCCTGGAATTCTTTTAAAAAGTTTAAAGTATAATATCTCGTATTTTTAAGTTGTTTCACCATGTTTCGGGTCCTGAAAATGAGCAAAAATGCCTAGTTTCACCATGACTTTTATTTCCATCCATTAACCATACATCATGTACTTAATATTACCCAAAAAACTTCTGAAATCATGGTCCTAACTCGTGGTTAAACCGTTCTACACAACAACAAGTTATCAATATGGAGATTATGCCATAATCGACCTTTACACATGTGTAAACCATCATTATTTGTGTTCAAACATTTCTAAATCCTTTTGTAACTTTCAAAATAGGTTTATTAACAGTATCATGAGTCATTAACAGTATCATGAGTCATTAACAAGACATAAGATTCAATGACGCCAAAATCACCCAAAAGAGGGTCTTCAAGGTGTAAATCATGTTCTACCCATAGAATAACTATCATATCGATACCTTGAAGGATGTTAGAAGCTCCTCAAGAAAAAGGTGGTAGTAGTAGGTTTCTGTTAGAACAAGATATTGTATGGTTTTTAAAAGAAAAGTGGAGAAAAACACAAGATATAACCAAATCGGGTATAAGGTGGTTTACTCTTGGTGTTGTTCACGATTTGGTGAGTTTGGAGGGTGGAAATGAGCTGGAGAATCTCGAACAAGGGCTGGAGAGTCTTGGATTTGGAAGAATCAAGGACCAAAGGTCCATGAAGTATCACCATCTTGCTTGTTTATGATTGGCTGTAGATGTTGTTGTTCTCCAAATATGAGCTGCAAGTTGAGAGGATTTTGGTGTTTTGGTGAGTGTTTTCTGCTATAGAACCAAGAGAGAGGAGAGTAGAATGAAGATGGAGTATGTGAGTTTGAATATTACATGAATTGGTAGTAGGGAAGAGGTGTGGTGGTGTGTAGTAGTGAAGAAGAGAAGGGATTGGCCAAGAGGGGCGTGACCGAGATTCTTGGAGTGTAGTGGGTATTTTGATTAAATTAAATTGTTAATTGTAATGTAATTATGTAGTGTGTAGTATAAGGTAGTATTTTAGGTGGTAAGTTTTAGTTAGTTGATTAAGTATTATGCATGGATATGCATGCATTAAGCCGAGAATTATGTGTTCATACACATGTTAATTGTTTCAATTATGAATTAATTCCTATGCAAGGGTGACCAATTGACTTTCTCGAATCAATATAATTCTTTAAATTAAAGCTTGTACTAGTTAAAGGTCACTAAAAGTCACATAAAATAATAAAAATGGAACTAATAGCAATTGATGATTTTGATACTACTAATAATATTAGAATGATACTATCATTAATATTAATATGATGGGTAATGATGCAGATAGATTAGGGTTAGAATTATGACCTAGAGGTCGGTTGCCACAATCTCCCACCATTTAGGAAATTTGGTCCCAAAATTTTAGCTTCAATTAGATTCTGGACGGGTGGGTTTGAAGGGGTGCAGATAACTCTTTCTCATCTTGTTTTCTCACTCCTAAGTGAATTCAGGTCCTCACCTAGAGTTCCATCTTACCTTGACCTTGGGTATGCGGCTTCGTCGGAGTTTCTTGACCAACTGGTCAGTGATTTCTAAAGGTTCTTCCACGAAGTTTAGCTTGTTATTAATTCTTGCTTCTTTCAACAGTAGCTCCAGGGTTCTGTCTACCATGCACTTCTTCATGTTTGACACATGGAAGGTGTTGTGTATGTAACTCAACTTCTGAGGCAGCTTCAATTTGTATGCCACGGGGCCAATTCTTGCAAGTATTTCGAATGGTCTAATGTATCTCGGGCATACCTTTCCTCTCTTTTCGAACCTCACGGTTCCCTTCCATGGTGCTAGTTTTAGCATTACTCTGTCACCCACTTGAAATTCCAATGGTTTTCGTCTCCGGTCAGCGTATTTCTTCTGACGGTCTCTGGCTGCCCGTAGATGCTCCTTGATGTTGAAAATCTTGTCGGTGGTCTCTGATGTGTGCTAGACTATACTAAATTAGACTAACAAATAAAACTCTAACTAGACACTAAAAAGCTTTAAATTTATAAAACTAAGACTCGATCCTAAGCAACACAACCGGCAGTGTACCGGTCGACTGCAGAATAGCTATTAAGTCCGAGTTATCGAACCCAAAGACTTCTGTATGGAAAACGTAAACTGAACTTACCTAAGACTCGACTAAAAATACTAAATGAAAGTAAATGAGGGGGGTTTGTTTTAAATTACTTTAAAAGAACTAATACTGGACAGAAAATAAGGAATTGACTAGATTTAAATCAGGAGAAGAAATCACTACCTAGGTAAGAATCCTATACATGTTTTTTGGCTTTTCTCCTAACGGTTTTGGAAAGACTTGTGTAACCGGGATCTGAAGATACTAACTTAAAAGGGACTTAGAGAAACCTCGACACTTTCAAGGGAAGCAACTAGATTGACCTAATAAGCCGATAAAACACCGGTTTGTGGATTACCCTCACAGGTTCTCCAACTAAGCTAACGACACACCCGAAAGAAACTCTACCTCACGGCGCGAGTGTCACAATACCTAAAGGTAAGGGGATAGATCTGGAATGCCTAATCAGACTCAGGAAACTATGATATGAAAGGGGAACTAGACCGAACTCCTCACAGAGACTCTAACCTAGCAATCAATCACACAAGACAACCTGATAATCTATTAACCTCACAGTATTAAGATTAGTTGCATATTTAGTTAGTTCAATTCAAGATAAATCACTTCAATGATTCAATACGTCTACCAAATCATCTAGAAACCGCAAACCCTAGGTAAACGATCTAGCATGCATCCATTATATGAAAGACATTCATCAAGACACACGTGAAGCAATAAACCAATCACAAGAACAGATCTAAATACACGTACACAACTGATCATGCAAACCAAATCATTATCATTAACTTTAAACACAAGCACAATCCAAAAACCGAAAGAATACTAAGTTAAACATGCATAATCATCAAAACCTAGGAAGCTACAGAAGTTTAGCCTCTAAACATGATCAGAACAGAAGTATAAGTCATGGAAGAAGTCATTGATTACAAAGGAATGAAAACTAAGAAGAGAAACGTAAAAACCGGGACGATTAAGTCTTCGATTCTTCACTTCCTAGCTCCAAATCTCCAATCCTTTGATCCCAAGCTCCTGGAAATCGCCTATGATCGTCCTCAGCCGCTCCCAATCGTCCAACAATGTCCTCCCCCTCGAATTAGGGTTTTGGTTTGAGTTTTAAACAACTTTGCCGATTTTAGCACCCGTCGCGTAGCGCGACGGGACTTCACGTTTTGTCGCGTAACGCGACAATCACCACAACCCGACAAATTAGTCGGGTGGCAAATCCGGTAAATACCCGATTTCATTAAGGGCAAAATGGTAATTTACAAACCCTCGCGTAGCGCGACGGTTTGTCTCTATCTGTCGCGTAGCGCGAGAGAAGCAAAACTCTGATTTTTTAATTCTTTTAATTCCAAACTCCTCGGCTCGATCCCGGCATCTCGTTAAGACTCGTTTAAGCTCCAAAATGCTATCTTTATGCTCGGGATCCTACAAAACCGACAATTGATCAATAGAAACGAATTCTGAGATAAAAACGAACATAAATAATGCAATTTTTATACAAAATATACACGGGGAATCCAACTAATTATAATCATATCAAATATCCCCACACTTACCTCTTTTTCGTCCCTGAAAAAGACTTATGCAAATGGAATCATAGTCAAGTTTAAATCTGATTTCCAACATTTAAGTCTAATTACTTATTAAAATTTACTAACGTGTTAACCGCGATCACAAGGTATATTTGTCCATTTAAACCCAACCACCGATCATCCAGGTCCCCAAGAGTATAGCATTTAGGTTCAAGTATTCTATTTTATTAATCATGAATTCTCACAAGTCGGTATCTATTCCTGTTATCAAATCTCCGAAGCATAGACTAAATCAAAAATCCATGATTTTTCTACCACTGTAACCCAATACCCACATGTATTTAAAACTAGCTTATTTTGATGGAAACTAAGCTGCACTATAAATATTTTTCTTTTCAGCACTTATTCTTCTTTTGCAACTTTTCATATATATATATATACATATATATTTTTTTTTTATAAGACTCCACCTAGAGGGCTGTTGCCCACTGAGTCACCATCCCCTTGAGTAACACCATAGGCTTTGTCTTTCTTTTTTTTTTTTTTTTATTTATTTATTTTGTGCAAGATTTAAAAACAACAGGATCACGACCCTAACTCAGAGGTGTTGCCAGCCAAGTCGCCATCCCAGCTGTCAAGCACATAAGCTTCAGGCCACAATCATTAAGCACTGGCCTAGAGGTTTTTGAATGCCCTCTCGCACCTAATTGTCATTTTCAAACTCACACAATACTAAGATGGAATCCTAAGGCGCCACATAACGTGTGCCAACTATGCTAATCTTAAATACAAACGGGTATCAACCTACAGTGGTGCTTTTTCAACCTTCCAACAGTTTCGACTTCCATCTAGTGAGAACACATATAGTAAATTAAATATTTAATTAGATGGATTAGAATAAATCTATGAAAACCTTTCAAAATCGGCTGGGCCTACCAGTGCATCCTAAATCAGACACGCTTTCAATTATTTATTATCTCATACATATAGTAGTTGAAAACCAGGCACCTGACTTTACCTATCATTTTCCATTTTTAATATATGCAGACATCAAAATCAGGGAAATTTTCTAAATTTTATTTTTTATTTTTTTTTAAAGACACACTAAAATAAAATTAACTAAACACACGCAAAAATTAAAAGAATGACTCAATGAAATTAAACCTAAGACACATGTCTTCCTATCCCCACACTTAATTTAAACATTGTCCTCAATGTTGAAACTAAAAGAAAGACATAAATAAAAAGAAGAGTTTTGGAAAAGACTTAGCTGGTTAAGCAGTGTCCAGCTGTGCAGAGTCTGAATCCAAAACCTCTGATCGTATAGCATTTCATTCGCGATCAGAAATCACTGGATGCCTTCTTATAAAATTGTTAGATATATTCACCCGAATGGAGATTGAGTACGGGTGAATTATTCCAGACCTGCAAAACAAACAACTAACAGGCAAACACAGCATCAAACAGACTCAATAAAAAAAAACAAAAACGACTCACAAAACAGAGAAACACACGTATGAAATTCAAGTTGCTTTGAACAAGTGGAAAAATGGATGACATGATGGTAGAAGGTCGAAAATGGTGGAAAAATGGATGAAATGGTGAAAATTAGGTAAAATAAAAAAAATTCAAAATTCTGGGATCCCTCGCGTGACGCGAGGGTTAGGCATGAACATGGAGCGATACGCGAGAGTCGTCGCGCTACGCGAGAGAAATCAAGCAGCCCGGCGCGTAGCGCGAGGTTGCATTTTTTTCAGAAAGTTACGAAATTTTTCATGCCTTAGCCAAATTTTTGGCCCCAACCGTTTTATTACCTCTATTAACATGAACCAAGTGGGAAAAACTTACCTGGTAGCCTCCCGGTCATGTGTCAAATCGCAACCATATGATCGTTTCCCTGCAAACACTTAACACAAACACGAAAACAATGCACACGGAAACACAAAAACCAACACAAAAACTCACACAAAAACTCAACGAACTACCTAAAACTCAAGTAAACCAACTCTACAAACTCTATAAACGAGTCATCACCCAAATATCACCAACTAGCTCAATCAGGAGGCTTCTCCTTTATCGATTTCAGCACCGCTTCTACCCTAAGCGGTAAACAAGCTTTCAACACCGAACAACTAAGCATGAATTTCTTGATCCTGTTGACTCCTTCACTCAGATCAGCCCACCAAGACTTAAATCTACTAGGTCCAAAACTCATCCTTAACAAATATCCTAGTAGTTTATCAACCCGAAACATCCCCACACTTGGGGTTTGGACTGTCCTCATATCACACTCATTCTTCCTATCTCTCTTTTTTGTAGGAGGAAGCCTACACCTAGGGAAACTCCCAACACTCTCATCCACCTTCCCCACACTTAGGGTTTCACATGATGTAAGTACTTTCCTAATCTCTTGTTTACCTGCTAACAAAGCTTCTAAAATAACCAATTCACTTTCCGGATCAAACTCACAACTGTCCACATATTCAGGTAAACTTTCTATCTCTCCTACAAATTCATCCTCCCAGGAGTTACTACTCTCAACTTCTTCCTCAGCAATCACCCTCTCAAATTCTTCAACTATTCTATCTAACTCCTCATCTTCAGCATCTGAATACTCTTGCAAACTACACACACTTCCAAACTCACTCCTTGAACTCTTGACAACTTCCTCAATCCTAGAAATCACAATTTCCTCAATAACCAGAGGTGGGACAACCGTTAATGTCTCTGGTTCTGGGAAGTCATCTTGCTCACACTCACTTGCTAACTTAGCATCCATTGCCTTAAAATGCGATTCCCAATCAAATTGCCTCACCTCCTCCGGTGATGGAATGTAACGAGTAGTGCTACCAGGGATTTTCCTACCAATAGGGATGACAATATCAGCAACACTATCTAAAGGCTCACTATCCTCTGATAAAGTATCATGACACACCATTTTTCTCTTCTGTTCTTCCTTCCATGAGATGTATTGTTCGATGTGTTCCTCAACATCCGGATCAGAAAAATCAATAAATCTAACTGGAGGTGGGACTTGAAATTCGTCCATTATCGTCTCCGTTTTCGGGTATTGGGGAACATCAGTCAGCTTTACTCCACTTATCACATCTCCATCCTCATCATCCTCTGACTCATCATCATCACTAAAATCTAAAGAAAAATCATAAATCCCTGGTTGAGTTTGCTCAACATCCTGCTGAACCGAAGGTGGGATTGAGATGTCCATTTTCGTCTCCGGCTCATCCTGAGTTCTATATTTTTCATTTAGCTCTACCTGCGGATCAGGATAATAATAATTTGGAGAATGCCCCGATGAATTTAGGCAAAGACAAGTAAAATGGGGTCCTCCACAGATTTCACACATAATGACACTTACAGAAACAAGAAAACTAACTGACTCTACAGACTCAAATAAAAACAAATAGAATTAAAACAAACTAATTAAAAAAAATACTTAGCACAAATAGCAATTAAATCAAGTAAGTCCAATGAACGCAATCGCCAAGAAGTCCCCGGCAACGGCGCCAAAAACTTTTGATGTGTGTTAGACTATACTAAATTAGACTAACAAATAAAACTCTAACTAGACACTAAAAAGCTTTAAATTTATAAAACTAAGACTCGATCCTAAGCAACACAACCGGCAGTGTACCGGTCGACTGCAGAATAGCTATTAAGTCCGAGTTATCGAACCCAAAGACTTCTGTATGGAAAACGTAAACTGAACTTACCTAAGACTCGACTAAAAATACTAAATGAAAGTAAATGAGGGGGGTTTGTTTTAAATTACTTTAAAAGAACTAATACTGGACAGAAAATAAGGAATTGACTAGATTTAAATCAGGAGAAGAAATCACTACCTAGGTAAGAATCCTATACATGTTTTTTTGGCTTTTCTCCTAACGGTTTTGGAAAGACTTGTGTAACCGGGATCTGAAGATACTAACTTAAAAGGGACTTAGAGAAACCTCGACACTTTCAAGGGAAGCAACTAGATTGACCTAATAAGCCGATAAAACACCGGTTTGTGGATTACCCTCACAGGTTCTCCAACTAAGCTAACGACACACCCGAAAGAAACTCTACCTCACGGCGCGAGTGTCACAATACCTAAAGGTAAGGGGATAGATCTGGAATGCCTAATCAGACTCAGGAAACTATGATATGAAAGGGGAACTAGACCGAACTCCTCACAGAGACTCTAACCTAGCAATCAATCACACAAGACAACCTGATAATCTATTAACCTCACAGTATTAAGATTAGTTGCATATTTAGTTAGTTCAATTCAAGATAAATCACTTCAATGATTCAATACGTCTACCAAATCATCTAGAAACCGCAAACCCTAGGTAAACGATCTAGCATGCATCCATTATATGAAAGACATTCATCAAGACACACGTGAAGCAATAAACCAATCACAAGAACAGATCTAAATACACGTACACAACTGATCATGCAAACCAAATCATTATCATTAACTTTAAACACAAGCACAATCCAAAAACCGAAAGAATACTAAGTTAAACATGCATAATCATCAAAACCTAGGAAGCTACAGAAGTTTAGCCTCTAAACATGATCAGAACAGAAGTATAAGTCATGGAAGAAGTCATTGATTACAAAGGAATGAAAACTAAGAAGAGAAACGTAAAAACCGGGACGATTAAGTCTTCGATTCTTCACTTCCTAGCTCCAAATCTCCAATCCTTTGATCCCAAGCTCCTGGAAATCGCCTATGATCGTCCTCAGCCGCTCCCAATCGTCCAACAATGTCCTCCCCCTCGAATTAGGGTTTTGGTTTGAGTTTTAAACAACTTTGCCGATTTTAGCACCCGTCGCGTAGCGCGACGGGACTTCACATTTTGTCGCGTAACGCGACAATCACCACAACCCGACAAATTAGTCGGGTGGCAAATCCGGTAAATACCCGATTTCATTAAGGGCAAAATGGTAATTTACAAACCCTCGCGTAGCGCGACGGTTTGTCTCTATCTGTCGCGTAGCGCGAGAGAAGCAAAACTCCGATTTTTTAATTCTATTAATTCCAAACTCCTCGGCTCGATCCCGGCATCTCGTTAAGACTCGTTTAAGCTCCAAAATGCTATCTTTATGCTCGGGATCCTACAAAACCCACAATTGATCAATAGAAACGAATTCTGAGATAAAAACGAACATAAATAATGCAATTTTTATACAAAATATACACGGGGAATCCAACTAATTATAATCATATCAGTCTCCAATATGATGTCGGGTCCCATTACTTGGCTATCACCGATCTCATTCCTGCTCAATGGTGATCGGCATTTCCTAATATACAGAGCCTCATACGGAGCTGCCTTGATACTTGCATGGTAACTGTTGTTATTGGAGAATTCCTCCAAAGTAAGATGGTTGTCCCAGTTCCCACCATAGTCAATCACAAAAGCTCTTAGCATATCCTCCAAAGTTTGAATGGTTCTTTCACTCTAACCGTTAGTTTGTGGGTGGTAAGCAGTGATTAAATCCAGATGGGTTCCAAAAGCCTACTGGTGTGATTTCCAGAAATGAGAAGTGAAACGGCTATCACGGTCAGAGATAATTGATAGTGGCACACCGTGCCTGGTCACTATTTCATCGATGTACAGTTGAGCCAGCTTTGTCAGGTTGTAGTCTTCTAAAATCGGTAAGAAGTGAGCTGATTTAGTTAGCCTATCCATTATTACCCAAATAGCATCATGACCTCCAAACGTTCGGGGTAATTTTGTAACAAAATCCATCATGATGTTATCCCATTTCTGCTCTGGGATTTCGGGCTGTTGCAACGTTCCTGGTGGTTTTTGATTTTCAGCTTTTACCATAGCACAGGTTAGACATTTTCGAACATAAACATCGATTGATTTCTTGATTCCAGGCCTCCAAAAAGTGCCTTTAGATCGTGGTACATTTTGTCACTTCTGGGGTGAACCGAGTACCTAGATTTGTGGGCTCCATCGAGGATTACCTCTCTAATTCCCCCGTACTTCGATACCAACATTCTCCCTTCATATTTATATATACCATCTCCATTCATCTCTAACCACTTCTCCATTCCTGTTAACGCTTCCTCTGCTAAATTCTCTTCCTTTAATGCTTCACCTTGAGCTTCTTTCAGCCTTGCGATAAGTGACGTGTACACACTCATCCTTAAGGCACGGACGCGAAGGGGTTTTCTCTTTCTTTCCTGCTCAAGGCATCTGCCACCACATTGGCCTTGCCAGGATGGTAGCGGATTTCACATTCGTAATCATTCAATAGCTCAACCCATCTTCTCTGGCGCATGTTTAGCATCTTCTGATCCAGAATGTGTTGCAAACTTCTGTGGTCAATGTAGATAATGCACTTCGTGCCATAGAGATAACGCCTCCACATTTTAAGTGCAAACACCACGACACGCAGTTCTAGATCGTGTGTTGTGTAGTTCTTCTCATGATCATTTAGCAGTCTTGATGCATAAACAATTACCTTGGTGTGTTGCATTAGTACACATCCCAGCCCTTGACGCGAAGCGTCACAATAGACCATGAAATCTTCGACTCCTTCTCGGAGGGCGAGGACACGTGCACTACACAACGTCTCCTTAAGTGTTTCAAATGCTTCATTTTGCTCTTGTTCCCACACAAAGGTTGTGCTCTTCTTAGTCAATGCGGTCAAGGGTTACACAATGCACGAGAAGTCCTTTATAAACCGTTGGTAGTACCCGGCCAATTCAAGGAATTGCCTTCTCTTAGTGGGAGTTTCAGGAATTTTCTAGTTCTTTATAGCCTCAATCTTGGAAGGGTCGACTTGAATCCCATTCTCATTCACAACATGCCCTAAAAATTGGATCTCTTGCATCCAGAATTCACATTTAGAGAACTTGGCATACAGTTGCTCATTCTTGAGTAACTCAAGAATCAGTCGGAGGCTTTTCTCGTACTCTTCCTTGCTACAGGAGTAGATTAGGATGTTATCGATGAACACGATTACAAACATGTCAAGATATGAGCGACATACGCGGTTCATGAGATCCATGAATGCTGTTGGTGCATTAGTCAGTCCAAAGGGCATGACTAGATACTCATAATGCCCATATCTAGTTCAGAAGGCCGTTTTGGGTATGTCTTCTTCTCTTATCTTCAGCTGTGGTACCCTGACCTTAAATCTATTTTGGAGAAATAACTTGCTCCTTGCAGTTGATCGAATAGGTCATCTATTCTCGGATGAGGGTATCGGTTCTTTATTGTCAGCATGTTCAGTTCCCTGTAATCAATGCACATACGTAGGGTTCCATCCTTCTTTTTCAGAATTAGCACCGGGGCACCCCATGGAGAAACACTTGGACGTATGAATCCCTAGTCAAGTAGTTCTTGAATTTGCAACATTAGTTCCTTCATCTCAGGAGGGGCGAGTCGGTACGGTGCCTTGGTCACTAGTGCAACACCAGGCAGTAGATATATCTTGAACTCAACTTGTCGATTAGGGGGAAGTCCCGGTAAGTCTTCAGGAAACACTTCTGGATATTCAGAAACTACTAGAATATCTTCAATCTCCTTCTTCTCATTAGTCTTCATCACATAGACTATGAAAGTTGGGCTTCCCTTCATAAGACACTTGGTAGCTTATAAATGGGATATCATAGGGTATAACGTGTTACTTCTTTCGCCATGGACCACTAGCACCTTCCCGTCGCTCAAAAACTATCTTAAGTAGGCGTTCAACACATACGATTTCGACTCTATGCCTAGCCAGCCAGTCCATACCAACAACCACATCAAATCCTCCTAGTTTAATAGGCATTAGGTTTATCTTAAATGTACTTCCTTCTAGATTCATTAAACAATATTTGATGACTTTGTTAGTTTCTAAGATGTTACCATCAACTAATTCTATGGTAAACTTATCAGTCGGGATGCATGCACTCATGTTAATCAAAGGCCCAAAAGTACTAAAGACAAAACTAGCAGTTGCTCCAGTATCAAATAGAACGGTAGCAGGATGGTTGTTTATAAGGAACGTACCGTTAACCACATCGGGCTCCTTACAGGAGCCGGCTGGATCCATCACAAATGCTCTCCCCTTAGGCTTGTTGGGCCTGCCATCTTTATCTCTCCCCAGCTTAGGACACCTATTCCTTATGTGCCCTGGATCCCCACACTCATAGCATTGTTTACTAGGCGCATATGTACAGTCTTTAATTAGATGGCCAAATCTCTGGCATCAAAAACAAGGCATGGGGTTGCACTCCCATTGATGATGAGGCTTGCATTTGTTGTAGAAGGGGCTTGTGCCTAGATACAATCTCCTAGCCTTTGTACCGTGGCTATTTCTTCTCGCCTCTTCAGTAGACCTTTTGCTTGAACTGCCACTTCTACCGACCGTCTTCCTACCCTCAAACCACTTCCTTTTCTCTTCTGCCGGCTTCTTTTATCCTCGTTTCTCCCATGCTCAGTCCAACCAGCTCTAACTAGGTCCTCGGTCAGACTACTGGTAAAGTCGACTGCAGCTTGTAGGGTAGCAGGCTGGGAAGATCAAACCATGCCTCTAACCCTAGGGTGTAATCCCCAGATGAAACAGGCTACACCCTTGGATTCTAGCATCACCAAGTGTGGTACCAGTGAGGACAATGCCAGGAATCGGTTCATGTATTCGGTGTACTTTGGGCCTTTCATTTCCAAGCTCAGGAATTCGGCCTCCAGTTTCTCTAGCTGATTGATCGGGCAGTACTTGTTGGTGATTAGTTCCCTGAACTCAGACCAGTTTATTCTACCAACGGCATTCCAGCCTCAGGGCTGAATGATGGTTTTCCACCATTCCAGTGTTGGTCCCTTGAGAGATTGGGAAGCAAATCTCACCATATGCTCCAGCTTGCATTCGCTGATGTCCAACATTGGCTTCAATATCATCAAGCCACCTATAAGTTTCGATTGCACCCTCGGTGCCATAGAAGTCCTTTGGCTTGCAAGCCATGAAAGTTTTGTAGGAGGACCTATTTCTTATAGCCTCGGCTTCCTCATGGTTGCCTTCCTCATTGTTGGGTCCATTAGTCCCGGTGGTATTTCCCCCATCTGCGTTGATTTGTGCAATTATCATTGCGATCGCGTTAGCAATTTGCTGCACCACCAGGTTGGCAATCCTTTCTTCATTCACTTGGTTGGCGTTCCCCCCAAGTGGTGCTTCCGATGGAGTAGGTGGTTGGTTCCCACCTCGGGTAGCAGCTCGTCTTTCGAATCGAGTTCCTCTCCGAATTGCCATTCTGATAGTATCATTGATAAATTTGTCTAGCATCTCATACATTTTGTTTCAAGTATTCCATTGTATCTCATAATTCCTATTATACCCTATAATCATGCATTTACGTTTCATTCAACGTATACGGAGATAACTACCTATAAGTAACTATCAATTACGCAACACAAGGATTAGCACATTTTCAAATAACTCACCCTGCAAAAGTTAGCATCATCACTAAATAGTTTTCATAAATAGTTCAAACGTATTTTCAACCATACATAATAATAATAAGCATGATTGTTTCACAAACTGGAAGGTGCCATCACCTCCATAAATAGAAATAGTTTCTAGAATAAATAGATAGATAGTTTCTCAAATAGTCTCATAGCCAACTGTCATGCATTCAAATATTAGTTACATCACCCCTGCCACTTCTTCTTCAACCATCCGAACCAACCTGAGCTTTTCTTCTTTTGCTCTTGCTCCAAGCATTGTACTCCATGTGACGCCATCATCACCTGAAAGTGAGCAAACTGTGAAATTTGTGTGGCGTGTTGGAGGGTCAACTCATGATGCTTGATGGTCTTCAGTATGTTACTCCATGTAGGGTCTGACGGACCGAAGTCACTAGCCCGACGGCTAGACTGGGAGTACTGATCTCTAGCGAATACGCTAGGGCCGTCATACATACTATTCCTAGGTGGCATCTAGTACTCATCGTGTGGCAGACGTCTAGGTGGGGCAAGCATAAAAGGTGCTGGTATCGGGGCCCTTGCATGTGGAGGTCGGGGAGGAGGCATCCTAAAAGAAACAGAAAGTCCTGGTCTAGCACTCTTCCTAGGTCGAGTGACAACACGTGCACCCTTATTCCCAATAGGTGGATTAGGCGAGTGGTTAGGAGCTATGACATATGGTGAGTTGGAGCGTGTTCGGCTCCAAGCCGGTGATGTCGGGGATGAGTCTTCACATGGCTTAGTGTCGTCAGAGGTTGCGGATAGCCAGCCAGGGTGTCCGCATCTCCACAAATATGCCTCATACTCAGTCTGTGGCTTCGCCCTCCTAAGGGTCCTAACGGGAGCAGTCTCATCAACAGGGCGTGTAGGTGCTTTATCTCTGTCAGCCATAGTCTAGTTATCCTGTAAAAATTTTCATGAGTAATTTTGTTTCATATAGCTCACGGTCATAATAATAGTACTAGTAATAGTAGTGATGGCAGTAGTATGAGATATTCCAATAATATCAATAACTAGAGGTATGAATGAGTAATAGTATCAGATATCATTAGCTTTTTTAAATAATAACAGGCAAAGCGGTTTATCTTATGAAAACCTTTAGACAATTCAAAGAAATTTCAGAAATCATAAGTTTCAAACAAGGAAGGTCCAATCATTACCTAAAGGTCCATGCTGGAATTTACGCGTCCGGTAAATTCATGATTACATTGATCAAGTGTAATCATCAATTTACCCAAGTAGATCATCCCAACACTTTCCCACTTGGACAGTCCTATGGTGTCAGGGTTGTAGCTTAGGGTCTACTATGGTATTCCCGACTTCTCTACAACCTCTAGCTCTGATACCAATCTGTCACACCCCGGGCCCAGGTAGGGTGGGACGTCACAGACTAGCAACAACATGCGGTGGTGAAACAAATCACCATAAGAGCACAAAAGGATAGAACATCATATGGCATTAATGTTTAATGTATGTCGGGCTAGTAACAGGCCTGGCCCTCATCATAGGTACATAATTCATCAGTACAAAGTGGTTTCATCAATAACAAAAGTAAATTGTTTCAAATGTTTTAAAAACATAATAAGCCAATGCCATGGGTCGTGGAGCTAAGTCAAGGCCTTCTACAACAGTTAGACATCTGTCACGGGTTACCTGAAACATGCTCAAAAGAAAATTTGTGTCAACTATAAAGTTAGTGAATTTAAGTGCTTAATGTTTAAAAACAAAAGGATTAAATAAAATCCTCACTTGATTTAAAAGAAATCGTAGTTTCAATATCGTGGGGGATCACAATCAACCATGCACTCAAAGCCTAATCGAATCAAAGCCGAATCTGACAAAAAAAGACTTAGACACACTTGTTGCACCTTAAATAGGTTTAGAGCAGTAGCTAATCACTTAATATATTCATCTTAGGGTGCTAAACTTGAGACACTCCCGGCACACGAAGAGTACTTTTGCTTAACACCTAAGGTGAGTTCTAGTGATCCCTTTTTACTACTGTTTTGGGATGAAACATACTCTGTTATTTTATGAACTATAATTGTGCTTTACTTGATGCTTGTATGTGGGACTTATGGATACCTGCTGATACTTACATCATGATCATCAATTCTATTGTGAACCGCTTGTTTTATGTGGATAGATCTATTTGGGGAAACCCCCACACACAGTGGCTCCTGCCACAGGGAGGTACCCCACTGAGATCCTAAGGGGTCGTTTGTGGCATGTGACGGATTTTGCTAACAAACTATGATGAACCATCCGGGCAGGTAGGGTTCACTGGTTTGGGGCTCAGTTCTCCCCTTTTTGGGGGTTAACCGGTTAAACACAACTTTCGAATAGGCTAACCGGGATTGAGTGCAGGGTTGATTGTAATACTCCCATGAAAATGAACTATGATTCTTTCCTTCTTATCAAATGAAAATTTTGTTAAGTACAATTTTTTAAAAATCTTTAAGCACTTAAATTCACCAACTTTTTAGTTGACATAAATTTCTTTTCGAGCATGTTTCAGGTAATCCATGAAGAGATCTTAGCTACTGTTAAAGACCTAGACCTATCCCCGAGACCATGGCATTGTCTTAATTTCGCTTATTGAACGATATGAATGATTGAAAAATTCTGTTAAACAATACAATCTGTTTTTATGTTGACTGTATAACTAATTTGGGGGCTAGATTTGTTTCTAGCCCCGGTACCTTTTGAAACTTTAAATGCCATGTGATATTCTCTCCTTTGAGCTCTTATATTGGTTTGTTTCCGCTGCCACATATTGTTGCTAGTCTGTGACAACCCACCCTACCTGGGCCCGGGGTGTGACAGATTGGTATCAAAGCCAAAGGTTGTAGAGAAATCGGGAATACCATAGTAGACCTTAAGCTACAACCCTGATACCCTAGGACTGTCCTTGTGGGAAGTGTTGGAATGATCGGGTTGGGTAAATTGATGATTACACTTGATCAACGTAATCATGAATTTACCGGACGTGTAATTTCCAACACGAACCTTTAGGTAATGTTTGGACTTTTCTGATTCACATTGATGACTTTGAAACTTATTTTAAAAGAAAAATGGAGATTTTAATGATTTTTTTATAGTAAACTGTGTTATCTGATACTATTTAAAGAGACTATTGATTCTTATATCATTGACAAATGATATATTGAAATGCCCGATACTACTACCATTACTACTATTACTAGTACTATTAATGTTATAATCATGAGCTATGAGAAACCAAATTACTCATGATATTTCTATACAGGGCACAAGGACTATGGCAGACAAAGGTGAGGCGCCCGCACACCCAGACAATGAGACTACCCCTACTGGAACCCTTAGAAGAGCGAAGCCTCAGACTGAGTACGAGGCATACCTCCGGAGATGCGGACACCCAGGATGGATATCCGTCACATCGGACGACACCGAAGCTTGTGAGGACTCTTCCTTAACGACACCTTCCCGGAGCCGGACATGCTCCCACTCTCCACACGTTACTGCTTCGCTCACTCGCCTATCCTACCTATCGAGAATAGGGGAGCACGTGTTGTCACTCGTCCATGCAAGAGTGCTAGGCCTGGACCTTCAGTCTCGTTTAGAATGCCACCTCCTCCTTCACCACCTCTTAGGACACCTATACCCACACCACCGCCATTTGACCCACTTCGAGGCCACCCACATGATGAGCCCTGGATACCACTGAGGCACAGTATGTACGATGGACCTAGCATACTGGTAGGTGATAGGTACTCCCAATCCTGCCGCCGGGAAAGTGACGTAGGACCCTCTAATGCAGCACTGGATGAGATCTTGAAGACCGTCCATCGCCACGAGCTGACTCTTCAGCATGCTACCCGGACCTCCCAGTCTGCTCAATTCCAGGCTATGACGGCTTCACATGGGGTGCAGAGGTTGGAACAGGAACAGAAGAAGAAGAACTCCGGATGGCTTAGATGGCTGAAGAAAAGGTGGATGTGAGAGCAGGGATGAGAGGTGGGACTATCTGTCTGTAGACAGTTGAAGAAAACAATCTTGATTAATGTTTGATACTATTATTATTACTATTATAGGGGTAATGGCACCTTCCAAATGGTAAGAGCATGACTCTGATTCAACTGGCTTGCTGACACCACAATCACTGTTTAACTATGAAACTACTTGTTTGGAATTTGGTTATTGGATTATTTGTGTTAACTTGCATTGTGTTAAGTTATGCTTTGAAATTTATCTGTATCCATACTGATTGATTGCCTAAACTGCTATGATATACTTTGAATTAAGCCTTGTAAGAATTTCATAGCGGGCTGTGTATAAGCATATAAATATATACACACCACGATCTCTCCTCCTGAGGCTAGGTATAATAGGGTAATGATGCATGAACTATTCGAAACAAACTTTGAGATGCTAAACGAATTTATCTGTGATACTATCAGAATGCCAACTAGGAGGGGAACATGATTGGGAGGCGAGGAGCTACAAGGGGCCGCCATGAGGAGGCCAGGCAAACGAGAACCCAACCTACCCCACCGGGAACTCCCCACAGGGAAAATGCTAATCAAGAATATGACGAGAGGATGGCTAACCTAGTAGCACAACAAATTGCTAACGTCATGCCGACAATTATCACTCAGATCAATGCTAATCGGAGTAATACTGATGGAAATGATGGACCTGGGAACCACGAGGACCGCAACGAAGAAGCCGAAGCGATAAGGAATGGGTGCTCCTATAAGACCTTTATGGCATGTAAACCCAAGGATTTCTATGGACCGAGGGTGCTATAGAGACTTACAGATGGATTGATGAGATGGAAGCTGTTTTGGATATCAGCGAATGCAAAATGGACCTTATGGTGAATTTCGCTTCTCAATCACTAAAAGGATCAGCATTAGAGTGGTGGAAGTCGATCACTCAAGCACGTGGAAGGAATGCTGCAAGTCGAATAAGCTGGGCAGAATTCAAAGAGCTATTAACCAACAAGTATTGCCCCATCAATCAACTTGAGAAGCTAGAGTCAGAATTCTTGGGTCTGGAAATGAAAGGTCCTAATTACGCCGAGTACATCAATCGTTTCTTAGCCCTATCTCGACTGACTCCTCATCTGGTGACACCCGAATCTAAAGGCGTAGCACGTTTCATATGGGGGCTACATCCTAGAGTTAGGGGAATGGTCCGCTTCTTCAAGCCCTTGACTCTATAATCTGCAGTTGACCTCACCAGCACTTTGACTGATGACATAGTTAGGGCTGGATGGACCGAGCAAACTAGAGCTAATGAAAAGAGAAAGTCTGTTGGTGAGAAAAGAAGGTGGTTTGGAGCAAAGAAGGCAGTTGGAGGTAGTAGCGAGTCTGGAAGAAAGAGTTTCGAAGGTGCGAGATGTGAAGATCAGGGTGGCCAGACCCGAAGACTGTACTCGGGGACAAACCCATTTTGCAACAAGTGCAAACTACACCATCAAGGGGAATGTAACCCGATGCCCTGTTTTAGATGCAAGAGGATAGGTCATTTAATCAAGGATTGTACTTACACACCAGGAAAGCAATGCTATGAATGTGGGGATCCATGACACATGAGGAGCAAGTGTCCTAAGCTGGGTAGAGATAAGGATGCTAAGCCCAACAAGCCTAAGGGAAGAGCATTCGTGATGGATCCGGCTGGAGTTCGAAAGGAACCTGATGTGGTTAATGGTACGTTCCTTGTAAACAACCATCCTGCTACTGTTTTGTTCGATAGTGGAGCGACTGCTAGTTTTGTCTCCAGTGCTTTTAGATCTTTGATTGACTTAGATGCGTGTACCTTAACCGACGTGTTTACCGTTGAATTAGCTGACGGTAACATTTTAGAAACTAATGAGATCATCAAGGATTGCTCATTGAATCTTAAGGGAAATACATTTAGAATAGATCTGATACCCATTAAGCTAGGAGGATTTGACGTGGTGGTTGGTATGGACTGGCTAGCTAAGAACAGAGTCGAAATTGTATGCGACGAACGCCTGCTCAAGATATCGTTGAACGAAAGGAAGTGTTAGTGGTGCAAGAAGAAAGGACTAACACTTTATTTCCTATGATATCCCATTTAAAAGCTACCAAGAGCTTAAGGAAGGGATGCTCAGCTTATATAGTCTACATGGTGAAGACCATAGAGGAGAAGAGGATTATAGATATCCTAGTGGTTTCTGAATACCCAGAAGTGTTTCCGGAAGACCTACCGGGACTTCCCCCGAATTGACAAGTTGAGTTCCAAATAGATTTGCTGCCTGGCGCTGCACCGGTAGCCAAAGCGCCGTATCGACTCGCCCCTCCTGAAATGAAGGAACTGATGGTGCAAATTCAAGAACTACTGGACAAAGGATTCATACGTCTGAGTGTCTCTCCCGGTGCTATTTGTGATAAAGAAGGATGGAACCTTACGCATGTGCATTGACTACTGGGAGTTAAATAAGTTGACCATAAAGAACCGTTACCCTCTTCCGAGGATAGACGACCTATTCGATCAACTTCAAGGGGCAAGCTACTTCTCCAAGATAGATTTGAGATCCGGCTACCACCAACTTAAGATAAAAGAAGAAGACATACCCAAGACGGCCTTCCGAACTAGGTATGGACACAATGAGTACTTACTCATGCCTTTTGGACTGACTAATGCACCAGCAGCGTTCATGGATCTTATGAACCGTGTATGCCGCCCTTATCTCGACAAATTTGTGATCGTGTTCATAGACGACATCCTAATCTACTCTGGTAGTAAGGAAGAGCACGAGAAGCATCTCAGACTAATTCTTGAGTTACTCAAGAATGAGCAACTATATGCCAAATTTTCTAAATGTGAATTTTTGATGCGAGAGATCCAATTTCTAGGGCATGTAGTGAATGAGAATGGGATTCAAGATGACCCTTCCAAGATTGAAGCCATAAAGAATTGGAAGATTCCTCAAACTCCCACTGAGATTAGGCAATTCCTAGGATTGGCCGGATACTACCGACGATTCATAAAGGACTTCTCACGCAGTGTGCAACCCTTGACCGCACTGACTAAGAAGAACAAAACCTTTGTGTAGGAACAAGAGCAAGATGAAGCATTTGAGACACTTAAGGAAAAGTTATGCAGTGCACCTGTTCTGGCCCTCCCAGAAGGAGTCAAAGATTTCGTAGTCTATTGTGACGCCTCACGTCAAGGGCTGGGATGCATGCTAATGCAACGCAACAAGGTCATTGCCTATGCATCTAGACTGCTAAACGATCACGAGAAGAACTATACTACGCATGATCTGGAATTAGGTGCCGTGGTGTTTGCTCTCAAAATGTGGAGGCACTACCTCTATGGCACGAAGTGCATCATCTACACTGACCATAGAAGTTTGCAACACATTCTTGACCAGAAGATGCTAAACATGCGTCAGAGAAGATGGGTTGAGCTGTTAAACGACTACGAGTGTGAAATCCGTTATCATCCCGGTAAGGCCAATATTGTGGCAGATGCTTTGAGCAGAAACGATAGAGAAAAGCCTCTTCGTGTATGAGCCTTAAGGATGAGTGTGCACACCGACCTGATTGCAAGGCTAAAAGAAGCTCAAAGTGAAGCATTAAAGGAAGAAAATTTAGCAGGAGAAACTCTAAAAGGAATGGAGAAGCGATTAGAGAGGGACGATGATGGTACATATAAACATGAGGGGAGAACATGGGGGCCGAAGTACGGAGGAATTAGAGAGGTAATCCTCGATGAAGCACACAAATCCAGGTACTCGGTTCACCCCGGAAGCGACAAAATGTACCAGGACCTAAAGGCACTTTTCTGGTGGCCTGGAATCAAGAAAGCAATCGTTGTTTATGTCGGAAAATGTCTAACTTATGCCATGGTAAAAGCTGAAAACCAAAAACCGTCAGGGACGTTGCAACAGTGTAAGGCCCCGTTCCCGGGATGCTTACAGCTGGTCAATCATTGCACATAAAACATACATTTTCAGATATTTTAAATAACACTGCAGCGGAAACATTCAAAAGAGGCATCTCATTTCATCATAAAAAGCTTTTGCAAAGTAATACATCGTTAATCAATTACAAAATAGTCATAAATAGTGACTTTTAGTAGTAAGAGGATTCCTTAGGTAATCCCGTTTATCCAAATCCTCTACAAACACCATTTTTTTTATAAATACATGCAACATAATACATTGCAAAAATATTAACAAAGGAATGCCATCCCAAAGGAGCTGAGCAGCAGCCTCGTGCCATCCTCAGCAACACTACCTGCCAACTGGAAACACATAAAAAGTCAGCGTTGCTGAGTGAGTTCTAGTTTAGTAATAAAACATACCTTTCTTTTCATACATGCAGTCACACATTATACGTACACATAGATAATATTATTATTATCTTCTTCAGTCATTCATTAACTTTCATTCGTGTACCATTCATCAATAACATTCACATTCTTTCTCTTGTTCGTACGTCTCTTACATACATTCATACATTCATTACATTCGTCCACACGTTAGTACGTTCATTCATACGTTCATTACATTCATTCGTATGTATATTACATTCGTTGTACGTTCATTACTGTCATTCGTACGTTCATTACATTCGGTGACATGTACAAACCCCGAACATTGTGCACTACTGCTGGTGCTGGACCTGTGGTAATAAATCACGAACGTTGTGCACTAATGCTGATCCAGTCACCTAGGGTAGGTACATGCACCACTTATCTTCCCTCATTCATTCTGGATCAATGCCATATGCTATACCACGAACATTGTGCACTACTGCTCGTGCTGGACCTGTGATAATTAATCACGAACATTGTGCACTACTGCTGATCCAGTCACCTAGGGTAAGCAGCAAGGATCCCGTACATATGGTCAATCACAAAGACTGGACCCCAGTGTGCATCCTTCGGGGTAGCTAACCCGTACACCGTTGAGCTAACACCTTCATTGGGTGTGCACCTCCATACATTTGCTTGCAAGCCTTTTCTTATATTCATTCATTCATTCATGCATGCATTCATTCATCATGTTCCTCTTTCATTATCTTTCACTTTACGTTTCTTATTACTTTCATTTCATTCATCAATCATAGCACGTAAAGTCACGGAAGGATAAACACGTATCGAAACAAGGAACATCGACATTTACAAGTCATCAGTCATTACCATCATATAGGGCTACATCATAATTATCATACATACATCATGCATATACATACATTATTATCACCATCATGCCCAACGTAACTTCTTAGTCTCGATAGTTATCACACATGCACCTACGGGAGTTATCACATCATTACTTACCCTTGGCCTCTTCCCGAAGGCCAGTACTTGAACTGTATCTCTTCTCGTACCCAACAGCCCTACTTGGGCGATTGGGTCCCCCCTTCAGTCGCATGGCCTCCATGCGACTGAACACTATGCGATTGGACCAATACGGATGAGCATCCATGCGGATGAACTCCCACTCGTACGAATGGACCTTCTATCATGCGAATGAGCACTATGCGAATGAGCTTCTATGTGACTGAACCCTCAGTCGTGCGACTGAACAGCTATACGAATGGACCTATGCGACTGAACTCTCGGTCGTATGACCTGTCGTGCGACTGAATCCCCAGTCATGCGATTGAGCCTCAGTCGTGCGATTGAACGTCAGTCGTGCCTCAGTCGGCCGATTGGCCCTCCAGTCGCCTAGCCCTAGCTGGGCAGCGACTGTAGTTCATCCCCAACTGCAGCCGTGACATTTGGCCTTCAAACCCTTCCAAACTCCTTCTAAGCCCAAATCAACCCTCCTAAAGCTTAAGGAATCATGCTATGACATCATACAAGCACATACAGGTCCAAAATCACACACTAAACACACTACACACTATTACACCCAAATAGGTCAAACACACACATTTCAAAAACGGGTTTATATGTGTTCCATCCCCAAAATCATTTGAAAACAAGTAAATGAGGGGTCCTAGAACTCACACAAACAAGAAGAAGATGAAGAGCTTCGTTTGGACTAGTTACTCGACGAGTTTCGAGCCCGAATCACCACTTTTCTCTCTTTTTCTATTCTTTCTCTCTTCTTTCTCTCTTCCCTTATTTTTGGCCGAGTTTTGCAAGTGTGGGGAGGGGGAGATGGCTGCCATCTCCCTTAAAGCTACAGTTCAGTCGTCCGAACTCCAGGCATATGGGCGCTCCAGTCGCCCAAACACCATGCGACTGGACCTTCAATCGCCTGAGCTCCATGCGATTGGACCTCCATTCGCATGACACTCCAAATCAAATTTCCGGGCGTTACAAGTCCACCCCCTTATTTAGGTTTCGTCCCCGAAACCTGTCATTCCTCGAACGATTGTGGGTAATGCTGTCTCATTTCCTCTTCTGTCTCCCACGGGGATTCGGATCCCTTCCTATGCCTCCACTGTACACGCACAAGAGGAACCACTTTATTTCTCAGCCACTTCTCTTTTCTATCGATGATTGCCACTGGTTGCTCCACGTAATTGAGTCGTTCATCTACTTCGATATCCTCTAGTGAAACAATCATATCTTCATGTGCCAAACACTTTCTCAGATGAGATACGTGGAAGGTCGGCTGAATTCCACTTAACTCATCTGGTAACTCCAACCTATAGGCCACCTCTCCTACTCGTGCAATGATTTGGAAAGGGCCTATATACCTCGGGCTCAACTTGCCCCTCTTTCTGAACCGAATGATACCCTTCCACGGTGAGACCTTCAACATAATCCGGTCACCCACCTGGAACTCAATCGGTCTACGTCGTTTATCAGCATACGACTTCTGTCGGTCCTTGGCTGCCTTCATGTAGGCCTTGATCTTATCAAGCTTTTCTGTCGTAGCCTCGATCACTTCGATGCTCCCTAATTCCTTCTGACCAATATCACCCCACAAACGGGTGTCCTGCGTCTCCTACCGTATAGCATCTCATAGGGTGGCATGCCAATGCTGGCATGATAGCTGTTATAGTATGAGAATTCAGCTAACGGCAAGTGGTCATCCCAACTTCCACCAAAGTCAATCACACATTCCCGCAGCATGTCTTCTAATGTCTGAATCGTCCTTTCGGACTGACCATCAGTCTGGGGATGATAAGCCGTGCTGATATGTAGCCTCGTCCCCATGGCGTCGTGGAATTTCTTCCAGAATTTGTAGGTATACCGGGTGTCGCGATCAGACACAATTGACACCAGTAAACCATGACGAGTCACAATCTCCTTGATGAAAAGATCGGCCAACCTCTCGGATGAATATGTCTCGCGTATCGGTAGGAAGTGAGCACTCTTCGTCAAGCGGTCAACGATCACCCATATAGCATCATACCCTTTCGGAGTACGCGGCAGCTTCGTAATGAAATCCGTGGTGATGCGCTCCCACTTCCATTCCGGTATATACAAGGGTTGAATCTTTCCATACGGTTTCTGGTGCTCGGCCTTCACTTGCAAACAAGTAAGGCACTTACTCACATACTCCACCATGTCGCGTTTCATACCCGGCCACCAATAATCTTTCTTCATGTCTTGATACATCTTTGTAGCACCGGGATGAATAGAGTATCGAGTCTTGTGAGCTTCATCCATAATCTTTACTCGTAGATCCCTAAGACGAGGAATCCATATACGCCCAAACCAGGTTCTAACACCAAATGTGTTTTCACCCACCTCTGCGACCAGACCTCTTATTCTTTCGGAGTTAAGATGATTTTCTGTCAGTGCCTCATCTTGAAACTCTTTGACTTGCTTCATCGCATCCGAGGTCATAATCAGCTGGTACGCCTTCACCCGAATCGGCTCGGGCCTCTCCTTTCGGCTAAGGGCATCTGCCACCACATTGGCTTTGCCCGGATGGTAATGGATATCACAATCATAATCCTTTATAAGCTCTAACCATCGCCTCTGCCTCATGTTCAAATCTTTCTGCTCGAAGAAGTACTTCTAGATCTTGTAGTCGGTGAAGATGGTGCATTTCGTCCCGTAAAGATAGTGCCTCCAAATCTTTAATGCGAAGACCATAGCTGCTAGCTCCAGGTCATGAGTAGGATAGTTAACCTCATGAACTTTCAACTGTCAGGATGCATAGGCTATAACCTTTCCCCTCTGCATTAACACACATCCCAATCCCGAGTAGGAAGCATCGGAGTAAACCACCAAATCTTCACTTCCATCGGGTAAGGACAGAACAGGAGCTTGGGTCAACCTCGCCTTCAATTCTTCGAACGCCTTCTCTTGAGCTTGGCCCCATACAAACTTTACATCTTTCCGGGTCAACTTGGTTAGTGGAGAAGCAATTTTGGAGAAGTCCTGAATGAATCTCCTGTAATAGCCCGCCAAACCCAAGAAACTACGGATCTCGGATGGCGTCTTTGGAGACTTCCATTGCATCACCGTTTCCACCTTTGTCGGATCAACCATGATTCCCTCCGGATTCACCACATGACCCAAGAACTGAACTTTGCGCAACTAGAACGCGCACTTGGAGAACTTGGCAT
Source organism: Flaveria linearis (assembly GCA_024085815.1). Classification (NCBI taxonomy): domain Eukaryota; kingdom Viridiplantae; phylum Streptophyta; class Magnoliopsida; order Asterales; family Asteraceae; genus Flaveria; species Flaveria linearis. Next base: position 51,541,971 of record CM044010.1, on the reverse strand, counting down.
ACAACTTCTCCCTTCTCAACGTCTCTAACACCTCTCGAATGTGACCGGCATGCTCTATCTCGCTCCTCGAATAAATCAGGATATCATTGATAAACATAATCACTGATTTATCCAGCATCGTCCGACACACTCGGTTCATCAGATCCATAAAAACAGCTGGCGCATTGGTCTAACCGAAAGACATGACAAAAAACTCGTAGTGACCGTAGCGCGTGCGAAAAGGTGTTTTAGGAATATCCTGCTCTTTCACCTTTAGCTGATGGTAGCCCGATCGAATATCTATCCTTGAAAACCAACTGGCACCCTGAAGTTGATCAAACAAATCATCAATTCTCGGCAAGGGGTATCGGTTCTTCACCGTCAACTTGTTCAGCTCACGGTAGTCAATACACATCCTCATACTACCATCTTTCTTCTTCACAAACAAGACCGGAGCACCCCAAGGTGAGATACTCGGTCTAATGAACCCCTTATCTAGCAGATCTTGCAACTACGCCATTAACTCTTTCATCTATGTCGGAGCCAATCGATACGGTGCTTTGGCAACAGGTTGGGCGCCTGGTATCAGGTCAATCTAAAACTCGATCTCCCAGTCAGGTGGCACTCCTAACAAGTCTTTGGGAAACACGACTGGGAAGTCACACACAACCAGAACATCGGATAATTGTGGCATTGGCGTCTCCACATCCTTTACATAACATAAGTAGACGCTACATCCACGCCTCATACATTTTCCCGCCACCGCCATTGAGATCACCTTCGGGATCGTCGTGATCCGATCCCCATAAACCGTTACCGAACTCCCGTCAGGCGCTATCAAACGAATCATCTTCTTTCGACACACTATATTCGCCTCGAATTCCGCCAACCAATCCATCCCAAGCACCAAATCAAAACCACCCAAGGTCATCGAAAATGGTTTAACCGAAAATTTGTGGCCCTCTAATTCCACATCACAACCCTTTATCACCTTGGAAATCCTGGTAGACTTACCTATCACAGTTTCTACATCAAACAGCACGTCAACACATCTACTACTAACAGGCAGTTTGGCACAGAAAGCAGTAGAAATAAAACTCCTACTGGCACCCGAATCAAATAATACAGAGGCTAAAGTTTGGTTCACTAGAAACGTACCGGACACAACATCAGGGTCCGTCCTAGCCTCCTCATGTGTCATCGTGAATGCCCTGGCGCTTGCCCTCGGTCCTTCTTTCCCCGTCTTCTTCACGCCGGAACCCTCAGCCCTCGACTTCTTGCAGTCTTTATTCATATGACCACTCTCCCCACAGTTGAAGCACCTCAAGCCCCTACACTCTCTAGCCATATGACCAGGCTTTCCACACTTGAAACAGACGTTCAACCCTAGTCTACACTCCCCGCTATGCTCCTTCCCACATTTACCACACCTCTTCAGTCCCGTACCCGGCATGGCTACACGACGGTCATCCACCCGTGCCTTCTCGTTACTCGTCGAAGCATTACCCTGACCAAACCTCTTCCCATTCCAATTCCTGTCACCACCACCCTTCCTACTACCTTCCGCCACCACCGCCACTGTCCTTTCGTCGTACAGTCTCCCCGCCAAGTCCACCGCCGACCTAAAGGTGTTCGGTCGGGCGGCGATCATATGCCTGTGAATATCCGCCGGCAGACCCTGAATATACCTCTTGATCTTTCACGACAGAGGTGTCACCTGATCTGGCACCAGACGTGCCATTTTGTTGAACTTTGTGGTGTACTATTGGTGGGTCATTGTTGTCGCCTCCAGCTGCAGGAACTCTCTCTCAACCTTATCCATCTCTCGATGAGGACAGAACTCCTCGATCACCAACCTTTTCAGCTCGGACCACTTCATTTTCCCAATGGCCCTTCGACCCTCGGCTTGGACTATGTTGTCCCACCAGCATAGAGCCGAATCCGTGAAAGAGTGGGTAGCGAACTTCACCTTTTGGTCTTTACGGCACTCACTGATATCAAGAACAGCCTCCATTTCCCTCACCCACCGGTGAGCGGCAGCAGCAGTGCCATTTCCATCGAAAGTAGGGGGCTTGCACCTCATAAATGCCCCGTAATTACAGCCTCGTGCCGACTCCTGCACAGGCTCCTCCTCCTCTTCCTCTTCATCATCAGAAAGAACCGTTTCCAGCTCTGGTTGCTCCTGTCTTCCTGAGGACCTATTCCTCTCTTTTCTTTCTCCTTTCAGGACAGCCTTTATCACTTCGGTCACCACAGACGGTAAGATTGTCTGCATGACCTGATGCACCACTTCAACCACTGCCTCTTTTACCGAGGCTCTCAAATTAGCGCTCTCGTCTACACCCTCCTGATGAGGGGTCCCGGGTTCTTCAAGAACCACTTTCTCCACCCTAGGCCTTCCTCTTGTGGCCCGTGGTTCAGCACCACTTCCGCCACCACCTCCACCACGTGAAGCTTTGGATGATCTACCACAGGCCATCCTCTAACACTCACTGAAAGATTCAAACACCAACACGGTTATTCAAGGGAATAGCTCAGTTTATGTCAAGTACAGTAAGTCCCTAATTACAGTGGCCAGTTGTGATTAGCCACTTACTTTACTCTTCGTACCCCGAGCATTACCTGTCCTGACTACATTAGTATCTAAATCTAACAGTAACACATAAACACATAACATATCGGTTAGCTTTAAGAAAATACCTGATGGCATGTAGCTACTCAGATTGGCATCCCTTCCCTTTCCATCCCATTTTCAGTTTAAGTTAAGGTTTATTTTGAAAATTTTGCCCATTTCACTTAGACTTTGGCTCTGATACCAACTTGTAAGGCCCCGTTCCCGGGATGCTTACAACTGGTCAATCATTGCATATAAAACATACGTTTACAGATATTTTAAATAACATTGCAGCGGAAACATTCAAAAGAGGCATCTCATTTCATCATAAAAAGCTTTTGCAAAGTAATACATCGTTAATCAATTACAAAATAGTCATAAACAGTGACCTTTAGTAGTAAGAGGATTCCTTAGGTAATCCCGTTTATTCGAATCCTCTACGAACACCATTTTGTTTATAAATACATGCAACATAATACATTGCAAAAATATTAACAAAGGAATGCCATCCCAAAAGAGCTGAGCAGCTGCCTCGTGCCATCCTCAGCAACACTACCTGCCAACTGGAAACACATAAAAAGTCGGCGTTGCTGAGTGAGTTCTAGTTTAGTAATAAAACATACCTTTCTTTTCATACATGCCGTCATACATTATACGTACACATAGATAATATTATTATTATCTTCATCAGTCATTCATTAACTTTTGTTCGTGTACCGTTCATCGTTAAGATTCACATTCTTTCTCTTGTTCGTACGTCTCTTACATACATTCATACATTCATTACATTCGTCCGTACGTTAGCTAAGTTCATTCATACGTTCATTACATTCATTCGTACGTATATTACATTCGTTTGTACGTTCATTACTATCATTCGTACGTTCATTACATTCGGTGACATGTACAATACCCCGAACATTGTGCACTACTACTGCTGCTGGACTTGTGGTAATAAATCACAAACGTTGTGCAATAATGCTGATCCAGTCACCTAGGGTAGGTACATGCACCACTTATCTTCCATCATTCATTCTGGATCAATGCCATGTGCTATACCCCAAACATTGTGCACTACTGCTGGTGCTGGACCTGTGATAATTAATCATGAACATTGTGCACTACTGCTGATCCAGTCACCTAGGGTAAGCAGCAAGGATCCTGTACATGTGGTCAATCACAAAGACTGGACCCCAGTGTGCATCCATTGGGGTAGCTAACCCGCACACCGTTGAGCTAACACGTTTATTGGGTGTGCACCTCCATACATTTGCTTGCAAGTCTTTTCATACATTCATTCATGTATGTATTCATTCATCATGTTCCTCTTTCATTATCTTTCACTTTACGTTTCTTATTACTTTCTTTTCATTCATTAATCATAGCACGTAAAGTCACGGAAGGATAAACACGTATCGAAACAAGGAACATCGACATTTACAAGTCATCAGTCATTACCATCATATAGGGCTACATCATCGTGCCCAACGTAACTTCTAAGTCTTGACAGTTATCACACATTCACCTACGGGAGTTATCACATCATTACTTATCCTTGCCCTCTTCCCGAATGCCATTACTTGAACTGTATCTCTTCTCGTACCCAACAGCCCTACTTTGGCGATTGGGTCCCCCCTCCAGTCGCATGGCCTCCATGTGACTGAACACTATGCGATTGGACCAATACGGATGAGCATCCATGCGGATGAACTCCCAATCGTACGAATGGACCTTCTATCATGCGAATGAGCACTATGCGAATGAGCTTCTATGCGACTGAACCCTCAGTCGTGCAACTGAACAACTATACGAATGGACCTATGCGACTGAACTCTCGGTCGTATGACCTGCCGTGCGACTGAATCCCTAGTCGTGCGATTGAGCCTCAGTCGTGCGATTGAACCTCATTCGTGCCTTAGTCGTCCGATTGGCCCTCCAGTCGCCTAGCCCTAGCTGGGTAGCGACTGTAGTTCATCCCAAACTGTAGCCGCGACATTCGGCCATCAAACCCTTCCAAACTCCTTCAAAGCCCAAATCAACACTCCTAAACCTTAAGGAATCATGCTATGACATCATACAAGAACATAAAAGTCCAAAATCGCACTCTAAACACACTACACACAATTACACACAAATGGGTCAAACACACACATTTCAAAAACGGGTTTATATGTGTTCCAGCCCCAAAATCATTTGAAACAAGTAAATGAGGGGTCCTAGAACTCACACAAACAAGAAGAAGATGAAGAGCTTCGTTTGGACTAGTTACTCGACGAGTTTCAAGCCCGAATCACCACTTTTCTCTCGTTTTCTTTTCTTTCTCTCTTCTTTCTCTCTTCTCTTCTTTTTGGCTAGTTTTGCAAGTGTGGGGAGGGGGAGATGGCTACCCTCTCCCTTAAAGCTACAGTTCAGTCGCCCGAACTCCAGGCGTATGGGCACTCCAATCGCCCGAACATCATGCGACTGGACCTTCAGTCGCCTGAGCTCCATGCGATTGGACCTCCAGTCGCATGACACTTCAAATCAAATTTTCGGGCGTTACAAACAGCCCGAAATCCCAGAATGGAAATGGGATAACGTCACGATGGATTTTGTTACTAAGTTACCCAGAACGTTTATAGGTCATGATGCTATTTGGGTAATAGTGGATAGAGTAACTAAATCAGCTCACTTCTTGCCAATTCGAGAAGATTATGACATGTCGAAACTAGCTCAACTGTATATCGATGAAATAGTGACTAGGCATGGTGTGCCACTGTCGATAATCTCCGACCGTAATAGCCGTTTCACTTCTCGTTTCTGGAAATCATTCCAACAAGCCTTAGGAACCCGTCTGGACTTAAGCACTTCTTACCACCCACAAACTGACGGTCAAAGCGAAAGAACCATTCAAACTTTGGAAGATATGCTGAGAGCTTGCGTGATTGATTTTAGTAGGAACTGGAACAACCATCTCCCATTGGTGGAGTTCTCTTATAATAACAGTTACCACGCGAGTATCAAGGTAGCTCCGTATGAGGCTCTCTATGGTAGGAAATGTCGATCATCACTGAGCTAGAACGAGATTGGTGATAGCCAAGTATTGGGACCCGATATCGTGTTGGAGACCACCGATAAGATTTTCAAAATCAAGGAGCGTCTATGGGCAGCAAGGGACCGTCAAAAGAAATACGCTGACAGGAGACGAAAGCCATTAGAATTTCAGGTAGGTGACAAGGTAATGCTGAAAGTAGCACCATGGAGAGGGACTGTGAGGTTCGGAAAGACAGGAAAGTTAAGCCCAAGATACATTGGACCATTCGAAATACTTGCAAGAATTGATCCTGTGGCGTACAAATTGAAACTGCCACAGAAGCTGAGTTGTATACATGACACCTTCCATGTGTCAAACTTGAAGAAGTGCATGCTAGACAAAACCATGGAGCTACCATTAAAGGAAGCAAGGATCAACGACAAGTTAAACTTCGTGGAAGAGCCCATAGAGATCACGGACCGCTTGGTCAAACAACTCAGGCGAAGCCGCATACCCAAGGTCAAGGTCAGATGGAATTCAAAAAGAGGACCTGAGTTCACTTGGGAGCGAGAAGACGAAATGAGAAAGAATTATCCACACCACTTCAAACCCACCTGTTCAGATTCTAATCAAAGCTAAAATGTTGGGATGAAATTTCCTAAACGGTGGGAGAATGTGACAACCGGCCTCAAGGTCATTATTCTAAACCCTAATTCACTTGCATCATCACCTATCTCATGAGTACTAATAATAGAAACAATTTAACTATGTCAATAATTTAGTATCATCAATTGCTATTATTTACATTTTATGATTTTATGTGATTTTTGTGAATTTTAGTTATTTCAAGTCTTACCTTTTAGAAACTTAGTGCCCGGGAATGTTAATTAGTCACCCTAAGTAGAATTCAAAATCCTAATTGAAACAATTAAAATGTGTGTATATGCACACACACTTGTAATTTTTGAATTCATGCATGATTAATCATGCACATGACAACATTTAACAATATCTATTAACTAATAATTATACACTACAAAAATAATACTACACATAATACTAATTTCTATTAAAACTTAAAATTAAAACACTCCACTAGAGTCCAAATCTCGGCCCCCCTCTCCACCAATCACCTTCCTACTACACCACCAACATCATCCCCCACTACCAATACATGCAAGATTCCAACTTCACTTCACAATCCTCTCATTTCTCCTCCTCTCTCTCTCGGTTTCTCTCCAGAAAACACACACACACACACCACAATTCCAACTCCATTGCAGCTCCAAAATCGCGAACAACAACAACACTAGCATCAGCCAACATCAAAACCGCAAGAAGGTGTCCATTTTGTGAGCTTTTGGTGCTTGGATCTTGCAAACTCGTGGTTTCCAGCACTTGTTCAAGATTCTCCAGCCTTGTCCATGGATTTTCAAGCCATCCACGACCAACAACACCCTCCAAACCATGAGTTACATCAAGTGTAAGCTTCATGTTGCCGGTTTTGGTCATTTCTCATGTTTTCATCATTTCTCACGTAAAAACCTCTCCTTTCCTTGTTGTAGCAGAAACCCAACACCATCACCTTGTTCTTGAGGATTTCTTAACGTTATTTAAGGTATATCACTTGATATGATAACTATTCTAACGGGTAGAACCCGATTTACCTCTTGAAAACCCTCATTTTGGGTGTGTTGCACCATTCAACTTGTAAACCTTGTAACCTTTGGAAAAAAAACTTGTAACCTGCTTTCTAATGGTTCATAAGACTTCTAATAACCTGTTTTGAATGTTACAAATGGGTGTACACCATGAATGTGAGGTTATAGCATAAGTACACCTTGAAAAATCCTTCTTTCTACATGTAACAACACCCTTTAAGCATTTGTTTGAAAACCCTCTCAAACAAGGGTCATAACCTGCACAAGAACAACTTTTAAACACCCTAATAATCTGATTTTTAAGTCAAATGAAGTTTTGGTAATGTTTAAACTCAAGTTACAATGATTTACACATGTGTAATGGTCGGTTATGACATTTTCACCATATTTGTAGTCTATGGATGTGTAGAACAACTAGGCAACGATTTGGGACTGAAAATTCACAAAGTTTTGATTAATTTTAAGTGTGTTATTAATGGTTAATCTCTGGAAATAAAAGACATGTTAAGATTAGACCCATTTTAGTCACTTTCGGGACCCGAAAACATGGAAAAACAACTTAAAAACAAGAAAGCTTGGGCTATAAAATTTTTAAAGAGAATTACAGGTTCATTAAGGATTAATAAATTGTTCTGGAGTCAATGGGAAATTTTAGTGGTCAAATGGGTAATTTAGATGGATTTTTAAGTAAAAACGGGTACTAACCGGGTGACGTTTTTGAGGAAAATCTAAGAAATATGGGTATAGAGTTAAAAATTATAAAAACCATGTTATTTCAGTAGGTTAAGTGAGAAAATAACATATAAAGTAAAAAAGTTGGTCAAACGAGCTTTTAAATGGTCAAATTCAGTTAAAAACGCGTTTTAAAGGGTTAAACACAAAAACGAGGCTTTCAACTACTAGAGGCAAAAATTTCATAATCAAATGACTTGAAACTTATGAAAATGTTTTTAAAATGTTATCTACTGGTCTAAGACTCAAAAACATGAAAGTTCATAGGTAACCGTTAAAACCCTTCGGTTTTACCGTAACCGGGAACGTTAAACACGTAAGCAATAAACCGAACCTGTAATCTGAAAATTTGTGTACATTTTCTTAAAAATGAGTTAGTTTAAGGTCATGAACCTGATTTTTGGTTATTAAAGTCATCTAATACAAGAAAACCAAACTTGAGGGTAGAAACTATCAATTTTGAAACTTTAGGGGCTAAACTGTAAAATTTTACCAAACTTCATAACCGACTCAAATGAGCCCAATAATAACTTGAACAACATATTTACCCTATATTCTTAACTTAATAGTGTAAAATCCTTGATTGTATGAGAAAACTGGACTTTTCATAAAAGGAAACTTTTTATGCAAACCCTAATCGAATCAAAGCCGAATCCGACAAATTGAGACTTAGACACACTTGTTGCACCTTAAATAGGTTTAGAGCAGTAGCTAATCACTTAATTTATTCATGTTAGGGTGCTAGACTTGAGACACTCCCGGCACACGAAGAGTACTTTTGCTTAACACCTAAGGTGAGTTCTAGTGATCCCTTTTTACTACTGTTTTGGGATGAAACATGCTCTGTTATTTTATGAACTATAATTGTGATTTACCTGATGCTTGTATGTGGGACTTATGGATACCTGCTGATACTTACATCATGATCATCAATTCTTTTGTGAACCACTTGTTTTATGTGGATAGATCTATTTGGGGAAACCCCCACACACAGTGGCTCCCGCCACAGGGAGGTACCCTACTGAGATCCTGAGGGGTCGTTTGTGGCATGTGACAGGTTTTGCTAAGAAACTACGGTGAACCATCCGGGCAGGTAGGGTTCACTGGTTTGGGGCTCAGGTCTCCCATTTTTGGGGGTTAACCAGTTAAACACAACTTTCGAAGAGGCTAACCGGGATTGAGTGCAGGGTTGATTGTGACACTCCCACGAAAATGAACTATGATTCTTTCCTTCTTATCAAATGAAAATTTTGTTAAGTACAATTGTTTTTAAATCTTTAAGCACTTGAATTCACCAACTTTTTAGTTGACATAAATTTCTTTTTGAGCATGTTTCAGGTAATCCATGAAGAGATCTTAGCTACTGTTGAAGACCTAGACCTATCCCCGACACCATGGCATTGGCTTAATTTCGCTTATTGAACGATTTGAATGATTGAAAATTTCTGTTAAAAAATACAATTTGTTTTTATGTTGACTGTATAACTAATTTGGGGGCTAGATCTATTTCTAGCCCCAGTACCTTTTGAAACTTTAAATGCCATGTGATATTCTCTCCTTTGAGCTCTTGTATTAGTTTGTTTCCGTTGCCATATATTGTTGCTAGTCTGTGACGTCCCACCCTACCTGGGCCCGGGGTGTGACACCTTACCTGCCGGATGGTTCACCATAGTTTCTTATAAAAACCCGTCATATGCCACAAATGATCCCTTAGGATCTCAGTGGGGTACCCTCCCTAAACGGAAACCACTTTGTGTGGGGGATTCCCCAAATAGATCTATCCATATAAAACAAGCGGTTCACACAAGAATTAATGATCGTGATATAAGTATCATCAGGTAATCACATATCACACATACAAACATCAAGTAAACCACATATATAGTTCAGTTATAACAGAGCATGCTTCATCCCAAAAATAGTAGTAAAAGGGAATCACTTGAACTCACCTTAAGATTAAAGCTAAAATTATTTGCGTGTCGGGGAAGTCTCAAGCCTAGCACCCTAGCATCAAAATTAAGTGGTAAGCTACTGGTTTTAAGCTATATAAGGTGTACTAGGTGTGCCAAGGGGTTGGTTGTCAGATTCGGCTTTGATTCGTTAAGGTTTGTATGAAAAGTTTCCTTTTATGGAAAGTCATGGTTTCTTATGTAATTAAGGATTTTTACACCATTAGTTAATGATACAAGCTAAATAGAGTTGTACAAGTGATTAGTAGCTTCACATGAGTCGGTTATGGAGTTTGGTAGAATTTACAGTTTAGTCCCTCAAGTTTCAAAATTAACAATCTCTACCCCAAAGTTTGTTTTCTTGCATTTATTGACTTTTATGACCAAACGTCAAGCTCTTGAAGTTAAGTAACTCGTTTAAGTTAAGTTTACCTCAAATTTTTTTAAGTTAAGTTTACCTCAAATTTTTCAGAATGCAGGTACGGGTTTAATATTCTTACGTTTTACGTTTCCGGTTACGGTAAAACCGAAGGGTTTTAACGGTTAAGTTTGGATTTTCATATTTGGAGTCTTGGACCCTTAAATATTATTTTAAGGACATTTTATAGGTTTATAATCTGTTGAATATGAAATTTTAGCCTCTTATAGTTGAAAGGCTCGTTTTACGTTTAACCCGTTAAACGCGTTTTTACCCGAATTTAACCGTTTAAAAACTTGTTTGCCCAATTTTTCATTATTTTGGATTTTATAATCTTTAACTTACTGAAATATTATAAGTTTTATAGGTTCTTGGTTTAATCTTTTTATTTTCAAGATTTACCCTCAAACGTTACCCGGTAACGACCCGTTTTTAGTTAAAATCCCATTTTAAAATATACTTAGACCATTTAGTCAAAAAATCAGATATAAAACACTTTGTTAACCCTTTTGAGCCTGGAATTCTTTTTAAAAAGTTTAAAGTATAATATCTCTTATTTTTAAGTTGTCCACCATGTTTCGGTTCCCGAAAATGACCAAAAATGGCTAGTTTCACCATAACTTTTATTTCCAGCCATTAACCATACATCATGCACTTAATATTAACCAAAACCCTTCTGAAATAATGGTCCTAACTCACGGTCAAACCGTTCAACACAACAACAAGTTATCAATATGGAGATTATGCCATAATCGACCTTTACACGTGTAAACCATCATTATTTGTGTTCAAACATTCCTAAATCCTTTTGTAACTTTCAAAACAAGTTATTAATAGTCTCATGAGTCATTAACAAGCATACTACAAGCGTGAGTTTCGGTTGGTTATAAAACATAAGATTCAATGATGCCAAAATCACCCAAAAGAGGGTTTTCAAGGTGTAAATCATGTTCTACCCATAGAAGAACTGTCATATCAAGTGAGATATCTTAAAGGATGTTAGAAAATCCTTAAGAACAAGGTGGTAGTAGTAGGTTTCTGTTAGAACAAGATATGGTAAGGTTTGTAAAAGAAAAGTGGAGGAAAACACAAGATATAGCCAAATCGGGTATAAGGTGGCTTACTCTTGGTGTTGTTCACGATTTGGTGAGTTTGGAGGGGCAAAATGAGCTGGAGAATCTCGAAAATGGGCTGGAGACTCTTGGTTTTTCAAGAATAAAGCACCAAAGGTCCATGAAGGTCACCTTCTTGCTTGTTTATGCTTGGCCGTAGAGGGGGGCACCGAAGGTGGTGATGTTGTTGTTCTTCGAATGTGAGCTGCAAGTTGAGAGAATTTTGGTGTTTTGGTGAGTGTTTTCTGCTAGATAACTGAGAGAGTGGAGAGTAGAATGAAGGTGGAGTGTGTGAGTTTGAATATTGCATGAATTGGTAGTGGGGAAGAGGTGTGGTGGTGTGTAGTGGTGGAGAAGAGAGAGGATTGGCCAAGACGGGGCGGCTGAGATTCTTGGAGTGTAGTGGGTATTTTGATTAAATTAAATTGTTAATTGTAATGTAATTATGTAGTGTGTAGTATAAGGTAGTATTTTAGGTGGTAAGTTTTAGTTAGTTGATTAAGTATTATGCATGGATATGAATGCATTAAGCCGAGAATTATGTGTTCATACACATGTTAATTGTTTCAATTATGAATTTATTCCTATGAAAGGGTGACTAATTGACTTTCCCGGATCACCATAATTCTTTAAATTAAAGGTTGAACTAGTTAAAGGTCACTAAAAGTCACATAAAATAATAAAAATGGAACTAATAGCAATTGATGATTCTGATACTACTGATAATATTAGAATGATACTATCATTAATATTAATATGATGGGTAATGATGCAGATAGATTAGGGTTAGAATTATGACCTAGAGGTCGGTTGTCACAACCCCATGGAGAGATACTCGATCGGATAAACCCTTTATCCACCAACTCCTGCAGTTGAACCATGACTTCTTTCATCTCGGTTAGAGCTAATCGATACGGTGCTTTAGCAACGGGTTGAGCACCGGATATTAAATTGATTTGAAACTCAATCTCATTATCTGGTGGCACACCTAGTAAATCTTCTGGGAACACGTCCCGGAAGTCGCATACCACTGGTACATCAGACAATTATGGAATAGACGCATCCACATCCTTAACGTAAGCCAGGTAGGTATTACATCCACGTTTCATGCACTTCTCTGCCACCGTGTTAGTCTAGGAGCACTTGAATCAATCAAACAACAATGAAGATTTGGATCAAAATGATAAAATATCAAGAACTTGTATGAACAAACAAGAACTTCAATGAAAAAACCTCTATTTGATCCATATTGATTTGCATAAGTTTTTAATTACATGGAAACCCTCAAATCTAGCTCTTGCAAGCTTAAAACCCTAATTGCCATACTTTACTATTTATAGTAAACGACAATGTACTAATGACACTTAGGACCCTAAACTATGACAATTAAAAATTACAATTAAAACCCAAAATGTCTAAAAATAAGATTAAATATATTTTGTCGACACAAAATATATTTATTAACAATAAACATCCTAGACAAATATATATTCAACGTCTTGTTTCTAATCTTCGTTCCGAACGCGTCGTGTTGACTGTTGCGTTGACTTTCACCGTTGACATTGACTTTGTTGACTTTGACTGTGTTGATAATATTAGACTATCCTTCAGACCCAACAATATTCCCCCTTAGTCTACTATTATCAACATCTTTCATCGTGATCAGCACCGATAAGTCAACTGAACTTGATCTTTAATTTGGTAAGCTTCAGTCTCAATGTTAAGGTCCAACAATATTCCCCCTAGACTGATGCTTCCCAAATTTTGTTGCCGAAGATGTTTATCTCACAAGTTCCCCCTTTTTCTATGTTCCCCCTTGTCATGTGCATCCTCTCAGTTATAATGAAGACCGCTTTCTTGAATCTCTGAGTGCTTCAAAAGATGTAGGAGGAGGATTCCTAGCTTGGTATCTTCTGTAAATTTGAGGAACAGGTTCTCTGGTCTGGTACATTGCGCAACTGATGATCGGCCATCACTTACAGCAAAAATCTGTAACACATTCACAAACACAATCTCGACATTTCTAATTAGATCATTTCATTTTAATAAAATAAACCCATGTTTATCTGTGTGTGAAAAACAAGTGAACCCGTGTTCGTTTATGTGTGCAATTTCCTGTGAAATGCATGAAAATATGAGATGATTTCAATAGCATAATATGGAAGACCTAAAAGAATTTTGAAATGAAAATTTATTATAGTTTTTTTTATAAGAACTGAATCGATCATAAGATCACATCCTCAAGATATACTTTAGCACAAAGATGAAATTAATCATCGACAAGCAATGAGATCACACTGATAACTGAATCTGATCACAGTCTTTGAATGATTTTGAAATTCTCAAACAAATCAATAACTATTGCTGATATGTTTGTCCACTTAAACCCATGCCCTATCCTTTTCAACAAGCAGCAGATGATTCGTTAAGGTTCGATTAAGCACTTTAGAATGCTAGGACCCCACAACCATTTGGCAAAAAAACCATCACCCAACCTTAGGATTTCATGAATTTTATTACGATCTTTATGGAACAAGGCTTGTGCATTAATGTGCAAGTGATTATCATCAGAATATTGCATTCTGTGATGAATTAGATGATTTGACACAACTTAGATCAAAATGGTGAGAGCTCCAGGTCTATACTCACGTATAACAAAGGAGATGACCATTTAATCATATGCCGATGAGAGCTCTAGGTCAGTACTATCGTACAGCAAAGGAGATCATCACTCCAGGTCAGTACTTCTGTACAGCAGAGGAGATTAGCACAAACACAAGACATATAAATACACCAAACATGGCAAAGAGATAGAGATATAGCTTATATGATTTGCATCATGGTGGGTGAAAGATCAATTCTCAATCCAATTTGTGTCGGGACTCAGTTTTCGTGAAGCCCAAAATGATTGCGTAAATCCAAACATCCTTAAGCATATATTTAATTTAAATCATCATGCTGCTGTCTAATTTATTCTTCAGGCTGAGCCTACCAAGCATATTATTAAAGAATCTGTTTGTTTTTCTATTATTTGTACTTAAAAATAAGATGTAAATCAGATAGCAGCATCAGTTGCTATCATTTCTCATTTTAAAAACGCAAGTCATGCAAGAACAAGCATTTCAAGAAGATATACAATCATTTCTCAATCATCTCGAATCAAGTTCTGACTTTGTTGACTTTGACTGTGTTGATAATATTAGACTATCCTTCAGACCCAATAATATTCCCCCTTAGTCTACTATTATCAACGTTTTTCATCGTGATCAGCACCGATAAGTCAACTGAACTTGATCTTCAATTTGGTAAGCTTCAGTCTCAATGTTAAGGTCCAACACACCGCCATCGAAATCACCTTTGGAACCATAGTAACGTGATCACCGTAAATCGTCACTGAATTTCTATCGGGTGCAACTAATCGAATCATTTTCTTATGACACATGATGTTTGCCTCATAGGCTGCTAACCAATCCATCCCTAGTACTACATCAAATCTACCTAGGGGCATTACATAAATTTTAGCAGAATACCTATGGCATTCTAGTTCTATGGCACAGACTCCTATCATATTAGTAATTCTAGTAGACTTACCAAAAGTAGTTTCTATATCGAATGGTTCATCAATACTTCTACTACCAACAACAATTTAGCACAGGAAGTAGTAGAAATAAAACTCCTACTAGCACCAGAAATGAATAACACAGTGGCACAAGTTTGGTTTTCTAGAAACATACCTGAGACAACATTAGGGTCAACCATGGCCTCCTCTTGCGTCATCATGAATGCTCTAGTAGCTGCCCTCTATCCTCCATCTTTCGTTCCCTTCTTTGCTCTGGAACTCTCATCCCTTCGCTTCTTACACTCCCGACTTAGGTGGCCTACTTCATCATAGTTGTAGCACCTCGCCACCCTACAATCCTTAGCGATGTGACCAGGCTTCCCGCACTTGAAACAGACATTTAATCCCTGCCAGCACTCGCCAGTATGGTCTCACCCATACTTACTGCACCTCTTCGTCGCAAAACCTGCTACAATTACTCGTCGATCATCAACCCTTGCCTTCTTGCTTTTTGGGGTTAAACCACCACGTCCAAACCGTTTCCTGCCCCACTTTTGTCACCACCACCCATCTTCTTCACCTCAACCACCATCGACTCCTCTCTTTCATCATACAACCTACCTTCCAAGTCTACCACTGACCAAAAGGTACCCGGCCAGGCAGCAATAAGATGCCTACGGATGTCAGCTGACAATCCTTGGATGTACTTCTTGATCTTCTTTGACACTGACGTCACCTGATCTGGCACCAACCTTGTCATCTCATTAAACATGGTGGTGTATTACAGGTGTATCATGGTGCCTGCCTAAAGTTGTTGGAACTCCCTTTCTATCCTGTCGAGTTCCTGGTGAGGACAGAATTCCTCAATTACCAGCTTCTTCAACTCTCCCTATCTCAGCCTCTCGATGGCCCTTCTACCCTCAACTTGGACAATATTGTCCCACTAACACATATCCGAGTCAATGAAAGAGTGAGTGGAAAACTTTACCTTCTGATCCTCACCGCACTCACTAATCTCTAACACTGCCTCCATCTCTCTCACCCAGCGGTGAGCAAGAGCAGCATTGCCATTTCCATCGAACGTTGGGGGCTTACACCTTTGAATTGCCCCGTAATTACAGCCCCGTATAGTTTCCTACACCTCTTCTTCCTCCTCCTCCTCACTGGAGACAACCATCTCGGTCTCCAATCATTCTCTTTCTTCTCTCCCAGTGGTCCTCCTCTTTTCCTTCCTTTCATCCTCCCTCATTGCCTTAATCACTTCAGTCAGCATAGACGGCAGGATCGTCTACATGACTTGATGGACCTCATCTAATATTGCCTCTTTCACCGAGGCCCTTAAATTTGAACTCTCATCCCCACCTTCTGGGTGATGGATCTTGGGCTTTTCACGTGTCCTCCCAGTAGTCATAATCCTATTCCTCGTAACTCGTGGTTCAGCACCACGTCCACCATGTACTTCACCCCTAGAGGCCTTAGAAGATCTACCTCCATCCATCCTCTAATCACTATAAGATTTAAACACTAACACAGTCATTCAAGGTAATAGCTCAACTTATGTTAAGTATAGTAAGTCCCTAATTACAGTAGCGAGTTGTGATTATCACTTACTTTACTCTTCACACCACAAACATTTCCTATCTTGACTACATCAGTATCTAAATCTACTAAGAGCTCATAATCAAATAGCATACGCACATAATACCAATTAACATTGAGAAAAGAAATACCTGATGGCACGTAGCTTCTCGGGCTGGCATCTCTTTCCTTTAGTCCCATTCTCAGTTTAAGATTAGGTTTTTGAAATATTTTATGGAATTTACTTAAACTTTGGCACTGATACGAACTTGTAAAGCCCTGTTCCTGGAGACCTTACAGTTGGACAATCATCGCATTATTACATAAAACAATACATAATTCATAAAATAAGCAGCGGAAGTAAGTTAACAAAAACCATTTGTTTCATTGATATTTTCTGTTGTTGAGCAATATAACACTGTTTATAAGTACAAAATCATCTATTAATTGCATGACAAAACAACAATAATATTATGCCTGAATGGATGCCAGTGTTGCCCTGCCGAGTAGCCTCCCCGTGTGCCATCCTCAGCAAAATTACCTGCCAACTGAAAATTCATAAAAGTTAGCATTGTTGAGTGAGTTCTAGTTTTCTAAGTAATAAAATATCTTGTATATTTTATATAATAAAATATACTTCTAAATAAAATTCTTTACTTTCTTATGCGAGCACACATCATAAGTACACCCAAAAATATTCATTGTTTATTTCATTCTTTCGTTCTTTCATACTTATCTTTCATTATCATATGCATACTTTCGAGTCACTCTTTTCATTAACATTCACTTTTATATACATTTTTTTATTTCATACTTTTCACTATCTTTTACTTTCATTCACATACTTTCGTTTCATACTTTTCATCATCATTTACTTTCATTCACATACTTTTGTTCTGTACTTTTCATCATCTTTTACTTTCATTCACATACTTTCGTTTCATACTTTTCATCATCTTTTACTTTTATACGGATCGATGAGAAATACCCTGAACATTGTGCACGAAGCCATGCTGGGCCTGAGGTCTACAAATAGACCCTGACCATTATGCACGAAGCTGACCTAGTGAACTAGGGCATGTCATCTCTCCCTTTCATCCGAATCAATGTGCAATACCCCGAACATTACGCACGAAGCTGATATTGGGCCTGAGGTCTACAAATGGACCCTGAATATTATGCACGAAGCTGACCCAGTCACCTAGGGCATGCCACTAGGGTCCCGCCAATCTTAATGATTGACCCTATATGCATCCTTCAGGTTATTTAAACCGCACACAGTTGATGCAAATGACAACGTGGTCCTGCACCTCCTTTCTATTTGCATGCAATCCATTCTTTCATTCATTATGTTACACTTTTCAACTTTGTTATCTTTCACTTCATCACGTTATAGTTTACGTTCATTCATACATACGTCAAACTACGTAAAGTCATAACATAATACATAACGTACTTAATATAATATATATATATACACGTTTTGAAAACCGTTAAAAGCTAACACATCACTCACTTATGCATATCACATCACATCATAATACTCATTAGATTAACATACATAATTTAAATATAGATCATCACATCACATCAGTGCCTATCTCAATCACATACCCGCTTAAAGACCCCTTAGAAAATTCTAAGTTCAAACAGGCGCATGGGACATTTTAGGCGCATGAGCCTGAAATTTCTAAGTAAAAACAATCTAGGCACTTTGGCACTATGTAGGCACATGTGGACTGCTTAGGCGCTTTTCAACTATGCAGGCGCATGAGCCTTACTTAGGCGTTTCAACACTTAGGAGCATGAGCCACTCTAGGCGCATGGGCACTACTTGGGTGTATGGGGTACACTTAGGTGTCTTAGCCTAATACTTAGGCGCGTGAGGGTACTGTTTAGGTGCATGAGCTTTCACTTAGCATATTTTATCAAATTTTGTAGGCGCATGGGAACTATTTGAGCGGATGACCACACTTAAGTTCTTTCTAAGGCAATTTCGAAGGCGCATGGGCCCTGTTTGTGTGCATGACCACCTGTTATGCATGTTTCTAATTTATTTTCAGTCTCAATCATCATCCCAACATGTTCTTAACTTTTATTTACCCTTCTAAACATCAACATAACATAAACCACAATAAAACACTAACATATATACACATATACATACAGGTAACATACATAATAATTTCAAGAACCTATTACATGCATTTTCAGCCCTAAAAGAGTGTTAAAACATTTAAAATCAGGGTCTAGAAACTCACCTTGACTGCTTCCAAGCATATTCCTTTGAATTTGAGTAAACTTGATGTTTCTAACACCTAGACACCAAGAACACATAACCCGAACACACATAAACACATAGGAACATGCAAAACTTGGTTACATGGTCGAAAATCCAACATAACCGAACAATTATACAAGAAAAATCACCTTAGGCCAAGAACTGCTTCTTTCTCTCTCTAAAACCGATGAAAACTCCGCTCTTCTTCTTCTTCTCTTCTTTTGGTCGACAAAACCAGTAGTTGGTACCTATATGGGCGGCCATACTCAAAATATTATTATAATATTTGAGTTTTGTCCTATTTGGACTTTAACCCCTCCGCTTATGCTTCTTTTCTTCTCTTTCAAGATACTTTTCTTTTCCTTTCTTTTATTTTGACAAAATTTTAGGCATTACAATTTCTAAGTCATCAGAAGATGAATCTCAACTATGGCATAGGACACTAGTTCATTCTAATATAATGAACATGAGCAGGCTGGCAAAAAATGACTTAGTCATTGGTCTTCCTAAGAAAGAATTTTAATGTTCTACTCATTGTTCTTCATGTTACAAGGGAAAGAGCATAAGGTGTCTCACTAGTCCAAAACAATTAACAAAAATACAACACCACTCAAATTGCAGCACTTGGATCTTTTTGGTCCAACCAATATGCTGAGCATTGGCAAGAGGAAATATTTTGGTGATTGTTGATGATTTCACTAGATTCACATAGGCCATTTTCTTAAAACATAAAAGTGAAACATCAGAAACACTCATGGAGTTCATCACTAAAATTGAAAATCAACTTGATTTAAAAATCAAAATTTTAAGAAGTGATAATAGGTCTGAATTTGTTAATAGTTTTCTAAATACCTTTTGCAGGAACAAAGGCATAGCAAGACAGTTCCGTGAACCAAGAACTCTATAACAAAATGGAGTTGCTGAGAGAGGAAACAGAACTCTCATTGAAACAGCTACAACAATGCTAGCTGATTCCTATCTGCCCATTACCTTTTGGGCTGAAGTAGTGAATACAGCTTGCACTATTCAAAATAGAATATTAATTATTAAAGAACATGAAAAAACACCTTATGAGCCTTTATTTAAAAGAAAACATTTTATAGGCTATCTTAGAGCTTTTAGGTGTTATGTGTCTGTGTTAAACACCAAGGAACAATTAAGAAAGTTTTAAAAAAAAATCCTATGATGGTTTCTTTGATGATTATTCATCAACATCCAAATCATATAGAGTTTACATTCCACAACAAAACATTATGGAAGAAACACCTAATGTATATTTTGATGAAACCTAATTTACAAAATCAGTTGTAGGATTCTATATGCCCAAGACACGTAGAATACTGATGCGGTTAGTACGTTATGATCCAAGTCGGGTTATACCTAATAACAAGCTTAGCAAACACCAATTAATATTTAAATTGATGATATGATCATGCAATTAAATATAAATACACCAATTTAGAAAATGGATTTTCTCAATAAGTTGCATATAAGAGGGAACAACTTATTAGGATATTTTGTTCAATAATATTATTTGAAATGTTATTTAAATTAGTTAGATGACATCAAATAATAATTTGAAATTATAACTTATAAGTTAAATGGTTAATTGTATAAGTTATATAACTTGTACATGCTATTAAATGGTTAATTGCATGTCTAGTTAAAAGACCATTTAATGTGTGAATGTGTGTTTTAATTAAAGGGGGAAAATCCTTTTGATCTCAAAATTTCTCCCCCCCATTAATCTCATTTGTTCTTTTGTTTTGAAAGAAGACACACATCATAACTACTCTTGGGGTCTTCATTTCTCTAATCACTCAACACATGCAAAAGAAGAAAAACTCTCTCCTCTCTCTCAAAATTTACGGTTTCAAGTAGCAGAAAAAGGGGATTAAGGAGCTTCTTCTTGTGGTGTTTTCTTCCTAACAAGAAGGTACTTTGCAAGGGCTTGGGGTATACAAGCTTGAGGGATCCTCCCCTTGGACCTTGGCCGATTTTAGAGCATCAAACACCTTCTTCTCTTGGTCGATTTTGCTGCTGGAAGGAGGTAGTTTGGCAGCTTGTTTGGTTGTCACATTATGAATGTTTTATGTGTTTATATAGCTTGCTTATTCACATATTAAAGATCCTTTTGGATTTGGGTTTGTTTTTCATCTTAAAACATCATTTAGAACATGAAATTTTCAGCTTATAAACATGTTATAAAGCTATACTTCCGCTGCGTTTTTCAGAAAGTTTAAAAGGTTAAACTAGTTTTTGTGTTCTTTCAAACCCATCAATGGCATCTAGAGCCGGTTATGTGGATGGCTAGCTTGTATGGTCTTTAAAAATTTGTTTTATGGACTTTAAAACCCCTTTAGGGGCTGCTATGTTTTGTATGATTGATTCCCCAAACTTTCAAGGTCATATCACACATGCTAGTGATTAAACCTTGAAAGGTATATATTATGATATGTATATTGTTTGGACAATGTTTAAAACCCAAAATTTCAGTTTATGTTGGCTGAAATTTGGTGGTTTTAAGTGGGGTTTCATTATATGTTTGGATGATATGATCATTGGTTGTTAGTGTGCATAACCTAGCCTTTGGCCTTATGATTTGGATGATTGGAATGGTTGTTTTTATTCATTCAATTGGGTTGTAATCTTTATGCTTATCATTTGGGTTGTAATTATTTATTCATTTGGTTATGTAATAAATAGATTAGGTGCATTTCTTTTATTAGAAAAATGTATTAGGATATAATTTTTGTAAAAGGAAGATGCACAAGATGAAGACCCAAAGATGGACATCAAAGACGTAAACCTTGAAGTATTTGGATATGGATTCAAGACGGAGTCCATGGACACATATAATGTGTCATTACAAACCCTTAGGAAAGACCTTATGACAACACTTGTGATGGCAAACAAGTGTTGTCAACTTAGTGGCTAAGGTTATGCACTCATGTTTATATGTTTATGCTTGTTTGAATGTTTGTTGTTTGATTGTTTGGTTGATATTTGAATATACATTACAAACTCATTAACAAACTTAACAAGATGAAAATTGATGGTTCTTAAAAGTTAATAAAAGGTTATTAAAATGATTTAATGATTTTAAAGATTAAAATAGGTTTTAATCAAAGGACCATAGGGTACCTTGTATTTGAAAGCATGCAAATACAAGTACATAGAGTTTTCTAAACTAGAATTATGAAACCACTAAATATTCAAAACAAAAAAAACAAGATCAACACCATCCTTTTACACAACACTTAAGTCACTTGGGAACTCTTAGTGGGATAAAGGTCACCTAACCTTTTTGAGGGAACTTGGGACTTGAGGTGAGAATGCCATATTCGTGGGATAAAGGTCACCTAACCACTCATTTTGCAAACTCACATGTGTGTGTAAGTAGGATGTGTTGATTTGCAAACCATGTTAAATGGATCACCTACAAATATGGTTTCCAAATGGTGTTGATGGGATTAACATGCCGACTTTACATATGATTTTTAAAGTCGATCCCATACCTCTAGAAGTTGCAAATGGTTGCAACCGTCAATCGTTGACCACCTTATTAATTTAAATCGTGGGATAAAGGTCACCTAACCACAATTTAAATGTAATGTTGGGTTCTAGATTTTAATATAAAAATGACCTTAAAAGGCATTAATTATTAAAAATAGCAATATCGAAAATACTAAAATAGATCTTTGTTAAATTTTGTAGATGGCCACCAATAATGAAAATCACGATAACTCATCCGCGTCCAACCAATCATTACGAGCGATCCTCCAAAAGGAACGTCTAAATCATAACAACTTTATTGATTGGTATCGAAACTTGAGAATCGTTCTCAAGCAAGAGAGAAGATCATATGTTTTAGACGACCATATCCCCGATTAACCTACTGAGGATGATGAGGAGGCCTATAACGATTGGCTAAAATACACTAAGGACTCCATCCAAGTGTCTTGTCTCATGCTAGCGAGCATGACTCCGGATCTCCAAAAGGAGTATGAACATCACGGAGCTTACGACATGATAACCCAGGTGAAGGAAACGTTCCAACAGCAAGCAAGGGTTGAGCGCTTTGAAACGGTTCGAGCATTCCATGCATGTCGTATGGACGACAACCAATCTGTTTCATCTTATGTACTTAAGATGAAAAGTCATATTGACTACCTCGAGAGGCTTAATTGTGCCGTCTCGAAGGAATTGGCCACGGATTTGATCCTCAATGGCCTTACCAAAAGGTTCGAGACATTTGTGTTGAATTAAAACATGAATGCATGGGACAAGAGCATTAGTGAGCTTCACTCAATGCTCAAAACGGCCGAGGCAGCCATGGGTAAAAGGGTTTTACCCGTTCTCACCATCAATGAGGGTGGGAACAACAAAAGGTCTCATCCCGCACCTAAGGCAAAAGTTGCCAAGGGTGAGGGACCCGTTTGGGGAAAGGGGAAAGGGGTGGTAAGGGTACCACCCAAACCACAAGAGAAAAAGCAAAAGGTTGATACTAATGACCCATGCTTCAAGTGTGGGGAGATAGGACATTGGGCAAGGAATTGTCCTGTCCATCTCCAAGAGTTGAAAGCGAAGAGGGATGCAGGGCAGACCTCAGGTACAATATTCATGATTCATATTGATCTTAATGTTACATCTTCTAACACATGGGTATTGGATACCGGATGTGGAACTCATATTTGCAATTTGTTGCAGGGGTTCACAAGAAGTAGGGACTTTAATCAAGGGGATGTTAGCCTCTTCATGGGCAATGGAACTAAAGTTTAAGTTGAAGCTCGTGGGGACTACATCCTAAAACTTCCAAGTGACTTGGATGTTATTTTGAAGAATGTTTTGTATGCTCCTAGTTTGACTAGGAACATTATTTCTGTATCCTAATTTGTAAGGCCCCGCTTCCGGGCACCTCACAGTTGGTCGTTCATCGCACATAAAACATACATTTGGTATATATTTATAAACATCTTAAATAAACAATGCAACGGAAACATTCAAAAGATACATTTCATTTCATCATAAAAGCTTGTAAAAAAGATTACATCGTTACTGATTACATAATGGTCATAAACAGTGACCTCTAGTATAGAAATATTAACTTTTTTTTCATCATAAAGAAGATTCCTTAAGTAATCCTGTTTATCGGGATCCTAAAGGAATCTTGCACTTGCATGCAACATAATGTGTTGCGTGCATTATGGGCCCACAACACATTGCGTGGCAGCATTATCAAAAGGAGAATGCCATCCCCAACGAGCTGAGTAGTCGCCTCGTGCCATCCCCAGCAACACTACCTGCCAACTGGAAACACATAAAAAGACAGCATTGCTGAGTGAGTTCTAGTTTTAAAATAAACATACTTTATTTACAATATAAACCATTCCTTTCTTTCACATGATAATACATCATACGTACACATAGATAATATTCTTTATTATCTTCATTGTTCGTTATACATCATTATCTTTCAGTTCTCATATGGACCCTGTCAGGCTTTACCCACTTCATAGCACTTGACTATGATTAGTGTGGTTAAATGACAAGGATGCCGTTCATCTTTGCTTGCACAATGAATACTTTTTGTACCACTACCATATGCTATACCCCGATCAGTCTTAGCTACTGGGCCGTGAATCAATAGAGCGTATGCCACAGTACTAGTAGGTAAGCGGTAGAGGTACCATGAATACGATCAATCACAAAGAAGGACCCGTTACCTTAATTCAATGCTTGCAAGACTTAGTTCGTTCATTCATTAATGCATGTATTCATCATCATATTTCCTTTTCATTCATTCATTAATACATGCATTCATCATCATGTTCCTCTTTCCTTATCTTTCACTTTACGTTACATAATACTTCATTCATTCATTTTCATAATTCGTAAAGTTTTCGGAAAGATAAACATACATAATCATAAGGAACATACACATAACATTCATTCATCATCATATAAAGCATCACACATATATGGTATACTATAGGTATACCCATGCAACATCATCATCATCATCATGCCTATGTTACTCGTTTACCCAAATAAATCAGATCTTACTAAGCTTAATCCGCATTTCACACCCTGGTTCATCCGCATTAGTCTGACCATCCGCATTAGTCAATGCGGGTAAGGATTGCCTTGTCCATATTACAAATTCTGGTCATCTGCATGTTCAACCATCCGCATTAGTCAATGCGGATGAGGAATGCCTTATCCGCATTTCATGATTCTACCCGCATTAGTCCATGCGGCTGAGAAATGCGGTTAACCACCTTAGCCGCATTTGCTTCGGCAGTCCGCATTGGACAATGCGGTTGAACGTGACAACCTGCAACTTAACCTGTACCATTCTCCTACCTCATTCATCATCTTAACACCTCTATAGCATAGAATTATCATATTACCCAATTAGAACCACCTAAACATCATGTATACCGTTCTAAACCTACATTAACAGTATACCTATGAACATTCATGCGTGAATCATATATATATGTTCTGGGAAGTTCATATGTAGTGGAACCAGCGTCCCGAACAGACTGTATACACATATACATATACATACATGTACGGGTTAAACACCCGCAACTCAAAAACAGTTTCAGTATGTGTTCCAGCCCCCAAAATTGTTCGAAAATGCGAAAAAGAAGGGGTCTTAGAACTCACATTGTGTTGCTGGGTATGGCTTCTTCAAAACCCGTCGCCGTGAGACCTTGTACCTCGAATCCGCCCTCTTCTTCTTCTTGTTCTTCCTTCAAATTCCCGTGGTCTGCTCTTTCTCTCTCTCGAACACTTCGAAGAGCCATCCCTATGTATATCAGATATTTACTTTTCTTTGTATTTTTTACATAAAACCCCCTTCCACTTTTTCTTTCTTTTCCTTTCCTTCCAAAATTCTTTCTTTTCTTTACTTCTTATTATTTCTCTTTGTCTAACCAAAATTTCGGGTGTTACACAATTAAGACATTATGATTGTGTATTATCTTTTGTTAAAAATGATATTCATGTTTCTTTAAATGATATGTTCTATTTTAAAACTATTCCCATCAATGGGATTTATGAATTGGTTCATGAAAATACTTTAAATAGTTCATTGTACCAAACTATCACCAAGAAACTCAAATTGGATTTGAGTGATACCTATCTTTGGCATTGTCGTCTTGGTCATATAAACAAGAAACGCATACAAACACTTCAAAAGAATGGTCTTTTAAAAACTAATGAATGTGATTCATTTGATGTTTGTGAATCTTGTTTACAAGGAAAAATGACTAAGGGACCCTTTAGTGGAACTAACGAAAGGGCAAAAGATTTATTAGGAATCATACATTCGGATGTATGTGGTCCTTTTAAACCAATGACTAGGAATGGTGAAAGATACTTCATTACCTTTACCGACGATTATAGTCGCTATGGGTATGTGTACTTATTAAGGCACAAAGATGAAGCTTTTGAAATGTTCAAAATCTTCAAGAATGAAGTAGAAAATCAACTCAATAAGTCAATTAAAGTTCTCCGTACCGATAGAGGAGATGAATACCTAAGTGATGCTTTTCAAGATCATCTTAGGAGTTGTGGGATTGTCTCACAACTCACTCCACCTGGAACACCACAACATAATGGTGTGTCTGAGAGGAGGAATCGAACCCTATTGGATATCGTGCGATCTGTGATGGCTAGAAGCTCATTGCCTCTATCGTTTTAGGGTTTCACTTTGCTCTCCGCGGCCCGTATTCTAAATATGGCCCCAACCAAAAAGGTGCAAAGGACACCTTTTGAGATATGGCATGGAAGAGTTCCATCCCTATCATACTTAAGGGTCTGGGGTTGTGAGGCTTATGTTAAGACTCCGACCCCAAACAAATTGGAAGTCCGATCCACCAAGTGTATCTTTGTTGGATATCCTAGAGATTCTATGGGATATTATTTCTATGATCCACCGGAACAAAAGGTGTTTGTTGCCAGAAAGGGTGAGTTCTTAGAAGCAAAGTTCCTTATGGAAGGAACTGGCAGTAGAACAGTGGATCTTGAAGAAGATCAAGCACTCAACATGGGGATGTTAAGGATGATCAAGGGGGTTGATCAACACACACAAGACCTTCGCAGAAGTGGTAGAACTAGTAATCCACCGGAAAGATACGGATTTTTCATGGATGGATGCTATGTGGTAGATTCAGATGACCCAACCACATACCATAATGCAGTGTCTAATTTGGATTTTGACAAATGGCTTGAAGCCATGAACATTGAGATGCAATCCATGTATGACAATCAAGTTTGGGAACTTGTTGTACCACCTCTTAATTCCAAGGTAGTTGGAAGTAAGTGGGTTTTCAAGAAGAAAACCGATATGCATGGAAACTTGGATACTTATAAAGCTAGACTTGTAGCAAAGGGTTTCACTTAAACTTAAGGGGTTGATTATGATGAAACCTTCTCACCTGTTGCGATGCTAAAGTCTATAAGGATATTGTTTGCCATAGCTGCTCATTATGATTATAAGATTTGGCAAACGGATGTCAAAACCGCTTTCCTAAATGGATATCTTGAGGAAGATGTCTATATGGTTTAGCCTGAAGGTTTTGTCGATCCAAAACATCCTAATAAAGTATGCAAGTTAAAGAAATCAATCTATGGATTGAAACAGGCATTGAGAAGCTGGAATCACTGTTTTGATGAGGAGGTAACGAAATTTGGCTTCATCAAAAAACGATGATGAGGCTTGTGTGTATAAGAAGGCTAGTGGGAGCACAATAACTTGGAAGGTGTTGATGACATACTACTATTTGGAAATGACATTCCAACCTTGGAAGGTGTAAAAACCTGGCTTGGAAGTTGTTTTTAAATTAAGGATCTTGGTGAAGCCGCCTATATTCTGGGAATAAAGATCTATAGGGATAGATCAAGGCGGTTGATTGGTTTAAATCAAAGTGCATACATTGATAAAATCTTGAAAGGTTCAAGATGGAGAACTCTATGAAAGGTACCATACCTATTCAAAGAGGAACGACATTGAGTACGACTCAATGTCCTAGCACAAAGGATGAGCAAGATAAAATTAAGGCAATCACATACGCATCTGCTATTAGATCCATCATGTATGCGATGATATGCACTCGACCGGACGTGTCATGCGCCTTAAGCATGACGAGCCGATACCAGCAAAATCCTGGAAACAGTCATTGGATGGCTGTTAAGAACATACTTAAGTACCTAAGGAGGACAAGAGATATGTTCCTAATCTATGGATCTGGTGATGAGGAACTCGTTGTAAAAGGTTACACGGATGCAAGTTTTCAAACCGATCGTGATGATTCTCGGTCATAATTGGGATATATTTTCATTCTGAATGGAGGAGCAGTCTCTTGGAAGAGCTCCAAACAGGAAGTGGTGGCTCTATCAACTACAGAATCAGAATACGTTGCCGCCTTAATGGCAGCTCAAGAAGCTGCATGGTTGAAGAAATTCATTGCCGATCTAAGGGTTGTCCCTTCCATTCAGGACCCCTAGGGATCTTTTGTGATAACGAGGGTGCGATTGCTCAAATCAAGGAACCTCGTGCTCATCAAAAGACTAGGCACATTGAGCGGAGATTCAACTACATACGAGATGAAGTTGAAAAAGGAAAGATATGTATTCGCAAAGTTCACATGGATCAAAACATTGCAGATCCTCTCACGAGGCTCCTTGAAAAGGCAAAGCATGAAGGTCATACTTGTGCCATGGGACTTCGATATTCTAGTGATTGGATTTTATCTGTAAATTTTGTATTTGGATATGTGGAACTATTTATTATTTGAATAAAATTATTTGGTTATAATGTTTCAATTAATGTTCCAATTTAGCATGATTAATCCATGAGTAAATTGTTTACTCTAAATGTCCGTAGTCGTTCATACTTATGGGAACAAGTGTGAGGGTAAGATTATTATGAACTTGGATTGGTTGATACTCATAAGGATGAATATAGAGCAATGGGTTGCTACCAAGGTTCATAGATATTTGTGGGATACAAATATTGGACTAACCCGCATCTCAAATTTTACTACATGGAATCTTATTGATTGATCATAAGTAAATTTGAGTAAAGGCAAATATCATTTGGTATCCTCGGACCTGAGATACATATTGGGTTTTGATATTCACCAAGTATTATACCTTGAGCTAATTCTTCACTGTCCTGAAATAGTAGACAGTACATAAGGGTATGTTCAGGTATGACACGGGGTGTTTGTGAGAAACGTATGTAGTCAAGATGGAATTTGTTCCTCTTATTCGTTGAGAGTTAGATGTCTAAGGCCTGATAAGTTAAATCAACAAGAAATGATCATTCTGTATTCTTGGATTTAACATGACATCTGTAACAAAAGGATAGATGATTGATTCACCTAAATCATTTCAAGTAGGATACTTAAATGGGATGATGTTATTGAATGGCCATAAGTCATGCGTATTAAGGGTAGTAAACCGTTGTTAGGCGGTATTTACTGCTTGCATCAATCTTCTATGAATCTTGGGCAAGTGGGAGATTGTAGGATTCTATATGCCCAAGACACGTAGAATATTGATGCGGTTAGTGCGTTATGATCCAAGTCGGGTTATACCCAATAACAAGCTTAGCAAACACCAATTAATATTTAAATTGATGATATGATCATGCAATTAAATATAAATAAACCAATTTAGAAAATGGATTTTCTAAATAAGTTGCATATGAGAGGGAACAACTTATTAGGATATTTTGTTCAATAATATTATTTGAAATGTTATTTAAATTAGTTAGATGACATCAAATAATAATGAGAAATTATAACTTATAAGTTAAATGGTTAATTGTATAAGTTATATAACTTGTACATGCAATTAAATGGTTAATTGCATATCTAGTTAAAAGACCATTTTAATGTGTGAATGTGTGTTTTAATTAAAGGGGGGAAATCCTTTTGATCTCAAAAACTTCTCCCCCCCCCATTAATCTCATTGGTTCTTCTGTTTTGAAAGAAGACACACATCATAACTACTCTTGGGGTCTTCATTTCTCTAATCACTCAACACATGCAAAAGAAGAAAAACTCTCTCCTCTCTCTCAAAACTTACGGTTTCAAGTAGCAGAAAAAGGGGATTAAGGAGGTTCTTCTTGTGGTGTTTTCTTCCTAACAAGAAGGTACTTTGCAAGGGCTTGGGGTATACAAGCTTGAGGGATCCTCCCCTTGGAGCCTTGGCCGATTTTAGAGCATCAAACACCTTCTTCTCTTGGTCGATTTTGCTGCTGGAAGGAGGTAGTTTGGCAGCTTGTTTGGTTGTCACATTATGAATGTTTTATGTGTTTATATAGCTTGCTTATTCACATATTAAAGATCCTTTTGATTTGGGTTTGTTTTTCATCTTAAAACATCATTTAGAACATGAAATTTTCAGCTTATAAACATGTTATAAAGCTATACTTCCGCTGCGTTTTTCAGAAAGTTTAAAAGGTTAAACTAGTTTTTGTGTTCTTGCAAACCCATCATCAGTAATAGGTTCATCATGGCTATTTGACATAGAGGTTTTCATAAATTCATTTAACTATGGTTATTTGAATATTGCAGGTTCTACGGATACACGCTATCCTTATGTACCTCCAAAAATGAGAGAAGTGCCACAAACTGCGGATCCACCAAGGCCGCATTCACACATTTCAAGTGTTACAGATCATGGCCTTCACCACAATCAAGTAATGGACAGTCCAATGGAAATCAAACTTCAACCACCAAAGATGTGAATCAAGTATCAGCAACTGTTAACCCTGCCTCCACAGATGTTTACACTGCATCCGGAGAAGTTTGTTCATCTGTAGATACTCCATCTACATCCGGAGATGCTACAGTTCCTTCAACTAATGTTCCAAATCCCTTAATACAAAGTCCAAATCCATTAACAGCATCAGCAGAACCACAACCTACATATAAAGATGTTCCTGTAACACCTATGGAAGTTCAACCTACATCTACTAAAGCACAAAATCAAGAAGATGGATATTATTCAGCATCAGACCACCATGATGAAGAATTTGACTACTTTGTTAATTCTCCATCATAGCTGGATCAATGTCCATCCACACACATGGACAACTTGGAATCATTCATTCCATTTGAAATAATACCTACAACAAGAATTCATAAGGATCACCTAATAGAAAACATAATTAATTATCTTCATGAGAGAACCATAAGAATCAAGGGGGAGTAGCCAACATTTGTCTTTTCTTCGGTTTTCTATCTTAAGTGGTTCCACCCAATATTATAGCTGCACTTAAAGACAATAGTTGGGTTGAAGCTATGCAAGAGGAGCTTTAATAATTCAGAAAGCAGAAAGTCTGGAATCTAGTTGATGTGCCTGAAGGACAATATCCAATTGGTACCAGATGGCTTTTCAAAAACAAGCTAGATGACAGAGGAATCATTGTAAGAAACAAAGCAAGGCTGATAGCTCAAGGCTATACTCAAGAAGAAGGAATAGATTATGATGATGTCTTTCCACCAGTTGCAAGGATTGAAGCAATCAGAGGTTTTCTAGCCTATGCTTTATATAAGAAATTTACAGTTTACCAAATGGATGTAACATGTGTTTTCTTATATGGTAAAATTGATGAAGTCTATGTTGCTTAACCTCCAGGATTTGATGTAACACCTGAAATTTCTAGTCAAATAAAAGGAAAGCAAATAAGAAGAAAAGAAAAGGAAAGAGAAATAATAGAAAGATATTTTGGTGAGAAAATAAAAGAAGCACAATTAGAGGGGTTAAAGGTGTAAAAGGGACAAATAATATTATTATTATATTTAAAGTGGGCATGGCCGCCCACTACTTCTGTTACACCACTACTTTTGGAATGTTAGAGGGAGAAAGAGCAGAGAATTATCAAATTCTTGAGAGAAGATGAAGAAGAAGCTGCAAAAAGGTAAGAGTTTCTTGTAAATGTTCGGTTTTAACCGAGTTTATAGCCTTAGAACCAAATTCTACATGTTCTTATGTGTGTGTATGTGTTCGGTTATGTGTTTTGGACATGTCTAGGTGTTAGAATCCTCTAAAAATTTCAAGTTGAAGAGATTAAGCTTGAAAGCAGAGAAGGTGAGTTTCTACACCCCATGTTATACTTGTTTTACAACTTTTCGAGGCTGAAAATGCACGTAAATGATTTTTGTATAAAAATATATATGTATGGCTGTATGAATATTTTATTGTATGTTGGTGGTTTGTGGTTGTACATGTTTTGTTAGGGCTTAGAATGGTAGTGTAAGGCTTCGAACATGCTAAGATTTTGTTTGGGACTGGAAAATATGTTAGAAACATATGAGATGGTGTTCATGCTCCCAAACAAGGCCCATGCGCCTGAATAATAGGCTTAAAAGTCTAAGTATGAGTTTATGCGCCCAAACAGTAGCTCATGCGCCTAGAAATGCCTTAGAAATTTCTACGTGTAGGTTGGTGCGCCTAAACAGTGCATCATGCGCCTATGTTTTGACTGAAAACGCCTAAGTACAGGGTCATGCGCCCAAATAGTGCTTATGTGCCTGAACAGTTCATGCACCTAAGTGAGAAATGGTTAAGTAAAGGCTCATGTGTAACACCCTAGAAATTCAGCCCAATTAGAAAACTTTAAAGTATTCTAAGGCCCAATAAAGGCCCAATAAAAGCCTAATAAAGGCTCGAACTTATAAAAAAGGCCCATTTATGGCCCTTTGAAGCTCGATTCAATAATTCTAAGCTTGAACAATAATCGGGTGAACGTAGCAAGTTATAATATGATTATTACAAACTTACAAACGAGTATTTGATAGATAAAGTTTTAACACTTCTGACGTGGGAAAATTAACGTACAAAATATATTAAGTACCTAGTTATTTTAATACTAAAATAATAATAACAACGCTCATACCAGGGAAACACTTAAAATAGTTAAATGTGTGAAATACGTGATATCTACATGACCGGAACTTGTTTAATTATCAAGCAAGTTCTAAATATGACCAAATAAATAATCTTGGAATATTTATAACGTTTAGTATAATTAAAACCATCGTGAAATAAAATTTTTAACGATATGAAACTGATCCGAGCGTGACGCGAGCTAACCCGTTAACGAACCGATTTCCTTAACCCCACTAGATAAGCACATATTTCTACACTTAGGGTTTTCAAAAACAAAATTAGGGCAGAGAGAGAGCGGCCACAACCCCCTTCTCCCCCTCCTTCCGATGAACCTGCGGCTGATTTCCGGCTATCCACAGCGGATCTCCGGCGATTGCCTCACCTTCTTGACTCCTTTCTTCAAGCCCAAAATGATGGTGGTTCTAGGTTTTTGCAATTCGCGATGCAACTTGAGTAAGATGGCTACAAAGGGGGTGACTGTAGTGGTGGCGGTTCAGTTTATAAGCGGTTCAGTTTATAGGCGGTTACGAATGGCTCTGATGGTGGTCAGTTGCGATTGGCGGTTGTTATGGTGGGTTGAATCGGTGGCTACAGCCCTGCCCCCTTGTGGTGGCCGTCGATGAAGGTAGGCGGTGGTGAAAGGGGGGAAGGGTCTTGACCCTGAAGGTTACACTGGTGGTCATGGCTGTGACGGTTGTGGTGATTGGATGTCGGGTGTGTAGGCTGCGATGAAGATGGTCGTCGGTGGTGATGGTGATGGCGATGGCCGTGATGGCAGTTGTAAGACGATGGTGGTTGTTGTGACGATGGTATGAGGCCGGTGATAGTGGTTATGTCGGCGGTTGATGGTTGTTGTATGTGATTGTGGCTGTGGTTGTTGTTGGTCATGGTGATGGTGTTGTTCGGGTGGCTGTCGGTGACGGCTGCTACAGTGGAGATGGGGTGATGATGATGGTAATTGTGGTAGTGGTTGTCGGCTTCTGATAGTGATGAAGGAGGCTTTAGCAATGGTGGTGGTGTTGACCTGGGTTTAGGCCGCCTAAGGCGGTGGTAAAGATCATGGTTGAGGCTTGCGATGGTGGTGATGGTGATGGCAGTCGTGGTATAGTTGCGATTGGGGTTGTTAAGCGACTGATGATGGGTGTTTTGACGATGGAGATATAAACCGAAGGTGATGACGTGGGTAAAGGTTAGTGGTGGTGATCTAAGGCTGCCCTTATGGATGCATGTTAGATTCTAGACAAGATCTGGGGGATTTGGTGATGTTGGGTTGTTTCCGGCGAGGATTCTAGCTGACCAGGAGGTTCTGGCGGTGACTGTTGGTACACATGTTCCCAGTTCTATTCTAGTGAGCTTAACTGTAATAGAACTTCTTCTTGTAACACATATGTAATGTTTATTCAATATAATGAGAATCTCTTCTATATATGTTTGTTGGTTGTTTGATGTTATATCTATTTATATTATTTATTGATACACTCATGCATGACAATGTTATATTGGTTTACAGTTGTTAGACATAGTTCTGGACCATTGAAGGTTCAAGAATTTGTTTGACTAAGTATCCTGATTCAGTCGCACGACTGGACCATGCGAATGGGCCATTCGCACGACTGAACCAGGTGATTGAGTCAATCGTACGATTGAGTCATAAGGCTGACTCAGTCGTCCGAATGAACCAATCGTATGACTCGGTCGCACGACTGAGCTAGTCGCTTGGCTCTGTCATACGAATAAGAGCTGTAACCTATAAATACCACTTAATTCGTGGAAAAACGCAACACTTCGAATATTCAGAACCCTAGTCGACCCAGAGCGCGCTGTTTGTCCCTTCCAAGTTCATAAAACATTTCAGATCATTCCTAGTTCGTTCTTAACGTTCTCTAATCGTTAGGATTGGTCTTGTTGACGTTTTCCCTGATTGGATCACCAATCAAATAAGATTCCGCACTATTTGATCTGGTTTCACGTTTGAATCAGTTAGTACTCCGTCGTACACGGTCCTAACATGTGGTATCAGAGCTTTGGCTCGTGATTCTTCGTGGATTCAATCGTTTTTGTGAAAAAGTTTACGTTTTTAGCGAAAAGATCCGTTCTTTTTGCTCAAAAATCAAGTTTTTGCGTGTGCATGTTCTGAAAATTGAGTCTTTTCGAGTTTCAGCCGTCTACGGTGTAAAAGATTGCGTTTATAGGTCAAAGTGTGTGAAAAATTTCGATTTCAGCAGTCTCAGTCGCAAGATTATCTCAATCGTAAGACTGAAGTCCATTCGCCTGTCCAATCGTACGACTGAACTCAATCGCTAGCTCAATCACACGATTGACTCAGTCGGTGTGTCCATTCGCACAACAACCCTAATTGCCTCTCCAGTCGTATGACTAAGCTCAATCGCACGATTGTGTTTCAGTCGTTCTCTGTAACACCCGGAAGTTTGACTTTTTGAAGTGATCTGCGACTGAGTCTCAGTCGCATGGAATTCATGCGACTGGGGGTTCAATCGCATGATGCTCGGACGATTGAAGCTCAACCGTACGACTGGAGTTCAATTGCACGACTAAAGGTTCAACCGCATGGAACTCATGCGACTGGATGTCCAGTCGCATGGTGTTCATGCGACTGAAGGTCCAGTCGCCCCTGGACTTCGGGCGACTGAGCTGTACCTATAAAAGAGGAGCAGCTCTCTTCTTTCCCCAACATTCACACGTTTCAGTCGGGAAAGAGCAAAGAGCGACAGAGCAGAGGAGGAAAAGAGAGAACGGGGTGATTCAGGCTCGGATTTTGTCGAGAAGCTAGTCAAGTCGAAGCTCTTCAACTCCTACCTGATAATGTGAGTTCTAGGACCCCTCATTTACATGTTTTCAAACGATTTTGGGGCTGGATCACATCTAAACCCTAGTTTTGTAAAAGTGTATGATTGACCCATTTGGGTGAAATCTTGGATAATGTGTTTAAAGTATGATTTAGGACTTACACATGTTTATATGAGGTCCTAGTATGATTCCCTAAGATTTGGGAGGGTTAATCTGGGCTTGAATGGAGTTTAGAAGGGTTTTTCAGCCGAGCGACGCGGCTGCTGTTCGTGATGAACTTCAGTCGCTGCCCAGTTAGGGTTATGCGACTGAAGGGCCAGTCGCACGACTGAGGAAAGACTGATGTTCAATCGTACGATTGAGGCTCAGTCGTACGATTGGGGCTCAGTCGCACGACAAGCCATGCGACTGAGGGTTCAGTCGCATAGATCCGTTCGCATAGTATTACAGACGCATGACTGAGGGATTCAGTCGCATAGACCCATTCGCATAGTAGTACAGACGTACGACTGAGGGTTCAGTCGCATAGATGCCCATTCGCATGACTCAGTCGCATGGAGGCCATGCGACTGGAGTATGTTCAATCGCCCAAATAAGGCTGATGTGAATGTGGAGAGAAGTGTATGTATGATGTATGTAGGCTAAGTATGATGTAGCCTTATATGATAGTAATGACTGATGAATTGTAAATACCGATGTTCCTCGATTTGATGCATGTTTATCTTTCCACAGTTTTACATGTTATCACTAATAGATAAAATGAAAGTATTACGTAAAGTACAGTGAAAGAGTAATAAAGAAAGTGAAGGAACATTAATAAAAGTTAACAAGTCTTGCAAGCTTATAGGAGTTACACGACTATGTGTCGTTAGCTCAACTGTGTTGCGGGCTAGCTACCCATTGACGCACACAGGGTCAATCAATTGAGATTGGCAGGACCTTTGTGGCGTGCCCTGGATGATCGGGTCGGCCTTGTACACAGTACACATAGCCCTTTTGGGGGAATACAGTTGACCCTTCGGGGGATACACATAGCCCTTTCGGGGGAATACAGTTGACCCTCCGGGGTATATAGATGGTCCGTCATCCGTTTTCCCATCGCGCACATAGTTGGGGTATCGCTCACTGGTCCATACAGAAAGTGAAACATAAAGATAAAAGTTTACAGACAAGGCATATAGTACAAAGGACGAATGTTATTTGTTCATACAGCTGATGCGTGCTCGCATATACGGTACAGTATAGTATTATACAGAAAAGAGTATTTTTATATACCACATATAAAACTAGAACTTACTCAGCAACGCTGACTTTTTATGTGTTTCCAGTTGGCAGGTAGGGTTGCTGAGGATGGCACGAGGCGGCTACTCAGCTCTTTTGGGATGGCATTCTCCTTTTGATAATGCTGCCACGCAATGTGTTGTGGGCCCATAATGCGCGCAACACATTATGTTGCATGCGAGTGCAAGATTTCTTGAAGATCCTGATAAACAGGATTATTTAAGAAATCTTCTTCATGATGAAAATTTTTTATGTTCTTATACTAGAGGTCACTATTTATGACCATTTTGTACACAGAAAAGATGAAATCTTTTGTAATAGTGCTTTTGTAATGTAATGCAACACTAGATGTTTTGTAATTGACGTACGTTGTATTAAATGGCAAAAGTACTTATAGTAAAAGAAAAGTTTATCTTGAATGTTTCTGCTGCATTGTTTTATTTAACTATATGCGATGAAAGACCAACTGTAAGCGTCCCGGAAACGGGGCCTTACAAGTTGGTATCAGAGCCAAAGTTTAAGTGAAATGGGTAAATTTTCAAAATAAACCTAAACTTAAACTAAAAATGGGACAGAAAAAGGGAAGAATGCCATCTGAGTAGCTGCGTGCCATCAGGTATTTTCTTGAAGTTAATCATGATTACATGCGCATGATATGTGTTTATGTGTACTGTTAGACTTAGATACTAATGTAGTCAGGACAGGTAATGCTTGGGGTGCGAAGAGTAAAGTAAGTGGCTAATCACAACTGGCCACGGTAATTAGGGACTTACTATACTTAACATAAACTGAGCTATTTCCTTCAATGACCGTGTTGGTGTTTGAATCTTTCAGTGTGATAGAAGATGGTCGGTGGTAGGTCATCTAAAGCTTCACGTGGTGGTGGACGTGGTGCTGAACCACGTGCCACGAGAGGAAGACCTAGGGTAGAGAAGGTAGTTCATGAGGAAACTGAGACCCCTCATCAAGAGGATGCAGACGAAAGCGCCAACTTGAGAGCCTCGGTAAAAGAGGCAGTGGTGGAAGAAGTGCACCAGGTCATGCAGACAATCTTACCGTCTGTAGTGACCGAAGTGATTAAAGCTGTCAGAGAAGGTGATAGAAGAGAAATGAATAGGTCCTCAAGAAGGCAGCAACGAACAGAGCCGGAAACGGTTCTATCTGATGATAAAGAGGAAGAGGAGGAAGAGCAGGTACGGGAGACAACACGGGGTTGTAACTACGGGGCATTTATGAGGTGCAAGCCCCCGACTTTTGATGGTTCTGGTACTGCTGCTGATGCTCACCAATGGGTGAGAGAAATGGAGGCTGTCCTCGATATTTGTGATTGCCAGGAGGACAAGACGGTGAAGTTTGCTACCCACTCATTCACAAGGTCGGCTTTGTGCTGGTGGGACAATATAGTCCAAGCCGAGGGTAGCAGGGCCATAGGGAAGATGAAGTGGGCTGAGTTAAAAAGGATGGTGATCGAGGAGTTCAGTCCTCGTCGGGAAATGGACAGAGTTGAGAGAGAGTTCCTGCAGTTGGAGGCGGGGACGATGACCCACCAACAATACACCACCAAGTTTAACGAAATGGCGCGGTTGGTGCTAGAGCAGGTGATGCCGGTGTCTCGAAAGATCAACCGGTATATTCAGGGGCTGCCAGCTGAAATTCATTGACATTTGATTTCTGCTCGACCGAGCACTTTCAGGTCGGCAGTGGATTTGGCGGGAAGGTTATATGATGAAAGGGCTGCGTCGGTGAAGGCTGAGGGTAGTAAGAAGGGAGGTGGTGAGAGAAACTGGCAGGGGAAGAGGTTTAGTCGAGGTGATACTTCGACGAGTAATAAGAAGACGCGGGTGGATGACCGCCGGGTGGTCGCGTCGGGTTCAGGAGGAAAGAAGTGTGGTAAATGCGGGAGAGAACATGGTGGGGAATGCAGATTGGGGATGAACGTATGCTTCAGGTGTGGTCAACCTGGCCACATCGCTAGAGACTGTAAGCAGCCTAGGGCGGAGGCTTCAGGGGTAAAGAAGACGGGGAGTGAAGGTCCGAGAGCAAGCGCCAGGGCATTCACAATGACGCAGGAAGAGGCTAGGACGGACCCCGATGTAGTGTTCGGTACGTTTCTGGTGAACCAAACTTTAGCCTCGGTATTATTTGATTCGGGTGCTAGTAGGAGTTTTATTTCTGCTGCTTTCTGTGCCAAATTGCCCGTTAGTAGTAGACGTGTGGATATACCGTTTGATGTAGAGACTGCTATAGGTAAAACTACCAGGATTTTCGAGGTGATAGAGGGTTGTGACGTATAATTAGAGGGCCATAAATTTCTGGTTAGACCATTTGTGATGATTTTGGGTGGTTTTGATTTGGTGCTTGGAATGGATTGGTTGGCGGACTTTGAGGCGAATATAGTGTGTCGAAAGAAGGTGATCTGTTTGACAGCGCCTGACGGAAGTTCGGTAACTGTTTATGGGGATCAGGTCACGACAATTCCGAAGGTGATCTCTATGGCGGTGGCGGGAAAATGTATGAGACGTGGATGTAGCGCCTTCTTATGCTATGTAAAGGATGTAGAAACGCCAAGACCACAACTATCCGATGTTCCTGTGGTGTGTGATTTTCCAGATGTGTTTCCCGAAGACTTATCGGGAGTGCCACCTGATAGAGAGGTCGAGTTCCAGATTGACCTGATACCGGGCGCCCAACCTGTTGCCAAAGCACCGTATCGATTGGCTCCGACGGAAATGAAAGAGTTGATGGAGCAGTTGCAAGAGTTGTTGGATAAGGGGTTTATTAGACCGAGTATCTCACCTTGGGGTGCCCCGGTCCTGTTTGTAAAGAAGAAAGACGGTAGTATGAGGATGTGCATCGACTACCGCGAGCTGAATAAGTTGACGGTAAAGAACAGATACCCCTTGCCGAGGATCGACGACTTGTTTGATCAACTTCATGGCGCTAGTTGGTTTTCACGAATAGATCTTCGATCAGGCTACCATCAACTGAAGGTGAGGGAGCAGGATATTCCTAAAACAGCTTTTCGTACGCGCTATGGTCACTATGAGTTCCTTGTCATGTCATTTGGTTTGACCAATGCGCCAGCTGCTTTTATGGATCTGATGAACAGGGTGTGCCGGCCGATTGGATAAATCAGTGATTGTATTTATCGATGATATCTTGATTTATTCAAAGAGTGAGACTGAGCATGCCGGTCACATTCGCGAAGTTCTGGAGACGTTGAGAAGGGAGAAGTTGTATGCTAAATTCTCCAAATGCGCATTCTGGTTACGTGAAGTTCAATTCTTGGGTCACATGGTAAATCCAGACGGGATTATGGTTGATCCGGCGAAGGTGGAAGCGGTGATGCAGTGGAAGTCTCCAAAGACGCCATCTGAGATCCGAAGCTTCTTGGGTTTGGCGGGTTATTACCGAAGATTCATACAAGACTTCTCCAAAATCGCTTCCCCACTAACCAAGTTGACCCGGAAAGACGTGAAATTTATATGGGGTCAAGCTCAAGAAAAGGCGTTTGAAGAGCTGAAGACGAGGTTGACCCAAGCTCCAGTTCTGTCACTACCCGAGGGAAGCGAAGATCTAGTGGTTTATTCTGATGCTTTTTATTCGAGATTGGGATGTGTGTTGATGCAGAGGGGAAAGGTTATAGCTTATGCATCCCGGCAGTTGAAAGTCCATGAGGTTAATTACCCTACTCATGACTTGGAGTTAGCAGCTGTGGTCTTTGCATTGAAGATTTGGAGGCACTATCTCTACGGAACGAAGTGCACCATCTTTACCGACCACAAAAGCTTGAAGTACTTCTTCGAGCAAAAAGATCTGAATATGAGACAACGATGATGGTTGAAGCTTATAAAGGATTATGATTGTGAAATCCACTACCATCCGGGCAAAGCCAACGTGGTGGCGGATGCCCTTCGCCGAAAAGAGAGTCCCGAGCCGATTCGGGTGAAAGCGTACCAGCTGATCATGACCTCTGACGTGATGAAGCAAGTCAAAGAGTTCCAAGATGAGGCATTGAAAGAAGATCATCTTAACTCTGAAAGAATGAGAGGCCTGGTTGCGGAGTTGGGTGACAACACAACTGGTGTTAGAACCCGGTTTGGGCGTATGTGGATTCCTCGTCTTGGGAATCTACGTGGAAAGATCATGGATGAGGCCCATAAGACTCGATATTCCATTCACCCCGGTGCTACCAAGATGTACCAAGACATGAAGAAAGATTATTGGTGGCCGGGTATGAAACGCGATGTGGTGGAGTATGTGAGTAAATGCCTTACTTGTTTACAAGTGAAGGCCGAGCACCAGAAGCCGTATGGAAAGATTCAACCCTTGGATATCCCGGAATGGAAGTGGGAGCACATCACCATGGATTTCATCACAAAGCTGCCACGTACCCCAAAAGGGTATGATACTACATGGGTGATTGTGGATCGTCTGACAAAGAGTGCTCACTTCCTACCGATGCGCGAGACATATTCATCCGAGAGGTTGGCCGATCTTTTCATCAAAGAGATTGTGACTCGTCATGGTGTACCGGTGTCGATTGTGTCCGATCGCGACACCCGGTTTACCTCCAAATTCTGGAAGAAATTCCATGATGCTATGGGGACGAGGTTACATATTAGCACAGCTTATCATCCTCAAACTGATGGTCAGTCTGAAAGGACCATTCAGACTTTGGAGGACATGCTTCGGGCATGTGTTATTGACTTCGGGGGAAGTTGGGATGACCACCTACCGTTAGCTGAATTCTCGTACAACAACAGCTATCATGCCAGTATTGGCATGCCACCCTATAAGATGCTATACGGCAGGAGATGCAGGACACCCGTTTGTTGGGGTGATATTGGTCAGAAAGACTTGGGGAGCGTCAAAGTGATCGAGGCTACGACTGAAAAGCTCGAAAGAATCAAAGCATATATGAAGGCAGCCAAAGACAGACAAAAGTCGTATGCTGACCAACGACGCAGACCGATTGAGTTCCAGGTGGGGGACCGGGTTATGTTAATGGTCTCGCCTTGGAAAGGAATCATTCGATTCCGGAAGCGGGGTAAGTTGAGCCTGCGGTATATAGGCCCTTTTCGAATTGTTGCTCGAGTAGGGGGGGTGGCCTATAGGTTGGATCTACCAGATGAGTTAAGTGGAATTCACCCGACCTTCCACGTATCTCATCTGAGAAAATGTTTGGCCGATGAGGATCTGATCGTTCCACTGGAAGATATAGAAGTAGACGAACGGCTCAACTATGTAGAGCAACCAGTGGCGATC
This sequence comes from Flaveria linearis, assembly GCA_024085815.1. Lineage (NCBI taxonomy): Eukaryota > Viridiplantae > Streptophyta > Magnoliopsida > Asterales > Asteraceae > Flaveria > Flaveria linearis. The sequence continues at coordinate 51,499,801 of CM044010.1, read as the reverse complement.
GTTGATTGCAAAGAGAAGAGGTTAAGAAATAAAGTGGTTCCCCTTGAGCGTGTACAGTAGTGGCACAGGAAGGGATCCGAATCAACGTGGGAAACTGAAGAAGAAATGAGACAGCTTTGCCCATGACTGTTCGAGGAATAACAGGTTTCGGGGACAAACCTAAATAAGGGGGGTGGACTTGTAACACCCGGAAGTTTGACTTTTTGAAGTGATATGCGACTGAGTCTCAGTCGCATGGAATTCATGCGACTGGGGTTCAATCGCATGATGCTCGGACGATTGAAGCTCAACCGTACGACTGGAGTTCAATTGCACGACTAAAGGTTCAACCGCATGGAACTCATGCGACTGGAGGTCCAGTCGCATGGTGTTCATGCGACTGAAGGTCCAGTCGCCCCTGGACTTCGGGCGACTGAGCTGTACCTATAAAAGAGGAGTAGCTCTCTTCTTTCCCCAACACTCACACGTTTCAGTCGGGAAAGAGCAAAGAGCGACAGAGCAGAGGATGAAAAGAGAGAACGGGGTGATTCAGGCTCGGATTTTGCCGAGAAGCTAGTCAAGTCGAAGCTCTTCAACTCCTACCTGATAATGTGAGTTCTAGGACCCCTCATTTACATGTTTTCAAACGATTTTGGGGTTGGATCACATCTAAACCCTAGTTTTGTAAAAGTGTATGATTGACCCATTTGGGTGAAATCTTGGATAATGTGTTTAAAGTATGATTTAGGACTTACACATGTTTATATGAGGTCCTAGTATGATTCCCTAAGATTTGGGAGGGTTAATCTGGGCTTGAATGGAGTTTAGAAGGGTTTTTCAGCCGAGCGACGCGGCTGCTGTTCGTGATGAACTTCAGTCGCTGCCCAGTTAGGGTTATGCGACTGAAGGGCCAGTCGCACGACTGAGGAAAGACTAATGTTCAATCGTACGATTGAGGCTCAGTCGTACGATGGGGCTCAGTCTCACGACAAGCCATGCGACTGAGGGTTCAGTCGCATAGATCCGTTCGCATAGTATTACAGACGCATGACTGAGGGATTCAGTCGCATAGACCCATTCGCATAGTAGTACAGACGTACGACTGAGGGTTCAGTCGCATAGATGCCCATTCGCATGACTCAGTCGCATGGAGGCCATGCGACTGGAGTATGTTCAATCGCCCAAATAGGGCTGATGTGAATGTGGAGAGAAGTGTATGTATGATGTATGTAGGCTAAGTATGATGTAGCCTTATATGATAGTAATGACTGATGAATTGTAAATACCGATGTTCCTCGATTTGATGCATGTTTATCTTTCCACAGTTTTACATGTTATCACTAATAGATAAAATGAAAGTATTACGTAAAGTACAGTGAAAGAGTAATAAAGAAAGTGAAGGAACATTAATAAAAGTTAACAAGTCTTGCAAGCTTATAGGAGTTACACGACTATGTGTCGTTAGCTCAACTGTGTTGCGGGCTAGCTACCCATTGACGCACACAGGGTCAATCAATTGAGATTGGCAGGACCTTTGTGGCGTGCCCCGGATGATCGGGTCGGCCTTGTACACAGTACACATAGCCCTTTCGGGGGAATACAGTTGACCCTTCGGGGGATACACATAGCCCTTTCGGGGGACTACAGTTGACCTTTCGGGGTATATAGATGGTCCGTCATCCGTTTTCCCATCGCGCACATAGTTGGGGTATCGCTCACTGGTCCATACAGAAAGTGAAACATAAAGATAAAAGTTTACAGACAAGGCATATAGTACAAAGGACGAATGTTATTTGTTCATACAGCTGATGCGTGCTCGCATATACAGTACAATATAGTATTATACAGAAAAGAGTATTTTTATATACCACATATAAAACTAGAACTCACTCAGCAACGCTGACTTTTTATGTGTTTCCAGTTGGCAGGTAGGGTTGCTAAGGATGGCACGAGGCGGCTACTCAGCTCTTTTGGGATGGCATTCTCCTTTTGATAATGCTGCCACACAATGTGTTATGGGCCCATAATGCGCGCAACACATTATGTTGCATGCGAGTGCAAGATTTCTTGAAGATCGTGATAAACAAAATTATTTAAGAAATCTTCTTCATGATGAAAAATTTTTATGTTCTTATACTAGAGGTCACTGTTTATGACCATTTTGTACACAGAAAAGATGAAATCTTTTGTAATAGTGCTTTTGTAATGTAATGCAATATTAGATGTTTTGTAATTGACGTACGTTGTATTAAATGGCAAAAGTACTTATAGTAAAAGAAAAGTTTATGATGAATGTTTCCGCTGCATTGTTTTATTTAAATATATGCGATGAAAGACCAACTGTAAGCGTCCCGGAAACGGGGCTTTACATTCTCCAGTCGTCCATCCCAGTCGGCTAAACATTCTGTTTGTCAAGTCTAATTCTATTTCATCATGGACTCAGAGAACTTTGCATTCTCAGCTGGTAAAGACTCAAGGATACAGAACTTACCTTCTACTGGAAAATGAGATTGGTAACCATAACAAGCCACCTAAGCTTCTTTCGATTGATGAGTTTCCACAGTGGAAGCAAAGGTTTGAGATTCATCTCAATGGCGTGGACACAAATCTCTGGAATGCTATTAAGACTGGTTACACTATGCCAGTTGGTGCTGATGGCATACCCTTAACCTTGAGTGGATTGACTGATGCTCAAAAGATTGCTTACAATGCTGAAAAGAAAGCCTATGCGATGTTAACTCAGTCCATTCCTAAATAAATCTTCCATAGTATTCAGAGCACAAGCAAAGTAAAAATTCTGGAAAGCTCTTGAGAAAAGGTATGAAGGGAGCTCAACTCTTAAGTCCTTGAAGGCCAAAGCATTAAAGAAAGAGTTTGATAATTTCTCGGCCATCGGGAATGAAAGCTTGGATGACATTATTGCCCGCTTCTATCATCTGATGAGTGAACTTCACACTTATGGTGTTACAATGTCTAAAGAAGAAAAGGTGTCAAGCTTGGCTGACGGGCTTCCTGAGAAGTGGGATTCGTTTATTTCCACTTTGAGATACAATCCTGTACTCGAGACCTTGGATGTAAATGACTTCATCTTGAAACTGCGAGAAGAGGAAGTGAGACACAAGTACAAGGCTAAAAAGGGTTCATATGCTCAGGATCCAACTCTCTACAATGTGACTCCCACTCCAATTGCAAAATCTTCCAATGCTCCTCTACAGACTGCTTTTGTTTCTAATACTTCTACATCTGGACAAAGCTCATCGTCTGTTAGTGAGTCAACGGTCTCTTTAGGGGTTCAACATAGTGTTACTGAAGCTCAATCGACAAAGTTAGTAACAGAGAACTTAGGAAAAGTTACTGTTGAAGTGGCCAAGGAACACATGGACCTGCTTGCTGCTGTGGTGCATTCCTATGATGGTTTGGTTGCTGGGAAGATAGGGAACTGCCACTTGGCTGATGAAGATTATGAGCAGGTGGATGAGAATGAGTTGGAGAGGATGGATATTATGTGGGCTCTCGCGAGCGCTGTGCGACGAGCAAAGAAATTTGTGAAGAAAACAGGTCAGAATTTGATGGCTACAAAAGATACTACTTTTGGTTTCGACAAGTCAAAAGTCACATGTTTCAACTATGGGGAGAAAGGACACTTCAAGCGGGAATGTGTCAAACCAAAGAAGACTGGAAATGGAAATCCATTCTCCTCCTTCACAAAACAAGAGAGAGAGAGAGAAAAAGCCTACTTCAACTAGAAATGACTCAAAGGCTATGGTGGCACAAGGTGATGAAGGACAGGACTGGTCCTTCCGATTCTTATCTGATAGTGAAGCCAGCATAGCATCTGTTGATGATCTCAATGAAGACTCAGCGAGTGAGGGGGAAAACTCGGCTGAACCTGACACTGCTGAATTGGATGAAGTCACAGCTACTGTTGATCAACTTATTGAAAATGAGTAGAATGCTGAATCTGAAGCACAATCTGAGCCTCAAAATGCTTTCATGGCCGGAACGTCTACATCTGCACAGGTAGAAACAAAGGATGAGTTGTTTGTTAAACATGCTTGTGCTGGATGTGATAAATTTAGGGAAAGCATTGATCTGAAATTTGCTAAGTTATTAGATCACAATGATAACTTAGTAAATGATTTAAAATTGTGCACTAAGGCAAACCAAATCTTAAAACAAAATGAAAACAGCTATAAAGAAAAAGTTGAAGTTTTAAAGAATCAGTTAAAAGAAACTGAGGTTGTTGCATTTAACCAAGAAAATGATATCAAGTTTTACTTAAAAACAATCGAAGAAACGAAAAAGGAACGAGCGGTTTTACAAGTTGAAAACGAGTCTTTGAAACAAAAACTTCACAGTCTAGCTAGTTCCTCACATATTTTGAAAAACTTGGTTAAAGAACGCAACAACGGGGAAGGTTTGAGATATAAGGTTGTGCCTCCACCACAGGAGATCCTTTTGAACACTAAACAACGTCCAATTGATAATAACCCAATAAAGGATCATGTGGTGACAACTCCTATGGTCAGCGATCCGGACACAGCAGTTAATTCTACCCCTCCGGCTACTGACCAGAAAGAATCAACATCAGGCACAAATGGGACAACAATCACTGAAAACAGGGTGGAAGAGAATGTTCAAGCATCTTTTAGGTCGGGTCCAAAATCTGTAACCACACAACCCAAGATTTCCAAAACCACTCTAACAAAACCGGTTAAGCAAGATAACCACCATCTTCTAAGAAAAAACACACATAATGTTAAACAAGTTAAATTTGTCAAGGAAGGTGAAAATCTTAGAAGTGAGACCAAAAAGAAAGTACCCGAAGTTTACTCACCACCTCACAAGAGATCTTCTAGTCCTGTCGAAAGGAGGTCCTGCTATACTTGTGGACAGCGCGGTCACATCTCTTCAAACTGTCCTCGCTATCAGACACCAAAGATTAAAATTGAGCTAAACAACGAAGTCAAACAAGTTTCAAAACAAAGATCTAATACTCCCATTAGGTCAAAAACTCCTATTAGGTCTAAAACACCTTCTAGGTCGTTTCCATCTCTTCCGCGCCAAAAGCAACACAGACAAGCCACTGGCAAGTCTATGATGCCTAAGGTAAAACCTGCTTTTGAAACTAAACCAAAAGTTCAAACTGTAAATCAGTCTACGGTTTACCACAAACAATCCTTTCACCGGGATGGTTTGTGGAAAGCCAAAACAACTGATGTGTCTGAGAGTAAGGACAAGTTGAAAGTTGATGTACCACCCACTGAGAAAGGACAGTGGGTCGAGTTCATGATGGTTGATGCCTCTGGGAAACCCAAGCCATTCAAGGCTTGGGTCCCCCTCCTTAACTAATCATGTTCTATTGTGTGCAGGGTGTCCGCTATAGTGCTTCTTCCAATACTTGGATAGTAGATAGCGGAGCTTCCAGGCACATGACGGGAAATCAGTCCCTCCTTTACAATGTCAAACAAATTAAAGGGGGGCACGTTTCTTTTGCTGGAAACAAAGGAGGTTATATTACCGCTCCGGGAGAAGTAGGTAATGCAAAGGTAAGGTTCGACAAAGTCAATTTTGTTCAGCAATTAGAAAACAATCTTCTTTCTGTGTCTCAGATTTGTGACAAGGGCTTCAAAGTTATGTTTTACAATCGAAATTGTTACATTTTGAAGAAAGAGATGGAAATTCTAGAGGAGCAGGTATTAATGTCAGCATCTAGATATAATGACTTGTATGTTCTAGATATGTCTAATGCTTCTACTAGTGCTTCTACTGTTCAATGTTTCTTGTCTAAGGCTACAGAGAAGGACTCCATCCCTTGGCACAGGAGAATGGGAAACATTAATCATAGGAAGATGAATCATCTGATTCATAACAACTTAGTTGATGGAGTTCCTGTAAAGAACTTCAAACTTCCTGATTTTTGTGTCTCATGCAAGAAGGGAAAGCAGACCAGGAAATCTCACAAGACCAAGCAAGTCAATTCTATCGAGATGCCCCTGGAGCTATTGCACATGGGCCTATTCGATCCAGTCAGCACGAAGAGTATCGCCGGAGACTGGTATTGCTTTGTAGTCACTGATGACTACTCGCGGTTCTCTTGGGTGATGTTTCTGAAAGCAAAGTCAGAAACCTTTGAGTCATTTAAGGTACTCGTGACAACACTGGAGTCCCTATACAAGCTGAAGGTTAGGGAGATTCGCTCAGACAATGGAACAGAGTTTAAGAATCAGTGGATAGATGCTTTCTGCAAGGAAAAGGGAATTGTTCATCAATTCACTTCTGCATACACACCACAGATGAATGGAGTTACTGAGCGGAAAAACAGGAGCTTGATCGAGACCGCCCGGACTATGTTGGCAGATTCAAAGTTGCCAGTGCAGTTCTGGAACGAAGCTGTTGCCAATGCATGCTACACACTCAATCGTGTGTCAGTAGTGAAGAAGCATGGGAAGACTTGTTATGAGTTGCTATAGAAGCGTAAACCTAATTTGGAGTTTCTGGAACCATTCGGCGCTCCTTGTACGCTACTGAAGAAAACTCAAGAGGGCAATTTTAGTGAAAAGGCGGATCAGGGGATCTTTCTGGGATACAGTATACCAGACAAACGAGTTTACAACAACTCTTCTGGTCAGGTAGAAGTATGGTGCAATGTTGACGTTCAACGGTTCACCATCCCCCCTGCTGGAAAAGGTCCATCGTCATTCTTTGACTAAGATGGCTTTTTCAAATCATTCAATCTTCCTCAGCTAGATTCGGATGAAGATATTGCTACTCAGATGATGCACGATGTTCTAAACACACCGAATCTGGATACTAGCAATACAACACCTGCGAGTGTTTCATCGGGATCTACCACCGCTGAACAAGACGAAAGTGATGACTCATCAGATGATGAAGAAGCAACTGAAACAGGCCAAGCACAAAATGTTGATCAAGACGGAAGCTCTTCAGCTGCTGAACATACATCTGGCAATACGGATTCTGAACCTCCAGTCACCAATCTAGATTCTGAAGTTGTTGTTCCTACAATACCCATGACTAGGATCAGTACGAATCATCCGCCGGATGCTATCATTGGTGATCTCCACACCGGCGTGCAGACAAGAAATCGGTTATATTCTGCTGACTACGCTGCAATAATGGAAAAGGGCTATGTGAATGATGGGGCTTTCAGATGTTTCGTTTCTCAAATTGAACCCAAACATGTAAGTGATGCCCTGAAGGATGAGGCCTGGGTCAACGCTATGCAAGAGGAGCTACTACAGTTCAAGAAGCTTGGAGTGTGGACATTGGTTGACAGGCCAAAAGGCGTGAAAGTGATTGGTACCAAATGGGTACTGAAGTGCAAGAAAGACGACCAAGGTATTGTTATCAGAAACAAGGCACGTTTGGTTGTTCAAGGATTCAGACAAGTCGAGGGTGTCGACTACAATGAAGTGTTTGCACCAGTGGCACGAATGGAAGCAATTCGGATATTTCTTGCCTACGCATCGTACATGAAGATCAAAGTTTATCAACTGGATGTGAAGAGTGCATTCCTTCATGGGGAAATCCGTGAGGAAGTTTACGTCAGTCAACCCGAGGGATTCGAGGATCCTTATCATTGGGACAGAGTCTACAAGTTAGACAAGGCTCTGTATAGGCTACATCGGGCTCCTCGAGCCTGGTATGAGAAGCTCTCCACCCATCTGGTGAAACACGGCTTTTGCAGGGGTGTGATTGGCTGCACGTTGTTCATTAAAGAAAAGGATGGTGATTTACTTATGGTGCAGATCTATGTGGATGACATCATCTTTGGTTCCAAAAATGAAGAGTTGTGCAAAGAATTCGAATCTGTGATGAAGGCAGAGTTTGAAATGATTGCCATGGGAGAAATGAAGTTCTTCCTAGGATTACAGGTGGATCAGACACCTACCGGTATTTTTCTGCATCAGACTAAGTATGTCGGAGATATTCTTCGTCGCTTTGATATGGAAAATGTCACAGCTGCCGGTACCCCTCTCGCCACAAATCATGATGTGACTCCTGATGAGAATGGGGATTTGGTGGATGCCACTATGTATCGTGGGATGATCGGATCTCTAATGTACCTCACTGCCTCCCGTCCAGATATCATGTACGCCACATGTTTATGCTCCAGATATCAAGCAAAACCGAAAGTAAATCATCTGATTGGGGTAAAACGAATCTTCCGTTATCTGAAGGGTACACCAACACTGGGGTTGTGGTATCCTCATGACGATGACTTTGAGCTCACTGCGTATAGTGATTCAGACTATGGTGGATGCAAAATGAATTTCAAGTCTACATCAGTAGGGTGTCAGGTTTTTGGAAGGCATTTAGTCACGTGGCAATGCCAGAAGCAGACCTCGGTTGCCTTATCAACCTGCGAAGCCGAATATGTTGCTGCTGCAAGCTGCAGCTCTCAGATTATCTGGATCCAATAGCAAATGCGAGACTACGATTTGCAATTCTCTAACACCCCTATCTATGTTGATAACTCTGCTGCCATAGCTGTAACTAAAAATCCGGTTCAACACCCTAAAACTAAACACATCGGCATAAAGTATCATTTCATACGCGACTGCTATGAAAAACAGTTAATTGATGTGGTAAAAATAAACACGGATTTTCAACGTACTGACCTCTACACTAAACCGTTTGATAAACCCAGATTTTTCTACTTGTTAGAGGTCAATGGCATGAAAAAGAAAAGTGACATTATCTCTGAAGACACAGATGCATAGTCTGACACTAGTTCTGTCTTTAGTTTTATTTTTTTTATTTAAATTTCCTTGCTTTATAAAAATCCAAAAGCACAAAAAGATTTTCTGTTTTAGAATTTTAGGGGGAGATTAGGTTAATTTTAGTATTTATTTACAAAAAAAGGGGGGAAAGGCAGATAATCTAAAAGGCAAAAACAAAATAGACAAGACTGTAATTCGACAATGGAAGATGATAGTACACAGGCATCTAGTTACTTGGAACACCAAAAAGATTTTACAGTGTTTAGAATTTAGTTTCATTAAATCATAGAAAATTGTTAGTCAGAGGATTCTAAGTCTAATAAGATTGGGAAATGATAGTAAGCTTGTGTGTTACTGTAATTACACGGAGAAAGTTGATCTAGGGAGATGCTAGTTCACTATACGATGTGTCGGTAGATTCAACACAATAGACGAGTAGACGTCATTGGTGAACTCAATCTAAACTAAATGGTTCAACCGACTGTGGGGTCCCATCTTATCACTGGTTAACACAATCAGTTATTTCCAATAAGGGATAACGAGCAAATAATCGCCACCAAAGGTGTGCGTGTGACCGCAAAAAGAGCAAAGTATGAAAAAATAGAATACAAGCGCAATCAAGCTGATAACTTATGTTATTGGTGCGTTATGTGAAAAAGAAAATAAGAAATGCTCTAACAAGGAGATAGGTTGTGTGCCTCTCTGCTGTGCGATGGCACTGACCTGAGGATAAGCATAACCTACATATTCTAGAACTCATTGTTGTTTGCCGCCTCTCTACTGTGCGATGGCACTGACCTGAGGCTTGGCTTCTCTTTGAAAGTTCTAAGAATAGTCTCTTCTTGTCAAAATACCCGTATACGGCTCAAAAGTCTCCTGAGGAATGTTGATTACCATATAAGAGTGAGATCCACAAATGTTGGTTGAAATAATATAACTTAAGCCATCACCAATGTGTGTCAAAAGTTTGTGTATGGATTTAAAGGGACAAGTATACTGACAATCGTCGTGGATGCACCAACTGAGGTTGATTATCAAAGTGAGTTATGTATCATATCAAGCATGATTCCCAGTTAGAACTTAGAAGTCCTAGATTAATGGAACACTATGATATGTAGATATGTTGATTCCTTTTCATTAAATATAACAGGTTCCAAGTAATTTAGTTTATGCCTGTCTAATTCCGGATGAATCTGTCTTGAAAAGGATGTTAATGCTAATAGGGTTATCTACCCAACCCTAACAAAATCACAAAAATATTTTCGTTTTGGTACTTAGTTTAGTATTTTACTTTAGTTGTTAAGTGTGTTAGTGTCGGACTATGCTATACTATTCATTGCAGATTATGTCACAAAATGAACTTAACGTTTAATCTATTATAACTTGTTTTTGAATAGATAAAAGGATCATGTCTGAGATGATCAGGTGGTTAAATGGATCATGTCTGAGATGATCAGCGGTTAAATGAATCATGTCTGAGATGATCAGGTGGTTAAATGGATCATGTCTGAAATAATCATGTGGATAAATGGATCACATCTGAGGTGATCAAATTGTGTTATTAAAATGGTCATGTCTGAGATGATCAAATTGCTCATAATGTTTTATCTACTGTTAAATGGAACTAAGGGTCGTAATGGTAAAATGGTCAAAAGATGACAAGTATGGCCCAGTCGCACGACTGAACCATAAGTATGGTCGAGTCGTACGATTGGAACATACGAATGAGTCAAATCGTACGAATGGACAATGCGAATGAGTCCAAGCACACGAGTGGAGGTGACCGACTGTCATAGTCGTTAGAATGAACCTAAATCGTACGATTAGAACTGAACAATTGGGTGAATCAAACGACTGAGACTCAGTCGCATGACTCACTCATACGACTAGGCTCAGTCGTTCGACTAACTTATGCGACTCAGCTCAGTCTCCGACTGGGATTTGCCCTAGTATATATACAGGTCGAATCGGCCTCAGTCGCTCATTCACCCAAATCGCCTGTCTATACGTACGACCTAACGAACCGCTGCCAAAATTTCGTTTGATTCATATTCACCATCTACTTGTGCGTTCTAACATTGGATATCGATTTTACAGGTAATAATCAAGGTGCATCAACGTTTAAACCGAGAACAGACACCAAGAATCACCCACATTTTGACCTAACAGTAACCAAGCCTTAAACCGACCAATAAACTATTTAAAACTGAGCTTAAAGATCAAATTAGTGGTAAAAGATGCTTAGTCGGCTGTTTCTGAGTGTATTGAGCATAAGTTCGACGTCTAACATCAAGTATAGCTCAAAACACAAATTTGAATGGACAAACAGTCGAATGAACGACTAGACATGCTGATGAACTTCAATCGTACGACTGAGCTATCCGATTGTCTCAATCGTACGACTGAGATGGACGAATGACTCAATCGTACGACTGAACCTTGTGAATGAGTTCAGACGCACGATTGAGATACACGTATGAGAAGACATGCGACTGAGTCCAATCGCATGACTTAGTCGTACGTATGAACTCAATCGTATGACTAAATCTCAGTCGCACAGTTCAATCGCACGACTAGGTCTCAGTCGTGTGTTCAGTCGCACAACTAAACCAAGGTTTAAAGTTCATTAGCTTACTTTAGCTATCTTCAACATGTTCTAACGTTTACTTGGTTTGTGTCACAGATGGCGAGCAGGTTGACTATGAGCTCTAAGCACAACATTTGTGCTTATCTCGATCTGACATCCCGCAACTCTGCGGAGTTTGCTGGGATTATTGCATTCCTACGCCGCTCAAGGATATCTCATGCGATCTCTACACCGTGCACTCCCTACCGATCGATACAGCAGGCGTTCTGGGAGAACGCTGCTGTAGACAGGTCTACTGAGCCCTACGCTATTAGGAGTTTGATTTTCGGGGAAGCCATTCATATCACCGAGGGTGATATAAGGACAGTTCTGAGGCTCGGGGATGATAGTGATTGCCCCACCCAACTACATCCTCTCACAGTTAGAGGCTGCTTTCTGAGGGCCAAGTATTCTGGGGACATCACCGCAAGTATGCTCAACAAGAGCAACTTGTGCCCCCAGTTTAAATATCTGGCCCATGTTCTGCTTAGATGTATTGCATCCAGGAAGGGCGGCTTTGACGAGCTCTCCGACCAAATGCAGAATGCCTATGTGGCGTTGGTGTTGAATCATCCTTTCAGCTTTTCCAGGATGATCTTCACCTATATGGTCGAGAATATAGAGGCGAAGGGGAAAGATAGCTTCTGCATGTATCCATGTTTTCTGCAGATGATTATTGATCAGAAGCTCCCCTCGCTGCCCAAGGAGAAGGAGGATGCTATTGCCCTCAAGGTGATGGATGACACCACCCTCGGGAGGATGAGAGTGTACCGGGGAAGTAGGTGAAGCCCCGGTAAAGAGACTTTTTAGGTATCTGGCCCGGGAAGACTATATGGCGCCTTCGAAGAGGAAGTGGCACCACGATGAGAGTGATTCTGATTCTGAGCTGATCGCTATTCCTGATAATGACTCAGATAACGATAATAGTGCTGATGGAGATATAGGCCCCGCACAATCTAGGCCTACGACCACTGAGGTGACATCTCCTTCATCCACCCAAGGAGGAACTGAGAGAGCTAGCTTCCATTCGAGATTTCAGCTCGATAAGGAGGAAGAAAGTGATGAAGAGCCTCTAACGAGGACTGTGGGCAGCAAAGTTATTGCCATAGAAAGAGGCATGAGGGCAGTAGGTGGACGCCCCGTGGAGTCCGGGGATGCTGCAGCGGCATCAGATCCCTCATATGCCCCGGATGCGATCGGTAGCCAAGGGGGAGCCTCTGCATCTAAAGGAAAGAGGAAAAAGACTATGGCTCGTCCCTATGGCAAGAAGGGAAAGAGATTGAGGTTTACCTTGACATCATCCACCACCTCCCCTTCCACTACCTCAACCACCCAAACTACCACAGCCACCACTGCACCCATTCCACCACCTGTCATCACCATACATCCCACCACCACCATACAACCCACTACTACCACAGTACATCCCACTCCACAATCCACTCACATTCCACCTCCAATATTCACCCCCACCACAGCCACCACCACCAGCCACCGAGCTGGTCCGTCCTCTGCTTCTACAGGCTCACCCCTCCCTCCTATTGGAGTGGAGGAACAACTAGCAGCTCTGAACAGAGTAGTTCTTAAGCTGCTAGCTGCAGATGAAGAGAAGGCAGCAAGACTCCTTCAGTTTGAGGAGCAAAATGCTTCTCAAGCTCAGCTTATCTCTCTGAAAACTGAGCAGATTTCTCAACAAGCTGCGCAGATCTCCCAACTCCAGGAGCATAAAGTCCTGTCTATGCAGAAGATTGAGGAGTTGGAGTCTGCTAATAAGAAGATTCTGCTGAAGCTGAAGGGGTCAGAAGCTGACCCATTGAAGATAAAGGAAGGAGATGGTGATGAAGGTGATGATGATGATGATGAGGATGATGATGACGAGGATGATGATGAAGATGCTGACAAGGACGGTGACGAAGATTCACATGACAAAGACGATGATGACGATGAAGGAGATGCAGCTACATCTCCCTCTGATCCTGAGCACGAACAAAGAACCAAAAGGAAACAAGATCAGAGGGCACCTTCGTCTGCTCCGTCTACCTCCCAATCTACTGAAGATCCAGCAATGATTCAAGGCAAAGTTCAAGATTAGCTGTCTATTTATTATTTAAACTTTGTACTTGAAATCTTGTATCAAATTTGTGTTATATATATAAAATTAAAAGGTTAAATCAACATCTGTTATGTGCTTAATGTATACTTACTGGTAATGCATTTGGTTGTTTAACAGGTTCAGCTAAACAAGTTGATGAGCACGATGTTATGCCCCTTCGTTAAATCGAATCAAAATTGACTATGATTCTCGATTTGCAAGGGATCGTACAACGATATGTCTGTTACACAGCTGAAGAAGGGGAGATCATAGATGACTTAACAGATGAATAGGTTGCTGAACTGTTTAGCCTGAATCCTGATGAGCTGGTAAAAGATGCTCCAGAGGTCGATATAGTCAGTGATGAAGAACTACAAGATGTCAACGAGGTGGAGATTGAGGACGTAAATGCTGATCATTATCCCCAGTATACTAATGCCGAAGGCGAAGTTCTACCAGATCTGGGGGAAACATTTGATAGCAGTATCTTCGACAAGGTTGAAGAGATGACAGCTGCTAAAGCTGCTACAGCAGAAGCTCCTCAGGCAGATGATGCTGATCTAGCATCCAAGAAGGCTGACTGGGTAGCCTGCCTGGAGGAGATGAAGAAACAGCGTGTGCCGAACAAGTCAAATGCCTACACCAAGCTTTACAAGGTGAAGAAAAATCAAAAGGTGTCAGGCAAGATTATTAGTTGGGCATACTTTGATGATCTCAAAGTATATGCCGTGAAGAGAGAGAAGGGAATAGAGTATTTCAGATTCCTACACGATCTAAAAACTCTCCCTGGTTTTGAGCTTAATCGTTTAGCCAACTTGAGTCTCCTGTATGCTATCCCTGGGAAGATATCGGGATGGTTCGAGAAGGCACTGAAGAAGGAGTACCTTACAAGGTGGGTCAATTTTAAACCTCAACAGCCCAGAAGGTTGATACATAAGACAGAGGTTGACCCCACCTCCGGAAGACCGAAGGTAGTTTTGAGATGGCACCCTCCGCGCACAATGTCACGTATTCCACTGAGGGAAATGCCACAAGATTTTGCACCCCATTTTAAGTGGTGGTATTATGGCTGGCGCACTGGTGAGGCCGTCATAGTTTTGGAAAAGGAAGGGAAGGTTGGGACAATTAGGGTATTCGACCCTATGTGGCTAACTAACTTGTCTACTTCAGATGTATACATCTTGTACAAGTGGCCACTGTTTTTTGACACTCAAGATATCGTGCAAGCGCTTCAGTTTCAACATGTTATATGTCTATGCTTCGCACTCGATATTCACTCTGGGGTTTCTAGAGAAGAACAGAAGAAGAGATTTGAAGAGTTCAAGAAAGAAGTCAAAGTCTAGATAGAACTAGGTCCAAGGGGGAGTTTGTTGGTACACATGTCCCCAGTTCTAGTCTAGTGTGCTTAACTGTAATAGAACTTATTCTTGTAACACATATGTAATGTTTAATCAATATAATGAGAATCTCTTCTATATATGTTTGTTGGTTGTTTAATTTTATATCTATTTATATTATTTATTGATACACTCATGCATGACAATGTTATATAGGTTTACAGTTGTTAGACATAGTTCTGGACCATTGAAAGTTCGAGAATGTGTTTAACTAAGTATCTTGATTCAGTCGCTCGACTGGACCATGCGAATGGGCCAATCGCACGACTGAACCAGGTGATTGAGTCAATCATACGATTGAGTCATAAGGTTGACTCAGTCGTCCGAATGAACCAATCGTATGACTCAGTCGCACGACTGAGCCAGTCGCTTGGCTCAGTCGTACGAATGAGAGCTGTAACCTATAAATACCAATTAATTCGTGGAAAAATGTAACACTTCGAATATTCAGAACCCTAGTCGACCCAGAGCGCCCTGTTCATCCCTTCCAAGTTCATAAACGTTTCAGATCATTCCTAGTTCGTTCTTAACGTTTTCTAATCGTTAGGATTGGTCTTGTTGACGTTTTCCCTTATTGGATCACCAATCAAATAGGATTCCGCACTATTTGATCTGGTTTCACGTTTGAATCAGTTAGTACTCCGTCGTACACGGTCCTAACAGTGACCAAAGGCGGTTCATGGTGGACAGTGGCTGCATGTGGTGGATATTGGTGGTAAAAGTCATAACCGAGGTGTATGTGTCACACCCCGGGCCCAGAGAGGCGGGACGTGATGATTAGTAAATGACAACCAAAATGCAGCGGAAACTACATGGTTTATTACAATACAACTCACAATATTTACGTTAGAATATTGGCTTTGTTTCAGTTCATAAGGTGCCTCATTCTACAATCTATAGGTATCATGATCAATCTCTTGGTCAATATTTCTTGAGGCTTCAGTAACTAAGGCTTCTAGGCTCAACTTTTGTCTACAACATCTACCCTTGGTTCTTGTTTCGGATTTAGATACCTTCTATAGCTCAACTATTCTCCCTAGCTGTACCTGAAGACATGCTCAAAAAGATTTTGTGTCAAATAGAGTTGGTGAGTTCAAGTGCTCAAGTTTAAAAACAAATGTACTTAACAAAAATTTCATTTGTTAAGAAAGAAAGAATCATAGTTCATTTTCGGGGGAGTATCACAATCAACCCTGCACTCAATCCCGGTTAGCCTCTTCGAAAGTTGTGTTTAACCGGTTAACCCCCAAAAAGGGGAGAATTGAGCCCCAAACCAGTGAAACGTACCTACCCGGATGGTTCACCCTAGATTCTTAACAAAACCTATCACATGCCACAAACGACCCCTCAGGATCTCAGTTGGCTACCTCCCTGTGGCGGGAGCCACTGTGTGTGGGGGTTTCCCCAAATAGATCTCTCTACATAAAACAAGCGGTTCACAAAAGAATTAATGATCATGATGTAAGTATCAGCAGGTATCCATAAATCCCACATACAAGCATCAAGTAACGCACAATTATAGTTCATAAAATAACAGAGCATGTTTCATCCCAAAACAGTAGTAAAAAGGGATCACTAGAACTCTCCTTGTGTCCTTAATTAATTCTGAGCTTGATATAGAAAAAGGATGATTACCAACCAAGCAATCCTAATTAGAACATATAAGATTCACATTTAGAATTAGCACGATGCTATTACATGCGTGCGGTTGAGCTCTTTAGTTAAATTAATGTTCGTGTTTAGTATCCTTAATGTCGCTTAGCTTCTTGTGTATTTGTTAATTGTTATGAATTAACTCGTGTACATTAGGTTAATTAATACATTCAATTAAGAATTAAGTGGTAGCATGAAGAATGTAGAAAATCGATTTACATCATGGATTCCAAATCTTTATAATTAACTTGCATTGACGATGTAAGTATTATAAATGTTTCAAGCGATGTTTATAATGTTCACGTTTATATCATATTTGTTAACTCGATTGACGCTAAATAATCCAATTATTGATGATAGTTAACGATATTTTGTATAAAAAGAGTGTTACAATTAATATTTATTTCAAAAATACAATGAGATGACCGACAATTAATAACAACAAGATGATAGATCATTATAGCGTTTTAGGTCTTTTATCTTAAATAAAACGTATAGATGTCGGTTAACCTAAATATTCATTGCATAAATATACGAATGTACAATCGTATTTGTATGAATTACATCTCTAAGTCTTGTAGGATTATATGTTACATGAAATAAACTTATTTGTATCGTCTATTACAAATTATAACCATTTCCAAAAATGAAATGCTTCCTATATTTTATCTAGGTTGATTTCTACAAAATAGCGTTGTTATTTAAATCTCGTGTCAGAACTATCTATTTAAATCAGATAATTATATCAAGTGGCATTCATTTTCATTTTATAATTTATGTATTTTGTATAATTGGAGCTCAAGTAACACGCATATAGATTATAATTAGAATTCAAATGCGTTGCGCGTGCGATTACCTTCCACTCGATTAACGTTCACTAACCCACTCGTATTGCTCTTGATCTCATCTTGTTCTTGTTGTTGACTACCCTTTCGCCTCAATTGACCACGCTTGACCGTCACCCAACTCAATACCTTATCGTTCTAACTCAACAACAACCATTATTTTCCATGATTACTTTAACCGGCTTTAGCCCATCATTAAAGTAGCCAAACTCGCCAATAATTTGATAACCCAAACCAAGAATCATAATCACAACCATTTTCACCATTACCATGAGTCGCCACCATAGCCGACATTACTATCGCAACAACCATTCAACCAGCCTTCGTTATCACCATTTGCCACCATTATAACCAATAACCTACATCACCACCATGGCTGCTCAATCACCATCGACTACCACCACCAAACAGCACCGTCACCATGACCAATAACAACTACAGCCGCAATCGCAGCCACAACCATCGATCGCCAACATCACCACCATCACCGGGCCTCAATACCATCGTCACATCCACCATAGCCGTCACCAGCTTGCGCCATCTTCCAAATTCAAAACCACCACAACGATCTCCACCGCCTACCGCAGCCATTACAATCGGCATCCAACTCCACAACCGTCACATGCAGCAGCTTATTAACCACATCGCAACAGCCTATCGCAGCACACTGCCATCACCACCACCATTAGCAGCATCATAGCACGGTCATCGTCTTTACCATCACCATCCACCATCGACCACAAGCACTAACATCGCAACCATCGCCAAAACCATCACCAACGCAGCCACCACCACGACCAATAACATCCACAGCCACAATCATCACCGTCGCGACCACAACAGCAACAATCGAACCAAAATCCTAGCTGCCAACACTTTAAACCAGCCGTAACTTTCAAACCGCTGCGAGTTAGAGGACGATACTACCACCATTGGAAAGATCTCATCGAGGGGAAGAAGAGCATGGGTGGCACTCACCGCCACTCGCCGCCAGCAGTCGGCTGCGGAGGCCGGAATCTCGCAGGAACCGTAGCCGCCACACCACCTTCTCTCTTGAATAACTTCCTCTTCGTTGCGAATCAAAAGAAGCCACTACCTCCATCGTGTTCGTCTTTTTGAGAGCTTCGATTTGATATATGGCACTCGCCGGGGCGTCTCCGGAATGGCCGCCGGTGGCCGGAAAACGGCCGGAGAGAGGAGGGGGAGAAAGGAGCCCCGACCTGCCTCTCTCTCTCTCTCATTAGATTTGGGGTTTTAAAACCCTAAAATGGAGAAAAAAGTTGCTTATATACTAGGGTTAGATGATGGGTTCGAATACGGGTCAGTTCTTACACGTTCGATTAAGTTTTCGCGCAACGTTAAACTTTTCTTTTCCCGTTAGCTTCGTTTATACACAATGTTATAGGTTTTCCAAGATTAATAATTTTATTGTATTAAGACATACCGAATAATTAAACGAGGTTGTAATTTGACGCGTATTTAACACGTTTAACGGTTTACGTTTTTTTATTAAATGAGCGTTAGTATTTTCATTTTGGTATCAAAATATATGCAATTAAGTATTAAAATGATATTTAGTGTGTTAACTGCCCATGTTGGTCACGTTAAAACCTTATCTGACGTATTCTCGGGTTTGACTTGATCGTAACCCGGTTCACGTCACGGTCGCGTTTCGTAACGCATTAATTCCGGACAACGTATCACTCACCAATTTAATATGTTATAACATTAAACAATGATTAGATGAATATTTACGGAGCTACGAGGCTCGGTGGTCAGATCAGACGTCAGTTAAATGCCGGTGAAAACCTGTATTCGCGTTTCGCTTACGTATTTCCATTACTTATGCGTGTTTGATGAAAAACATTTTAGCAAGAATTATTTATGATATTATTTAAGATTCAAAATCATTTAGATTGGATGACAAACCATTATAAGAATTTCTGATGGAATTCAGACGTTAGTACGCGGTAAAATGCCGGATTTACCCGGTATGGGTTCTGAATCTGTTTTTAGTTTGGATCTTTCCATAGTTATTTCAAATAACATAATAATTCATTGTTTCATGGTTTCTCATTTAATTAGTTCGTAAACGTGCATTTGGGCCTTAAATGGGCCTTGTTTATAAGTTCGGGCCCTTATTGGACTTATTGGGCCCAAAAGGCTAGTTTCGTTACGCAAGTTTTCTTTGGTAAGCCCAAATCAATCCGGACCTTTATTGGGTCCTATAATATTTTTTGGTTTTCAAATGGGGCATATTTCAGAGGTGTTATAGTATGGGAACGTATGTTGTGGTTAAAATTGTGTTTGGTTATGAGATAACAATGTAGAAGTGTTTGTATATAATTTAGTGTGTTTTGACTAGGTTAAGCCTTGATCTAAGCTGATGGTCAAACTGGTCAATATGGTTGATCCAACGCTGATCGAACAATCAATTGGATGAGAACGTGATAAGATCGAGTCGAGTACGAGTGGGTTCGAGTACGTTAACCGAAGGGAAGGTATAATCGCACACGCTATTTATTTACAAAATTATGATAATTTGCATGTGTATGCAATACGTTGAGCTCTAACACGATAAAAGATGCGTAAGATTAACAAAATCTAGAGGCAACAACAATATTTATTTGACTTAAACAAACAGGTTCTAGGATGCAAAACTGAAACGCTAGTATAACCGTGCGCTAGACATTCATATACATATAAATATAATGATAATATTACAACTTACGTGTGTTGAGCTACAAATATGTATGAAAATGTTAATGAGTTTAGAAATGGTCAAGAGCGAATATTTATATTAGAAAAGACGTGATCGAGCACAAGATGTAAAACAAAATTGGTAATGTTATCATATAAGCAATAGATATTAGAAACATATAAGAACTTATCTGATCTCATGTCACACAAAATATTTACAAGACCTCGAGATGTAAATACATACAAATACAATCGTGAATATATACAGTATTACTTTAGGTAAACCGACATCTACACGTATTTATGTAAGACGAGAGACTTATAGATACTATAATAATCCATCATCTTATTATAACTAACATGAACCAATTAACATACATATTATTAGTATCATCCCTTGATCAATATAACGAAAACTATTATCGATGTTCGTGTTATTCTAGAGCAGTCAATTTAACGTTAGGATAATGGTGTAAACAATATAAATATTACTGAAACATCTAATGCATTATAAGGAACATTATAGATTACTAATATCATCAATAATAATTGTCTATTAATGTTACAATCCCTAATATCACCTATTACTGCTAAAATTATTAAACTAAGAATCATTACTCGAACAAGAACATTCATTAATCTAATATACATAAATTAGTACATGACAACAAACACTGGTACAAAGGCTAAGATACAAAAAGGATACTAATCACCAACTTTAAGGTAACTAAGGAGCTCAACCGCACACATATAACAACATCGTGCTAATGCTAAACATAAATCTTATATGTACAATTAGGATGGCATTGTTGGAGCCCTACACTCTATGCCGAGCTCAGAATATATATGAGGATACCAGGTGAGTTCTAGTGTCCCCTTTTTACTACTGTTTTGGGGATGAAGCATGCTCTGTTTGAAGTGAAACTATTAATTGTGCTATTTTATGATGCTTGTATGTTGTCGTTAATTTTGATACATGCTTATACTTGTATCACAGTCATTAATTCTTTTGTGAACCGCTTGTTTTATATGAGTAGATCTACTTGGGGAACCCCCCACACACAGTGCCTTCCGTGTAGGAAGGGTACCACACTGCGATCCTGCGTGGTCATTTGTGGCAGGTAACAGGTTTTGATAAGATACTATGGCGAACCATCCGGCAGGTATGGTACACAGTATTTAAGGCTCAGTTCTCCCTTTGGGGTTAACCGGTATAACATAACTTTAGAAGAGGCTAGCTGGGACTGAGTGCAGGGTTGATTGTGCCCCACAACAATGATACTTATGTCTTTTTAAAGTCAACTAATGGATTCTAAAGAGCCTTTTGTTTTTAAACTTTAAGCACTTGAACTCACCAACTTTATGTTGACACAAAATCTTTTGAGCATGTCTTTCAGGTACAACTAGAGACTTAGATGAGCCATAGAAGAGAACTAAAGCTGAAGCAAGAGTTGAGGGTAGTTGCAGAAGGCAAAAGTTGACCCTATAAGCCCTAGATACAAAAGACTCAAGTAACGATTGATCAAGAATCTAATAATAATACCTTTAAATTATGTATTGGGGTACTTGTGTATTAGAATCAAGCAAACATCCCAGTGTAAATTTTGTAAGATGTTATGTAATAAATTGTTTGATTTTCCGCTGCATTTGGTTGTTGATTACTAATAATTATGTCCCGCCCCTTTGGTCCAGGGTGTGACAGATTGGTATCAGAGCCAAAGGTTGTAGAGAAGTAGGTCTGCTTTGCGAAACCTAAACTACAACTATAGGAACCCTCTAGGACCACTTTAGTAGGATGACTTTTCTGAGTTTTATTGAGCCAAGGCTGTAGGAAGGTGGGTTGTTATGTGAGACCTAAGTTACCACTATATAACCTTGTAGCACCGTAGGTTGTTTCTATGATTTAGTGATCCAAAGTTTGCAGCCAATTTAGGGTCTCGTAAGGACATCCACCCTTAATTCGAATACCTCAAGGAATATTTACCATTAAGATTCCTCCTACCTTATGAGAAACCTTGTTGGATTAGGGTATTAGCCATGATAGGCGCACCAGTAAACCAAGATATGAAAGTATGGAACCTTCTAGAGTTGACTATTAGGACCTCCGGACACTGAGTACTATGAATGTTAGAAATCAGATGTCTGCGCATATAATAGGACTAAAATTTTTGACTGAAGAGATACACACCTGATTAATCAGTTGACTTGTGTCACTATATGAAACAACTGCTATAAATTGCAAACTTGTTTATGCTCCATATATATGATGCTACTTGCTGGGATGCAGTGACTGGATAAAAAACATGATGTCTTTTCTTTGATTGCTCCCTACTATAGCTTTGAACCTGATAGTTCATTACCTGGTTCATGGAACTATACTTGGACACATTGGTTGAGTTAGCTATATTGCTAGCATAACTAGGGACACTAGGTGTGCCTAAATTACAGATAAAACCCAAATGAGAAACATAACTTCATAAACCCAGTAACACACAAAACTTGGAACCTATGATGGGAAATAACTAGAATGATTGTGCAAGGGAAATTGTCGATCCCGGGTGCACATGTAATGGTGAATTTACAGGTACACCTAAATTCTGGTGGGTCCTGTTATGCAAATTAACGTGAAAGTATAAAACTCAAAGAACTAATAGATACAAGTACAAAGACAAATACCCAACATATAATCAATGGTTAAATATTAACAACTTTTGCATTGGGCGAAATCATGTGATACATGCAGAGCTACCAGGGACGACATTGTAGTAACTATCCATTTTCTTCTCATCTTTACTTTTGTTCTTCTACCCTATTGGGTTTATAATGATGCAATTATCTGACTCAAAAGATCATCCAATGTTGTTTCTCAAACTCGACTAGTCTCATGCTGAAAGTACGGTACTTCACCTAAGATACGTGCGTACTTTAGCAGTATTATTCATTCTGTTTTTGCGATGTCCAAAGATTTCTTCCTACCTATTAGAGAATTTGTTTCAACTTTGTCGGTATCGTAAGAGACTCTCTAACATAAACTTTACAACCGAGAACGGAGTGGAATGATGGATTGTCGAGAAGCGCGTCATGTAATACATGACATAGAAGACTATGTCTTGTCACTTCTTTCCTCCTTATTAGCTTGCACTTCATAGGTCATTCTGGAGTCCAGAATTCCTCTATCAATATCTTAAAGTCTTTGATGAATGACTTCTCAATGCCTATTTGTTGTCATAGGACCACTTAATCTAAAGAAATATTCATAATATCAGCTCCAATAATGATTAACAATCACCTTTCATAGTACCAGGTGCTTGTGAAATCCTTCATCATCAACGAACCATTAGTTACCTACTAACAACCTTTACTTGCAATATAAGTTAAATAATTTAGACTATGCTTTTACCCGATCGTGTTGTTAGTAAACTTCTGAGTGCCAGAATAAGTAGGAGATGAAACCTCGTTCTAGAAACCCGATTCCATAGAAATAAAGGCCCAAGTGCGAAAGATATTCGTTAAGAAAAACTAACTTTCGAGCTTTCAGAACAAAATCTGAATTTACAACTTCTGTGAATTCCCAGTGTGCACTCACCCTCTGCCCAAGATTTATTCTCTATAAAATTCTTGGTCTAACGAGTGGTGCTACCCACACTAGACCCACTATTATGACCTTTATCATTGAAAAGACATGATTGTCGATGTGGGCAACTTTGAAACCTTGTAAGTCATCGCTACCCGGAGAGTTCTACTAGTTGAGTGTTAAATTCGTGATCCGAGAGCGAAGATCACGAAGTTGGATTACAATCTCGAAGCTATATAATAAGTTATTAGAGTGGTAGTTAGCTTCCTTTTACTGGCAAGCACCTCCATAAAATTCTAAACTTGTTCAAGTCGATGCTGTTGAAGATAATGAAGAATTTATGGGGGAAGACTCATGGTTGAGTTTAAAGGATGGTATTGCTCCAAAGGAGGTATTAAGAAGCATAGAAGATCAGCTACAAGAAATCTCATGTGATTAAATCACTTGAGGTCCAACTACAATGAAGTGATAAACATGCAGTAGATAATAGACAAAGAAGGCCTGCACAGCAATCTCCGGTCATAAGCGTTAATTACTTTCCCCTCTAAATATTTAAACCTTTTCTAAAGTAATTCTCAAATGTCATACCCTAGAAAACTCCGTACCTTAGAAAATTCAAGCTAAAAGTCTTACTTTCATATCTCGTTGGAATAATCGATATGCTTATAAGGAATTAAGATCTAAATGGAGTTACTTGCTTCACGAATGGACCCTACAAGGCAAGGTTACCTCGGAGAATATGGAGCGAGAAAGAGGTCACCTAGAAGGTTGACCTTAGTTTGGAAGCACTATAAAGGGATTAGTGGGAACGTTTGCAACAATTATGCAGTTTAAGACAACAGATGAGGTTGCTCTAAAGGAATTTGAATCGGAGAGAAGTAGTGAAGTATGGTGGTACGGAATTTGAAGTTGATGTTAAGAAGCTCGTAGAAGGAAGGCAGATCCGAGAGCTGTTAGATAAACGGTTCATAAGACATAGTGTGTCACCTTGGAGAACCCTAATACCCTTTGTGGGAAGAAGAACTGAATGCTCCTAATGTGGATAGACTATCAAGAGTTAAATAAAGTCATCGAGAAGAAGCGATACCCTCTTCCCAGCAATGTTAACCTGTTTAATGAGTTGTAAGATGCTAATTGCGTCTTGAATGTTATAGGCTGAGAATATAAGGAAAATGACGTTACCAAGGTTGCATTTAAAATAAAATATGGCCCATACGAAAAGCATATTCAAGCTTGTCGGGCTGACTGAAGCATCCACAGTATTCATGTGCCTCTAGAATAGGATTTGTAAGCCATACATAGACATGTCTGTTATCTTGTCATTGCTAATAAGCATGAAATTCGAGACGGTCCACTAAAATTTAGGGCTATCGAAGTCTGGGAAGTAGTAAGAACCCTATTGAGATACGTTGATGCTTAGGGTTAAACGAAAATTTTGGAAGGAATAAAAAAAAGCTTCACCCGCATTTGTCCTAAGACGTCCGCATTTCTAAATGCGAAAGAACAAGTCTTGGCCGCATTGTCTCTGCTTACCCGCATTGATGAATGCGGATAGCCTATAATTAGGCATTTCTTCTAATGCCTTCATCTGTATCACATCTTGAATTGTTAATTCTCTCAACGTCAGTTCATAAGAGCTTACAAGACATCCTTGATCGGAAAACTCTTGACCCGCGTCAGATAAGATGGGTCGACCTACTCGAAGACCGAAATTGTGATATACAGTATCGTTCCTGGGGGAGGAAGTTTGGAAAGGAAGTGACCATTATATGTGACCTCTCTTATTCATTCTTATCAAGTCATGAAAACTTTCTAGTTCTAATGTGGCTGGAATAAATGCGTGAGTTCTAGATATTAATCTGTACTCTTGGGAAAACCTAAATCTTCCTCAATCTGAAATCTTTAATCTATGACATCTTATGACCTATTACCTTATGATCCTTAGGAGTTAATAGCGGCGTATAGCCGTCTTGACTCTTACGTCTAATTGAAGGCATTCACACCAACATCAGATTCTTCACAATCTTTCATAAGATTCTCCGTGAGGACGGTAATACCACCGGGATTGTGGTGTTCGTCTCCTTGCTAGATTTATCTCGCCGGACGGTGTATCGAGCCATAGTGGAAAATCTCTTCTTGTCAAATATGTACAAATGTCAATTAATCGGGTACTGAAGCCAAATATCTATGCATGAAACAACTCACCAGTTTTGACAAGCATGTTCAAACATCAGGATACTTACCTGAACCTAGATCAAACCCAGTTGTTTGACACATAATCAATAACAATAGTCCTGGTATGCTTAGCTGAAAAGTTTCAAATCCTTAAGACTCATACTATGAGCGAAACACACCGGGAACAATATTAACGATAATAAAATTTTGAGGAAGAAATTTCTTAAAGAAGGGGAGACTGTAACACCCTAGAAATTCAGCCCAATTAGAAAACCTTAAAGTATTATAAGGCCCAATAAAGGCCTAATAAAAGCCTAATAAAGGCCCAAACTTATAAACAAGGCCCATTTATGGCCCTTTGAAGCTCGATTCAATAATTATAATCTTGAACAATAATCAAGTGAACGTAAAACGTTATAACATGATTATTACAAACTTACAAACGAGTATTTGACACATAACGTTTTAACGCTTCTGACTTGGGAAAATTAACATACAAAATATTATTAAGTACCTAGTTACATATATTGTAATACTAAAATAATAATAACAACGCTCATACTAGGGAAACACTTAAAATAGTTAAACGTGTTAAATACGTGATATCTACAAGACGGAACTTGTTTAATTATCAAGCAAGTTTTAAATATGACCAAATAAATAATCTTGGAATGTTTATAACATTTAGTATAATTAAAACCATCGTGAAATAATATTTTTAACGATACGAAACTGATCCGAGCGTGATCCGAACTAACCCGTTAACGAACCCATTTCCTTAACCCCACTATATAAGCACATATTTCTCAATTTTAGGGTTTTCAAAAAAAAATTAGGGTAGAGAGCGAGCGGCCACAACCCCTTCTCCCCCTCCTTCCGGTGAACCTTTGGCCGATTTCCGGCTATCCACGGCGGATCTTTGGAGATTGCCTCACCTTCTCGACTCCTTTCTTCAAGCCAAACATGATGGTGGTTCTAGGTTATTGCAATTCGTGATGCAACTTAAGCAAGATGGCTGCAAGGGGGGAGACTGTGGTGGTGGCGGTTCAGTTTATGGGCGGTTACGAATGGCTTTGATGGTTGCCAGTTGCGATTGGTGGTTGTTATGGTAGGTTGAATCGGTGGCTACAGCCCCGCCCCTTGTGGTGGCCGTCGGTGAAGGTAGGCGGTGGTGAAAGGGGGGAAGTGTCTTGACCCTGAAGGTTACACCGGTGGTCGTGGCTGTGACAGTTGTGGTTATTGGATGTCGGGTGTGTAGGTTGCGATGAAGATGGTCGTCAGTGGTGATGGTGAAGGTGATGGCCGTGATGGCAGTGGTAAGACGATGGTGGTTGCTGTGATGATGGTGTGAGGCTGGTGATGGTGGTGATGTCGGCGGTTGATGGTCGTTGTCTGTGATTGTGGCTGTGGTTGTTGATGGTCATGGTGATGGTGTTGTTCGGGTGGCTGTCGGTGACGGCTGCTATAATGGTGATGGGCCGATGATGATGGAATTATGGTAGTGGTTGTCGGGTTCTGATAGTGATGAAGGTGGCTGTAGCGATGGTGGCGGTATGGACTAGGGTGTAGGCCGCCTAAGTCGGTGGTAAAGATCATGGTTGAGGCTTGCGATGGTGGTGATGGTGACTGCACCCGTGGTATGGTTGTGATAGGGGTTGTTAAGCGACTGATGATGGGTGTTTTGGTGATGGAGGTAAACGGAACGTGATGATATGGGTAAAGGTTAGTGGTGGTGATCTAAGGCTGCTCTTATGGATGCATGTTAGATTCTAGACAAGATCCGGGGGATTTGGTGACGTTGGATTGTTTCCGGCGAGGATTCTAGCCGACCAGCAGGTTCTGGCAGTGACCAAAGGAGGTTCATGGTGGACAGTGGCTGCATGTGGTGGATATTTGTGGTAAAAGTCATAACCGAGGTGTATGGTAACGTATGTTGAGGTTAAAATTGCGTTTGGTTATTAGATAACGATGTAGAAGTGTTTGTATATAATTTAGTGTGTTTTGACTAGGTTAAGCCTTGATCTAAGCTGATGGTCAAACAGGTCAACATGGTTGAGCCAACACCTATCGAACAATCAATTGGACGAGAACATGATAAGATCGAGTCGAGTACGAGTGGGTTCGAGTACGTTAACCGAGGGGAAGGTATAATATCACACGCTACTTATTTACAAAATTATTGATAATTCGTATGTGTATGCAATACGTTGAGCTCTAACACGATAAAAGATGCGTAAGATTAACAAAATCTCGAGGCAACAACAATATTTATTTGACTTAAACAAACGGTATCTAGGATGCAAAACTAACACGCTAGGTATAACCGTGCGCTAGACATTCATATACATATAATTATATTATAACTTACGTGTCTTGAGCTACAAATATGTATGAAAATGTTAATGAGTTTAGAAATGGTCAAGAGCGACTATGTATATTAGAAAAGACGTGATCGAGCACATGATGTAAAACAGAATTGGTAATGTGATGATATAAGCAATAGATATTAGAAACATATAAGAACTTATTTGATCTCATGTCTCACAAAATATTTACAAGACCTCGAGATGTAAAATACATACAAATACAATCGTGCATATGTACAATAATACTTTTGGTAAACCGATATCTACACGTATTTATGTAAGACGAAAGACTTATAGATACTATAATAATCCATCATCTTATTATGACTAATATGAACCAATTAACATACATATTATTAGTACCATCCCCTGATCAATATAACGACAACTATTATCGATATTCATGTTATTCTAGCAGCAGTCAATTTAACGTTAGGATAAAGGTGTAAACAATATAAATATTACTAAAACATCTAATTCATTATTTGGAACATTATAGATTACTAATATCATCAATAATAATTATCTATTACCCTTAGAATCCCTAATATCACCTATTACCGCTACAATTATTACAATAAGAATCATTACTCCAACAAGAACAATGATTAATCTAATATACACAAATTAGTACATGACAACAAACACTAGTACAAAGGCTAAGATACAACAAGGATACTAATCACCAACTTTAAGGTAACTAAGGACCTCAACCGCACGCATATAACAACATCATGCTAATGCTAAACATAAATCTTATATGTACAATTAGGATGGCATTGGTGGAGCCCTACACTCTATACCGAGCTCAGAATATATATGAGGATACCAGGTGAGTTCTAGTGTCCCCTTTTTACAACTGTTTTGGGGATGAAGCATGCTCTATTTGAACTAAAACTATTAACTGTGCTATTTTATGATGCTTGTATGTTATGGTTAATGTTGATACCTGCTTATACTTGTATCACAATCATTAATTCTTTTGTGAACTGCTTGTTTTACATGAGTAGATCTACTTGGGGAATCCCCCACACACAGTGCCTTCACTGTAGGAAGGGTACCATACTAAGATCATGCGGTTTGTTTATGGCATGTAACAAATTTTGATAAGATACTATGGGGAACCATCCGGCAGGTATGGTACTCTGTTTTTAAGGCTCAGTTCTCCCTTCGGGGTTAGTATAACATAACTTTAGAACAGGCTAGCCGGGACTGAGTGCAGGGTTGATTGTGACCCCACAACAATGATACTTATGTCTTTTTAAAGTCAACTAATGGATTCTAAAGAGCCTTTTGTTTTTAAACTTTAAACACTTGAACTCACCAACTTTATGTTAACACAAAAAAATCTTTTGAGCATGTCTTTCAGGTACAACTAGAGAGTTAGATGAGCCATAGAAGAGATCTAAAGTTGAAGCAAGAGTTGATGGTAGTTGTAGAAGGTAAAACTTGAGCCTTGAAGCCCTAGATACAAAAGACTCAAGTAATGATTGATCAAGAACCTAATAATGATACCTTTAAATTGTGTATTGGGGTACTTGTTTATTAGAATCAAGCAAATATCCCAGTGTAAATTTTGTATGATGTTATGTAATAAAGCGTTTGGTTTTCCGCTGCGTTTGGTTGTTGATTACTAATCGTTATGTCCCGCCCCTTTGGGCCCGAGGTGTGACATCATGCACCTACGTAGTGGAGAAACGCCCAAACAGTCCACATGCACCTAAATAGTTCCCATGCTCCCAATACTTCAAAAATTTTCCGAAATTTGAGTAAAAATAGAATTTAGGGTTTGATCCTAGTTTGACTATTGGACCGGTTTGGACTATTCTAAGCATGAATATGTGAGGGTTTATGCTTGGAACATGTATGATATGATAATGAATGTGTGATATGTATATAAGTGTAAAGTGTTATCTTTTAATGATTTACAAAAGGTATATATATTATAATATACGTTAAGTATTATGTTATGACTTTACGTAGTATAACGTATGTGTGAAACGTAAAGTATAACGAAACAAAGAGAAAGATAACAAAGATGCAAAGTGAAACATAATGAAAGAATGAAAAGGCTATATAAAGGAGGATCACAACTCTTTGAGAGTTGTTAGCTCAACTTTGTGTCTTATAACGTGCAATTTTTAACCCATGAGGGTTCACACACAGGGGTTCAGTCTAGGTGACTGGACCCATAGTACGAAACGGGATCCTTGTCATTCGGACCCGGAGATCATGGCTTCGTGCCACGATGGGGGAAAAGCTTGACAGGATCTAGAATTAGTGAAAGATAATAATAAAGTACGAAACAAACGAAAGGAATAAAGTACGAAACGAACGAATACGTGTGAAAATGAATGAACATGTGTGAAAGTAAAGAAGAGTAGTTTAAGGAAAAGAGTATTTTTATGTATGAACCATATAAAGTATTTAGGTACTTATAAAACTAGAAGTCACTGAACAACACTGACTTTTTTGCATTTTCAGTTGGCAGGTAATGGTTGCTGAGGATGGCACAGGGGAGGGCTATTTGGCGGGCAAGACTGGCATCCATTCACATATATTATTATTATTGTTCTGTAATGCAATTAAATGATGTTGTCTTTTGTGTTTTAAACAATGTTTCATTGCATAATAACAGTTATTAATAATAAAATGAATGGTTTTTGTTAATGACTTCCGCTGCAATGTTTTCTGAAATGTATTATATTATGTAGGTTTAGTGTTGTGAATGACCAACTATGAGGTCTCCGGGAACGAGGCCTTACATTTGAAGATCTAGATTACCCTCACAGGGTATACATGCTTGTCAAAGCTCTATATGGACTTCATCAGGCTCCAAGGAAGTGGTATGGGACATTATCATCCTTCCTTCTGAAGCATGGATACAAGAGAGGAACAATAGATAAGACTCTCTTCCTCAAACATGAACATAACTTAAGGCCCCGTTCCCGGGCACCTTACGGTTGGCCGTTCATCGCACATAAAAACATTTCAAACGTATCTTTACTTTGCAGCGGAATTTAAAATTTTCATTAATAACTAAAACATGTCATTTCATAACTTTACAACATTCGTTTTCTTCTTAAAATACAATGACATGTGAAAATATGGATGCCAGCCTTAATAACTGAGTAGTCGCCCTGTGCCATCCTCAGCAACATACCTGCTAACTGGAAACACATCAAAGTCATCGTTGCTGAGTGAGTTCTAGTTTTATATTAAAAACATACTTTACTTTCCATCAAAACCGTACTTACATACATACGATCATACAACATACGTACACGTAGATAATATTATTATTATCTTCATCATTCGTTCATTAGCTTTAGTTCGTGTACCGTTCATCGTTAACGTTCACGTTCTTTCTTAACTCTTTCTTTCGTTCGTACGTTTCTTACTTTCATTCATACATTCGTTACATTCATCCGTACGTACATTACTTTCATTCTTACGTTCATTTCATTCGTTCGTATGTTCATTACTTTCATGCATCCTCTACCCTTCACTTCCATCTAGGTCCGGTCACACTTTACCCTCTTCATGGCACACAGCCAGGATTACTGAGGTCGAGTGACAGGGACCCCGTATCATGCGTTATCACTATGTTTCTTCTGTTCATTATCGTCATTTGTTCGTTCTTTAGCTTTCATTACGTTCATTACCTTTCATCCATTTCATACTTTCTTTCTTTCACAGTTATCTCTCTCTCATTCATCAACTCACGCGATACTCCCGACTCATGTCCGAAGACTGATACTGTGCCGGGGCTTGCTCACAAACCCCCGACTCATGTCCGAAGACTGACACAGTACTGGAGCACGCGATACATTCCTCATTCGTCTCATCTCACTCTCACGCACTACTCCCGACTCATGTCCGAAGACTGATACTGTGCCGGGGCCTGCCCACAAACCCCCGACTCATGTCCGAAGACTGACACAGTACCGGAGCAGGTGATCCTCTACTCATCCAACTAGATCCTGTCTCAAGCAATATCCCCGACTCATGCTCGAAAGCTGATGCTATGCCGGGGCCTGCTCACAAACCCCCGACTCATGTCCGTAGACTGACACAACACCGGGATACACGACAAAGATCCATACGAGTCAATCACAAAGATTGAACTCCATCCGAGTCTGTTGCGACACAAAGTCGCTCACCTCATACGTACGCTCACTAGCTTTACGTTCGTTCGTTCGTTCATTAGTGCATGCACTCGTTCGTTACATTCCTCTTTCATTATCTTTCACTTTACGTTATTAATACTTTTCATTCGTTCATAAACAATTCACGTAAAGATACGGAAAGATAAACATACATCGAATCAAGGAACATCGACACTTACAAGTCATCAGTCATTACCATCGTATGAGGCTACATCATACTTAACATACATACGTCATACATGTACATGCAATTACTATCATCATCATGTCCCACGTAACTTCTAAGCCTCGATAGTTATCACACGTATACCTATGGGAGCCATCACATCATTACCTATGCTAGCTCTCTTCCCGAAGGCCAGTAATTACACTATGTCCCTCCTCGTACACAACAGCCCTACTTGGGCGATTGGGCTCCCTTCAGTCGCATAACCTCCATGCGACTGAACAGCTATACGATTGGGCCAATGCGGATGAACGCCCATGCGGATGAACACCCAAATCGTATGAATGGACTCCCTATCATACGACTGAACACTATACATATGGGCCTCTATGCGACTGAACTCTCAACCGTGCGGTTGAACTACTATGCGATTGGGCCTATGCGACTGAACTCTCAACCGTGCGATTGAACTACTATGCGAATGGGTCTATGCGACTGAACTCTCAATCGCATGGCCTGTCGGGCGATTGAGTCCCATTCGTACGACTGAGTCTCAATCGTACGATTGAACATCAGTTTTCCCTCAGTCGTGCGACTGGCCCTTCAGTCGCATAGCCCTAACTGGGCAGCGACTGGAGTTCATCACGAACAGCAGCCGCGACATTCGGCTTCCAAACTCCTCCAGACCTCGTTTGAGCTCAAATTAGCCCCTCTAATCCATAGGGAAACATACCTCGACCTCATACAAGCCTATCCTAGTACGGGATCAAGCCCTAAACGTACCATACACATACACATACGTACATACACGGGTTAAACACCCAAAACTCGAAAAATAGGGTTTCAGATGTGTTCCAGCCCCAAAATCATTCAAAAACGTGTAAAAGAGGGGTCTTAGAACTCACATGATCAGGTTGGAGTTGAAGAGCTTCGAATTGACTAGCTTCTCGACCAAATCCGAGCCTGAATCACCCCGTTCTCTCTTTTCCTCCTCTGCTCTGTCGCTCTCTGTTCTTTCCCGACTGAAAAATGCAAGTGTTGGGAAGGAGAAGAGAGCTGCTCCTCTTTTATACCTACAGCTCAGTCGCCCGAAGTCCAGGGGCTACTGGACCTTCAGTCGCATGAACACCATGCGACTGGACCCTAGTCGCATGAGCTTCATGCGGTTGAACCTTCAGTCGGGCGATTGAACTCTAATCGTACGGTTAAGCTTCAATTGGCCGAATAGCATGCGATCGAACCTCCAGTCGCATCAATTCCATGCGACTGAAGCTCAGTCGCATAACCTACCAAAAGGTCAAACTGCCGGGCGTTACAAGTCCACCCCCCTTATTTATGTTTCGTCCCCGAAACCTGTTGTTCCTTAAACCTCCGCGGGCAATATCGTCCCATCTCTTTTCTCGATCTATCACTTGGAGTCCTATCGCTCCACATCGTTTATGCACATTCGACCTCTGGTCTATCTTGGACTGTCGCCATCGGCAACCCATACATACTAATCAATGTTCATTTGACCAGCATTTGTGACTCCAAACATGCCATGTAGAATATAGTTACTACACCACAATACTCGAGCAAAGGCTCGGCGTCATAATCATTGAGCTTCAGAGCATCACTGGGAACCTTCAGCTTAAGTGTGTGAAGAACAAGGCCTTCAACTTGTGTAAAGTTGCTGCATGCACAAATCACAGGCTGAAACTGTTCCTCAGACAACGGGTGACACAGCTTTCTTAATTGCATCGCTCAATCCTCTAGGGTATCAGATAACCTAGTGAATCCACTAATAGTAATCTCTACATCGAAGGGCTCATCAATGTTTCCTCTCCTAACATGCAACTCACAACAGAAGGCAATAGGGACGTACTACTACTAGCATCACATTCAAGGCGTAAGGGCACAAACTTAAATTACCAGAAACACACCTGTCGTCAGGTCGAAGTCCGCTCTAGCCTTCACCCTCTATTCTCCTTCCTCGCACCAGAGCTCCCCGCCCTTGACTTCTTACAATCCCTGGTCAGATGTCCGGTCTCACCGCAATTGTAGCACTTAGCCATGCGGCAATCCCTTGCCCCGTGGCCTTCCTTCCCACACTGAAAATAGACGTTCAGTCCCCACTTGCACTCCCCTTCGTGACCTCTACCACACTTCTTACATACCTCATCCTTCCTTCTTATCCTCTCCCGATCATCGATCCTCATCATCTTACCTTCGGTCACCATTCCACCATCACTATCTTGCCTTCCCTTCCCCTCTTATCATAGGCTCGCTCCCCCGCTTCATCTGTTATCGCTATCGTCTCCCGCTCGTCATACAACCTTCCCGCCAAATCCACTGTCGACATGAAAGTACTCGGTCGACCGGAAATCAAATGCCAACGAATTTCGGCTGGCAGCCCTTGAATATACCGGTTGATCTTTCGAGACACCGGCGTCACCTGCTCTGGCACCAACCGCGCCATGTCGTTAAACTTGGTGGTGTATTGTTGGTGGGTCATCATCCCCGCTTCCAATTGCAGGAACTCCCTTTCAACTTTATCCATTTCACGGCGAGGACAGAACTCCTCAATCACCAGCCTTTTCAACTCTGACCATCTCATCCTTCCGATAGCCCGGCTACCCTCAGCTTGGACTATATTGTCCCACCAGCATAAAGCTGAGTCCACGAAAGAATAAGTGGCAAACTTAACTTTCTGATCTTCCCGGCACTCACTAATTTCCAGTACCGCTTCCATCTCTCTGACCCAACGATGAGCGGCAGTAGCATTGCCGTTACCATCAAAGGTCGGGGGCTTGCATCGTTGAAATGCCCCGTAGTTACAGCCTCGTGCTGCCTCCTGCACAGGCTCCTCCTCCTCTTCCTCCTCATCGGAGGAAACCATTTCAGTCTCCGTTCGTCTCCTTCCGCCCGAAGGTCTACCCCTTTCCTGTCTCTCCTCATTCCTAACAGCCTTTATCACTTCAGTCACTACAGACGGTAAGATCGTCTGCATGACTTGGTGTACTTCTTCCACAACCGCTTCTCTCATCGAGGCTCTCAAATTGGCACTTTCGTCTGCTCCCTCCTGATGAGGAGTCTCGTGTTCTTCATGAACCACCTTTTCAACTCTAGGTCTTCCTCTCGTGACCCGTGGTTCAGCGCCACATCCGCCACCACCTCCACCACGTAAAGCCTTAGAATTTCTACCACCGGCCATCCTCTATCACACTGAAAGATTCAAACACTAACACGGTCATTCTAGCGAATAGCTCAGTTTATGTCAAGTATAGTAAGTCCCTAATTACAGTGATCAGTTGTGATTAGCCACTTACTCTACTCTTCGCACCCCGAGCATTACCTGTTCTGACTACATCAGTATCTAAATCTAACAGTAAAACATAAACACATAACATGCGCACACAATGCCGGTTAACTTTAAGAAAATACCTGATGACACGCAGCTACTCAATTTGGCATCCCTTTCCCTTTTCGTCCCATTCTCAGTTTAAGATTAGGTTTATTATGAATATTTACCCATTTCACTTAAACTTTGGCTCTGATACCAACTTGTAAGGCCCCGTTCCCGGGCACCTTACGGTTGGTCGTTCATCGCACATAAAAACATTTCAAACGTATCTTTACTTTGCAGCAGAATTTAAAATTTTCATTAATAACTAAAACATGTCATTTCATAACTTTACAACATTCGTTTTCTTCTCAAAATACAATGACATGTGAAAATATGGATGCCAGCCTTAATAACTGAGTAGTCGCCCTGTGCCATCCTCAGCAACATACCTGCCAACTGGAAACACATTAAAGTCAGCGTTGCTGAGTGAGTTCTAGTTTTATATTAAAAACATACTTTACTTTCCATCAAAACCGTACTTACATACATACGATCATACAACATACGTACACGTAGATAATATTATTATTATTATCTTCATCATTTGTTCATTAGCTTTAGTTCGTGTAACGTTCATCGTTAACGTTCACGTTCTTTCTTAACTCTTTCTTTCGTTCGTACGTTTCTTACTTTCATTCATACATTAGTTACATTCATCCGTACGTACATTACTTTCATTCTTACGTTCATTTCATTCGTTCGTATGTTCATTACTTTCATGCATCCTCTACCCTTCACTTCCATCTAGGTCCGGTCACACTTTACCTTCTTCATGGCACACAGCCAGGATTACTGAGGTCGAGTGACAGGGACCCCGTATCATGCGTTATCACTATGTTTCTTCTGTTCATTATCGTCATTTGTTCGTTCTTTAGCTCTCGTTACGTTCATTACCTTTCGTTCGTTTCATACTTTCTTTCTTTCACAGTTATCTCTCTCTCATTCATCAACTCACGCGTTACTCCCGACTCATGTCTGAAGACTGATACTGTGCCGGGGCTTGCTCACAAACCACCGACTCATGTCCGAAGACTGACACAGTACCGGAGCACGCAATACATTCCTCATTCGTCTCATCTCACTCTCACGCACTACTCCCGACTCATGTCCAAAGACTGATACTATGCCAGGGCCTGCCCACAAACCCCCGACTCATGTCCGAAGACTGACACAGTACCGGAGCATGCGATCCTCTACTCATCCAACTAGATCCTGTCTCATGCAATATCCCCGACTCATGCTCGAAAGCTGATGCTGTGTCGGGGCCTGCTCACAAACCCCCGACTCATGTCCGTAGACTGACACAGCACTGGGATACGCGACAAAGAGCCCATACGAGTCAATCACAAAGATTGAACTCCATCCGAGTCTGTTGCGACACAAAGTCGCTCACCTCATACGTACGCTCACTAGCTTTACGTTCGTTCGTTCGTTCATTAGTGCATGCACTCGTTCGTTACATTCCTCTTTCATTATCTTTCACTTTACGTTATTAATACTTTTCATTCGTTCATAAACAATTCACGTAAAGATACGGAAAGATAAACATACATCGAATCAAGGAACATCGACACTTACAAGTCATCAGTCATTACCATCGTATGAGGCTACATCATACTTAACATACATACATCATACATGTACATGCAATTACTATCATCATCATGTCCCACGTAACTTCTAAGCCTCGATAGTTATCACACGTATACCTATGGGAGCCATCACATCATTACCTACGCTAGCTCTCTTCCCGAAGGCCAGTAATTACACTATGTCCCTCCTCGTACACAACAGCCCTACTTGGGAGATTGGGCTCCCTTCAGTCGCATGACCTCCATGCGACTGAACAGCTATACGATTGGGCCAATGCGGATGAACGCCCATGCGGATGAACACCCCAATCGTACGAATGGACTCCCTATCGTACGACTGAACACTATACGTATGGGCCTCTATGCGACTGAACTCCCAACCGTGCGGTTGAACTACTATGCGATTGGGCCTATGCGACTGAACTCTCAACCGTGCGATTGAACTACTATGCGAATGGGTCTATGCGACTGAACTCTCAATCGCATGGCCTGTCGGGCGATTGAGTCCCATTCGTAAGACTGAGTCTCAATCGTACGCTTGAACATCAGTTTTCCCTCAGTCGTGCGACTGGCCCTTCAGTCGCACAGCCCTAACTGGGCAGCGACTGGAGTTCATCACGAACAGCAGCCGCGACATTCGGCTTCCAAACTCCTGTAGACCTCGTTTGAGCTCAAATTAGCCCCTCTAATCCATAGGGAAACATACCTCGACCTCATACAAGCCTATCCTAGTACGGGATCAAGCCCTAAGCGTACAATACACATACACATACGTACATACATGGGTTAAACACCCAAAACTCGAAAAATAGGGTTTCAGATGTGTTCCAGCCCCAAAATCATTCAAAAACGTGTAAAAGAGGGGTCTTAGAACTCACATGATCAGGTTGGAGTTGAAGAGCTTCGAATTGACTAGCTTCTTGACCAAATCCGAGCCTGAATCACCCCGTTCTCTCTTTTCCTCCTCTGCTCTGTCGCTCTCTGTTCTTTCCCGACTGAAAAATGCAAGTGTTGGGAAGGAGAAGAGAGCTGCTCCTCTTTTATACCTACTGCTCAGTCGCCCGAAGTCCAGGGGCGACTGGACCTTCAGTCGCATGAACACCATACGACTGGACCCCAGTCGCATGAGCTTCATGCGGTTGAACCTTCAGTCGGGCGATTGAACTCTAATCGTACGGTTGAGCTTCAATCGGCCAAATAGCATGCGATCGAACCTCCAGTCGCATCAATTCCATGCGACTGAAGCTCAGTCGCATAACCTACCAAAAGGTCAAACTGCCGGGCGTTACAATAACGATCTCTTGGTGGTTCAAATATATATGGATGACATTATATTTGGATCAACAAACAAGAGACTATGTGAAGAGTTCGAAGCATTGATGAAATATGAGTTTTAGATAAGCTCTATTAGAGAATTAACTTTCTTCGTTAGCTTATAAGTTCATCAGAAACCAATGGTATATTCATCAACCAAGAAAAGTATATTCATCAAATACTAAAGAAATACTCTCTTGCTGATACATCTTCATGCAAAACACTAGCATCAACCATAGAAAAATTTGTACCTGATCCTAAAGGGAAGTCTGAAGATCAAAGATTGTATAGATCAATGATAGGATGATTAATGTACATAACTACCAGTAGACCTGTCATTATGTTTTTCGTTTGTGTTTGTGCAAGGTACCAATCTAATCCAAAGGAATAACATATGAATTCTATGAAGAGGATATTTAGATATCTTAAAGGGAAGCTAGCACGTGGACTTTGGTATCCCAAAGAAGGAGAATTCAACCTCTACTCCTATTCAGATAGTCATTTTGGAGGATGTAACAATAACAGAAAACCCACAACAGGTGGATGTCAATTTTTAGGACCATGGCTTGTATCTTGCTAGTGTAAGAAACAAACAAATGTTTCAATATCCACGGATAAATCTGAGTACACAGCTACTTCAGCTAGTTGCTCTCAAGTTTTATGGTTGTAAAACCAATTACTTGACTTTGGGTACAATTTTCTTCACACACCAATTCATATAGATAACTCAGCTGCTATGTTTATCACTACTAATCCACTGCAACATAGCAAAACAAAACACATAGAAATCAGATACCATTTTCTGAGAGATTACTTATAAAAGGATTTGAATCAAGTTGATCAAAGTAGATACAAAGGATCAGCTTGCTGATTTGTTTACGAAAGCCTCTGATTCAGTAAGATTTAATTTCTTAATTGAGTCTTTAGGCATGATCAACCTTCATTAATCATCATAACAAAGAAAAACAGGATCTGTCCTTTAAGTTCTATTACTAATAAAATCCCAAAAATATTCATAAAATCTATAAAAGTACAAAAATATTGTTTTGTAATTTGTTTTCTATTTAAAGCATTCATATTATGGGAAATGATAGTACACTATTCCTTAGTTTACTTCCCTGTTTTAATCTTATAATAAAGACTGATCAGAAGTGAATAGATATGTAAGTAGGCTCAACTTGAGTAGAACATAAACAAGTGCATGCTTAACATAATGTCAAGATGTCAAATTGTGGGAAATTCCATTTTAAGGGTCAAGCAAGTGAATCTTATCCTGATGTGATCAAACTACTCACCTAAACACACTATGTTCTGACTTCATATAATTTCTATCTTTGCGACTCATATTCTCTCTGTTTTGCATAAGCAAAGACCTGGCTTTATGACCACCTTTTTTATGACCAAAAACATCCGGTGTTATGATTTTGATCATTATCATTCCTTTGTTTCGTGTAAACAAAAACCTGGGTTCAAGGAACCTCTGTTTTATGGAAGTAATGACTTGGTGACCTGATAATGATCATATCAAAGCTCTAAAAGAATCCAATGTGATCACATATATATTATATTTCAAGAGATTACATATCAAACAACATTAATAAGGTTTCATAGAAATCTTAAGATAGAACTTATACTTAAAAGGCACATAGTTTTTAAGTATGAAAAAGTGATGACTCATAAACGGAGGATAAAGTGTAATGTGAATTAAAGTGGATTTCATATTTGTCAATTTTTAAGCAGTACCAAAACATGATAAGCAACATGCCTTGTAAAATATATACTCTTGTTTGAATTCATGTAGATCATAATACTTGCAATCAGCACTAGATCTATGTCTACTATTTAAAATCAAAAATGCATAAGGAAGGTTCTAAGTGTTATAGTACGATCTCAAGATA
This sequence comes from Flaveria linearis, assembly GCA_024085815.1. Lineage (NCBI taxonomy): Eukaryota > Viridiplantae > Streptophyta > Magnoliopsida > Asterales > Asteraceae > Flaveria > Flaveria linearis. The sequence goes on along the minus strand of CM044010.1, from coordinate 51,459,123 downwards.
TGTTTCATATGATTGTAAATATGCTTCATTTCTGCTTATATTTAAAAATACAGAAAGATATTTTTGCTTTTCTCTTTGTTAGATAGAAAAGTGTTTTTCATGCTATTCTCTAATTAAATTTATGCTAATATCCATCATTAAGAACAATTTAGGGGGAGTTGTAATAAATCAACATAAAAAAGGAGTTTATCAAAATTAGTGAAGAAAATTAGAACTTGTGCACCTATTTTGGCTGTTGGATATCTATCATGTAAAATTTTTTTCACAATTGCCTTGGAGCAAAGTCAATAAGGTCTAAAAGTAATAAATGATCTAATAATATATTAGATTCATACAACAAAAACGATAAATTTTTATCCTTCAGCAAAAGTTACAGTGTAATGTTGCTTTTCAGTGGACACTAGTGTAAAATTTAACAAAGTTAAAATTCACACCTCCGTAGATTGGTATAGTGCGGATGCATACACATTTGAACAAGTATGATTGGTATCCATAAGATCGATAAACTATGGATAAGTATATTATACTTCTGTAGATTTTGTATAGAAGTCAAATTAAAATTTGTCTTCCGTAAAAGATCGCCGGAGGAATTAACTTCCTGCGGAAGACTAAATCTCTGTGGAAGAATAAATTACTCTGGTAAGGCAATTAGGGTTTGAGGGTCGCGTATCATTAAATGAGATTTTAATAGTATTCTGAGAAGATATAAAGAAATTTGACAGTTGACATTTTTATTCACTTTTTCAGAATCATTGTTCAGACCTAATCCACAAAAAACCCTCAAACCCTTCGATCATCAAACACTCAAAATACCCTCTCATAACAATAAATACCAATCAAATCTCGATTGCATTACATCTTACGAACATTATCATCGAGGTAAATCATTCTTTAGAACATCAAAATCACTAATTGATTCTGAAATGTCATCAAAACTCTTCAACTTCTTAAAATTTTATGATTTTGATTTCAAGTTTGAATCTTTAAATCATTATTTTCTGATATTCATGTGTATTGCAGATGGCTAATTGATTTCCAAAAGAGCATAATGTATGTGCATTTCTCGATCCTGATGATCCTGTCACTGAAGGCTGCATAGAAATCATTCGCCATCTACGCAGATTGTGATTATTTTATGCCCTAACTGCTAACCTAGTAATCTATCAAAGTCATATGACAGATCTCTAGAACACCACAAGAGTAGCCAAGGAGAATAATGAAAGAGTGATTTATGCATCTATCAGACACAAAGTACTAAGAATAGATGAACACATAATCAGAAGGGTATTGGAGTTCGGAGAACAAGAAGTAGGTCACCCTAATGTAATCGATCATGAGTACATTTAGAGGGTATTTGACCTTATGGGATACGATGGTGACTACCGAAATGGTGAGATCAAGAAAGGGAGATTATGCAAGCCATATAGATTCCTTTGTCATACTTATTTAAAATGTATGTCAAACCGGAAGTCTAGATGGGATTGATTCTCAAGGCATATCTGTTCAGGGATCATTGGAATTTTTGAATGAAGAACTTATAACTACTCAAAGTACATTCTTGGATGTCTATGTGATCAGATTGAAGTGCAGAAAGATGAGAAGATGTATACGTTTCCTATATTTCTTCAACTCATTATCAATGATTCGATGCCACACATAGAAAGGGGAGGTGATGTGTTTGTTCAAGCACTTTTAGGAAAATCTATGCTGAACAAGATAAGTGGAAGATATGAAGGAGAAGAAATGGAGAAGTTACCTCATGTTGTGGACGAGAATGTTGATATTCCACAAGAGTTGATCTTCATAGAACACCAATAACAAGAAGATCAAGGTGAAGCATCCCCTGTACCAGCTGATCAAACTATATAGTCTCCACCTCAATCTCCCTTGATCAATCAACCACCATCACCCATACATCATGAAATAATACCATCACCCCAAAGTGAACACAATCACCCATTTCACTCTCCTCATCTAAAACATCCCAAAACTCTGCAGCTATAGAACCAATTTCACCTATTCGACCTTCTCCACAACAAGAACAACCTCCAATCATAATTTCCCCAGATGTTGAATCCAATTCAGCATCTGATAGCACTACTCCCACCAAAGTAATCAATTTTGAAGAGGATCTTGATGATGTACATGATGGGGAAACTAAAGAAGTGTGCTTGGAGGTTGAACAAGACCAAGATTAGGAGGTTGAACAAGTGACTAAGACTGGAAAAATATTTGTAGATGTTATAGCTTATCATGAATATGATCTGAATGATGATGAGATTGATGTCAGCAAAAGTTTTCTAGTGGCTAAATACAACAATCTGATCATTAAATCAAACAAGAGATTAGAGAGACTAATAAAGCTAAAGGGAGAGCTGAATGAAAAGGATGCACTACTAACTCTGCAAGAAGGCTCAATCAGAAGACTGAGAGAGGATGCTAAAACTGATCACGAAGTTATTGATGTCTTTAATAAATTGGTGAGAGAATTGAAAAAATCTATGAAGAAAGAGAAGACAGATAAAGAGCAGAGTGTTATAGAAATGAACAAGGCCAAAATCACCATTTCTAAACAATCTGAGCTCCTGGAAGCAAAAGATGATAAGATTGAGAGTTTGAAGAAAAGAATTAGTGAACCTGAATCTATTCAAGCTTCTCAACTAGCATCTCAAACAGCAAAAAACAAACAACATCAAAAGTTGTCTCATCTCATAAAAAGAGCTAAAACAATCTCCCTTGAGCATACCCTATGAGCTGAATTATCAACATTGAAGCCAATTGAACCAAATGAAGAAAGTGATGCTAAGTGGGGGGAGTTAATAAAAGAAGATACTCCCAAGGCTGCTGAAACAACAACATCTGATGAGCTGCTCACCACACAAGACATCCTTAAAGAGAGACCTGAATCTACTATGTTCATAGACCTTATTAACAAATGGTTTCCATATGACATGGTAGAAAGGATGAATTCAGATGGAATGAAGCAAGCCATCAAAGATTTCACTTTGGCTAGACTAATGATTCCAGGATGTAACTATGACACCTTCATCAGCTTCCAAGCAACAGAAAAGCTAAAAAAGGAATTTGGTCATTGTGGCAAATGATGGAGAGTATGTGATGAAGATTGAGTTACAAACTGGAGTCAGATTCAGAACAGAAGCTCCAAATCTAAGTCATGCCCATCAATCAACTCCTACTAAGACCAACATTGTAGAAAGTAAACACATACATAATGGCAAGGAGAAAAAGATTAAAGAGCCTAGGGAGGTTATTACATGCAAAGTGTGGCTGTTTGGAACAACAGTGAGAGAAGTTACTGAAAAAAAATCCACACTTTTTTAACTTTTTGATCACATCACAACTTCTAAGTTAGATGAAGAATATCAGATCATTTGTAACACCCGTAATTTCTTATTAAAGAAATTAAAAGAATGAAATAGAAAGAAAGGAGAAGGAAATAAAAAGCCTGCTTTTGTGGAAGGACCAAAAGTGTAAAATAATAAAAAAAATCTTATAAAGTTGGTAAAAAGGTGGCATGGCCGCCCATTACCTTCTGCATAACATTTCTATTCGACTTTTAGAGAGAGAAAGCAGCAGGAGCAGAAAACCATCGGGATTTTGAAGAAGGACCTGAGAAATTCAAAGTTTTTGGTAAGAAATCTCGAATTTATGATGCTAGGACGATTCTAGAACCATATATGAGCTTATAAATGTGACTAGTGTGTTCGGGTTGCACTGTGTGTGTGTGTTTTAGGTGTATAAACGACTGAGAAGTTCAAGGAAAGGGCATCCAAAACCCGAAGACAAATTAAGGTGAGTTCTAGACCCCTTTTTACTGATTTTTAAACGTTTTGGGGCTGGAAATGCATATATATGTTTTTTTTATAAAATTTATGCTGATACCCGTATGAACTGAATGTATGCATGTTTATGTTTATGCTAGATTTATGCCTAGAATCATGTGTATATGTTTAGAATTAGGCATTATGATGTTTGGGACTTGGATTATGGATTAGACTCATGAACAGGTTGCAAATATGTCTGAAAATGGGACTTAGAATAATTAATTACAGGTTGATGAGTCCACCAGTGCTCATACGACCAACAGTGTGGTCGTATGACCAGGAGATATATTTTTTCTAAGTGCTAATGAGTCTAACAGGACTCATACGACCAACAGTGTGGTCGTATGACCAAGTAATTTGTCTAAGTGTTGAGCCCAATAGGACTCATACGACCAACAGTATGGTCGTATGACTAAGTAAATTTTCTAAGTATGATGAAGAGTCCAACAGGACTCATACGACCAACAGTAGTCGTATGATCAGAACATGTTTCTTAGAGAATGGTACGACCAATAGTGCTCATACGACCAGCAGTGTGGTCGTATGACCAAATGAAAATGTCTAAGTATAAGATGGAAAGTCCAGCAGTGCTCATACGACTGACAGGGCTCATACGGCCAGGGGGCTTATACGCCCAACAGGGCTAAAACGCCCAGAATACTTAGAATTTTTCAGAAATTTCCTGAAATACCGAAGTTCGAGGTTTTGACCAGGGCTGACTAGGGTTAACAAATGATGATGTTTCATGCATGTAATGATGATTATGGTTAACCCTTATTGTTTCTGATGTTATTATCAGTGTATTATAGTTAACAATATTATTAAAATATTGCTAAATGTGGTATGATGCTACGTATGATGATGAACGTATGATGATGTACGTATGGTGATGAATGTATGATGAGTATGTATGATGAGTGTGTGTTCCTTGTAATTGTGTGCTTATCTTTCTGAAACTTTACGAATAACGAGAATGAACTAATGAAGTATTATGTATCGTAAAGTGAAAGATAATGAAAGAGGAACATGATGACGAATGCATGTATTAACGAACGAACGAAAAGAAGAATGATGATGAATACATGCATTAATGAACGAACGAATTATGTCTTGCAAGCATTGAATAACGCGATTGGTCCTTCTATGTGATTGACCATGGTCATGGTACCTCTACCGCTTACCTCTAGTACCGTGGCATACGATTTCCCGTCATATGTTGACTACGGCCCAGTAGCTAATAACGATCGGGGTGTAGCATATGGTATTGGTACAATTCACCTTTCAATGCGTGCAAGTAAGTATGAATGGGATTCTTGTCATTCGACCACAGTAATCATAGCCAAGTGCTATGAAGTGGGTAAAGCCTGACAGAATCCATACGAGAAGTTAAAGATAACGATGAATAACGAATGATGAAGATAATAACGAATATTATCTCTGTGTACGTATGATGTATGAACGCATGCACGAAAGGATACTTATAAATAAGTAAAAGTATGTTTTATTATAAAACTAGAACTCACTCAGCAACGCTGACTTTTATGTATTTTCCAGTTGGCAGGTAGTGTTGCTGAGGATGGCACGAGGCGGCTACTCAGCTCTTTTGGGATGGCATTCTTTTGTTAACGTTTTTGTATTGTAATGCAAACAAATGATATTTTGTAACGGGTGTTGTATTACTTTACAAAAAGCATTTATAGTAAAAATTTAAAGTTTCCACTGCATGGTTTTTATTAAGTTATTTTAAATGTATGTTTTATGGGTAATGACGACCAACTGTGAGGTGCCCGGGAACGGGGCCTTACAAGTTGGTATCAGAGCCAAAGTTTAAGTGAAATGGGTAAATTCTTAAAACAAACCTAAAACTTAAACTGAGAATGGGACAAGGAGAATGAGAATGCCATCTGAGTAGCTGCGTGCCATCAGGTATTTTCTTGAAAATTAACCAGTGTACGTACGCATGTTATGTGTTTATGTGTACTTTTAGACTTAGATACTAATGTAGTCAGGACAGGTAATGCTCGGGGTGTGAAGAGTAGAGTAAGTGGCTAATCACAACTGGCCACTGTAATTAGGGACTTACTATACTTGACATAAACTGAGCTATTTCCTTGAATGACCGTGTTGGTGTTTAAATCTTTCAGTGTAATAGAAGATGGTCGGTGGTAGATCATCTAAAGCCCCAATTGGTGGAGGCAGTGGCGGAAGTGGTGTGGAACCACGAGCAACAAGAGGTAGGCCTAGACAAGAGAAGAAGGTTCCCGAAGAACCTAATACTACTCCCTCGGGGGGGTGGATGAGAGTGATAATGTGAGAGCCTCGGTGAAAGAGACGGTGATCAAGGAGGTGCACCAAGTCATGCAGACAATCTTACCGTCTGTAGTGACCGAAGTAATAAAGGCCGTACGTGAAGACGATAGACGAGGGAGGAATCGGTCCTCAGGAAGACAGCAACAGACAGAAGCAGAAACAGTATTATCTGATGATGAAGAGGAAGAGGAAGAAGAACAGTTACGGGAGACCGCCCGGGGTTGTAACTACGGGGCATTCATGAGGTGCAAACCCCCAACTTTTGATGGGTCTGGTACTGCTACTGATGCTCACCAATGGGTGATGGAAATGGAAGCTGTCCTCGATATTAGTGATTGCCAGGAGGACAAGAAGGTGAAGTTTGCTACCCACTCTTTTACAGGGTCGGCTTTATGCTGGTGGAAAAATATAGTCCAAGCCGAGGGTAGCAGGGCTATAGGGAAGATGAAGTGGGCTGAGTTGAAAAGGCTGGTGATCGAGGAATTCAGTCCTCGTCGGGAAATGGATAGAATAGAGAGAGAGTTCCTGCAGTTGGAAGCGGGGACGATGACCCACCAACAATATACCACCAAGTTTAACGAATTGGCGCTGTTGGTGCCGGAGCAGGTGACGCCTGTGTCCCGAAAGATCAACCGGTATATTCAGGGGCTGCCAGCTGAAATTCGTTGGCACTTGATTTCTGCCCGACCAAGCACTTTCAGGTCGGCAGTGGATTTGGCGGGAAGGTTATTCGATGAACGTGCTGCTTTGGTGAAGGCTGAGGGAAGCAAGAAAGGAAGTGGAGAGAAGAACTGGCAGGGGAAGAGATTTGGTCGGGGTGATACTTCGACAAACAACAAGAAGGCAAGGGTGGATGACCGCCGAGTGGTCGTGTCTGGAGCTGGGGTGAGGAAGTGTGGTAAGTGTGGAAAGGAGCACTCAGGGGAGTGCAAGTGGGGATCCAACCTCTGCTTTAAGTGCGGGAGGACAGGGCACATATCAAAAGATTGCCGGATGGGCAAGTGCTTTAACTGTGGAGAAAGTGGCCATATGAGCAGGGACTGTAAGAAGCCGAGGGCTGAGGCTTCAGGGGTAAAGAAGACGGGAAGTGAAGGTCCGAGAGCAAGTGCCAGGGCTTTCACTATGACGCAGGAAGAGGCTAGGACGGACCCCGATGTGGTGTCAGGTACGTTTCTAGTAAATCAAATCCTTGCTTCTGTGTTATTTGACTCTGGTGCTAGTAGGAGTTTCATTTCTGCTACTTTCTGTGCTAAATTGCCTGTTAGTAGCAAATGCATTAGTGAGCCTTTTTATGTAGAAACTGCTATTGGTAAGTCCACTAGAGTTACTGATGTGATAGAGGACTGTACCATGGAGTTAGAAGGTCATAGGTTTGCTGCTAGATTACATGTGATGCCCCTAGGAGGATTTGATGTAGTGTTAGGGATGGACTGGTTAGCAACCTACGAAGCGAATATCGTGTGCCGAAAGAAGATGATTAGACTGAAGGCGACCGACGGAAGTCCGGTGACAATTTATGGCGATCGAGTTACGACGATTCCGAAGGTGATCTCGATGGTGGTGGCGGGAAAGTGTATGAGGCGCGGATGTAGCGCCTACTTATGTTATGTAAAGAATGTAGAGACGCCAACACCACAGCTATGCGATGTGCCAGTGGTGTGTAACTTTCCAGGCGTGTTTCCCGAAGACTTATCGGGATTGCCACCTGACCGAGAGATCGAATTCCAGATCGACCTGATACCGGGTGCCCAACCTGTCGCAAAAGCACCGTATCGCTTGGCTCCGACGGAGATGAAAGAGTTGATGGAGCAGTTGCAGGAGCTGCTGGATAAGGGGTTTATCCGACCGAGTATCTCACCTTGGGGTGCTCCGGTTCTGTTCGTAAAGAAGAAGGATGGTAGTATGAGGATGTGCATCGACTACCGCGAGCAGAATAAGCTGACGGTGAAGAACAGATACCCCTTACCAAGGATCGATGACTTGTTTGATCAACTTCAGGGTGCCAGTTGGTTTTCAAGGATAGATCTTCGATCGGGTTACCATCAACTAAAGGTGAAGGAACAAGATATCCCTAAAACAGCCTTTCGTACGCGCTATGGTCACTACGAGTTTCTTGTCATGTCTTTTGGGTTGACCAATGCGCCGGCTGCTTTTATGGATTTGATGAACCGAGTGTGCCGACCAATGTTGGATAAATCAGTAATTGTATTCATCGATGATATTCTGATTTATTCAAGAAGTGAAAAAGAGCATGCCGGGCATATTCGGGAAGTGTTGGAAACGTTGAGAAGGGAGAAATTGTACGCCACGTTCTCCAAGTGCGCCTTTTGGTTACGCGAGGTGCAATTTCTGGGTCACGTAGTGAATGCAGAAGGAATAATGGTGGACCCAGCAAAGGTTGAGGCTGTGATGCAATGGAAATCACCAAAGACGCCATCCGAGATTCGTAGCTTCTTGGGATTGGCGGGCTATTATAGAAATTTATTTAAGACTTTTCAAAGATCGCCTCACCTTTGACAAAATTGACTCGTAAGGACGTAAAATTCGTGTGGGGTCGAGAGCAGGAGATGGCTTTTGAGGAGTTGAAGGCAAGACTAACACAAGCTCCTGTCTTGACTTTGCCTGAGGGAAGTGAAGACTTAGTGGTCTATTCGGATGCATCTTATTCTGGGCTAGGTTGTGTGTTGATGCAACGTGGAAAGGTGATAGCCTACGCATCTCGACAGCTGAAGACCCACGAAGTCAACTATCCCACACACGATCTAGAATTAGCCGCGGTGGTTTTTGCGTTGAAGATTTGGCGGCACTATCTATACGGGACAAAGTGCACTATCTTCACAGACCACAAAAGCTTGAAGTATTTCTTCGAGCAGAAGGATTTAAACATGAGCAAAGGCGATGGTTGGAGCTCATAAAGGATTATGACTGCGAAATCCATTACCATCCGGGCAAGGCCAATGTGGTGGCTGATGCCCTTAGCCGAAAAGAAAGACCTGAGCCGATTCGGGTGAAGGCTTATCAGCTGATCATGACCCCCGATGTGATGACACAGGTTAAGGAGTTTCAAGACGAGGCTTTGAAAGAAGATCGTCTTAACTCCGAAAGGATGAGAGGCCTAGTGACGGAATTGGGAGAGAACACTCTTGGTGTTAAGGCCCGATTTGGGCGAATGTGGATTCCTCGATACGGGGATCTACGTGGAAGAATCATGGATGAGGCCCATAAGACCCGATACTCCATTCACCCCGGTGCTACCAAAATGTACCACGATATGAAGAAGGATTACTGGTGGCCGGGTATGAAACGTGACGTAGTGGAGTACGTAAGTAAGTGCCTGACTTGTTTACAAGTGAAGGCGGAACACCAGAAACCCTACAGGAAGATCCAACCGTTGGATATACCCGAGTGGAAGTGGGAGCATATCACCATGGACTTCATCACGAAGTTACCGCGTACCCCTAAGGGGTATGATGCCATATGGGTGATAGTTGACCGCTTGACAAAGAGTGCCCACTTCCTACCAATCCGCGAAACGTACTCATCTGAAAGATTGGCGGATCTATTCATCAAAGAAATTGTAGCTCGTCATGGTGTGCCGGTGTCTATTGTGTCTGATCGTGACACCCGGTTTACCTCCAAGTTTTGGAAGAGATTTCATGATGCGATGGGGACGAGACTACACATTAGTACAGCATATCACCCTCAGACGGACGGTCAGTCTGAGAGGACGATCCAAACACTCGAAGACATGCTTCGGGCATGCGTGATCGATTTTGGAGGAAGTTGGGATGATCACTTGCCGTTAGCAGAATTCTCGTACAACAATAGCTATCATGCCAGTATTGGCATGCCACCCTACGAGATGCTATACGGTAGGAGATGTAGGACGCCCGTATGTTGGGGAGACATTGGGCAGAAAGAGTTAGGAGGTGTTGAGGTGGTCGAAGCTACGACTAAGAAGTTAGAAAAGATCAAAGCCTTCATGAAGGCGGCGAAAGATAGGCAAAAGTCGTATGGTGACAAGAGGCGGAGACCGATAGAGTTCAAGGTTGGTGACCGAGTTATGTTGAAGGTCTCACCTTGGAAAGGAATCATTAGATTCAGGAAAAGAGGTAAGCTAAGCCCGAGGTACATAGGACCTTTCCGAATTATCGCACGAGTAGGAGAGGTGGCCTATCGACTTGAACTGCCGGATGAGTTAAGTGGAATTCATCCCACATTCCATGTATCCCATCTGAGGAAGTGCTTAGCTGATGATGACATGGTTGTACCACTGGAGGATATTGAGGTGGATGAGAGGCTCAACTACGTGGAGCAACCAGTGGCAATCATTGATCGTAAGGAAAAGAGGTTAAGGAATAAAGTGATTCCTCTTGTGCGTGTACAGTGGAAGCACAGGAAGGGATCCGAGTCTACGTGGGAGACTGAAGAAGAAATGAGACAACACTACCCACATCTGTTTGAGGAATAATAGGTTTCGGGGACGAAACCTATATAAGGGGGGTGGACTTGTAACACCCGTAATTTCTTATTAAAGAAATTAAAAGAATGAAATAGAAAGAAAGGAGAAGGAAATAAAAAGCCTGCTTTTGTGGAAGGACCAAAAGTGTAAAATAATAAAAAAATCTTATAAAGTTGGTAAAAAGGTGGCATGGCCGCCCATTACCTTCTGCATAACATTTCTATTCGACTTTTAGAGAGAGAAAGCAGCAGGAGCAGAAAACCATTGGGATTTTGAAGAAGGACCTGAGAAATTCGAAGTTTTTGGTAAGAAATCTCGAATTTATGATGCTAGGACGATTCTAGAACCATATATGAGGTTATAAATGTGACTAGTGTGTTCGGGTTGCACTGTGTGTGTGTGTTTTAGGTGTATAAACGACTGAGAAGTTCAAGGAAAGGGCATCCAAAACCCGAAGACAAATTAAGGTGAGTTCTAGACCCCTTTTTACTGATTTTTAAACGTTTTGGGGCTGGAAATGCATATATATGTTTTTTTTATAAAATTTATGCTGATACCCGTATGAACTGAATGTATGCATGTTTATGTTTATGCTAGATTTATGCCTAGAATCATGTGTATATGTTTAGAATTAGGCATTATGATGTTTGGGACTTGGATTATGGATTAGACTCATGAACAGGTTGCAAATATGTCTGAAAATGGGACTTAGAATAATTAATTACAGGTTGATGAGTCCACCAGTGCTCATACGACCAACAGTGTGGTCGTATGACCAGGAGATATATTTTTTCTAAGTGCTAATGAGTCTAACAGGACTCATACGACCAACAGTGTGGTCGTATGACCAAGTAATTTATCCAAGTGTTGAGCCCAATAGGACTCATACGACCAACAGTATGGTCGTATGACTAAGTAAATTTTCTAAGTATGATGAAGAGTCCAACAGGACTCATACGACCAACAGTAGTCGTATGATCAGAACATGTTTCTTAAAGAATGGTACGACCAATAGTGCTCATACGACCAGCAGTGTGGTCGTATGACCAGATGAAAATGTCTAAGTATAAGATGGAAAGTCCAGCAGTGCTCATACGACTGACAGGGCTCATACGGCCAGGGGGCTTATACGCCCAACAGGGCTAAAACGCCCAGAATACTTAGAATTTTTCAGAAATTTCCTGAAATACCGAAGTTCGAGGTTTTGACCAGGGCTGACTAGGGTTAACAAATGATGATGTTTCATGCATGTAATGATGATTATGGTTAACCCTTATTGTTTCTGATGTTATTATCAGTGTATTATAGTTAACAATATTATTAAAATATTGTTAAATGTGGTATGATGCTACGTATGATGATGAACGTATGATGATGTACGTATGGTGATGAATGTATGATGAGTATGTATGATGAGTGTGTGTTCCTTGTAATTGTGTGCTTATCTTTCTGAAACTTTACGAATAACGAGAATGAACTAATGAAGTATTATGTATCGTAAAGTGAAAGATAATGAAAGAGGAACATGATGACGAATGCATGTATTAACGAACGAACGAAAAGAAGAATGATGATGAATACATGCATTAATGAACGAACGAATTATGTCTTGCAAGCATTGAATAACGCGATTGGTCCTTCTATGTGATTGACCATGGTCATGGTACCTCTACCGCTTACCTCTAGTACCGTGGCATACGATTTCCCGTCATATGTTGACTACGGCCCGGTAGCTAATAACGATCGGGGTGTAGCATATGGTATTGGTACAATTCACCTTTCAATGCGTGCAAGTAAGTATGAACGGGATTCTTGTCATTCGACCACAGTAATCATAGCCAAGTGCTATGAAGTGGGTAAAGCCTGACAGAATCCATACGAGAAGTTAAAGATAACGATGAATAACGAATGATGAAGATAATAACGAATATTATCTCTGTGTACGTATGATGTATGAACGCATGCACGAAAGGATACTTATAAATAAGTAAAAGTATGTTTTATTATAAAACTAGAACTCACTCAGCAACGCTGACTTTTATGTATTTTCCAGTTGGCAGGTAGTGTTGCTGAGGATGGCACGAGGCGGCTACTCAGTTCTTTTGGGATGGCATTCTTTTGTTAACGTTTTTGTATTGTAATGCAAACAAATGATATTTTGTAACGGGTGTTGTATTACTTTACAAAAAGCATTTATAGTAAAAATTTAAAGTTTCCGCTGCATGGTTTTTATTAAGTTATTTTAAATGTATGTTTTATGGGTAATGACGACCAACTGTGAGGTGCCCGGGAACGGGGCCTTACATCATTGCATGGAAATATGATGTTGACTGGGATTGTGCAATCATAAAAAGGGCATCTAGGATGATTCAATACTATTCTCTAATTGAATTACTCATCTCACTCCCAGATGTTGACATCAAACAGCTTCAGAACTTACCAATCACTAACTATCCAATCCACCCAAGAGGAAGATATTTCTCTAGGATGGTTGGAAAGTTATTATCAAAATTCAAGGATAATGTCCTTAAAAAAGCAAGAAGAGAAGATGAGGAGTATAAGAAAAGAAAAGAAAGGAAAAGAAGGCCACCATCCAGCTCCTCACACACTATAGAAGATGAATTCTTGATAAGGGTTGGTCATGCCAACAAGAAAACTGCTTCAATTAAGAGCTTTGAAGGAAACCAATTCACACATCCCATCACTCAGTGGGGATATGTTAAGAAAACTAAGGAGCTTGTACTGAACAAAACTAAAAATAAGAAGGAAGCTTTAAGTATTAGGATTTTTTATCCATTGGAAATTAAACTCTTACATCTAACCAACACCGCTTATCTACATGATAAGTTCTTTCCCAAGCTCAACAATGAACATGCATAAAATGACTTTCGTCTATATGTTCACATGATAGGATAAGATCAATGCCACAACCAATAAAAGAAGAAAACATGAGGCTGGCCAGCTTATGGGATCTGAAATCCCTTCTATTACAGAATTAAGAATATTTAAAGAAGATGAACTAGAAGTTGTGAATAACAATAGTGTTGTTGCAACTTTAACCACTGCGGAATATATTTTTGGAATAAAGCATGATACCTTGAACAAGATAAGCCGAATGGAGATCAAGTATAAATATGATAATCGATAGGAACCTGTATCTTTCTTCAACAAAAAGAGGGTGTCAAGAGTAAAAGAGTTACAAAGTTTAAGGAATTGATTAGAATGAGCTAAACCTAAGGGGGAGTATTGTTATGTCTAGAACATTTGTATAGGTTTAGTACTTTAATCATTTCTTATAATAACTCTTGTACATCTTTCATCCTTGTTGCATGCAATGTACATTGATAGGTTAACCTATTAGTATGTGTTGCTCTATATGTATGTGTGCGGGAAAAACATTAGACTTAGTTAATTTCTTGAAAACCGACTAAGTGTTGAACATCTACGGATGAAGAAATTGTTCCTCCGTAGATCTTCTGGATCAAAACAAGTAGTGCCTCCATGAAACTCCTGCGGAAGCTTTACAATAGCTGAAGAACATCCGAGTCTAATATACTGCAGCTTCTATGGAAGACTTGCTGCGGATGAACAAGTAAAACAACTATGAAAGACCAATCTCCTGCGGAAGCCAAAAATCCTACGGAAGACCAATCTCCTGCGGAAGCCAAAACTCCTGCGGAAGACCAATATACTTGCATGTACACCAAGTACATCAAGTCAACAAGACAAACACTAATGTGATTTTATAAGTCAACTTCTACGGATGACTTCACTTTAGTCAGAAAACATCACATCAAGACATTCTCTGAGTAACAATCTTACCTCGATAAGAAACTATGACCCTAATAATAAGTATCTAAGCCTATAAATACGAGGCTTAGGTACACACTTTAGGAAAGAGATTGCTATCGACTGCTACGTATCATTACAATCAAACCCTAGCAGCCATAAAAAGCTCTCATAATAATACACACATCAATATAGCATTCATTGTTTGTTTATTGTAATCATTATTTAAAAAATAGTTGAAAATTTTTGAAATATTTGTGGTTGTTCTGCATCTTATATTCATGTGCTTTTCATTAGTTTGATTTGTTTTCATTGTTTGATTTTCGTCAAACAACTTTACATCAATCAATTAATCGAATAACAACCAGTGATTATTTCGTGATCATAGTTTGTCATTAACTAAACTGATAATTCCCTGACAATTCTTCGATTCACAGGTGGTATCAGAGCCAAGTGCTCATTGATTTACATCAGTTGATCTATCAGTATTAGTTTTGTTTGATTAATTATTTATATCATTAGATTTATCAAGTTGTTGATCAGATGCATTGATTTTGATTAAAATTGTTTTAGGGTTTGTTCATACGATTTGAGGGTATACAACTCGATTTCGATCGTGTTATTGAACTACACAATTAAATCATAAGTCGGCTTTAGCTAATCAATAGCTAACTAAGATATTGGGATTAAAAAATTGGTGCGATCATTAAAATCTATTATATCGATCAGTTGTGTACTGTTCCATTGCCCGATCAACTCAAATCTGCATTAAACTTGTTTTAATTCATAGATCTTAGTTATTGTTTGATTACTTACAACTGTTTAATCATATTTGAACAAATACAACATTAAACATCCTCAATCTCATAAGTAGTTGAGAGGATTAACTAACTTTTGACATTAACGACTTAATTAATTGATAATTAAGAGTTGGTCATTAATTAGTGCATTAACAAAAGAATTTCTGTTTTAGTTAAACAATCATCTAAATAAAATGAGTAATTCACTTATTGGATGATCCTACCAACCCCCTAAGTTGGAGAACAAGGCTTACTTCAAAGCATGGAAAATCCATTTTAGGAACCATGTAAATTATACTGATTCTGATCTATGGTCATCTATAACAGAAGGTCCATATATTCCACCAGCACTAGGACCTGACTATAAGGACAATAATCAGCCAATCAGTTTAAAGGATTTATCACCAGATGATGCAAAGAAGGTCAAGGTTGATATCAAAGCCTATAGTATGCTCACCATGGTTTTGCCGGAAGATCTTCTCTTTAGTTGTGAAGCCTACAAAACAGCAAATTCACTGTGAAAAACTCTGCACACTTTATGTGGAGGCAGTGAAGAAATAAGAAGCATAAGAAAGGATACACTCAGGTCCCAATATGAGACATTACATTATATTAAGGGTGAGTCCGTTCCTCAACAACTACATAGATTTATGCAGCTTTTGACTGAAATGAACATCTTGGAGCTCAAATACGACTATGAGGAACTCAACAAGAAAATGCTCCATACTCTACCTGAGAGTTAGACGCAGACAGTATCAATGTTCAAGAACATCCTTGATATGAAAGCCATCGGGCTTGATACATTGGTGGCTAAAGTGGAAGCTCTTGAACTTGATGAGAAAACATGAAACAAGAGCATGAAAGCACCCATTGCTCCCTATCAATTCAATGAATTAAAGAGTGTGGCGAGTGTCTACATTTCAAATGAAGAAGATGAGAGCTCTTGTGCTATGAGTGATGAATAAGAAGAAGTTGGTTTTTATGCACCAACACCAGCTAAATCAACTCAAAGTCACTCAAGCAACAAAACAAAAGGGAAAAAGGATGATGAAAAGATTTAAAATGCTAAGGGATCATCCCTAAACAACAAAAGCAACAGTAGTTCAGAACCAATTACTATGGTTCTTGATTCTGAAAAGCAAAAAAAGTAGCATTTGCAGCTTTCAGCTCAAGCTTCCAAGCATACCTGGGCATCACTTTAACCCCAGCACATTTTTGCCAGCAAGATGTAGAAGAAGTTCATCCCGATGAAATAGAAGAGATGGATTTGCAATGGCAGATGACAATGATTGTTTATAGGGAAAATATGTAACTTTTGACACACAATTGGTATCAGAGCTGGAGTTGTTGGATTCATATTGATTTTGATCAGATTGCTAAAATGGAAGAAGATTTAAAGAAAACTTGAAGAAAAAGTTAGTGTGTTCTCCAAGAGAAATCCAAGGATTTGAGGTGAAACTGATGGATTCAACTCGAAATTTGATGTTGTTTGATCAACAGCTATGATCAAATCAACAATTGGAAGCAAGAAATTGAAGTTTGGAGAAGAATCCATGAGATTTGGGCTTTTCAGATTCATGTTCGTCATTTTCACACACTAGTGTGTGTGTTCTTGGTGTTTTTCGGAAATTCCGAGATCTGAAACATGTAAATTGAGCTTGGATTGATTCCGATCCATCAACATGATGTTACAAATCAATTTCACCAATAGATCAGCATTAGCAGTAGTTTTGGATCAAATCAAAATTTCAATTAAGTGGGTTTTTTGATGTTCTTTGTGTATTTCTCAATTATCGGATTTGGATCTGCTTTATCATCAAATTTTATGTTCAATTGATCATCAACAATCAATAACAACAATTGAACATGATTTCAGCAAGATTATCAAAACAATTGGTTCGATTCAGATTGGTTCGAAGGCTGCTGCGCAAAAATGGTTCTTTGGTGCAACCCTTTTGAGATTTTGGTGCGCCCCCTTGTAGCCTAATGTGCCCATCTGATCGGACTATGTAGTTGATGCGGCCCACAAACAGGTTCATGCTCCTCCACAACATTACATGCGCCCCTTATGATGCTCCAGCGCCTTGTTTGGACTTGATACGCCCTGTTTAAAGGCTGTTGCGCCCCTTGGGCAACAGCTGCACAAGGTTTGGACAACAACAATTTTTAGCATTATGTTGCAGCAAATCATCAACATTAAGAGCCGTGTCTAAGCAGTATTTTAGGCTTTAAATAAGCACGTTTCTGCAGCAAAATGGGCTGCCTTCTAACAGCTCGAACAGCAGCATTTTAACAACAAATTGAGCAGCTTAACAGCAGCAAAATGGGTGGAATTTTCAGCAACAGATTTATCAGCAAATCGGCAACAAACGTGCTGCGGCTCAGCAGCATAAGAGCACCAAATTAGGCTGTGTTTCGGCAGCAAATTCAACAGCATATAAGTAGCCCTGCAGCACACGTATCAGCAACATATGAGCAGCCCCGTAGCACATCTAACAACAACATAACAGCTGCCTTGCAGCTCATGAAACTACTGTGAATCAGTAGCATTTCAACCACATAGCAGCAGCAAATAAGCATTACTAATAGCTTCATTTGGGCAACGCTTTAGCACAAAAACAGCAATGGATCAACATCAAATGAGCTACACTTGAATATCTCAAACAGCTTGCTACGCCCCATAGCATTTCATGCGCCCCTTGTGGGTTGCATCAGTGCATTTTGACAGCAAATTCTCATCAAAATGTAACAGCAAATTGACATTACAAAGTGCTTCATTTGTGCAGAATGTTAGCAACAACTACGATTTGGATCTGCACAAAGGAGCTGGGTTTAGCACACTTGGTGCGCCCCCTTTGGGCTGCACTTTTGCAGAATGTGCAGCAGCAAATCAGGGTTTCAAAAGCATGTTTTGGGTAGTGTTTTAGCATCAAAATAACAACAAATGAACATGAAAGGAGCTGCATTCAATCATCAAAGAAGCAGCAGCCCGTGCAGCTCAAAACATCACCTGATGCGCCCATTGTAATGGTTTGGTGCGCCCCTTATGTTGGCTGCATCTTCTGGGTAGCTTCTGCATGGTTCTAACAGCCGCAAACAACATCAACGAACCATCAACAACATTAGCAACAACATGAAATGCAGTAGCAATATCAAAAGCATCAAGATCATGATCAACAACACAAAATGAACACTCTCAAGATCATTCAAGCATCAAGAACAACACCTTCTTCATCATTGCCTCACCACCAACAAGAACATCACCTAATGGATCAAGAACAGAAAACAAAAACCTCAAACCTCACCAAAATAGTTTATTCAAGAACACGCTTCCGCAACAACAACAAAAACAACAACATGGATCAACTATTCAATAAAATGGCATTAACAAGGAACATCAATATCAAGTTTCAATTTTTGTCATTGGAAATCTACAATTTAGAGGGAGTATTGTTGGGTTTTTGCCAACAAGAATAAATTGAAGATTTCCAAGTCAACATTCAAGTCAACAAGAAGATGAAAAATTGAAGCTTGAAGTCAACAAGTCAACAAGAGTCAACATTATTAGTCTAGGGTTTTACATTGTAATAGTCTTAGATTAGTATAAATAGAATAGTTTATCTTTCATTGGAAGGATGGATGGATCACCACCAAGTGTGGGAATCATATGCCATCACCTACATCATCATATCATCATCCTTCATCGATAATGAATTGACCATCAAATCAATAAAAACAAGCATTATTAAACACAATTATGTTCATCATTATTTAATTTTAGCATCATTCTATCAAATTTTGATCATATTAATTTGCATCCTAAGATCTAAGCTCATCGGATCCCATTCAAATCAGGAACACAAATGCACTTGAACACATAAGAGATCATCGGCATCCTTCTTTATAAATAAAGTCGGATCAATTTTCTCTCGCATGCATCCATGCTGGATCAAATGCTGTGACAACGTATCATATCAAATTCTAGGAGCCTGTTGAAGAACATACAATGCTTTACTAAGCTTGTACACATGATGATGATATTCTGAATCTTTGAAACCCAGAGGTTGCTTAACATACACATCCTTAGTGATTGGTACATACAAGAAAGCACCTTTTACGTCCATCTGGTACACCTTGAATTTTATATATGATGCATTAGCCAGGAAGACCCAAATTGCTTCAAGTCTTGCAACTGGAGCAAACACTTCATTATAATCTATTCCTTCTTCTTGGGTGTAATATTGTGCAACGAGTTTCGCTTTCTTGTGAACAACAATTCCCCGATCATCTGACTTGTTTCTGAACAACCATTTGGTGCCTATGGCATTTTCTCCTTCAGGTAAATCCACAAACTTCCATACTTTCTGTTTGCGGATCTGTAATAACTCTTCTTGCATTGCCTCAATCCAACTATTCTCCTATAATGCTTCTATGATATGTTTAGGAACAATTTAAGATAGAAAACACGAGTATAAGCAGAGGTTTGCTTGTTCTGAATGACCCCTCATCGTTCTCTCATTCAATGGTCTGATAATCTGGGACGTAGGATGGTTCTAATGAACATGAGATGTTGTAATCTCATCTTCTTGTACATTAATATCTAGATTAGTCTGGTTCAAGTCGGAAAGCTGATGCAATAAGTTCAAAGTATATGTGGAGTGAAATTAGGAACTTGAGTCGATGAATTGATAAAGAAATCAAGATATCAAAAACTTATGAAGTTCCAGACTCAGGTTGTATAATTTCAGAACCATCATTAGGAATTGGTTGTGAAACATTAGAATTGTTAGAAACGGGTGTTTCTTGTGCTTTTTGAGTTTGAGATTAATCATGAGATTCATAATGAAATACAGGATCTTTAACAAACAAACAGAATGGGTAATCTAAGCTATAATCATCCATACCATCAGAAACAGAATCATCACTGAGAGATCCGAGATCTCCTCCTTGTTCTTTTTCTCACCTGGAGATTCAAACAAGTTAGAATTGAAAGTGTTTAATGAAGAATCTAAATCAAACAACCAAGCTATACCATTAGCAACTGATGGAAATGAGTTTTTAAGAAATTTAACATTAAAAGTTTCATTCGTCCTATAGTTATAAACTCTAAAGGCTTTTGAGACCGACGAATATCCAACGAAACATCCATCATCCGATTTTGCATCAAATTTTCCTAGCTGGTCACTTGAATTTAATATCAAAAACTGGACAACCAAAAGACTTAAGAAAATCTATATTAGATTTCCTTCCAAATATCAAATCATAAGGATTTTTCTGTTTATCTTTCACAAGTAACGTACTATTCTGCACAAAACATGCAGTGGATATGGCTTCATCCCAGAAAGTGATTGGAATCATTGCATCCGCTAACATGTAACGTACGGCCTTAATCAAAGTTCTGTTTTTCCTTTCTGCAACTCCATTTTGTTATGGAGTTCTAGGAGCACGGAACTGACGAGCAATGCATTTTTCTACACAAAACATGCCAACATTGGAATTTTGAAATTCAGTTCCATTATCACTTCGAATAATTTTCACCTTGTGTTCTAATTGATTTTCTACTTTACTGATGAATTCTTTTAACAATTTAGCAGTTTCAGATTTAGCATGCAAAAAGAAAACCCATAAAAATCTTGTAAAGTCATCAATGATAACTAAACAATAATATTTCATCTAATACTCTGCATATTTGTTGGTTTGAATAGATCCATATGCAATATATGAAGAGGCTTGGAATTTAAGTTTATCAGCTTGGGCTTATAAGACGCTCTATCTTGCTTTCCTTTTAAACATGCTATGCAGTGTATTGTGGTAGCAAACTTCTTTATTAGAATTCCTACAATCTTGTTCATGTTCTTGAAATCTGAATGCCCGAGACGTCTATGACATAACTGACTTTCGTTATTTGATGCTTGAGCAATTAGGCATGTTGTTTCTGCAGTTGGATCTACTTGAGACACATCTAACTTGTATACATCTCGATCACGTACAGCTTTAACAACTACCGCTTCTTTGCTTATCTGAAAATCTGGCTTCAAAATATAACAAAAAGAATCATCAAATAAGGCAGAGTAAGATTTATTACAAATTTCAAAAACACTTATGTCACACCCCCAACCACGGCGGTTTCCCGCGGGGTGCGAACGTCATGGAAACCCTAGTCATTAATCAACCACTACATGGTTTAGTAAACATACGTTGCAAATAAGTTTAAAAATACATAATTATTTTCGAACTTGAATCACGGAAGTAGTAGAGTGAATGTAAATTGTTTTCAAAACACGATTAAAAAAATAAATAACTGATCCAATAGCATGAATGGCCCTAAATGCGATGCGGTCCAAGCTAGTTTAACTTGATGCAAATATCAAATACCTAAGAAAACATGCATGAAATTGTGTCAACATAAAGTGGGTGAGTTCACAGGTTTTAAAATAATAGCAAACAGTGTAATGGACCACAAGTCTTTCCATGATTTGATTGTCGATCATACAATGCTATAATAACATATAAGCACCGCAACCGAAGGTAAACTGTAAATGTAATAGATTGCCCCTACCCGTCTCTACCGTAAGCACAGGATGAACATGCTAACAATGCACCCGTTTAGACCCCCAGTCAAGGTTAGGGTAATTAACCCGGGTAGGGGTAGTCAAACCCAATAGTACTATCCATGATTACCTCGCTTTTGGAAATAAACTAACGGTCCGATAACGGGGAACTTCATACGGTAAGTAAACAACTTATATAACATGTGAAATTATTTATAAGTAAATGTGTCCAAGAAAATTAGAAATTTGCATGTAATCTCCCCAAAAAGAAAATAAGTAAAATAGGGGCCGTGAAACTCACCTCAATTGTATGCGTGAATATTAGCAATAGTTTGTACATATGATTGGTTTAGTAATCTCCTAAACAAAATCACAATATATTCATGAGGTCATGATTGCTAACCCTAGATGGTCATGCATAATTCATCCACAAAGTTAGTATTAAAAATGTCAATTGACTAGTTAGACACGTCGAGTCGTTAATGTTTTATTTAGATTCTTGTCTTCATAGTTATCTTTCAAAAAACACATAATGTATTCAATGGGTTTTATGTTAAGTATAATGATATTATACATTCCATGTGTATGTGTTTTAGTTTTACCAAATACCTCCAAAATTTTACATTATATAGATATGGGCATTTGACAGAATGAAGAGGATTTTTGGGTCTGGTTCTCATCCTCTTTTCATGGTACAAAGAATTTTTATAAAATCTGATATTTTTATCACATCTAGATCTATGTCTTAGGATTCCAAAAGGTATATCTTGTAATATGTAACTAAGTTTAAGTACCTCGAAACGGGTCATTAAGCAATAGATGTCAGTGCAGCATTTTTTTCTACACATGTCCATGGAATTCACCGAGGGGTCAAACCCTACATTCACAAATAGAGTCTATAGTATTTTTAAACCAAAAACCTTAAGATAAGTTACCACAAAAGGAAAAACTCCATTTGATTAGTTTAAGCATAACTTATGCCTCCATCTTTCTGCCCTATCTATTCTGCCAAAAACTCAGGTTCAACACTTTAATCATGTTTGTATGTTTTGGATAGGTTATGCTCATCTAAAAATTTCAAGATTGCATGATTTAAAAACTAGACATCCTAAAGTTAATGTTAGGATCAAGAAACAGTTCATTTGAGCATGTTTAGGTCGAGTTAGGGTGTCAAAAACACAGAACATGAATCTGCCAGAAAATGTCTTACATGTTTTGTTACTTTTTAAACTCTGCTAGAGCACTTTTGGATGAGTTAGTGAACATGAACAAATCATGGTGATGTATAGAAGATTAGAAACAAGGTGCTAACCTTAAACAAGGAAGGAGAAGGAGAAGGTAGTCTTGAAATGCAAAGAAAAGAAACTTGATCCTTTGAACTAAGAACCAAACAAGGAAAAGTGGAGAAGATGTTGTAGGATGCTTGGAAGCTTCAAAAGTCACTTGGTCTTCAACAATGACACTTGAATCACCCAAAATTTGTAGAAAATGAGTTGAAAATGAAATGGAATGGTGGTGGGGATGTCTTGGCCGAATTTTTGAAGGGGAGAGTGAGGGAAGATGAGGTGAAGTGTGTGAGTTGTAAAATGAAGGGGGTAACTCTTCTTATACTAGAGTTTCCTTCTTGAAGTCTTCTTTTTGGCATGTTAAGGACCTTATCCATGTTCACAAGGCAAAGAATGGAGGCTCCATGTGTAGTAAGGGGAACATGCATCTTTGTACAACTAAAAAGTGGTTTCAACAATATGCCAAGTCTTGAGCTTAACAAAAGACAACTTGTCTTGTGAGGATTTGACAAGGGAAGAAGAAGAAAACAAAGGTGAGGGGGGGGGGGCAGGGGGGTTGGTTTTCAATTTTTCTTTTAATTATATGAGTATTTGGGTGGTATTTCTTGCATTATGGTAATTTTTATATATTTTACTTTTATACTTGTTACTTTTTTTAAATGGATATAAATATTATAATAAACTATATAAGGTCACATATTTTAATATTGATAATATGTAAAAATAACTCTTGTATCTAGTAGTTGCATTATACGCGTTTTATCCGGGTAAAATATCAATCTACGCGTTAAGGGTTATTTATGAGTTTAACCTTTTCCAATGTACTTAATTTGGGATCTAAAATACTTCGAAGTACCTTAAAGTATTTATTGGCACATATATATACTAATCATTATCAATGTTCGTGTGTGCTTGTATCGCGTGTTAAAATGGTAATTACGCCGAATTACCGATGCATGAAATGTTATGCATGAAAGTTTGCAATGCATAAAAAGACTTCAATAAATGTAATTAAATTGGAAATCAAGTGTTATAGGTATAATTATAACTAAGTCAAGGCCAGGTATTGACCTGAAATTGCCGGTTGTCACATACTCCCCATGTTAGAAAAAATTTCGTCCCGAAATTCAGTTACGGTTGTCTGCAGATGCCAGGGTTTCAAACAAGTAAGGGTAGTTAATCTTCATTTGGTCTTCGCATTCCCCAGTAAATTCAGGTCCTCGTCTGGAATTCCATCGGACCTTCACTATAGGAATGCGGCTTCATTTCATCTTCTTTACCTCTAGATCTACGATCTCCATGGGTTTCTCAATAAAATAAATTTGTTCATCAATCTAAACCTCATCGAGCGGTATAACTAGAGTTTCATCTGACAGGCACTTCTTCAGATTTGACACGTGGAAAGTGTCATGAACACTACTAAGTTCTTAAGGATGTTTTAGCTTATAAGCTACAGGACCAATCCTGGCTAAAATTTCAAATGGTCCAATGTATCTGGGGTTTAGCTTACCATGTTTTCCAAAACGAATGACTCCTTTTCAAGGTGAGACTTTAAGTAGAACCTTATCCCCCACTTGGAATTCCAATGGTTTACGTCTCACGTCAGCGTAGCTTTTCTGACTGTCATGCGCGGCTTTGAGTCGGTTTTGATTCTGAACGATCTTTTTCGTGGTCTCATGTATGATCTCAGGACCCATGAGTTGGTTATCACCAATTTCTATCCAACACAGTGGTGATTGACACTTCCTTCCGTATAGCGCTTCAAATGGTGCAGCTTTAATACTGGTGTGATAACTATTGTTGTAGGAAAACTTAGCTAAGGGTATATGAGTATCCCATCAGTTTCCAAAGTCTACACACAAGTTCTAAGCATGTCTTCCAATGTCTGAATGGTCCGTTCACTCTGAACATCTGTTTGAGGGTGGTATGTGGTACTCATCAACCGTGCACCCAAGGCCTTTTGTAACGATTGCCAAAATCTCGAGGTAAATCGACTGTCTCGATCGGAGATAATAGAGATCAGTACTCCATGTCTTGAAACAACCTCCTCGAGATAAACCCTCGTTAACCTTTCCATTTTATCAGTTTCTTTAATTGGTAGGAAGTGAGCAGACTTTGTCACTCGATCAATAATTACCCAAATCGTATCATAACCGGTGGACCTCTTGGGTAGTTTTATGATGAAGTCCATAGAAATCTGCTCCCATTTCCGTTGTGGAATCTCCGGTTGGTGCAGTAATCCCGATGGTTTCTGATACTCCGCCTTAACCTTTGAACACATGAGGCACTTGCTAACATAGGTGGCTATGTCAGCTTTCATGTTAGGCCACTAGGATAACACCTTCAAGTCCTGATACATCTTATCAGAGCCAAGGTGGATGAAGTATCTTGATTTGTGTGCCTCGTTCATCACAAGTTCCCTTAAGTTTCCATAATTTGGCACCCAAATTCGGTTCATACAGTATTGAGCTCCATCATACTTGATCTCAAACTGCTTATCCATGTCGCGAAGAGATTCATTTTTCAAATTCTGTTCTTTGAGTGCTTCAGACTGAGCATCACGAACTTGAGTAGTTAGACTCGTATGAATCGTCATTCCTAACGCTCGCACCCGTAAAGTTTTGGTTTGTTCTTTCCTGCTCAGAGCGTCTTCTACAACATTCACTTTCCTAGGATGATAACGAATCTCACAGTCATAATCATTTAGTACTCGACCCACCTGCGTTGCCTCATGTTTAGTTCCTTCTGATCGAAGATGTGCTGAAGGCTTTTGTGATCAGTGAATATGGTACACTTGGCACCATACAGGTAGTGTCGCCAGATCTTTAGTGCAAAAACAACTGCTCCCAATTTGAGGTCATGAGTGGTGTAGTTTTTCTCATGCACTTTCAATTGTCATGACGAGTAAGCAATAACTTTGTCATGTTACATTAGGACATAGCCAAGTCCTTGTCGTGATGCATCGCAGTACACCACAAAACCATAATTTCCCTCTGGTAGAGGCAGAATTGGCGCGTAACATAGTTTCTGCTTTAACAATTGAAAAGCTACTTCCTGCTTATCACCCCAATCAAATTTCTTGTCTTTCTGAGTCAGGGTTGTCAATGGTTGGGCTATTTTGGAGAAATTTTTGATAAATTGTCGGTAATAGCCTGCCAAACCTAGGAATTGCCGCACCTTAGTCGAGGTCTTAGGTGCTTTGTAGTTTTTAATTGCCTCTATCTTGGATGGGTCAACATTTATTCCCTTCTCGTTAACCACATGCCCGAGAAATTGCACTTCTCGGATCAAGAAGTCGTATTTTGAGAATTTTGCATATAATTTCTGGTTCTTGAGTAGCTCCAAGATTAACCTTAAATGTTGTTCGTGCTCATCCTTGGTTCATGAATATATCAAGAAGTCATCGATGAAGACGATCACGAATTTATCCAAGTAAGGTTTGCACTCTCTATTCATAAGATCCATGAATACAGCTTGTGCATTGGTTAACCCAAATGGCATGACCATGAACTCATAGTGGCCATAACGAGTTCGAAATGCGGTCTTGGGGTTGTCTTCCTCTTGGATTTGTAATTGGTGATATCCCAAACGTAAGTCAATCTTTGATTAGTAACTAGATCCCTGAAGTTGGTCGAATAAGTCATCAATTCGAGGGAGAGGGTAACGGTTCTTAATGGTGAGTTTGTTTAACTCTTGGTAATTAATGCATATTCGAAAAGATCCATCTTTCTTCTTAACAAATAAAACCGGGGCTCTCAGGGTGAGAAACTTGGTCTTATGAATCCTTTATCTAACAACTCTTGTAATTGATTAGACAACTCTTGCATCTCTGATAGTGCTAGTCGGTATGGGGATGGTGCTACTGGAGCAGCTCCAGGTACCAGGTCAATTCAAAATTCGACCTGCCTTTGCGGTGGAAGTCCCGGCAAGTCCTCAGGAAAGACTTCCGGATAGACTCGTACGATGGGTATATCCTCGATTCTTTTCTCTTCAGTTCGCTTCTCCACTACGTGCGCCAAGATTGCATGATAGCCCTTTCGTAAGTACTTCCAAGCCTTCATGCATGAAATCATCCTTAACACCGTACCTTAATTTTCTCCTTGAATCGATATGGTCTCTCCACTTGGAAGTGGAATGCAAATGATCTTCTCACGACAAACGATTTCCGCTCAGTTTTCTGATAACCATGCAAGCCAATAACAATGTCGAAACTCCCTAGGGTTACAGGTAGCAAATCTATATTGAACGTGTGATCCGCCAAACTGAGAGCGTATCTTTGTATGATTTTGTTAGTTTCGATCAACTTACCATCGGCTAACTCTATTGTATACTTAGAAGTCAAATGGGTAGGAGTAATTTCAAGCAATGGACTAAATTCACTAGACACAAAACTCCTATCAGCACCGTATCGAATAGGATTGATGCATAGAGATTATTTACAAGAAACATACCCGTAACAATGGTCGGGTCCTGTCAAGCTTCTCCTGCTCCAATAACAAAAGCTCGACCACGTGCATTGTTTCCACCAGTTTGCTTCAAGTTCGGACAATCCTTGCGAAAATGCCCCGATAACACCACATTCGAAGCACGCACAATTATTTCCTGTTTTTGGAGCAGGGTTGGGCTTTCGGCAATCCTTAGTCGCATGACCAAAACGTTTGCATTTCTGGCACATACAATCCCCACATGCACCAGGGTGATGAAAGTTACACTTGTTGCACTTAGGTAGGTTTCTAGCATACCCACCTTTTGCCTTCTTCTTAGATGGGCCAGTAGTTAAACCCCTAACAACGTCTTGTTTGTTTTGGTTTTGGTGCAGAGCATGTCGACCAGGGCATCGGGAGTAAGAGTCGGGAGGACAAATGTGGATCCTACAAAAGAGGTTGGAGACGTGGGCTCATACCCCCCATCTGAATCAAAAATGTAGATCGGCATCGAGGCTGAAGACATCTCTATGACAAGGCAATACACAAGTAAAATTGATATAAGTTAGGTTAATGTATAAAGCGTTAAAGACATGTAATGAACTACAGTTATAGTCTAGGTCTACTAAATGCAACCTAATTCCCTATAACCAATAGCTCTGATACCAATATATCACACCCCCACCCACGGCGGTTTCCCGCGGGGTGCGAACGTCATGGAAACCATAGTCATTGATCGACCACTACATGGTTTAGTAAACATACGTTGCAAATAAGTTTAAAAATACATAATTGCTTTCAGAGTTGAATCACGGAAGTAGTAGAGTGAATGTAAATTGTTTTCAAAACACGATTAAAAAAAATAAATAACTAATCCAATAGCATGAATGGCCCTAAAAGCGATACGGTCCAAGCTAGTTTAACTTGATGCAAATATCAAATACCTAAGAAAACATGCATGAAAATGTGTCAACATAAAGTGGGTGAGTTCACAGGTTTTAAAGTAATAGCAAAAAGTGTAATGGACCACAAGTCTTTCCATGATTTGATTGTCGATCATACAATGCTACAATAATATATAAGCACCGCAACCGAAGGCTGACTGTAAATGTAATAGATTGCCCCTACCTGTGTCTACCGTAAGCACAGGATGAACATGCTAATAATGCACCCGTTTAGACCTCCAGTCAAGGTTGGGGTAATTAACCCAGGTGGGGGTAGTCAAACCCAATAGTACTATCCATGATTACCTCGCTTTGGGAAATAAACTAACGGTCCGATGACAGGGGACTTCATACGGTAAGTAAACAACTTATATAACATGTGAAATAATTGACAAGTAAATGTGTCCAAGAAAATTAGTAATTTGCATGTAATCTCCTCCAAAAGGAAAATAAGTAAAAATGGGGCCGTGAAACTCACCTCAATTGCACGCGTGAATATTAACAATAGTCCGTACGTATGATTGGTCTAGGAATCTCCTAAACAAAATCACAATATATTCATGAGGTCATGATTACCAACCCTAGATGGTCATCCATAACTCATCCACGAAGTTAGTTTTGAAAATGCCAATTGACTAGTTAGACAAGTCGAGTCGTTAATGTTTTATTTAGATTCTTTTCTTCATAGTTATCTTTCTAAAAATACATAATGTATTGAATGGGTTTTATATTAAGTATAATGGTATTATACTTCCCATGTGTATGAGTTTCCTTTTTAGCAAATACCTCCAAAAGTTTACTTTATATAGATATGGGCATTTGACAGAATCAAGAGGATTTTTGGGTCTGGTTGTCATCCTTTTTTCATGGTACAAAGAATTTTTCTAAAATCTGATATTTTTATCACATCTATATATATTTCTTAGGATTACAAAAAGGTATATATTGTAATATGTAACTAAGCTTAAGTGCCTTGAAATGGGTCATGAAGAAACAGATGTCAGTGCAACATTTTTTTCTGTACATGTCCATGGAATTCACCTTTATGACGGGTCAAACCCTACATTCACAAATAGAGCCTATAGTACTTTCAAAGATAAAACCTTAATCTATGTTACCACAGAAGGAAAAACTCTATTTGATTACTTTAAGCATAACTTATGCCTCAATCTTTCTGCCCTACCTATTCTGCCAAAAACTCAGGTTCAACACTTCAATCATGTTTGTACGTTTTGGATAGGTTATACTCATCTAAAAATTTTAAGGTTGAATGCGTTAAAAACTAGACATCTTAAAGTTAATGTTAGACTCAAGAAACGGTTCATTTGACCATGTTTATGTTGAGTTATGGTGTCGAAAACACAAAACATGAATCTGCCAGAAAATGTCTTACATGTTTTGTTACTTTTTAAACATTGCTAGAGCACTTTTGGATGAGTTAGTGAACATGAACACATCATGGTGATGTATAGAAGATTAGAAACGAGGTTCTAACGTTAAAAAAGCAAGGAGAAGGAGAGGTAGTCTTGAAATGCAAAGAAAAAAAAGACTTGATCCTTTAAACTAAGAACCAAACAAGGAAAAGTGGAGAAGATGTTGTAGGATGTATAGAAGATTAGAAACGAGGTTCTAACTTTAAAGTGCTTTCACCAATATGTCAAGTCTTGAGCTTCACAAAAGACAACTTGTCTTGTGTGGATTTGACAATGGAAGAAGAAGAAAAGAAAGGTGGGGGGGATGGCCAAGGGGGCGTGGTTGGTTTTCAATTTCTTTTTTATTAATATTGAGTATTTGGGTAGTATTTCTTGCATTACGGTATTTTTTATATATTTTACTTTTATACTTGTTACTTTTTTTTAAAAGCATAAAAATATTATAAGAAATTATATAAGGTCACATATTTTAATATTGATGATATGTAAAAATAACTCGTGTATCTAGTAGTTGCGTTAAATGCGTTTTATCCTGGTAAAATATCAATCTACGCGTTAAGGGTTATTTATGAGTTTAACCTTTTCCAATGTACTTAATTTGGGATCTAAAAGTAAGGCCCCGATCACGGGCACCTCACAGTTGGTCATTCATTGCACATAAACATATATTTTACAACTATTTTAAATAGACATTGCAGTGGAAACATTCGAAAGAGACATCTCATTTCATCATAAAAGCTTTTGCAAAGCGGTACATCATTAGTCAATTACAAAATAGTCATAAACAGTGACTTTTAGTGGTAAGAGGATTCCTTAAGTAATCCCGTTTATTTGAATCCTCAACAAACACCACTTTGTTTTCTAAATACATTCTACATTATATATTACAAAAATATTAACAAAGAAATGCCATCCCAAAAGAGCTGAGTAGCCGCCTAGTGCCATCCTCAGCAACACTACCTGCCAACTGGAAACACATAAATAGCCAGCGTTGCTGAGTGAGTTCTAGTTTTATAATTAAACATACTTTTCTTTCATTAAAACCGTTCTTACATACACGCGATCACACAACATACGTACACTTTGATAATATTATTATTATCTTCATCATTCATTCATTAGCTTTCATTCGTGTACCGTTCATCGTTATCATTCAAGTTCATTCATGAACTCCTTCGTTCTTTCATACATTTCTTACCTTCATTCATACATTCATTACATTCATTCGTACGTTCATTACATTCGTTCATACATTCAATTCATCCATCCGTACGTTCATTACATTCATTCATACATTCAATACGTCCATTCGTACCTTCATTACATTCGGTGACATGTACAATACCCCGAACATCGTGCAATACTGCTGGTGCTGGACCTGCGGTAATCAACCACGAACGTTGTGCACTACTGCTGATCCAGTCACCTAGGGTAGGTACATGCACCACTTATCTTTCCACTTTCATTCTGGATCAATGCCATATGCTATACCCCGAACATTGTGCACTACTGCGGGTGCTGGACCTGTGATGATCAATCACGAATGTTGTGCACTACTGCTAATCCAGTCACCTAGGGCAAGCGGCAAGGATCCCATACATATGGTCAATCACAAAGACTGACCCCAATGTGCGCATCCTTCGGGGTAGCTAACCCGCACACCATTGAGCTAACACCTGCCAGGGGTGTGCACCTCCATACATTTGCTTGCAAGCCTTTTTCTTACATTCATTCGTTCATTCATTAATGCATGCATTCATTCATCATGTTCCAATTTTCATTATCTTTCACTTTAGGTTTCTTATTACTTTCGTTTCATTCATTAATTAACATGTAAAGTCACGGAAAGATAAACGCGTATCGAAAACAAGGAACATCGATATTTACAAATCATCGTCATTACCATCATATAAGACTACATCATACTTATCATACATACGTCAGTCATATACATGCAATACTATCTCTCTCCTTGTACACAACAGCCCTTTTTGGGCGATTGGACATACTTCAGTCGCATGGCCTCCATGCGACTGGATCATGCGATTGGGCAACTATGGCAATGGGTATACAATCGTGCGAATGGACCTCCTATCATGCGAATAAACACTATGCGAATGGGCTTCTATGCGACTAACCCTCAGTCGTGCGACTGAACAACTATGCGACTGGACTTATGCGACTGAACTCCCAGTCGCATGACCTGTCGTGCGACTAAATCCCCAGTCGTACGACTGAGCCTCAATCATGCGATTGAACATCAGTCGTTCCTCAGTCGTGCGATTGGCCCTTCAGTTGTCTAGCCCTAACTGGGAAGCGACTGGAGTTCATCCCGAACAGCAGCCGCGACATACGGCCTTCGAACTCCTCTAAACTTATTTCCAGCCCAAATTAGCCCTCCCGAACCTTAAGGAATCATACTATGACATCATACAAGCACATACAAGTCCAAAATCGCACTCTAAACACATTACATACAATTACACCCAAATGGGTCAAACTCATACATTTCAAAAACGGGTATATATGTGTTCCAGCCCCAAAATCATATGAAAACAAGTAAATGAGGGGTCCTAGAACTCACACAAACAAGAAGAAGATGAAGAGCTTCGTTAGGACTAGTCACTCGATAAGTTTCAAGCCCGAATCACCACTTTCTCTCTTTTTCTCTTCTTTCTCTCTTCTTTCTCTCTCTGCTCTTCTTCCCGACTGAAATTTGCAAGTGTGGGGAGGGGAGATGGCTGCCCCTCCTTTATAGCTACAGCTCATTCGCCCGAGCTCCAGGCGACTGGGCCTTCAGTCGCTCGATCACCATACGATTGGACACTCCGATCGTGCGATTATCATGCGTATGGAGCTCCAGTCGTGTGAGCTCCATGCGACTGAGCCTCCAGTCGCATGACACTCCAAAAAGTCAAACTTCCGGGTGTTACAAGTCCACCCCCCTTATTTAGGTTTTGTCCCCGAAACCTGTCATTCCTCAAACAAACGTGGGTAATGCTGCCTCATTTCTTCTTCAGTTTCCCATGTTGACTCGGATCCCTTCCTGTGCCGCCACTGTACACGCACAAGAGGAACCACCTTATATCTCAGCCTCTTCTCCTTTCGATCGATGATCGCCACTGGTTGCTCCACATAATTGATCCCTTCGTCTACCTCGATATCCTCCAGTGGGACAATCATATCCTCGTCCGTCAAACACTTCCTCAGATGAGATACGTGGAAGGTCGGGTTAATTCCACTTAACTCGTCTGGTAACTCCAAACTATAGGCCACCTCTCCTACTCGAGCAATGATTTGGAAAGGGCCTATATACCTCGGGCTCAACTTGCCCCACTTTCCGAACCGAATGATACCCTTCCATGGTGAGACCTTCAACATAACCCGATCACCCACCTGGA
This sequence comes from Flaveria linearis, assembly GCA_024085815.1. Lineage (NCBI taxonomy): Eukaryota > Viridiplantae > Streptophyta > Magnoliopsida > Asterales > Asteraceae > Flaveria > Flaveria linearis. The sequence goes on along the minus strand of CM044010.1, from coordinate 51,425,878 downwards.
ACTCAATCGGCCTGTGTCGTTTATCAGCATATGACCTCTGTCTGTCTTTGGCTACCTTCAAATAGGCCTTGATCCTTTCAAACTTTTCAGTCGTAGCCTCGATCACTTCAACGCTCCCTAATTCCTTCTGACCAATATCACCCCTACAAACGGCTGTCCTGCATCACCTACCGTATAGCATCTCGTAAGGTGGCATGCCAATGCTGGCATGATAGCTGTTGTTGTATGAGAATTCAGCTAACAGTAAGTGGTCATCCCAACTCCCCCCGAAATCAATCACACATGCCCGGAGCATGTCCTCCAAAGTCTGAATGGTCCTTTCGGACTGACCATCAGTTTGAGGATGATAGGCCTTGCTAATATGTAACCTCATCCCCATAGCATCGTGGAATTTCTTCCAGAATTTGGATGTAAACCTGGTGTCACGATCAGAAATAATTGACACCGGTACACCATGACGAGTCACAATCTCCTTGATGAAAAGATCGGCCAACCTCTCGGATGAATATGTCTCGCGCATCGGTAGGAAGTGAGCACTCTTCGTCAGACGATCCACAATCACCCATATAGCATCATACCCTTTCGGGGTACGTGGCAGCTTCGTGATGAAATCCATGGTGATGTGCTCCCACTTCCATTCTGGTATATCCAAGGGTTGAATCTTTCCATACGGCTTCTGGTGCTCGACCTTCACTTGCAAACAAGTAAGGCATTTACTCACATACTCCACCACATCTCGCTTCATTCCCAGCCACCAATAGTCTTTCTTCATGTCTTGATACATCTTTGTAGCACCGGGATGAATGGAGTATCGAGTCTTGTGGGCTTCATCCATGATCTTTACCCGTAGATCTCCAAAACAAGGAATCCACATCCGCCCGAATCGGGTTCTAACACCAATTGTGTTTTCACCCAATTCCGTGACCAGACCTCTCATTCTTTCAGAGTTAAGATGATCTTCTTTCAGTGTCTCATCTTGAAACTCCTTGACTTGCTTTCATCACATCTAAGGTCATAATCAGTTGGTACGCCTTCACCCGAATCGGCTCGGGCCTCTCTTTTCGGCTAAGGGCATCCGCCACCACATTGGCCTTGCCCGGATGGTAATGGATCTCACAATCATAGTCCTTTATAAGCTCCAACCATCGCCGTTGCCTCATATTCAAATCTTTTTGCTCGAAGAAGTACTTCAAGCTCTTGTGGTCGGTAGAGATGGTGCACTTCGTCCCGTAGAGATAGTGCCTCCAAATCTTCAATGCAAAGACCACAGCTGCTAGCTCCAAGTCATGAGTAGGATAGTTAACCTCATGAACTTTCAACTGCCGGGATGCATAAGCTATAACTTTTCCCCTCTGCATTAACACGCACCCCAATCCCGAGTAGGAAGCATCGGAATAAACCACAAGGTCTTCACTTCCATCGGGCAATGACAGAACAGAAGCTTGGGTCAATCTTGTTTTCAACTCTTCGAATGCCTTCTCTTGAGCTTGACCCCATACGAACTTTACATCTTTCCGGGTCAACTTGGTTAGTGGAGAAGCGGATTTAGAGAAGTCTTGAATGAATCTTCTGTAATAGCCCGCCAAACCCAAGAAACTGCGGATCTCGGATGGTGTCTTTGGAGACTTCCATTGCATCACCGCCTCCACCTTTGCCGGATCCACCATAATCCCCTCCGGATTCACCACGTGACCCAAGAACTGAACTTCACGCAACCAGAATGTGCATTTGGAGAATTTAGCATACAACTTCTCCCTTCTCAACGTCTCCAGAACCTCTCGAATATGACCGGCATGCTGCGTCTCACTCTTTGAATAAATCAAGATGTTATCAATGAACACAATCACTGATTTATCCAACATCGGCCGACACACTCGGTTCATCAGATCCATAAAAGCAGCCGGCGCATTGGTCAAACCAAAAGACATGACAAGAAACTCGTAGTGACCGTAGCGCGTGCGAAAAGCTGTTTTAGGGATATCCTGCTCTTTCACCTTCAGTTGATGGTAGCCCGATCGAAGATCTATCCTTGAAAACCAACTGGCACCCTGAAGTTGATCAAACAAATCATCAATTCTCAGCAAGGGGTATCTGTTCTTCACCGTCAGCTTGTTCAACTCACGGTAGTCGATACACATACTCATACTACCATCTTTCTTCTTTTCAAACAGGACCGGAGCACCCCAAGGTGAGATACTCGGTCTAATGAACCCCTTACCTAGCAGCTCTTGCAACTGCTCCATCAACTCTTTCATTTCCATCGGAGCCAATCGATACGGTGCTTTGGCAACAGGTTGAGCGCCTGGTACCAGATCAATCTGGAACTAAATCTCTCGGTCAGGGGGCACTCCCGATAAGTCTACGGGAAACACGTCTGGAAAGTCACACACAACCGGAACATCAGATAGTTGTGGTGTTGGCGCTTCTACATCCTTCACATAACATAAATAGGCGCTACATCCACGCCTCATACACTTTCCCGCCACCGCCATTGAGATGACCTTCGGAATCGCCATGACCCGATCCCCATAAACAGTTACCGAACTCCCGTCAGGCGCTATCAGACGAATCATCTTCTTCCGACACACTATATTTGCCTCGAAGTCCGCCAACCAATCCATCCCAAGCACCAAATCAAAACCACCCAAAGTCATGGCAAATGGCCTAACCGGAAATTTGTCGCCCTCTAATTCCACATCACAACCCTCTATCACCTCGGAAATCCTGGTAGACTTACCTATCGCAGTTTCTATGGTACGTCAACGCGCCTACTACTAACAGGCAGTTTGGCACAGAAAGCAGTAGAAATAAAACTCCTACTGGCACCCGAATCAAATAATACATAGGCTAAAGTTTGGTTAACCAGAAACGTACCGGACACAACATCAGGGTCCATCCTAGCCTCCTCCTGCGTCATCGTAAATGCCCTGGCGTTTGCCCTCGGTCCTTCATTCCCTGTCCTTTTCACGCCGGAACTCTCAGCCCTCGGCATCTTGCAGTCTTTATTCATATGACCACTTTCTCCACATTTGAAGCACCACATGCCTTTACACTCAATAGCCATATGACCAGACTTCCCACACTTAAAGCAGACATTTAACCCCAGTCTGCACTCCCCACTGTGCTCCTTCCCACATTTACCACACCTTCTCAGTCCCGTACCCGGTGTGGCTACACGGCGGTCATCCACCCGTGCCTTCTTGTTACTCGTCGAGGCATCACCCCGACCGAACCTCTTCCCATTCCAATTCCTGTCACCACCCTTCCTATTACATCGGCCACCACCACCACTGCCCTTTCATCATACAGTCTCCCCGCCAGGTCCACCACCGACCTAAAGGTGATTGGTCAGGCGGCGATCATATGCCTGCGAATATCCGCCGGCAAACCCTGAATATACCTCTTGATCTTTCGCCTCAGGGGAGTCACTTGATCCGGCACCAGACGTGCCATTTCGTTGAACTTCGTGGTGTACTGTTGGTGGGTCATCGTCCCCGCCTCCAGCTGCAGGAACTCTCTCTCAACTTTATCCATCTCCCGATGAGGACAGAACTCCTCGACCACTAACCTTTTTAGCTCGGACCACTTCATTCTTCCAATGGCCCTGCTACCCTCGGCTTGGACTATGTTGTCCTACCAGCACAGAGCCGAATCTGTAAAAGAGTGGGTAGCGAACTTCACTTTTTGGTCCTCCCGACACTCACTGATATCGAGGACACCCTCCATTTCTCTCACCCATCGATGAGCAGCAGCAGCAGTGCCATTACCGTCAAAAGTAGGGGGCTTGCACCTCATAAACGCCCCGTAATTACAGCCTCGTGCTGTCTCATGCACAGGCTCCTCCTCCTCTTCCTCTTCATCATCAGAAAGAACCGTTTCCGGCCCTGATCGCTCCTGTCTTCCCGAGGACCTATTCCTCTCTTTTCTTTCTCCTTCCCGGACAACCTTTATCACTTCGGTCACCACAGACGGTAAGATCGTCTGCATGACCTGATGCACCTCTTCAACCACCGCCTCTTTTACCGAGGCTCTCAAACTGGCGCTCTCGACCACACCCTCCTGATGAGGGGTCTCGTGTTCTTCATGAACCACTTTCTCCACCCTTGGTCTTCCTCTTGTGGCCCGTGCTTCAGCACCACGTCTGCCACCACCTCCACCCCGTGAGGCCTTAGAAGATCTACCACCAGCCATTCTCTATCGCACACTGAAAGATTCAAACACCAACATGGTCATTCAAGGGAATAGCTCAGTTTATGTCAACTATAGCAAGTCCCTAATTACAGTGGCCAGTTGTGATTAGCCACTCACTTTACTCTTCGTACCCCGAGCATTACCTCTCCTGACTACATTAGTATCTAGATCTAATAGTAACACGTAAACACATAACATGCGCACGTACTACCAGTTAACTTTAAGAAAATACGTGATGGCACGCAGCTACTCAGACTGGCATTTCTTCCCCTTCCATCCCATTCTCAGTTTAAGTTAAGGTTTATTTTGAAACTTTACCCATTTCACTTAAACTTTGGCTCTGATACCAACTTGTAAGACCCCGATCCCGGGCACCTCACAGTTGGTCATTCATTGCACATAAACATATATTTTACAACTATTTTAAATAGACATTGCAGCGGAAACATTCGAAAGAGACATCCCATTTCATCATAAAAGCTGTTGCAAAGCGGTACATCATTAGTCAATTACAAAATAGTCATAAACAGTGACTTTTAGTGGTAAGAGGATTCCTTATGTCACACCCTGGGCCCAGAGAGGCGGGACGTAATGATTAGTAAACAATAACCAAAATGCAGCGGAAACTAAATGGTTTATTACATAGTGTCACATGGTATTTACATTAACATATTGGCTTTGTTTCCAATTCACAAGGTGCTTCAACCTACAATCTATAGGTGTCGTGATCAGTCTCTCGGTAAATATTTCTTGAAGCTTCAACAACTAAGGCTTCTAGGCTCAACTTGTGTCTTTAACCTCTACCCACATATCTTGCTTCGGATTTAGGTAACTTCTATAGCTCAACTATTCTCCCTAGCTGTACCTGAAGACATGCTCAAAAGAATTATGTCAACTAAAAAGTTGGAGAGTTCAAGTGGTTGTAGTTTCAGAAAATAAAATAAAAAGGGACCCTTAAAGTCCATATATTAAAGTATTTGTATCTATTATAGCTGTTGTGGGGTCACAATCAACCCTGCACTCAGTCCCAGCTTGCCTCTTCAAAAGTTGTGTTGAACCGGTTAACCACAAAGGGGAGAATCTGAGCCTTATAGCAGTGGACCCACCTGCCGGATGGTCCACCTTTGTATCTCATATAAACTTGTCACATGCCACATACAACCCCTCAGGATCTCAATGGGGTACCTCCCTGTAGCGGGAGCCACTGTGTGTGGGGGATTCCCCAAATAGATCTATCCATATAAGCAAGCAGTTCACAAAAGAATTAATGATTATGATTCATGTATCAACAGGTATCATCAAAATCCACAACATAATTTGTATCACAGATAATAGTTTCAATTTAAAATAGAGCATGCTTCATCCAAAAACAGAAAGTAAAAAGGGATCACTAGAACTCACCTTGTATCCTTATATAAATTCAGAGCTTGATAAAAGAAAAGTGATGATCACCAACAAAGCAATCCTAATTAGAACATATGAGATTCATGTTTAGAATTAGCATGACATTATTACATGTGTGCGGTTGAGCTCTTTAGTTATCTTAAAGTTGGTGATTAGTATCCTTGTTGTATCTTAGCTTTTGTACAAGTATTCGTCGTCATGTGCTAATTTGTGCATATTAGATTAATCAATGTTCTTATCCGAGTAATGATTCTTAGTACAATAATTGTAACAATAATTTGTTGATTTGGAGATTTAAATCTTTATAGATGATTATCATTGATGACGTTATCCATACGAGAGAGGGTTATACCATAATGTATATATATATATATATATTAGAGTTTTCAAGTATTAATAATCATACCTTCTTAAATATAAGTTGCTTAATTGCTAGCATGTTATAACTATTTCTCATAAACAGATGTACATCTTTGTGGTTTTTGAAAACGCTAACAAGTCACACGCATTTGTTTGATTACTTTGTATTAATAAACTATACACCGGCTATAGTAACATCTTGACCGGTTTTAAAAAATATTAATTTATACTTATGTCTCGTGTATGAACTAACCATTTTAAAGCAAATAATTATATCCATTGGCGTTCATTTTCATCTTTATAATTTATGTATTTTTATTATTAGAGCTCAAATACACGCATATAGATTATAATTAAAATTCAAATGCGTTGCGCGTGCGATTATACCTTCCACTCGATTCACGTTCGTTAACCCACTCGCATGGCTCTCGGCCTCATCATGATCTTGCTGTTGGCTGCCCGTTGACCTCTGTTGACCGTGCTTGACCGAAACCGCACCTTACATTTTAACACCTCCACTACTATAATCGACAACAACTTAATCACCATTCTATCATCACTTAAACACCATTGCAACCACGACCTCCACCACTAACCTAGATGGTGGTAGGCCATCACTACATGAATCTAACTCACCACCATAATCGATAACTCACAACCAAGAATCACAGTCCTAGATTACCAATACTAGCCCTCTACCAAAGTTACCACCATCGGTTCATCGTCAAACGCCCACCAGTAATCATTTTCAACAACACCATCACTATGAAAAACAATTAACTCCATAATTTCCATCTCCACCGAACTACCATCAACAATCAACACCCACAACTGATGTTCACAACTGCAACCAACACAACCTGTAAATCGACAACCGTGGTCAACCATACCACGACGGCCATAACCTAAACTAGACCAACCACAGTCGACATACACACTGATACATCACCATTTACAGCCCCAAATATACCTCGAATAACAACAACACCCAACGACAGACAGAATCACAGCCGATATGAACCATAACAAACCACAACACAACCACAATCACAGATTACCTCACCATCACTGCTGTTTTGCAACCATCACCAAACACCAACCACGTCCAAACCCCAAGATCATCACAGATTGCCTCACCGGCGCCTCCTCTGCCACTGACTTATAGCAAACCAGAACCGCCTTCGAGGTCTGCTGCCATCACCGAAAGCCACTCCACAACCATTGATAATCAGCACACCACCACCATCATCGCACGACTTACAGATCCAGAACACCACCTCTATCCCCGTCTCTACGGCGACCATCACCACCATCGCGGTCACACTGATATCACAGCCGCATCCATCGTCAAATCCACACCCGTGGTCGACCTCCGTAACCACGACACCCATGGCCATGGTCGCGCGGCAGCTAATGTCGCACCACCACAACCGTCTCCAAAACCCACCTGCAACCGTTGCCTTCTTCCTTCGATTCGTGTCTCTATGTCGCATTTTGGGAGAAATTAAGACTACTACAGTGATTGGGACGTCGATTGGAGTCCGGATTTGCGTGCCACTCGCCGGCACTCGTCGGAGACCGTCGCCGGTGGCCGGAGAATAGGCCGGATTCAAAGAAAAAGGGAGGAAAGGGGGAAACCGCGGTGCATCCGCCTCTTTCTCTCTTCTCTCACTTTTGTTTTCTTTTTCTAACCCTTAAATAGAGAAAAAGGTGTTTAAATAGTGGGGTTAAGAAATGGCTTTGTTAACGGGTCAGTTCGTATCACGTTCGGAGCAGTTATCTCGTATCGTTATGAATTTTATTTCCCGTTAGATACAATTATGCAAAGCATTATAAATATTCTAATATTATCGATTTTATCATTTTTAAAACATGCCGAATAATTAAACGAGTTTTTAAATCACCGTGTATTTAACACGTTCAGCGGTTTTACGCGTTTTCCTCGAATGAGCGTCAGTATTATTTTGGTATCATATTATATATATATCATTAAGTATTAAATACTACTTGAACGTTAACTTCCCATGTTGGCCACGTTAAAGCCTTATCTGACGAATTCTCGGGTTTGACCTGATCGTAACCCGGTTCACGTCACGGATTGCGTTACGGAACGCATTTATTCCGGACAACGTATCACTCACCAAGTTTAATATGTTATGATGATAAACAATGATTTAGATTGGATGACAAGCCATTTTAAGGATTTTTGATGGAATTCAGACGTAGTACGCGGTAAATTGCCGGATTTTACCCGGTACTGTTCTGAATCTGTTTTCAGTTTGGATCTTTTCCATAGTTGTTTCAAATCACATAAGAATTCATTGCTTCATAGTTTCTCATTCAATTAGTTCGTAAACATGCATTTGGGCCTTAAATGGGACTTGTTTATATGTTCGGGACTTATTGGGCTTATTGGGCCCAAAAGGCTAGTTTCGTTTTGCAAGATTTCTTTGGTAAGCCCAAATCAATCCGGACCTTTATTAGGTCCTGTAATACATTAAGCTTTCTAATTGGGCTAGATTTCAGAGGTGTTACATTCTCCCCTCCTTTAAGAAATTTCGTCCTCGAAATTTTTGTATCTCTAACATTCTTTCTGAGTGTGATACACTCATAGTATGAGTCTTGAAGATTCGAAACTACTAAGTTAAGTGTTCCAGGATGAAAGTTATTGATTATGTACCAAATAATTGGGTTTGTTTAGATTCAAGTAAGTATTCTGATGTTTATTCTGATGTTTGAACATGCTTGTCAAAACTAGTGAGTTGTTTCATGCCTAGATATTTGGATTCAGTACTCGATTAGTTGATATTTGTACAGATGTTGACAAGAAAAGGTGTTCCATTGTGGTTCATTACACCGTCCTACTAGATAAATCTAGCAAGGAGACGAACACCAAACTCTCGGTGGTATTACCGTCCTCACGGAGAATCTTATGAAAGATTGGGAAGAATCAGATGTTGGTGTGAATATCTTCATTTAGACGTAATAGTCAAGTCGGCTATATGTCACTAGTAACTCCTTAGAATCATGAGGTAATAGGTCATAAGATGTCATAGATTGAAGACTTCAGAGCAAGGAGGATTTGGTTTCCTCAAGAGTACAAATTAATATCTAGAATTAGCGTACTTGTTCTAGCCAAGTTAAGACTAGAAAGTTTTCATGACTGATAAGAATGGAGAAGATAGGTCACTCAAAAGGCTAGGAGATTGCCTTGTACCATCGTTTCACTTATATTCTTGGCTGATACATTTAAGGTGTAAGTAGTATCTTGCAACTGATTAAGCCGGTTAACAATTCTGAGAAGGGGGTATTGCTTCTTCTAGGTAACTTTATTCAACTCTTGATAGTCTATCCATAGTAGGAGCATTCCATTCTTCTCCCCACAAAGTGTATCAAGGTTCTTCAAGGTGACACCCTATGTCTTATGATCCGTTTATCTAACAGCTCTTGGATTCGCCTTCCCTCCACGAGCTCCTTAATATAAGTTTCAAGTCCAGCACCTCCATACATATATTACTTCTATTCCCCGACTCAATTTCCTTAAGAGCAACCTCAACTGTTGTCTTAAGCTACAGAATTGCTACAAACGTTCCTACTAATTCCTTCATGGAGCTTCCCATTGAAGGTCAACCTTCTAGATGACCTCTTCCTCGGTCCACAATCTTCAAGGTAACTGTGCCCTGTAAAGGGTCCATCAGTAAAGCAAGTAACTCTATTTAGATTCTATTTCCTTATAAGCATGTCGATTGTTTCAACGAGGTATAAGGTGTAGGACTTTCGCTCGAATTTCCGACGGTAAGGAGTGTTCTAGGGTAAGGTATTAGAGAATCACTTTAGGAGAGGTTTAAAATTTAAAGAGGAATAGCACCAACGCTTACGACCGGGGATGATTATGCGGACTTTCTTTGTCTACAATCTGGTGCATGTTTACCACTTCATTGTAGTTGGATCTCAAGTGATTTAACACATGACATTTCTTGTTGCTGATCTTCTGTGCTTCTTAATACATCTTTTGGAGCAATACCATCCTTTAAGTTCGACCATGAGTTCTTCCCATGAATTCTTTATTATTATCGACCGCATCGATTCGAACAAGTTTAGGACTTCATCAAGGTGCTCGCTAGCACAAGAAGGTTAACTACCACTCTATTAACTTATCGTGTGGTTCGAGATCGTATTCTACTTCAGATCTTCGCGCTCGAATCACGAACTTATCAATCAAATAGTAGAGATCTCCGAGTAGAGATAACTTACAAGGTTTTAAAGTTTTCCGCATCGGCTATCACGCGTTTTCAACGATGAGGGTTATGCTATAGGGCTTAAGGTGAGTAGCACTACTCGTTGAGAGGATAAATCGAGAACAGAGGGTGAGTGGGAAAAATCAGGGATCCAAAGAAGTCGTGAGTTCAGATTTTTGTCTTGAATCTCAAAGATTAGCTTTTCTCGGCAATTTACCCTGGCTCTTGGAACTTTACCTCCGGAGAATCTGGATTTTAGAAGGAGGTTTCATTTCCTATATATTCTGGCACTCAGAAGTTTACCAACAACACGGCCAGTTAAAAGAATGGTCAAAATAATTCAACTTATGCTGCAAGAAAGGATCATTAGTAGGTAACTAACGGTTCACTGATGATGAAGGATTTCACAACACCTGGTACTATGAGAGGTGATTGTTAATCATTATCGGAGCTGATATTAAGAATCTTCTTTTGGATTAAGTGGTTCTATGACGTCAAATAGGTATCAAGTAATCAGTTATCAAAGATTTTTAAGAAATTGATAAAGGAATTCTAGAGTCTAGAATGTCCTATGAAGTGATGGCTAATAAGGAAGAAAGAAGTGACAGGTCTTCTATGTCATTGACCACATGACGTGTTTCTCGACAGTCCATTATTCCAATCCATTCTCGGTTGTGGAGTTTATGTTAGAGAGTCTTTTACGATACTGACAAAGTTGAAACGAATTCTGTAATAGGTAGGAAGGAATCTCTGGGGCATCACAAAAAGAATGAACAATTTTGCTAAAGTACCCACGTTTTTAGGTGAAGTACCGTACTCTCAGCGCGAGGCTGGTTGAGCTTGAGAAGGAACATTTGATGATCTTTTGAGTCAGATAATTGCATCATTGTAACCCAATAGGGTAGCAGAACAAAAGAAAAGAGAAGATGAAGAAAAAGAATAGTTACTACAATGTCGTCCTTGGTAGCCTTTCAAGTGTCAAATGTCTTCGCCCAGCACGAAAGTTTTGGGAATATATATATTCATTTAGTATATGTTGGATATTCGTGTTTAAATCTTGTATTTATTTGTTTCTTGAGTGTTATACTTTGATATTAGTTTACATGACAGGGTCCATCAGAATTCAAGTGTACCTGTAAATTCACCATTACGTGTGCACCCGTAATCGTCAATTTACCTTACACTATCATTCTAGTCATTCCCATCATAAGTTCCAAGTTTTGCATAATTAGATCTTGAGTTAAAGTTCTCATTTGGTCATCATCTTCAATTAAGCACACTTAGATTCAAATTATGCCAACATTCTTGTTAACCCAAAAAAAAAATTGTCTCTAAGTTAGTTTCAACAAATCGAGCAATGAATGAGCATTCAGGTACATGCTATCCTAGGGAGCAGAGCAAATAAAAAGGCATCGTGGTTACTATCTTACCACTAAATTCCAACATGTATCATCCTACAAATAAGGCATATAAGCAAGTATCATCATTCCAACAAGCATCATTATAACAGTTGTCTCATGTAACGACACAAGTCGTATCAAGTGTATGGCTAACAGCATTTGTTTCATATAGTGACAAAAGTCAACTATGCAATCAGATAAGTGTCTCTCCAGGATTTAAGTCCTGATATATGTGCACAGCGTTGGTTTCTAACATTCTTAGTACTCAATGCTCAATGGTCCTGTTAGTCCTCTCCAAAAGGTTCCATACCCTTCCTGATTTACTCGGGTGCACCTATCATTGGTAATACCCTAATGTATTAAGGGTTCTTATAGAGTAGGGAATTCTTAATGGGTTATGGATATAATCCTTAAGGTATACAGGTTAAGGATGGGAGTTCTTAAGGGAACCTATTCTTGCTGCAAACTTTGGATAACTGGATCATGGAAACAACCTACTAGGCTGGTCCTATTTATGGTCACAGCTTAGGTATTGCAAAACGAACCTACATTTCTACACCTTTGGTTCGGCAATGCTCAGAAGAGTCATCCTACTAAGGTGGTCCTATGAGGTTCATATGGTTGTGGTTTCGGTCTCGCAAAGCAGACCTACTCCTACAACCTTTGGCTCTGATACCAATCTGTCACACCCCGGGCCCAGAGAGGCGGGACGTAACGATTAGTAAACAATAACCAAAATGTAGTGGAAACTAAATGGTTTATTACATAGTGTCACATGGTATTTACATTAACATATTGGCTTTGTTTCCAATTCACAAGGTGCTTCAACCTACAATCTATAGGTGTCGTGATCAATCTCTCGGTAAATATTTCTTGAAGCTTTAACAACTAAGGGTTCTAGGCTCAACTTATGTCTTTAACCTCCACCCACATATCTTGCTTCGGATTTAGGTAACTTCTATAGCTCAACTATTCTACCTAGCTGTACCTGAAGACATGCTCAAAAAGAATTGTGTCAACTAAAAAGTTGGTGAGTTCAAGTGGTTGTAGTTTCAGAAAATAAAATAAAAAGGGACCCTTAAAGTCCATATATTAAAGTATTTGTTTCTATTATAGCTGTTGTGGGGTCACAATCAACCCTGCACTCAGTCCCGGCTTGCCTCTTCTAAAGTTGTGTTGAACCGGTTAACCCCAAAGGGGAGAATCTGAGCCTCATAGTAGTGGACCCACCTGCCGGATGGTCCACCTTTGTATCTCATATAAACTTGTCACATGCCATATACGACCCCTCGGGATCTCAGTGGGGTACCTCCCTGTAGCGAGAGCCACTTTGTGTGGGGGATTCCCCAAATAGATCTATCCATATAAGCAAGGGGTTCACAAAAGAATTAATGATTGTGATTCATGTAACAGCAGGTATCATCAAAATCCACAACATAATTTGTATCACAGATAATAATTTCAATTTAAAATAGAGCATGCTTCATCCCAAAAACAGTAAGTAAAAAGGGATCACTAGAACTCACCTTGTTTCCTTATATAAATTCAGAGCTTGATAAAGAAAAGTGATGATCACCAATAAAGCAATCCTAATTAGAACATATGAGATTCATGTTTAGAATTAGCACGACATTATTACATGCGTACGGTTGAGCTCTTTAGTTATCTTAAAGTTGTTGATTAGTATCCTTGTTGTATCTTAGCTTTTGTACAAGTATTCGTCGTCATGTGCTAATTTGTGCATATTAGATTAATCAATGTTCTTATCCGAGTAATGATTCTTAGTACAATAATTGTAACAATAATTTGTTGATTTGGAGATTTAAATCTTTATAGATGATTATCATTGATGACGTTATCCATATGAGAGAGGGTTATACCACAATGTATATATATATATATATATACTAGAGTTTTCAAATATTAATAATCATACCTTCTTAAATATAAGTTGCTTAATTGCTAGCATGTTATAACTATTTCTCATAAACAGATGTACATCTTTGTGGTTTTTGAAAACGCTAACAAGTCACACGCATTTGTTTGAATACTTTGTATTAATAAACTATACACCGGCTATAGTAACATCTTGACCGGTTTTAATAAATATTAATTTATACTTGTGTCACGTGTATGAACTAACCATTTTAAAGCAAACAATTATATCCATTGGCGTTCATTTTCATCTTTATAATTTATTTATTTTTATTATTAGAGCTCAAATAACACGTATATTGATTATAATTAAAATTCAAATGCGTTGCGCGTGCGATTATACCTTCCACTCGATTCACGTTCGTTAACCCACTCGCATGGCCCTCGGCCTCATCATGATCTTGTCGTTGACTGCCCGTTGACCTCGGTTGACCATGCTTGACCCAAACTGCACCTTACATTTTAACACCTCCGCTACCATAATCGACAACAACTACCACATGTAACACCAATTTTAATCACCATTCTATCGTCACTTAAACACCATTGCAACCACGACCTCCACCACTAACCTAGATGGTGGTAGGCCATCACTACATGAGTCTAACTCACCACCATAATCGATAACTCACAACCAAGAATCACAGTCCCAGATTACCAATACTAGCCCTCTACCAAAGTTACCACCACCGGTTCATCGTCAAACGCCCACCATTAAACATTTTCAACCACACCATCACTATGAACAACAATTAACTCCATAATTTCCATCTTCACCGAACTACCATCAACAAGCAACACCCACAACTGATGTTCACAACTACAACCAACACAACCCGTAAATCGACAACCGTGGTCAACCGTACCACCACAGCCATAACCTAAACTAGACCAACCACAGTCGACATGCACACTGATACATCACCATTAACAACCCCAAATATACCTCGAATAACAACAACACCCAACGACAGACAGAATCACAGCCGATATGAACCACAACAAACCACAACACAGCCACAATCGCAGATTACCTCACCATCACTACTGTTTTGCAACCATCATCGAACACCAACCATGTCCAAACCCCAAGATCATCACAGATTGCCTCACCGGCGCCTCCTCTGCCACTGAGTTACCGCAAACCAGAACCGCCTTCGAGGTCTGCTGCCACCACCGAAAGCCACTCCACAGCCATCGATAATCAGCACACCACCACCATCATCGCACGACTTCTAGATCCAGAACACCACCTCTATCCCCGTCTCTACCGCGACCATCACCACCATCGCGGTCACACTGATATCACAGCCGCATGCATCGTCAAATCCATACCCATGGTCGACCTCCGTAACCACAACACCCACGGCCATGGTCGCGCGGCTGCTAATGTCGCACCACCACAACCGTCTCCAATACCCACCTGCAACCGTCGCCTTCTTCCTTCGATTCATGTCTCTATGTCGTATTTTGGGAGAAATTAAGACCACTACAGTGATCGGGACGTTGAGGGGAGTCCGGATTTGCGTGCCACTCGCCGGCACTCGCCGGAGACCGTCGCCGGTGGCCGGAGAATAGGCCGGATTCGAAGAAAAAGGGGGGAAAGGGGGAAACCGTGGTGCATCCGCCTCTTTCTCTCTTCTCTCACTTTTGTTTTCTTTTTCTAACTCTAAAATAGAGAAAAAGGTGTTTGTATAGTGGGATTAAGAAATGGCTTAGTTAACGGGTCAGTTCGTATCATGTTCGGAGCAGTTATCTCGTATCGTTATGAATTTTATTTCCCGTTAGATACAATTATGCAAAACATTATAAATATTCCGATATTATGGATTTTATCGTTTTTAAAACATGCCGAATAATTAAACGAGTTTGTAAATTACCGCGTATTTAACATGTTCAGCGGTTTTACGCGTTTTCCTCGAATGAGCGTCAGTATTATTTTGGTATCATATTATATATATATCATTAAGTATTAAATACTACTTGAACGTTAACTTCCCATGTTGGTCAGTTAAAGCCTTATCTGACGAATTCTCGGGTTTGACCTGATCGTAACCCGGTTCGCGTCACGGAATGCGTTTCGGAACGCATTTATTCCGGACAACGTATCACTCACCAAGTTTAATATGTTGTGATGATAAACAATGATTTAGATTGGATGACAAGCCATTTTAAGGATTTCTGATGGAATTCAGACGTAGTACGCGGTAAATTGCCGGATTTTACCCGGTACGGTTCTGAATCTGTTTTCAGTTTGGATCTTTTCCATAGTTGTTTCAAATCACATAAGAATTCATTGCTTCATAGTTTCTCATTCAATTAGTTCGTAAACATGCATTTGGGCCTTAAATGGGCCTTGTTTGTATGTTCGGGCCCTTATTGGGCTTATTGGGCCCAAAAGGCTAGTTTTGTTTTGCAAGATTTCTTTGGTAAGCCCAAATCAATCCGGACCTTTATTGGGTCCTGTAATACATTAAGCTTTCTAATTAGGCTAGATTTCAGAGGTGTTACACCTTAAGTAATCCCTTTTATTTGAATCCTCAACAAACACCACTTTGTTTTCTAAATACATTATATATAATATATTACAAAAATATTAACAAAGAAATGCCATCCCAAAAGAGCTGAGTAGCCGCCTCGTGCCATCCTCAGCAACACTACCTGCCAACTGGAAACACATAAAAAGTCAGCGTTGCTGAGTGAGTTCTAGTTTTATAATTAAACATACTTTTCTTTCATTAAAACCGTTCTTACATACACGCGATCAGACAACATACGTACACTTTGATAATATTATTATTATCTTCATCATTCATTCATTAGCTTTCATTCGTGTACCGTTCATCGTTATCATTCACGTTCGTTCATGAACTCCTTCGTTCTTTCATACATTTCTTACCTTCATTCATACATTCATTACATTCATTCGTACGTTCATTACATTCGTTCATACATTCAATTCGTCCATTCGTACATTCATTACATTCGTTCATACATTCAATACGTCCATTCGTACGTTCATTACATTCGGTGACATGTACAATACCCCGAACATCGTGCAATACTGCTAGTGCTGGACCTGGGGTAATCAACCATGAACGTTGTGCACTACTGCTGATCCAGTCACCTAGGGTAGGTACATCACCACTTATCTTTCCACTTTCATTCTGGATCAATGCCATATGCTATATCCTGAACATTGTACACTACTGCGGGTGCTGGACCTGTGATGATCAATCACGAACGTTGTGCACTACTGCTGATCCAGTCACCTAGGGCAAGCGGCAAGGATCCCATACATATGGTCAATCACAAAGACTGACCACAATGTGCATCCTTTGGGGTAGCTAACCCGCACACTGTTGAGCTAACACCTACCAGGGGTGTGCACCTCCATACATTTGCTTGCAAGCCTTTTTCTTAAATTCATTCGTTCATTCGTTAATGCATGCATTCATTCATCATGTTCCTCTTTCATTATCTTTCACTTTAGGTTTCTTATTACTTTCTTTTCATTCATTAATTAACACGTAAAGTCACGGAAAGATAAACACGTATCGAAAACAAGGAACATCGATATTTACAAATCATCAGTCATTACCATCATATAAGACTACATCATACTTATCATACATACGTCAGTCATATACATGCAATACTATCTCTCTCCTTGTACACAACAGCCCTTTTTGGGTGATTGGACATACTTCAGTCGCATGGCCTCCATGGGACTGGATCATGCGATTGGGCAACTATGCGAATGGGCATACAATCGTGCGAATGGACCTCCTATCGTGCGAATAAACACTATGCGAATGGGCTTCTATGCGACTAACCCTCAGTCGTGCGACTGAACAACTATACGACAGGACTTATGCGACTGAACTCCCAGTCGCATGACCTGTCGTGCGACTAAATCCCCAGTCGTGCGAGTGAGCCTCAATCGTGCGATTAAACATCAGTCGTTCCTCAGTCGTGCGATTGGCCCTTCAGTCATCTAGCCCTAACTGGGCAGCGACTGGAGTTCATCCCGAACTGTAGCCGTGACATACAGCCTTCGAACTCCTCTAAACTCCTTTCCAGGCCAAATTAGCCCTCCCAAACCTTAAGGAATCATACTATGACATCATACAAGCACATACAAGTCCAAAATCGCACTCTAAACACATTACATACAATTACACCCAAATGGGTCAAACTTATACATTTCAAAAAGGGGTTTATATGTGTTCCAGCCCCAAAATCATGTGAAAACAAGTAAATGAGGGGTCCTAGAACTCACACAAACAAAAAGAAGATGAAGAGCTTCGTTTGGACTAGTCACTCGACAAGTTTCGAGCCCGAATCACCACTTTCTCTCTTTTTCTCTTCTTTTTCTCTTCTTTCTCTTTCTGCTCTTCTTCTCGACTGAAATTTGCAAGTGTGGGGAGGGGAGATGGCTACCCCTCCTTTATAGCTACAGCTCAGTCGCCCGAGCTCCAGCGACTGGGCCTTCAATCTCCCGATCACCATGCGATTGGACACTCCAATCGTGCGATTATCATGCGTATGGAGCTCCAGTCGTGTGAGCTCCATTCGACTGAGTCTCCAGTCGCATGACACTCCAAAAAGTCAAACTTCCGGGTGTTACAACTTTTTTTAAAATGCATAAAAATATTATAAGAAATTATATAAGGTCACATATTTTAATATTGATGATATGTAAAATAACTCGTGTATTTAGTAGTTGTGTTATACGCGTTTTATCCTGGTAAAATATCAATCTACGCGTTAAGGGTTATTTATGAATTTAACCTTTTCCAATGTACTTAATTTGGCATCTAAAATACTTCAAAATACTTTAATGTATTTATTGGCACATATATATACTAATCATCATCAACATTCGTGTGCTTTTGTATCGCGCGTAAAAATGGTACGCCGAATTACCGATGTATGAAATGTTATGCGTGAAAGTTTGTAATGCATAAAACGACTTCTGTAAATGTAACTAAATTGTAAATCAAGTGTTCTAGGTATAATTATAACCAAGTCAAGGCCGGGTATTGACTTGAAATTGCCGGTTGTCATAACTTAAGAGACTAAAGTTCAACTGTGCATAATAGTTGACTTTATCAAAGCTAATAATCCATTGGACACTATTCCTTCACCTCTAATCTTACCACCTGCATCACCTCCAAATGAAAAATGAATACCATCTTTTAACTTAAAATCTTAAAGCAAGGCATGATTGCGTGTCATATGCCGGCACGCCCACTATCAACATACCACCTGTTAATAGGTCTTCTCTGGCTGTACCTGCATTTCAAATAGATTTAAGTTGAGTTATCAACCCAAGCTGAGATGGTCTTCGGCTTTCCAAATTTATCAACAATGGTAAACTATTTAAAATGAAGCTTATTCAAATTAGGCTTCTCTTGCTGTTTCACTTTATCAATTCCTTTTCTAATAAATTTTTAATTATCTTTAATTTGATTAATCCTCAAAGCATGGTAAAGGTTTTCTAGATCATCATCAAGGTAATTTAAACCATTAATAGGAACATTTTCAGAAAAATTTTGCTTACCAAACTTTCCATTGTTCATTCTCATAGATCATGGAATGAATTTTCCTTGTTTATAATGCTTTGTTTGTATAGCATAAGAATCATCACAATTGGAATCAATCCTTCGAAAGATCTCAAGCCTAAGGAAGGTTGTTTTGTTAACGTTTGAAAATCAACATTTTGATTTCTTTGAAATCAAGGATTGATATATCCATTCCTTGGCGAGTTCTTTCAAAAGCAATAATTCTTAGTTTTTTAATTTCTTTCATCACAAATGGTACAGTACATGTTGAAATAACAATAAGCTATTGAATGGTTTTTTATCTCACAAATATGACAATGCCTATAAAAGAAACATTCTGCATCTTATGATTACACATGTCGCATATGTCACAGTACCTTTGTTTAAATTTAAACAACTATTGATTAACCTTAGATGTGGAAGCCATCAAAGATCCTTGTTTTGATCTAGGAGTTACAAAGTTAATTTATTGTTTTTGATGTGAGAGTGTTCATTTGAGATTTGGGTTTTGACTTTTGTTCATTAACACTAATCCTAGACTCCTTCTTAGATACAAAACTTTTATTAACAGCGGAAGACTTTGGACCTAAACCTATTTTTAGATCAGAGTTAGATTTGTTCTTTGAGTTAGATTTGTTTTCTGGAATTGTACTCATATTGAATGTACTCGCAGACACAAACTTTACTAGATTAAACTGATTAGATTGATTTGTTCCTTGAGAGGATCTCTGCTTGCTTTGGCATTTTTCCTTCTTTTTCTCTGGTTTCTCGATCTTGATGATCTCTGCTTGGTTTAAGATTGAATATTTTTAGGGGAAAACTCTTTTGCAGTTTCTTTCTCTTTTCGTTCTTTCTGCCATTTTATAAAGTCTGGATTGTTGAATCCGTAAGGAAACAAATCCTCAGATGTTGTTTCATCTTTTTTTTCCTTTCCCTTTCATTTTTGTGTTTTGTTGGTCATTCTTTACAATACCTAGTTCAACAAAGTCTTCAGGGTAACAACTTTCAACAACATATTCATGATCTTGTTCCTTTGCTTTCAGAACATGATATCCTTTGAGAACAAACATCTTCTTCTTCTTTGGTCGTGGTTCATAAGATTTAACTTTCATCGGATGATCATTTTTAATCTTTTTAGAATCTTGTTCCTCAAATATCTCAACATTAGTCTTCTTTTTATCACTTTTGCACAAGATTGCAAATTCTTTTTCTTATTTTGAAAGGCTTTTAGCTAACCTTATGTTTTCAGGTGAGTGATCATGTATGTTAAAGTTTTTTGTAAAGTGTTTGAAATAGATTCAGGCATGGGCTCATGTGTGTTTAACGTTCGAGAAAAAGTGAAAATGATTCAATTACTAATAATGGACTTAGTTGGGGGTTATTTAATATAAATAAGAGGGAAATGGATTATGGACCGAATTAACCTTACGGGTTATATGTTAGACAAGTTAAAGGTCCCGTGAACACCTGGTATGCAACCACAACCAGCCATATTTCTCCCCATTTGCATCTCAACAACCAACTTCTAGTGAGAGAAAGTAGAGAGAGAAAGTAGAGAGAGAAAGTAGAGAGAAATCAAGATTTGAAGTTTGTTGGTTAAAGGATTGAAGACCTAAGTGTTTGGGCATCGAACAAGAAGAAAAGAGCAACAAAATCAGGTAAGAATCATCATCCAAACACCTATTTATAGTAGATCCGGATTCTAGGGTTTTGGGGTTTTGAAAAGTGATAAAGAAACCTACAAAAGTCACGTTTTTATGCATGAAGTGATGTAAAAAGCTTAGATATAGTTCCCTGGATGAAAAACAAAGGATTTGGGTGTAAAAAGTTGAATTTTTAGGTTTAAAAATAGTTGGAACGTCATTTTTATGCGTCATGCGAAATTGTGAGTTCGTCATGCGAAACTAACTGTTCTTCCTACGAAACGTTCACTGATAATTTCGTAGCAATGGAATTCCAATGAAAGTTGGTTGAAACTACCATGTGAAACTGGCAGCGAAACTAATCGAAACTGTCAAGGAAACTGCGTGCGAAATAGCATGCGAAACTACGTATGAAACTAAGTGCGAAATTGTGTAGAAAATGACATATTTGCATGTCAACTTATGCGCAGACTGTGTAGCATGAGCCTACTTTAGTTGAAGTTATTTACGTAGGGCAGGTGAGTTCTAGATCCCCCTATTTACAAGTTTTCTATGTTTTAGGGATATTATGTATGCTAAATATACGTTCTTTTTATGGTAAAGATCTCAAGAGGTTTTAACAGCAAAATAGAATTTTCTATAACAAAATGTGCTATATAAATGCTTCAAAATAAAATTTTTTCAAGCTAACCTGGTGTAATCCTTGAGATTGACTGAAAGTACAAAACAAGACCATTGTCGCTTGCCCCGGTACTAGAGTCAGCTTCGTGACAATGTTAGGGGTCTATTTATAGACTTCGGCTGAGTACCAGCTTTGTGCATAATGTTTGGGGTGTAGCATTCAATATTGGTCTAGATGAAAGTGAAAGATAACAATAAAAGTTTGAAAACATATGAAATGAATGAAACAAATGAAAAGAACTGAATGTGATAATATGTATGTGAAGATGAATGATGACGTATTAAATGTAAATGTTTCAAAATGTATGAAAAAGTATTTTATTATAAAACTATAACTCACTCAATCTAGCTGACTTTGTGTGCATAATAGTTGGCAGGTAATGATGCAGCTGAGGAGCGCAGGCATGGATGAGATAGCTACTGGAATGATCCAAGTCTGGCATTCTTGATTTTGACGCAACGATTGTAATTGTCATTTTTTTGATGCAACTACAAGAACAATGTTTTGTTATGTATTTACAGTTTATATATGAAAAGTTAAAATTCCGCTGCAAATGTCATCTTTTAAATGTTTTCAATTATGAATGACTAACTGTAAGCGTTCTAGGAACAGGGCTTAATAATGTGAAACCTAGACTTGTTTTGTTTTAATCTTTCCTCTCCCTTACTAACTGTTCTACATTAGTTTTAGAACCCTTAACTTTAGCTAGAACCACCAGTGTTGCAGCATAAGCTATTTTTTCTTCTTCTAAATTTTTAGGCATCTCCTCAAGTTTTTTTTAACAAGTTCAAGTTCTTTTAGAGTTTTATTTCATGAGGTTGAAGACCTAAGATATTTTCATCAGAGACTTTGTGATCATTTTTGATGGGGTTTGTTAGACCATTTACAACTTGTTTAACCATTTAAACATATGAACACAGCGGAAGGAAACTTTAAATCATGTTAAAGTTTCTGAAAATTAACATTATTATGTGTAAACAAACAAACCCATAAGAGGAGGATCTTTATTATGTGAAGAACTAGCATACAATATAAGATTTAACAACCAAACATGATAAGAACAACCCCATGATAATACCTTTTATGAAGCTGCCAAAAACGAAAATATGAAGTCTGAAAAATGTCATGAACGGGCAAAACTCCAAGGGTAGGAGTCCTCAAGTGTCCATACCCACAAGCCTCTAAGCAAACATCATGGTTGCTAGGATTTGAAGCACCAAAAACACCCAAAGGGCTGCTGAAAACCGTTTTTCAGTCGTGAGATCATTGGGAGAAGAAAGGAAATCCTTTTTCCTTTCTTGCACAAATGAAGGAGCATCACTTGAGTCATGAGAGGACCCAAGAAGAGACCCTAAAACCGACCAAAAGGAGTTCTAAAACTCATTCTTTCAGCCAGGAGAAATGAGAGAGAGATGATGTTGAGACTTGCACTCAACCACTATCATAACGAGTGTTATTTTCAACACTAATGGGGAAGGCCAAAATCTGCTTTTTTAAAATTATTCCCTCCCATTTGAATTACTTTTTAACACATTAGAAGTGGTGAGGTCATGTTACATATTTAAAAGGTGTGTACAAGTTATATAACTAAGCCTTCTAGTTAAATAACATAAAGTATACATTATAATGTGATTAGTTAATTGATAAGATATATAATTAACCTTTTAATTATATAACTCATAAAATCTAAAATAATTAAAACAACTAACACATTAAGATGTTAACATGTTATATAATTAAACCCTTTTGATTTTATAACATAAGTACACATATTATTTGTTGTTATTTAACCATTTAAATAACAATGTAAATAATAATAATTCATGAACAAATTATCCATATAATTTGTTCTATCTCTCATTTCTTTAAATTTAAAAACCCATTTTCTAATTAGGTGCTTATATTTAATTGCATGATCATATCATCAATCAAATATTTGTTGGTGTTTGCTAAGCTTGTTATTGGGTATGACCCGACTTGGAACATGACGTATTAACCACATCAATGTTCTATGTGTCTTGGGCATACATGATCCAACAATCTCCCACTTGCACAAGATTCATACGCGATTGATGCAAGCAGTAACTACCGCCTAACAACGGTTTACTACCCTTAATACGCATGACTTTAATGCCATTCAATAACATCATCCCCTTCAAGTTCCAAACTTGAAATGATTTAGGTGAATCGATCATTTATCCTTTTATTACAGATGTCATGTTAAATCCAAGGACACTGAATGATCATTCCTTGTTGATTTAACTTAATCAAGCCTTAGACATCTTGCTCTCAACGAATAAGAGGAACAAATTCCATCTTGACTGCATACGTTTCTCACAATCACCTTATGTTATACCTAAACATAGCCTTATGTACTGACCATTATTTCAGAGCAGCGAAGAACTAGCTCAAGGTATAACACTTGGTGAATATCAAAACCCAATATGTATCTCAGGTCAGAGGATACCAAATGATATTCGCCTTTACTCAAATTTACTTTTGATCAATCAATAAGATTCCATGCAGTAAGATTTGAGACGCGGGTCAGTCCAATATTTGTATCCCACGAATATCTATGAACCTTGGCAGCAACCAATTGCTCTATATTCATGCCTTATGAATATCTACCAATCCATGTTCATAATAGTCTTACGTTCATATTTGTTCCCACAAATATGACCGACTACGGACATTTAGAATAATAAATATATTCATGGATATAAACATGCTAAAAGGGAACATAACTCAAATATATAAAAGAGTTAAAATTACAATATTTCCATACTTTAAATACTAAATAGATCAATTCCAATCACTAGAATATCGAAGTCCTAAGGCACAAGTATGACCCTCATACTTTGCCCTCAGAAGGAGCTTCATGAGTGGATCTGTAATGTTTTGATCTTTATGAACTTTATGAATACATATCTTTACCCCTTTTCAACTCCATCCCTTATGATCTTGAGTCTCCGCTCAAGGTGCTTAGCCTTTTGATGAGTACGGGGTTCCTTGATTTGAGCAATCCCACCCACGTAATTACCAAAGATTTCTAGGGGGTCTTGAATGGTAGAGACCACCCCTAGATAAGTAATGGACAAACTTATCCATGCAGCTTCCCAAGCTGCCAATGAAGTGGCTATGTATTCTGATTTTATAGTGAACAATGTTACCGTATCCTGCTTTGAACATTTCAAAGATACCTCTCCTCCATTCATAATGGAAGTACACCCGATTGTGATCGAGAATCATCTCGATCAGTTTGGGAAGCCCGTATCCGTGTAACCCTTTACAACGACTTCCTCTTCAACAGATCCGTATATTTGAAACATATCCTTAGTCCTACTAAGGTAATTCAATATACTTTTAAAAGCCATCCAATGGTTATTTCTATTGGTATCTACTTTGTCATACTTAATAAGCATGACTCGTCCGGTCTAGTGCATATCATCACACAAATGATGGATCCTATAGCAGATGCGCATGGGATATCCTTCACTCGATCTTGCTCATCCTATGAGCATGGACATTGAGACGTAGTCAACATTGTCCCTCTTTGAATAGGTACCATACCTTTCTAAGAGTTTTCCATCTTGAACCTTTTCAT
The DNA here is from genome assembly GCA_024085815.1 of Flaveria linearis. NCBI lineage: Eukaryota > Viridiplantae > Streptophyta > Magnoliopsida > Asterales > Asteraceae > Flaveria > Flaveria linearis. Next base: position 51,400,854 of record CM044010.1, on the reverse strand, counting down.
GATTTTATCAATATATGCAATTTGGTTTAAATCTATCAACCACCTCGATCTATCCTTATAGATCGTTATTCCAAAATATGGGCGGCTTAAACGAGATCTTATATGGAAAAACATATGTCAAGGTATGTTTTAACACCTTTCATGGTTGGAATATCATTTCCAAATAGTAGTGTGTCATCAACATACAACACTAAGAATACAATTATGCTCCCACTAGCTTTCATATATACACAACCTTCTTGATGCTTGTTTCAATCCAAATTGGACATAGCATCTTGGTATATGGTTAGCCTACTGGGGTCAACCACATAGCATCCATTCATGGAATATCCATATCTTTCAGATGGAATACTAACTCTACCAGATTTATGAACGTTTTGTGTGTATTTATCAACCTCTTGATCATCATCAACAACCTCTTGTTGGTAGCTAGTGTCAACCAAAAGTGTACCGGCTTGTGGATTTTGATCCTTATCAAGTTCCACGGTTTTATACGTCATTCCTTCCATAAAGAACTCAGTTTCCAAGAACTTAGCCTTTCGAGCAATAAATACTTTTGCTCCGTTGAGTCAAAGAAACAGTATCCCATACAGTCTCTGTGGATTCTCAACTAATATACACCTTCTTTGTCCGGGTCATATTCATAATATGAGCCTCAGAGAGCAATGCGAAAAACCCAAAATGATAAAGGTGGTAAGCTCATAGCCATAATAAATTGAACCATATCCAAATAGGGTTCAGTTTCTCCTTTATCAGAATGAAGAACTTAGATAGTTATGTAGAGTTGATTTTCAACTTCATTATCGAAGATTTTGATCATTTCAAAAGCTTCATTCTTATGTGTCATCAAGTGCACACAATAATAGAGACTGTAATCGTCGGTAAAAGTAATGAAGTATCTTTCACCAATCTTTATCATTGTTTTAAAAGGACCACATACATCCAAATGTATGAAACCTAATAAATCTATTGGTTCACACTTATCAAATGAAACATTTTCATTTGCTTCCAAAAGACCATTCTTTTAAAGTGTTTGAATCCAATTCTTGTTTATGTGACCAAGATGACAATGTCAAAGATAATAATAACTTAAACCCATTTTAAGTCTCTTGGTGCTTAATGTGTATAATGAGTTATTATAGGATGAATTATCATGAACTAATTCATGAATGTCATTAAAAGGCATATCCTTAAAATGAAATACATCATCCATAAAACTTAATATCATTATTTACAAACCTTAAATCATGACCATATTGTTTTAATAGGAAACATTAATTATGTTCCTAGTCAAACTAGGTGCTTACGAAATGTTTTGAGAACAACTTCCAAACCATTTGAAAGTCTTAAAATAGAGTTTCCCTCCTTAAAGTGCATATTTCTTTTGAACCCCTTTGCAACAATTGCAAGTATGAGTCTCACATCCGGTATCCAATACCCATGTGTTTGAAGAAATGACATTAAATACAATGTGAATTATGAAAATTGTATTTGAGGTTTGCCCAACATCCCTCTTGTCTTTCAACTTCTTGGGATAGGAGGGACAATTCCTTTTATTGTCCTATCTCTCCATACTCAAAGCATGGATCGTTCTCCGTTACCTTAGGCTTCATAAGCTTAGTTTTTTTTGAGGTTTCGCTTTAACCTTTGCTTTGATGTATTCCTTTCCTTTGGCAATAATTGCCTTAGAATCGGGATTGGCCATTTCTTATAGCCTGTGACACACCATAATTTCAGGTTAACACTAATCAGACTGTTGTCATTATCATTGTTACATTCTCGTTATTACCCGAAACGATTACAAGCATCGCCACCGACATCGTTAAATAAATCATGATATATAATACTAACATTTGGTGTTGTAGAGGATTCAAATAAACAGGATTACTTAAGGAATCCTCTTAATTAACATAACTCGCCCATTTACGTCGTTATCAACCGAAACAAATTCGGGAACGCGGGGACAAAGTGCGAGGACCAAACGTGACAAATTGCCAAACTAGGGCTGGGTATATAAACCCCTTACCAGCCCAAATTTTCATTTCACTCCCATTTCTTCTATCTTCTTCACCATCTCCTCCTCCACCTCTTTACCACCTCCTAGCACCAACAATCACCTCGTTTGAGCTTGTTTTCGCCAGCTAAACCACGCTACAGCTGAGATAGCACGTTTCCAACAGGTAGGTGACCTTGGTCATCCATTTTGTTACCCATATCACTGCTGCAAATCCAGGGTTCGGGTGCTTGGGTTCAACCCGAATGCATGTGGTCGTGGGGGTGCGTGTGGGGTCAATCAGCATGTGCATATTACTTAGACATGTTAGGAAAGTGTTTCTGGAAGTCCCTGATGTGTGAAAACCATGCACGAAACAGCCGAAGGCTGTTCAGCCCCACCAGCAGTCGCGATCTGCTGCTGTTCGCGACTGTGCCAGTCGTGCGACTGAGCCGTACGACTGGAAGTGTCGTGCGACTGAGTGGTGCGACTGGGGTGAGTCGTGTGGCTGAGTCCAATCATATGGGCTTGTCGTGCGACTAAATGCATGCGATTGAGAGTGTGTGCGATTGAGTCAATCAGATGAATGTGTGCGACTGAGTATCACACGACTGAAGGTCCAATCGTACGAATGAAGGTTCAGTCGTGCGATTGGCCGTTGAATCGTGCGAATGGGTGATGTGTAGTACGACTGAATGCTAAGTCGTACGAGTGAGGGTTCAATCGTACGAGTGAGGTTGATTCGTACGATTGAAGGCCCATTCGTGCGAGTGAGTTGTCCGGCGTGCGTCTAGCCTTGTTATGCGATTGGAGTCATTGTGAGTGAATTCTCCTTGTGTACGGTGTGCCTATCGTGTGATGATGAGGTAACAATCAATAAACTGTCATTTCTTGACCCAAAGATTAAAGTCAACGCAATCAACAAGCACATACTTTTTCAATCTAAAATAACATAACTGTTTGCAATTAACGATAACTCAATTGGGATCTACATAAGGTTTGATATGTGTATGCCTGCTTGTGTGTGTCACCCACGACCGAGCCAATGCGACCCAACCTGACTAAACATTTCTATTAACACTAGACATAACATTAACGCTTAACATAACTGTCAATAGGTGTTTGACAGTCCATTGTAACAACACTTGGGAGGCTTCCATCCTACATACTACATCATCAGTGAGTCTTCACGGACCCTATTTTACTTTCTTTCCTTTTGAGGGAGAAAACATGCAAACAGATTTACATAAATTGTTGTAGTATTATTGATATCGCATGCTGCGTTAGCGCAAACACACATAACAGTCCTGACACTCTCGAACTGTTAGTAATGTGTAGTGAGGTAATTCTGAGTAGTACTACTGGGTCTGACAAACCCCGCCCGGGCTAGTCGCGCTAGCTTGATTGGAGGTCAAACGGGTGCAAAATTGACCTAACATTTGTCACTGTCTGGTGACACGTGACGGGGATACAACAAACATATAGGACGTAAACAGTCAGCTTCGGTTCGAAATGCTAAGTAACATGAACACAGGCTAGCTACCTAACGATATGATTTATATACTAAACCATTGAAACACTTTCAGACACATTTTCTTGTTGATTAAACCTGTGAACTCACCAACTTTATGTTGACACATTTTAGCATGTTTTCTCAGGTCACAGGAATACATAAGCTCATGATGCATGCTTCAGGAATGCACTCAGGACATGCATCCATCGATCTTATTTTCATGCATTCAACATTTTGTTTAGACTTAGCACTTGTAACTTTTATGTAATGGATTCACATGTCATGTATACGCTTCCGCAATGTTGTTAATGTCGTTTATGTTCCGTTGAATGAAGTCAAATGTTTATTTTCAAATTCATATAGTGTCGTTCGATATGACTGTGTCTGAGATCCTGGTATGTCACACGCCTAACGGTAAAACCCCGTTTGTGGAAATTGAGGGTGTGACAGATTGGTATCAGAGCCACAGGTTATAGAGAACTAGGATTGAATTGCATCTAGACTATAGCCTTAGACACAACACTAGTATTGCACAGACACTCTTACATGATTGTAACTGTTGTATGAACAACCTCCTGGCACACTAACATTTCATTGCTGAACGAACATAACATTACCGGTATGACACGTGTATCATTACCGACTGACAGAGGGGCGGAGAATCCCGCTCGCTCACTCCCAATATTTACACTTGATTGTTCACTCTAGGAGTTGAAGCAACGACGAATTGAACCTAACATTACCACATTTGGGAGCACAGAAACCTTTTCAACCCGCACGACTAGTTTAACAATGACAAACAAAAAGAACAACGCCTCACTCTTCCAACTCTTTCACACTTGTTACCGTTCCCAACATATCCTACCTTCTACACTAGTCTAAGCAGTAAACGAGGGACAACTAAAAGATTCAAAGTCTATCAGAGAATAGGACTTAGACATTTAAACGCCTAGAACTTCAAAGGGAAAAGGGCCAAATTGTCTTGATTCCCCGTTATCTAAACCAAATCCCTAGTACAACCTTAGTGCAACCTTAGTTATTTGGTCCTTGGTATAACAAATATATCTTCGATACCTCTATCATTGATAGCACTCGGTACTTGACAAGGTATGTTATCCCGAATAGGAGGAACCATGGGTGACCATGCAAAGCAAATTAGAATCACGGGTGCACACGTAATTGTAATTTGTCATGCATGAGAATTCTGGCAACTCTATTGAGTGATAACGGACATGATCAGTACCAATTTTCATTTCCATACTTGGAGACATGAGGTCTCAGTTCTCATAAAGCCTCACTACTGATATGCAAACAGATCCTTCATCCCTACTAGTATGATACAATTTATTTTTATTAATAATTATTATCCGATTAGTGACTAATATGTATTGTGAATTGAAGAAATCATGTCTGGAAGAAGAGCTGGACGCTCCGGTGGACAAGGAAACATCACCCTGACTCAAGCTGAGTTGAATGCTATCATCAATGAGCGCATTGCTGATGCGCTTGCAGCCTATGAACAGGCCCGCAATCAGGACCAGAATAACAAGACTCTGAATCAAGGAGGTCGAACTGTCTGTACCTTCAAGATGTTTATGGATTGTAAGCCTCACTCTTTCAGTGGTTCTGATGGTGCTGTTTCATTACTTTGCTGGCCGGAGAAACTCGAGTCAGTTTTTGCCATGTGCAACTGTCCTACAGGGAGTTGTGTCAAGTACGCCTCCGACACACTAGAAGGACCAGCTCTGATGTGGTGGAACTCACAAGTCCAAACCTTAGGGCTTGATGCTGCTAATGGTTTGCCATGGGATGATTTCAAGATTTTGATGAAAGAAAAGTATTGCCCCAGAAGCAAAGTTCAAAAACTAGAGGCAGAGTTTTGGAATTTAAAGATGATTGGTTCTGACATCGAGGAATACATGACTCGTTCACACGAGTTGGCTGCTTTATGTCCTCAGATGGTGACCCCGGCCTACAAACGGATTGAGAAATACATTGATGGTCTAGCTCCTCAAATCCAAGCTAGTGTTATGGCTGCTGATCCTGTCACTATTCAGCAGGCTATCCGACTAGCTCACAAACTCACTGATCAGGCAGTGGCACAGGGTACTTTGCCTAAACGTGGTGCTGCATCTGGCTCATCTGATCACAAAAGGAAATGGGATGGTAATAACAGCAAGTCTTCAAGCACCAATAACACCCAGCAACAACAGACCAGAAAGTTTGACTCGTCAAGAAGCTTCACCAATAGCAACAACAACAATAATGGCCAGGGATCGAGCAGCTATGCGGGTAAGTATCCAAAGTGTAACCGGTGCAACTTCCACCACCATGGCTAGTGTGACCGCCCCCGTTGCCAAAGGTGTGGAAAGATAGGTCATGCTGCTAAAGATTGCAGGGGTGAGCTGATGACTCAGCAACAACATCAACAACAATGCCTGGGCGGAGCGACTAGGGGCTGTTATGAGTGTGGTAAGGAGGGCTACTACAGGAAGGATTGTCCACAGCTGAAGGGTGGAAATAAGGGTAATAATGGGGGCAATGCTAAGAGTCATGCATTCGTGATCGGTTTTGGCGAGGCAAGGGATGATCAGAATGTGGTTACTAGTACGTTTCCTCTGAATGGTTGTTTTGCTTCTATACTATTTGATACCGGCGCTGACAGGAGTTTTGTTTCCAACAAGTTCATTAAGTTCTTAGATGTAACCTTAGCTGTTGTGGAGCCTAGTTACGTTGTAGAATTAACTGACGGGAAACTAATTGAGGTGACTCACATCATTAAGGGGTGCAAACTAGGATTATGTGGTCATGAGATAGACATAGATCTGATGCCTGTCACACTTGGTAGCTTCGACGTAGTTGTGGGTATGGACTGGCTATCTAAGAATCAAGCTGAGATCATCTGTGGTGAGAAAGTCGTTCGTGTATCCCTTCCTAGTGGTGAGGTTTTGTCTGTTCAGGGCGAAAGGAGTGGTACAGTCTCCGGAATTATCTCCTACATGAAGACCCAGAAGTGCTTACGTAAGGGGCATACAGCTTTCCTTACTCTGATCACTGAAAAAGAAACCGAGGAAAAGAATATTGAAGATATCCCTGTTGTATGTGATTATCCCGAGGTTTTCCCTGAAGACCTACCTGGTCTCCTACCGTATCGCCAAGTCGAGTTCCAGATTGAATTGGTACCTGGAGCCACCCCTATTGTGAAAGCACTGTACAGATTAGCTCCAAAGGAACTACAAGAGCTGTCTACGCGATTGCAGGAATTATTGGATAAAGGGTTTATCAGACCTAGCTCATCACCGTGGGGAGCCCCAGTCCTGTTTGTCAAGAAGAAGGATGGAACTTTTCATATGTGTATCGATTACAGGGAATTGAACAAAGCCACGGTTAAGAATCGTTATCCCCTCCCGCGCATCGATGATTTGTTCGATCAACTTCAAGGGTCGAGTTTCTACTCTAAGATAGATCTGAGATTGGGTTATCACCAACTAAGGATTCGAGATGAAGACATTTCAAGGACTACATTCAGAACGAGGTATGGCCACTACGAGTTTTTGGTTATGCCATTCGGGTTGACCAATGTGCTAGCTGTTTTCATGGATCTCAGAACCGAGTGTGCAAACCCTATTCGGACAAGTTCGTCATTGTCTTCATCGATGACATCCTTATTTATTCAAAGAATAAGGAAGAACATGAAGAGCACCTTAGACTGATTCTGGAGCTGCTGAAACAAGAACAACTGTACGTGAAATTTTCAAAGTGTGACTTCTGGATACGAGAGGTCCACTTCTTGGGTCATGTGGTCAATGAGGATGGGATACATGTTGACCCGACAAAAATAGAATCCATCAAGAACTGGGCTACGCCTAAGAATCCAACTGAGGTACGACAGTTCCTCGGGTTGGCTGGCTATTATCGACGGTTCATCGAAGGGTTTACAAAGATTGCTCAACCTCTCACCAGGTTATCTCATAAAGGCACCACGTATAATTGGGGTGACAAACAAGAAGTAGCATTCCAGGTTCTGAAGTAGAAGCTCTGTACGACACCGATTCTGTCCCTGCCTGAGGGAACAGATGATTTTGTAGTATACTGTGATGCTTCTATTCAAGGCCTCGGTTGCGTGCTAATGCAACGCAATAAGGTGATTGCTTATGCATCCCGACAATTGAAGGTTCACGAGAAGAACTACACGACACATGACCTAGAGCTGGGAGCAGTTGCATTCGCACTCAAGATATGGAGACACTACTTGTACGGTACCAAGTGCACCATTTACACCGATCACAAAAGTCTCCATCACATCTTTGAATAGAAGGAGCTACATATGAGACAACGTCGTTGGGTCGAGTTGTTAAACGACTATGATTGTACGATCAAGTATCATCCGGGCAAGGCCAATGTAGTAGCAGACGCCCTAAGTCGGAAGGAAACACCCAAGCCAAGACGAGTTCGAGCATTGCAACTCACCATTCACAACGGTTTACCCGATCAGATCCGCAATGCTCAACTTGAGGCGTTAAAAGACGAGAACCTGAAAGCCGAATCGCTACGAGGCATGGAGAAGCAACTGGAAAAAAAGTCTGACGGAATCTGCTACTTCATGGATCGAACATGGGTTCCCTCACAAATCCCAGTACTCAATCCACCCAGGTTCAGACAAGATGTACCACGACCTGAAGGTCCTTTACTGGTGGCCAAACATGAAAGCCGATATCGCCACCTATGTAAGCAGATGTTTGACCTATTTTAAAGTTAAGGTGGAGTATCAATGACCCTTTGGATTACTTCAACAACCAGAAATTCCAGTATGGAAGTGGGAGCAGATATCAATGGATTTCATCACAAAACTGCCGAGAACTCCCAGCGGATGCGATACCATTTGGGTGATCGTGGATCATCTGATGAAATCCGCACATTTCCTGGCAATCCGGGAGACTGACTGCCTGGAAAAGTTAACTCGTATCTACCTAAGGGAAATAGTCTCTCGGCATGGTGTGCCGACTTCCATTATCTCTGATCGTGACGCTCGATTCACGTCATACTTCTGGCAGTGTTTACAACGAGCATTGGGAACGAGATTGGATATGAGCACCGCATATCACCCATAGACCAATGGCCAGAGTGAGCGTACGATCCAGACCTTGGAAGACATGCTGCGTGCCTGCGTGATAGACTTCGGCGGCAGTTGGGAAACTCACTTACCGGTAGTAGAGTTTTCTTACAATAACAGCTACCACACCTCGATCAAAGCTGCTCCATTCGAGGCACTATATGGGCGTAAGTGCCGGTCACCTATTTGTTGGGCGGAAGTTGGAGAAAGTCAACTTACCGGCCCTGAACTTGTGCACGAGATGACCGAGAAGATCGTCCAGATCTGTAACCGTATGGCGGCAGCACGTGACCGACAGAAGAGTTACTGTAACTCCAGGATAATCAAACTTGAATCAAATCATGAAGAATTAGATCAAAATACGATAATCACAATCAAAACCCCTTTGATCTTCAATTAGATTGCAAAATATGTGTTTACAAATAATCCCTCAATCTCTTGGTCATTCAACCATTAACCATCACTAATGACAATTAACCTATTTATAGTCTAGACTAATATTCACTAATTGCACTTAACCCCCTAGACTTAGGCTAATTAAAACAAAATTACATATTAAGCATAAGAATGACTAAAAACAAGAAAAAAATATATTTTGTTAACACAAAATATATTTATTACAATAAAACTCCTAGTCATTTAAATCTTCAACGTCTTGTCTCGGTTCCACGTCTCGAACGTGTCATGTTGACTGTTGCGTTGACTTTGACCGTTGACATTGACTTTGTTGACTTTGACTATGTTGACAATATTAGACTATCCTTCAGATCCAACAATATTCCCCCTTAGTCTACTATTATCAACGTCTTTCATCCTGATCAGTGCCGATAAGTCAACTGAACTTGATCTTCAATTTGGTAAGCTTTAGTCTCAATGTTGAGGTCCAACAATATTCCCCCTAGACTGATGCTTCCCAAATTTTGTTGCTGAAGATCTTTATCTCACAAGTTCCCCCTTTTTCTATCCATTGTTTGTGAAGATATTTAAAAGCTTTCCCAACTCTCTAATCTCGAGTGCTTCAGAAGATGTAGGAGGAGGATTCCTAGCTCGGCATCTTTTGCAAACTTAAGGAACAGGTTCTCTGATTAGGTACACTGCTCAACTGATGATCGGCCATCACTTGTAACAAAAATCTGAAACACATTCTCAAACACAATCTTGACATTTCTAATTAGATTATTTCATTTTAACAAAATAAACCCGTGTTTATCTGTGTATGAAAACAAGCAAACCCGTATTCGTTTGTGTTTGCAATTTCCCTTGAAATGCACGAAAATGATAAAATTGTAACAACATAATACGGAAGACCTAAGTTAATATTGAAATGAAAATTTATTATATTTTAATTTTATATATCTATTAATAATAATTTTAATTTTTTTTAATAACCGAGAACTGAATCGATCATAAGATCACATCCTCAAAAAAATACTTTAGCATAAAGATGAAATTAATCATCGACAAGCAATGAGATCATACTGATAACTGAATCCAATCACAGTCTTTGAATGATTTTTGAAATTCTCAAACAGATCAATAACGATTGCTGATATGTTTGTCCACTTAAACCCATGCCCTATCTTTTTCAACAAGCATCAGATGATTCGTTAAGGTTCGATTAAGCACTTTAGAATGCTAGGACCCCATAATCATTTGGCAAAAACCCTCACCCAACCTCAGGATTTCTTTAATTTTATTACGATCTTTATGGAACAAGGCTTGTGCATTAGTGTCCAAGTGATTATCAACAGAATATTGTATTCTGTGATGAATTCATCTTTAGATGATTTGACACTACTTAGATCAAAATGGTAAGAGCTCCAGGTCTATACTCACGTATAACAAAGGAGCTGACCATTTAATCATGTGCCGATGAGAGCTCCAGGTCAGTACTATCATACAGCAAAGGAGATCATCACTCCAGGTCAGTACTTCCATACAGCAGAGGAGATTAGCACAAACACAAGACACGTAAATACACCAAACATGGCAAAGAGATAGAGATATAGCTTATATGATTTGCATCATGGTGGGTGAAAGATCAATTCTCAATCCAATTTTTGTCGGGACTCAGTTTTCGTGCAGGCCAAAATGATTGCGTAAATCCAAACATTCTTAAGCATATATTTAATTTAAATCATCATGTTGCTGTCTACTTTATTCTTCAAGCTGAGCCTACCAAGCATATCATTAAAGAATCTGTTTGTTTTTTTTATTATTTGCAATTAAAAATAAGATGTAAATTAGATAACAGCATCAGTTACTATCATTTCTCATTTTAAAAGCACAAGTCATGCAAAAACAAGCATTTCAAGATGATATACAATCATTTCTCAATTATCTCGAATCATGTTCTCAGTTCTCTTTTCATTTTTATTTTGTTTAATTTTGATATACTCTCCCCCTAAATTTTTATTTTAGCAAACCTATTTTGTTGTTGTTGTTTTTTTAATTTTTTTTTATATACTCTCCCCCTAAATTTTTTATTTTTTATTATTTATTTTTATTTTATTTATTTATTTTTTTATATAAAACTATACAAAAATAGAAATTTACAAAAGAAGGTCTTCCAGACTACACTGATTATCAAGAGAAGAAATGAATTATCAAGAAATATGCAGTGACTGTGAAGTAAGAACTGTGATTATGCAGATAAAAATCCAGATTGTGGATAAAATACCATGACCTTAACCTGTTTGTTCCGCCTCAAATTTGAATTAGGAACAATCTCTGTCAGTAAACCGGATTACTAACAGTCCTCCTGAATCATTCTTGCACTCATAAACAGATTAGTTAGAAAGAGGAACCCAGGCCATCGTAGTCCTGGAAGTTCCTTTTTCATCAAGATAAGTAACAAGCTTCTGCACACAACCGTTTAAACAATCGGGGATTTCTGTATCCTTCTTTTTAATTTGCCAAATTTGTTTCGGTTCAATTAACTTGGATTTGAATGAATTAAATTTGGAAATCATTTTCTGTTTATGACTAGAAGGAAAAGAATTTGGTTTTGAAGCTTTAGTCATTTTCATCTTTGTATCATGTGAAACCCGCTTCACATGAAAAGGTTTGGATGGAGGGTTTTTCATCCAACCATTCAAAGATGTGTGTTGTTTCCCTCTTGATCCAGAAAAGCAACCCGTGTTGCCTTTACCATCTGGAACATTCTTTTTAGACTTACATTTGGAGAAGCAATTTGTTTTGCCTTTACCATCCATAGTAAGTCTTTGAGGACATTTCTTTACCACATGACCTTCTTTTCCACACTCAAAACAAGCCTTGAATGGCTTTTGATGCTTGACTGAACCGAGTGATGCAGATGGGGATGAGGATTACTTTGAGCTTGTAGCAGATTCTTGCTTGTTTTGGCATTTGCTATGCTGAACAGGAAATGAGATCTTCACTGATTGAGTGGGATGCTTTGCAATTGGAGACGAGATCTGTATTGGTCTTAATTCAACTTTTGGAAGCTTTTGAGACTTGACAATATCAGGAGATATATTGATCTATGATGAACCAACACGCTCCTCTGTGTTTGATTCATCATCTGAGCTTATCCAGTCTCGTATACATAAATCAGTTTCCAATGGATCTTGATTGACACGTCCTATTATGTCGGCTTCGGTTATAGGATTTTGATTGCCTGACAATTCAACAACTGTTCCTTCTTTGACAAACCTGACAGGAACAAACGAAGGAATGTTACCTGTTTTGAATTTGTTAAAAAAGGTTGGAGAAGCAACTGATATTGATTTTGGAGCATCAGAGGTAGAATCGTCATTAATCTTCTTATCAGACCGTTGCCTGAGAGATCCTAAACCTACTAGAGAATCCTGCACATCTCTAACCTCTTTAAGATTAACGTTGCTTAAACCTGCATTTAAACTATTAGTTTATGCAGCTTCAATCAAATCATTAGATGGATGAGGTTGAGGCATAGGAGAGTAACAATGGGTGCTAGGAGGAGGATAAACATATGGATTTTCACCACAACTCACTCCCGTTTTAATCCTAGATCCCCTCTGTTTACACAGTAGCTCTTCGTGTTTCATTCCAGATATGGTCCATCTATCAAGCTTTGTTTTAAGCTTGCTTGTTTCAAATTCAGCCAAAGTGACTCTTTCGTTTAAAAGATTGATTTCAACGTTTCTTTCAAGAAGAGTTCGTTTTAAATGATCATTTTCTTTTAAAGCTTCATTTAATTTTATGAAATACTTGGCTTCATTCTTTTTAAGTTCCGCGTTTATGGTGGTTAATTCCTTTTGGTTATCTAAAAGTAACCTATTAGCTTTATACACACCAAATAAACGGATTTTACAAGCAGAAGAACACATATCCTGAACTGTCTCGTATGGAAGATCCAGGATGACTCTTTCAGCAGCAAGAGCCTTCTCACAGTTGCAAACTCTGATATTTCGCTTCCATTCCTCTTCCTTCTCAGCAACAAAAACTCCATCATTCAACTCAGCTCCACCTTTACCTATTGATGTCTGCTTAAGCTCCTCTTGAACCTCTTCAATTCTAGGTTTCGGTAAACCGTCAGAATTGATGCTAGAAACTGATCTCTCTTTTGGTTTCTCTTTGAAGTTTGAAGTGATCGTTGGAGTTAGATATGTTGCTTCATAGTACTCACGACGTTTGATATCCAACTCCATTTCTTTTAGTTTGTTGACCACCTCCATCAGTTTGTAATCCTGAAAATTTCTATCTCGTTTAATCGACTTGCCGTGTGAACTCCATTCTGGTGGGAGGGAATCAAGGAATGTCTGAACTTGTTCATGATTTCCCAATTGAGCATCAAACTTCTTCAGATTACTTGCCACCAACAGAAAACGATCAACAAAATCAGACATCTTTTCATTCTTTAAAGCTACAAAATTATCAAACCGACATTGTGCAATTATGAGATCATCAGATTCGAAAGATTTATACAGTTCTGCAAAAGCCATTTTTTTAATCTGTTAATAATTTTGAACAATTAAACGCCTCAAAAATATTTTTCCCAAAAATTGTAAAATAATTCTCCCCCGGGAATTTTTTTTTAAAGCTCCTTGTTTAAACATACTCTTGTTTCAAATCTCTTCCCCCAAAGCTCACTTGACTGATCTCTCTCTATGTCTTTTAACACATACTAACATCTCAAAATAACCACAACTTTTTCTTTCACCCACTCAAAACTCTCTCTGACTTCACACACACACACTTCAAACACCACCACTCATCACGATCAAAATCACTCAACAAACACCATCTTCAACCTTCAACCTTCATAATCACCACTTCAACACACAGAGCAAAAAAAAGAGGAAAGTGTTTCACACACTAAACACACACACACCCACACACAATAAAGCAAAAGAAGACCACCATTGGAGAGATCAACAGAGGAATCGAAGCTCCAACAAGGGTTTTCTTATTTTTCTGGTTTAAGAAACTGAGAAGACAACAACGACAACAACAACAGCAGCAAGAAGAAGAAGAAGATATGACGACGACCCAAACACAGGTGCAGACGCAGAGGTAATCGAGTGAACAGCTTCAGACACTGATGCAAGCGGGTCAAATCTCTGGGAGTTTGAGCTTCAATGGGTTGATTACCAAGGAAGATGAAGAGATGTCGAGGTCGATGGGTTGAGGGTCACTGATGCGACCGCGGGTTAGGGTGGGGAGAAGTGCAGTGATTTCGGTCGGGGTTCTTTTTCTACCTTTCTGTTCCTTTTTAGATCTGATGATAATGACGGTTGTAGGCTGTAACAGATAAGGTTTCGTCACAGCGGTGGTAGCGATGGGGTTGTGGTGTTGGTGCGGTGGAGATGGTGGTGATGAGTGGGGTACAACGGTTTCAGAGGCAGTGGTTGTGGTTATGTGTGGGGTCGCTGTTGCAGGTGGTTTGGGAGGCTGCGAGTGGTGGCTTCGGGTGCGGGTGGTCGACGAGGTTGGAGATGAGGGTGTTGTGAGACGTTGGTAAGAGGATGAAGGGGTGGAGGGGTGCGGTGGTGTGGAATTGTGCTAGTCGGATTATGTCCTCCGGCGACCTGGACGGCGGTGGGTCACAGTGGTTGTGATGTGGTTGCAGCCGTGGTTGTGATGTTGCATTTTTCAGATCTGTTTTTCAATTTTTTTTTAATCTAAAATATTAGCAGACCATTGATATGTTGTTGCTTGATGTTGTTGGGTAATTTCGCTTGGTTTGCAGGTAAATTCGCTTAGAATTAGTAGATTCGCCGGTAAATATGCAGTTTCGCCGGAATAGTTTCGCCGGAGTTGCAGTTTCGCCGGAAAATTACAGTTTCGCCGGAAAACGTGCGAAACTGCTAGTTTCGGTTGTAATTTCGCCGGAAACTTTGAACTTTCGTTCAGAATGCTAATTTCGCTGGATGAAGATTTGAAGGTTCTTCAAGGCTTCCAAGAACACCAAGAACACACACTAGTGTGTGTGAGAGAAAATCTCCGGATCTGAAAATTATTTGTTGAATCTTGTATAGATTTAGGAGCTGATCTGATTTCTAACTTGTAAATCTTCAAATTCCTTGTAATACTTTGTAGATCTGATGATTTTGATGAAATTTGAATTTCAGATCTAGTTTCTCTCTCTAAACCCCCAATTTCTCTCTCTAAAATTCTGATGAACACCTTTAAAATTCAGCAACAAATTCTTCAAATCTTTAATGCATTTGATTCAATATGGCTCTGATACCATATTGTAACTCCAGGATAATCAAACTTGAATCAAATCATGAAGAATTAGATTAAAATATGATAATCACAATCAAAACCCCTTTGATCTTCAATTAGATTGCAAAATATGTGTTTACAAATAATCCCTCAATCTCTTGGTCATTCAACCACTAACCATCACTAATGACAATTAACCTATTTATAGTCTAGACTAATATTCACTAATTGCACTTAACCCCCTAGACTTAGGCTAATTAAAACAAAATTACATATTAAGCATAAGAATGACTAAAAACAAGAAAAAAATATATTTTGTTCACACAAAATATATTTATTACAATAAAACTCCTAATCATTTAATTCTTCAACGTCTTGTCTCGGTTTCACCTCTCGAACGTGTCATGTTGACTGATGCGTTGACTTTGACCGTTGACGTTGACTTTGTTGATTTTGACTATGTTGATAATATTAGACTATCCTTCAGACCCAACAATATTCCCCCTTAGTCTACTATTATCAACGTCTTTCATCGTGATCAGTACCGATAAGTCAACTGAACTTGATCTTCAATTTGGTAAGCTTCAGTCTCAATGTTGAGGTCCAACAGTTACGTTGATAAGCGTCGCCGACCGTTGGAATTTCAAATACGCGACAAAGTGCTTTTGAAAGTGTCACCTTGGAAAGGTGTGATTCGTTTCGGAAAGCGTGGGAAACTAAACCCTAGGTACGTGGGACCGTTTGAGATTGTCAAACGGGTCGGCCCCGTGGCCTATCAGCTGAACCTACCCAAAGAACTTAGTGGAGTACACGATGTGTTCCATGTTTCAAATCTAAGGAAATGCCTTGCAGACGAGACTCTTCTCGTTCCGTTAGACGAGATACATGTGCACGAACAACTACGTTTCATCAAGGAGCCAGTGGAAGTCCTAGACCGAGAGGTCAAGACGCTCAAACATAGTCGTATCCCTATCGTCAAAGTCCGTTGGAACTCAAAGCGTGGACCAGAGTTTACCTGGGAACGCGAGGATCAGATGAAGAAGAAGTACCCACAACTGTTCCAGAATCGGGCATCAACCTCTTAAGATACGCAGAAGCTCTGTTCAACATACGTTTCAAACCGTTGAGCCTTGTATCCCCTGTTGAACCTCGTAACATGATGTTCTAATTTTCGGGACGAAAATTCCTGTAACAAGGGGATAATGTGACACACCGTAATTTCAGGTTAACACTAATCAGACTGTTGTCGTTATCATTGTTACATTCTCGTTATTACCCAAAACGAATACAAGCATCGCCACCGACATCGTTAAATAAATCATGATATATAATACTAACATTTGGTGTTGTAGAGGATTCAAATAAACAGGATTACTTAAGGAATCCTCTTAATTAACATAACTCGCCCATTTACATCGTTATCAACCGAAACAAATTCGGGAACGCGGGGACAAAGTGCGAGGACAAAACGTGACAAATTGCCAAACTAGGGCTGGGTATATAAACCCCTTACCAGCCCAAATTTTCATTTCACTCACATTTCTTCTATCTTCTTCACCATCTCCTCCTCCACCTCTCTACCACCTCCTAGCACCAACAATCACCTCGTTTGAGCTCGTTTTCGCCGGCTAAACCACGCTATAGATGAGATAGCACGTTTCCAATAGGTAGGCGACCTTGGTCGTCCATTTTGTTACCCGTTTCACTGCTGCAAATCTAGGGTTTGGGTGCTCGGGTTCAACCCGAACGCTTGTGGTCGTGGGGGTACGTGTGGGGTCAATCAGCATGTGCATATTACTTAGACATGTTAGGAAAGTGTTTCTGGAAGTCCCTGATGTGTGAAAACCGTGCACGAAACAGCCGAAAGCTGTTCAGCCCCACCAGCAGTCGCGATCTGCTGCAATTCACGACTGTGCCAGTTGTGCGACTAAGCCGTACTACTGGGAGTGTTGTGCGACTGAGTGGTGCGACTGGGGTGAGTCATGCGGCTGAGTCCAGACGTGGGCTTGTCGTGCGACTGAATGCATGCGATTGAGAGTGTGTGCGATTGAGTCAATCGGATGAATTTGTGTGACTGAGTATCACATGACTGAAGGTCCAATCGTACGAATGAAGGTTCAGTCGTGTGATTGGCCGTTGAGTCGTGCGAATGGGTGATGTGTGGTACGACTGAATGCTAAGTCGTACGAGTGAGGGTTCAATCGTACGAGTGAGGTTGAGCCGTACGATTGAAGGCCCATTCGTGCGAGTGACTTGTCCAGTCGTGCGTCTAGCCTTGTTATGCGATTGGAGTCATTGTGAGTGAATACTCCTTGTGTGCGGTGTGCCTATCGTGTGATGATGAGGTAACAATCAATAAAGTGTCATTTCTTGACCACAAAGATTAAAGTCAACGCAATCAACAAGCACATACTTTTTCAATCTAAAATAACCTAACTGTTTGCAATTAACGACAACTCAATTGGGATCTACATAAGGTTTGATATGTGTATGCATGCTTGTGTGTGTCACCCATGACCGAGCCAATGCGACCCGACCAGACTAAATATTTCTATTAACACTAGACATAACATTAACTTTAACATAACTGTCAATAGGTGTTTGACAGTCCATTGTAACAACACTTGGGAGGCTTCCATCCTACATACTACATCATCAGTGAGTCTTCACGGCCCCTATTTTACTTTCTTTCCTTTTGGGGGAGAAAACATGCAAACATATTTACATAAATGGTTGTAGTATTATTGATATCGCATGTTACGTTAGTGCAAACACACATAACAGTCCTGACACTCTCAAACCGTTAGTAATGTGTAGCGAGGTAATTCTGAGTAGTACTACTGGGTCTGACAAACCCCACCCGGGCTAGTCACGCTAGCTTGATTGGAGGTCAAACGGGTGCAAAATTGACCTAACATTTGTCACTGTCTGGTGCGACGTGACGGGGATACAACAAACATATAGGACGTAAACATTCAGCTTCGGTTCGAAACGCTAAGTAACATGAACACAGGCTAGCTACCTAACGATATACTTTATATACTAAACCACTGAAATGCTTTCAGACACATTTTCTTGTTGATTAAACCTGTGAACTCACCAACTTTATGTTGACACATTTTAGCATGTTTTCTCAGGTCACAGGAACGCATAAGCTCATGATGCACACTTCAGGAACGCACTCAGGACATGCATTCATCGATCTTATTTTCATGCATTTAACATTTTGTTTAGACTTAGCACTTGTAACTTTTATGTAATGGATTCATATATCATGTATACGCTTCCGCAATGTTGTTAATGTCGTTTATGTTCCGTTGAATGAAGTCAAACATTTATTTTCAAATTCATATAGTGTCGTTCGATATGACTGTGTCTGAGATCCTGTTATCTCACACGCCTAACGGTAAAACCCCGTTTGTGGAAATTGAGGATGTGACATAGCCTCCCTCATTGATCGAGAGAATAGGTAGAACCTCTCTACCCATGCCTGCCTCGGTTGCTTTGAGCATTGCGTGAAGTTCACTGATGCTCTTGTCCCACCCGTTCATATTACAGTTTATTATGAATGTCTCAAACCTTTAGTTAGGCAATCAAGGATCAAATCCTTGGCCAACTACTTTAAGACAGGACAGTTAAGCATCTTGAGGCTATCAATGTGGCTTTTCATCTTAAGAATATATAAGATGATATCGACTGGGTTTCTTCCATGTGACATGCATAAAGTGCTTGAACCGTTTCGAAGCAATCTTACTAAAGTTTGTTGAAGGAACATTTCCTTCAACTAGATTATCATGTCATATGCCCTATGATGCTCCAAACCCTTTTGGAGTTCGGGAATCATATTCCCAACATGAGGTAGGAAACTTGCACAGAATCCTTAATGTGCCTAAGCCAATCGTCAAAAAGCCTTAACATCAACAGCGTTGGTTGGTGAGACATGGGATCGTCAAGGACATAGGCCTTTACTCATTCTTGAGATCGATTCTCAAGTTTCGAAATTGAGTCCATAAGGTAATTATGGTTAGGACGATCCCTCTCGAGAATAGATCTCAGTGATAGGGAAGGGACGATCGGGGTGGGAGCGTTATAGTTAGCGGTCATCACTACAATAATTGACAAAGTTCATTTTAGTATTTCTGATAAATTTATTTTAATCGTTAATACCCTTAAAATGTCTCATAGACAATTAACAATTAGAATCTAGAATCCAACGTTACATTTAAATGATGGTTAGGTGACCTTTATCCTATTATTTGAATTAACAAGGTAGTCAACAGTTGACAATTACAACCTATTGCAACTTCTAGTCTTATGGGATTGGTTAAACATCATATGTTTAGTCGGCATGTTTAATCCCATCAACACCATTGTACGCCATGCTTCGGTGACCCTAAGCACATGGTTTCCAATTCAAGTCGTCCTACTTACACACACGTGTGAGTTTTCATATACAAGCGGTTAGGTGACCTTTATCCCACAAGTACGTTAGACTCACCTCAAAGATACAAGTCCCCTACAAGTGGTTAGGTGACCTTTATCCCACAAATAGTTCCCAAGTGATTCGAGTGTCGTGTAAAAGGATGGTGTTAGACTTGTTATTGAAGGGATTTAAGTTTCCATTAATTCTAGATTTTGAAAACTCTATGTACCTTGTAATTGCATGCTTACAAATACTTGGTACCCTATGGTTCTTTTAATAAAACCCATTTTATTATGAAATCATTAATGCTTTTAATAACCTTTTATTAACACTTAATGATTAAGAGCCATTTTTATATTAGCTTGTTAAGATAATTTTTATTAAAATTGTTTATCATATCCAAATATCATACAATCATTCCCAAAATCACAATCAAACAAGCATAATATAAACAACCACAAGTGCATAACCATAGCTACTATTGTGACCACACTTGTTTTCCATCACAATTGTGGTCATTACTAAGGGTTATCAACAACACAAAATTGAGATCACAATGGATCTCCCACTTGATGTCGCATCCGTATGCTTCAAGTCCACTTTGTGTCTTCCTTTTGTGCTTCCTTCCCGAGCATCTTCTTTTACATAATATATATCCTAATACATATTTTTATAGTAAAAGAGAAATACTCCTAATCTATTATTACATCCCAATGAATAAATAGATAAATTACAAGCACAAAACTTACAACCCAATTGAACGAAAATAACCAAAACAAACATGCAACCAAACCAAAATAACACAAGGTCCAAGCTAGGTTATGCACCATCAAATGAACAATCACAAACATCATTCAACAAACAAAATAAAACCCATCAAACCCCAAATTTTCAGCCAACATAAACTGAAAATTGGGGTTTGTTTGTCCAAATAAACAACAACCAAACATATCAACCAATTGACATTCCTATCTTTCAAAGTTTAATCATAAGCACGAAGATATACCTTTGAAAGACATGGGGTTTATTAAATCAACCAAAATCAGCCTCTAATGAGTTGTTAAACATCCTTTAAAACCGATTTTACAAGGATAATGATGCTAGTTTCCACATAACCGGCTCTAGATGCCATTGATGGGGTTTGTTAGACCATTTACAACTTGTTTAACCATTTAAACATATGAACGCAGCGGAAGGAAACCTTAAATATTGTTAAAGTTTCTGAAATTTAACATTATTATGTGTAAACAAACAAACCCATAACAAGAGGATCTTTATTATGTGAAGAACTAGCATACAATATAAGATTTAACAACCAAACATGATAAGAACAACCCCATGATAATACCTTTTATGAAGCTGCCAAAAATGAAAATATGCAGTCTGAAAAATGTCATGAACCCAAGGGTAGGAGTCCTCAAGTGTCCATACCCACAAGCCTCTAAGCAAACATCATGGTTGCTAGGATTTGAAGCACCAAAAACGCCCAAAGTGCTGCTAAAAACCGTTTTTCAGCCGTGAGATCTTTGGGAGAAGAAACGAAATCCTTTTTCCTTTCTAGCACAAATGAAGGAGAATCACTTGAGTCATGAGAGGAACCAAGAAGAGACCCTAAAACCGACCAAAAAGGAGTTCTAAAAATCCTTCTTTCAGCCGTGAGAAATGAGAGAGAGAGAGAGATGATGTTGAGACTTGCACTCAACCACTATCATAATGAGTGTTATTTTCAAGACTAATGGGGAAGGCCAAAAGCTGCATTTTTAAAATTATTCCCTCCCATTTGAATTACTTTTTAACACATTAGAAGTGGCGAGGTCATGTTACATATTTAAAAGGTGTGTACAAGTTATATAACTAAGCCTTCTAGTTAAATAACATAAGTATACATTATAATGTGATTAGTTAATTGATAAGATATATAATTAACCTTTTAATTATATAACTCATACAATCTAAAATAATTAAAACAACTAACACATAAGATGTTAACGTGTTATATAATTAAACCCTTTTGATTATATAACATAAGTACACATATTATTTGTTGTTATTTAACCATTTAAATAACAATGTAAATAATAATAATTCATGAACAAATTATCCATATAATTTGTTCTATCTCTCATTTCTTTAAATTTGAAAACCCATTTTCTAATTAGGTGCTTATATGTAATTGCATGATCATATCATCAATCAAATATTTATTGGTGTTTGCTAAGCTTGTTATTGGGTATGACCCGACTTGGATCATGATGTATTAACCACATCAATGTTCTATGTGTCTTGGGCATACAGGATCCAACAATTTTAAGTTTGTTAGGCATTACATCTTCTTGTTAAGTTTGTCACAGATTTTAAATGAATATGTTCTGTAATGCTCAACTTGATCAAAACATGCTTTTGTGCACATATTATTTCTCTAACTTCGACATGAATTTCATAATAACATGAAGAAGAACTCTCAGAGTCAGAGGATGGATGCCTAACCGTTGGTTGTTCAGACTGAGCCATGAGTGCAATTTCTTCTGAATCCTCTTTTGGGTCTAATTTATCACTCCAATCATAATCTTCATCATCATTTTCTGAATCACCTTCCGCCTTAGGATCATTTTCCTCACACCTATCTTCATTTTGAACTTTAGTAACAAGGTCTAAACTTGATGTTTGATCAGCTGTGAATTGTTCAGCATATGCACTCCAGTCATAGCAGTCTTTGTTGCTTATAAGAAGAACTTTCTTTGGCTCTTCGGTTGATATTGATTCATCTTTAAGTTCTCGCATAGGAAGACTTTGATAAGGCTTTTGGAAGGTTTCTGAGACTGCTGTTGCTATCTTTGACTGCTAGAACCAGCTTGACCATTTCCGCCTTGATTTCTAGGAGCTTTACATTCCTTTTTGAAATGACCATATCTGTTGCAATTGACACACCTTAACTTTGATTTGTTAAAGTCAACAATTTTGTTTGCACTGTGCTTGTAATTCCTGTTAATGTACGAGTGTTTCTGTGTTCTATAAGCAATCATTGACATCTACCAATTCAAGTCCATTTCTTACACATCATCAGGATCCATCTCAAAAAAATCCTGCAAAATAAGATCTACCTGGGTTAGATCACTACCTTGATAAGCATAAAAACTTGCCATGAAAGCGGTAAATGCAGATTTTGACTCATCATCCTGTAAAAGGATATTAATAACATCTTTAACTTTGCTAGTTTTAACAGAGTTAGAAGATGAAGTCTCAGTTTGAGGTTTAGGAGTTTGAGTTGTAGGAGGAGGCCGAGGTTGAGTTATATAAATAGGAGCACTTGAGTAAGAAGAATCTGTGAAGAAACCAGTTCCAATGAACAAATCACCCTCATCTTCTAGAGAATTAACATCTTTTACCAGAAAAGCATTCTCCACTGCGTTAGCTGGAGAAGTAACATACTTATACCGAGATATTGATGCAGCTCTATCATTGTTTCTATAGCTCTCATCAATTTCAACTGATTCAATTTTAGGAATCAAAAGATCCAGATCCATCAGGTACTTTTCAGTATGGTTCAACCAGAGTGACTGTCTGTTTCCATAAAGATAGAAGAGCATTAAGACGTCTATCATTTAGATCTTTAAGATCATTTTTCATACAAGCAGTTGACATTTCAATAGTTAATTGCACGAATCTGTTCATTATTTCATTGATTGTTTCCCCAATAAGATGCTCAAATAACGCCAACTGCCTCTTCAGTTTCTGCTTTTTGAGGTCATGTATTTCTTTACCACCTTCACAACTAATCTTCAAAGCTCTGTACTTAGTGTAACCAGTTTGATAACCTTCAAGTCTAGTTAAGACTTCCAATGTTAACCCCTTGCACATCAGTTAGTAAGCTTTGATGTCATTCTTAATCTTCTTTAACTCCATCTTGCAGAACATACTTTGGATAAGGTTCTTAAGAGTCTTTTGTATAAACAAATCCTTTGTCAGGACCATCTGATGTAATTGGGATAAGTGGTCCTTTCTCTATTGACTTTCATAGATCAGTGTCAATGGAGTTGTGACAACCGGTCCCAAGGTCACTATTCTAAACCCTAATTTAATTGTATCATATCCTATCTTATGAGCACTAATAATAGAAACAATTTAAATATATCAATAATGTTAGAATCACCATTTGTTATTTGATCCATTTTTATGATTCTAAGTGATTTTATGAATTTTTGTTACTTTAAGTCTTGACTTTTAGAAAATTAGTGCCCGGGAATATCAATTAGCCACCCTAAGTAGGATATACAATATCAATTGAAACAATTAAAAGTATATGTGCACATACACTTGAAATTTTCGGACCTAGCATGCATAATCATGCATTAGACTTATCAACTAACAACATCTTTTATAACTAACAATTTTACACTACACTACAAAATAATACTACTAATTATTTTGAGATTAAAATTTTAAAGGAAAATCCCTCACTAGAAGACAACCTTCAGCCGCCCCCTTGTCCACCAATGGACTCCTTTGCTTGCCACTACACACAACCCACTCCATCCATCCATACAACACACATGCATTCTTCACTTTAGCAAGATTCACTCCACCCTCATTCCTCTCCTCTCTCTCTCTCTAGAACTCAGCTGAAACACACACCCAAACTCTCCCATTTCAGCCTCATTCCAGCAGCAAAATCGTGAACTACAACAACAACAACATCGGCCAACACCAAAACCGCAAGAAGGTGTCTCTTTGTGAAGCTTTTGGTGCTTGAATCTTACAAAACTGTGGATTCCAGCTTTTGTTTGAGATTCTCCAGCCTTGTACAAGGAGATTCTAGCCATTCACGACCATCCACACCTTCCAAACCGTGATGTACATCAAGTGTAAGGTCCATGTGCTCGGTTTTGGACATTTTTCATGTTTTCTTCATTTTTCACCTAAGAACTTTACTTTTTCTTGTTGTAGCAGAAACTTCTCACCACCACCTTGTTCTTGAGGATTTCCCAATGTTCTTGAAGGTATATCACATGGTAGAATAGTCATTCTAAGGGGTAGAACCTGATTTACCCCTTAGAAAACCCTATTTTTGGTGCTTTGCACCATCCAACTTGTGTACCTTGTAACCCTTGAGAACTAACCTTGTAACCTGATTTCTAATGGCTCATTAAACTCTTAATAATCTGTTTTGAATGTTACAAATGGTTGTACACCATGAATGGAAGGTATTAGCACAAGAACACCATGAAAAACCCCACTTTCTACAAGTAGCAACCTCTTTTAGACACTTGTTGAAAACCCTCTCAAACAAGGTTCATAACCTGCTCAAAAATGAATTTTAAACACCCCAATAATCTGATTTAAAAGTTAGATAATGTTTTGGTAATGGTTAAACTCAGGTTACAATGATTTACACATGTGTAATGGTCGATTATGACACTTTCTATATATTTTAAAGTCTATGGATGTGCAGAACAACTAGGCCACAATTTGGGACTGTTATTTCAGTAAGTTATGATGAATATTAAGAGTGTTAATATTTTTTAATCTCTGGAACAAAGGACATGTTGTGTTTGGACCCATTTTAGTCACTTTCGTGACCCGAAAACATGTTAAAGTTACTAAAAAACAAGAAAACTTGGGCTATAAACTTTTTAAAAAGAATTCCAGGTTCATTAGGGATTAATAAAGTGTTCTGGAGTCAATGGGAATTTTTATTGGTCAAAAGGTAATTTAAATGGATTTTTAAGTGAAAACGGGTGCTAACCGAGAGACGTTTTTGAGGAAAATCTAAGAAAAATGGGTATAAGGTTGGAAATTATAAAAATCATGTTATTCCAGTAGGTTAAATGATAAAATAACTTCAAAAGCAGAATGGTTGGTCAAACAAGTGTAACGCCCGGAAATTTCGATTTGGAGTGTCATGCGACTGGAGCGTCCAATCGCATGGAAAACATGCGATTGAAGCTCAACCTCACGACTGGAACTCAATCGTACGATTGAAGTGTTCAGTCGCATAGAGCTTGGACGACTGAAGGTCCAATCTCATGGAGAACTCGGGCGACTGGACAGTAGTATTTAAGGGAGAGGGCAGCCCTAACTCTTTCCCAGACTCGCCAACATCCGAGAGAAGAAGGAGACAGTTCGGTCCAAGCGGGTTCGTGAGCCAAAATCGACGTATAGCGGGTCAAATCGAAGCTCTAACCGAGGAGGCTACTAAGATGAGTTCTAAGACCCCTCTTTTACATGTTTTGAATGATTTTGGGGCTGGAACACATCTGAAAACTATATTTTTGAGTTTTTGGGTGTTTAACCCGTGTATGTACGAATATGTATGTGTATAGTGTGTTTAGAGCGCGATTTCGGCCGTGTAGGTGCTTGAATCTCGGCATAGTATGATTCCCTAAGGTTTAGGAGGGTTAATTTGGGCTTAAAACGAGTTTGGAAGGATTTGGAGGTCGTGAGTCGCGACTGCAGTTCGGGATGAACTGCAATCGCTGCCCAGTTAGGGCTAGGCGACTGAAGTGCCAATCGGCCGACTGAGGAACGACTGACGTTCAACCGCACGACTAAGGTCTAGTCGTACGACTGGGGATCCAATCCCATGAGAGTCAAGCGACTGAGGTCCAGTCGCATAGGGGTCCAGTCGCATGGGGATTCATCCGCATATGCTTAGTCGCATAGGTCCATTCGCATGGTTGTTCAGTCGCATGGCTGAGGGTTCAGTCGCATAGAGGCCCATACGTATAGTGTTCTGTCGTACGATAGGGAGTCCATTCATACGATTGGGGTGTTCATCCGCATGGGTGTTCATCCGTATTGGCCCAATCGCATAGCTGTTCAGTCGCAGGAAGGTCATGCGACTGGGGGGTGCCCAGTCGCCCAAGTAGGGCTGTTATGTACGAGAAGAGACGTAGTTCAATTACTGGCCTTCGGGAGAAGAGCATGGGTAGGAAGTGACGTGATAGCTCCCGTAGGTACATGTGTGATGACTATTAAGGCTTCGAGGTTAAGTGGACACGATGACGATAGTGTTGCATGTATATGCTCGAGCTATGTATGTTAAGTATGATGTTGCCATAATAGATGATGAATACTGATGATTTGTAAATACCAACGTTCCTTGCTTCGATGTATGTTTATCTTTCCGTATCTTTACGTGTATTGTTTATGAACGAATGAAAAGTATTAATAACGTAAAGTGAAAGATAATAAAAGAGGAATACTATGATAGAATGAATCATTAATGAACGAATGAAAACGTGAGAGACTTGCAAGCAAAGTGTACCAAAGTACACGGCTCTAAATGCCTCAAGCTCAACCGCGTGAGGTTCAGCTAATCGTTAAGGGTGCACATAGAGGTTCCAGTCTTGTGACTGACCTTCGATGTGGTACATGGTGTATAGTAGTTACCCACTTCGGTGGGGGTGATGTTACCCACTTCGGTAGGGGTGTAGTTACCCACTTCGGTGGGGGTGATGTTACCCACTTCGGTGGGGGTTTAGTTACCCACTTCGGTGGGGGTGTAGTTACCCACTTTGGTGGGGGTGTAGTTACCCACTTCGGTGGGGGTGATGTTACCCATTTCGGTGGGGGTGTTGTTACCCGAGTTATATTTAACTTCGGGGGTGTGGCATAAAGCCAAGCATAGTTACGAGGTGAGCGAATTTGTGTTGCAACAGACTCGGATGGAGTTCAATCTCTGTGATTGACTCGTATGGGATCTTTGTCGCGTATCCCGGTGTTGTGTCAGTCTTCGGACGTGAGTCGGGGGTTTGTGAGCAGGCCCCGACACAGCATCAGCTTTCGAGCATGAGTCGGGGATATTGCATGAGACAGGATCTAGATGGATGAGTAGAGGATCGCATGCTCCGGTACTGTGTCAGTCCTCGGGGACATGAGTCAGGAGCATTACGTGAGTTGATGAATGAGAGAAATGATTGTGAAAGAAAGAACGTAAGAAACGAACGAAAGATAATGAACGTAATGAAAGCTAAAGAACGAACGAATGAAAGTAATGAACGGAAGGAACATAGTGATAACGCATGAAATGGGATCCTTGTCACTCGACCTCAGTAATCATGGCTGTGTGCCATGAAGAGGGTAAAGTGTGACCGGATCCAGATAGAAGTGAAAGATAGAGAGTGCATGAAAGTTAAAGATAGATAATGAACGAATGAAAGACAGAGAATGAATGAAAGTTAAAGATAAAGAATGAATGAGAAAAGAAGATAATAATAATATTATCTACGTGTACGTATGATGTGTGATCGCATGTATGTAAGAACATTTTTAATGGAAAGTAAAGTATGTTTTATTTAAAACTAGAACTCACTCAGCAATGCTGACTTTTGATGTGTTTCCAGTTGGCAGGTATGTTGCTGAGGATGGCACGAGGCGGCTACTCGGTTTCGTTGAGGATGGCATCCATATTTTGACATGTCATTGTATTTTGAAATGTAAAAGAATGTTGTAAAGTTATGAAATGACATGTTTTTAGTTATTAATGAAAGTTTTAAATTCCACTGCAAAGTAAATGTATGTTTTAAAATGTTTTATGTGCGATGATAGACCAACCGTAAGGTGCCAGGGAACGGGGCCTTACAAGTTGGTATCAGAGCCAAAGTTTAAGTGAAATGGGTAAATTTTCATAATAAACCTAATCTTAAACTGAGAATGGGACGGAAAGGGAAGGGATGCCAGACTGAGTAGTTGCGTGCCATCAGGTATTTTCTTAAAGTTAACCGGTAATGTATGCGCATGTTATGTGTTTATGTGCTACTGTTAGATTTAGATGCTAATATAGTCAGGACAGGTAATGCTCGGGGTATGAAAAGTAATGTAAGTGGCTAATCACAACTGATCACTGTAATTAGGGACTTACTATACTTGACATGAACGGAGCTATTTCCTTGAATGACCATGTTGGTGTTTGAATCTTTCAGTGTATTATAGAGGATGGCCGGTGGTAGGTATTCTAAGGCTTCACGTGGTGGAGGTGGTGGCAGACGTGGTGTTGAGCCACGGGTCACGAGAGGAAGGCCTAGAGTTGAAAAGGTGGTTCATGAAGAACACGATACTCCTCATCAGGAGGGAGCAGACGAAAGCGTCAATTTGAGAGCCTCGATGAGAGAGGCGGTTGTGGAAGAAGTACACCAGGTCATGCAGACGATCTTACCGTCTGTAGTGACTGAAGTGATAAAGGCTGTTAGGGATGTGGAGAGACAGGAAAGGGGTAGACCTTCGGGTGGAAGGAAACGGACAGAGACTGAAGCGGTTTTCTCCGATGAGGAAGAAGAGGAGGAGGAGCCTGTGCCGGAGACGACACGAGGCTGTAACTATGGGGCATTTCAATGATGCAAGCCCCCAACTTTTGATGGTAATGGCACTGCTGCTGCTGCTCACCGGTGGGTGAGGGAAATGGAAGCCGTGCTGAATATCAGCGAGTGTTGGGAGGATCAGAAAGTTAAGTTTGCCACTCACTCTTTCGTGGACTCAGCTTTGTGCTGGTGGGACAATGTAGTCCAAGTTGACTGTAGCCGGGCTATCGGAAGGATGAGATGGACAAAGTTGAAAAGGTTGGTGATTGAGGAGTTCTGTCCCCACCGTGAAATGGATAAAGTTGAAAGGGAGTTCCTGCAGTTGGAAGCGGGGACGATGACGCATCAGTAGTACACCACCAAATTCAACGAGATGGCACGACTGGTGCCGGATCAGGTGACACCTCTTTCACGGAAAATCAAGAGGTATATTCAAGGCTTACCGTCGGATATCCGTAGGCACCTGATCACTGCTCGACCAAGCACGTTTAGGTCGGCAGTTGATTTGGCGGGAAGGTTGTATGATGAAAGATCGATGGTGGTGACAGAAGCTAGCAAGAAAGGAGAAGGTGATCGGGATTGGAACGGGAAGCGATTGGGACATGGCGAAGTCACTCCAAGTAACAAAGGTGCACGGATGGATGATCAACGTGTGGTCATAACTGAGGCGGGGTCGGAAAGGTGTGACAAGTGTGGACATAAGCACCCCGGGGAATGTAGATTGGGGACCAATGTCTGTTTCCGTTGTGGAAGGACCGGACATGTGGCGAAGAACTGCGGTATGGGGAGGTGCTATTCTTGAGGGGAAGAGGGTCACATGAGCAGTGATTGCAAGAAGCCGAGGGCGGAAGGTTCAGTAGTGAAAAAGGCTGGAGGAAGGATAATAGAGGGCGAAAGCTAGAGCTTTTGGTCATGACCAAAGGGAGGTTAGAGCGGACTTCGACTTGACGACAGGTGCGTTTCCGATAATTTAAGTGTGTGCATTTATACCTTGAATGTGATGCTAGTAGTAGTTAGTTCCTAGTGCCTTCTTTTATGAGTTGCATGGTAGGAGAAGAAATATCTAGGAGCCCTTCAATGTAGAGACTACTATTAGTAGATTCACTAGGTTACTTGATGCCCTAGAGGATTGCATGATGCAATTGAGAAAGTTGTGTCACCCGTTGTCTGAGGAACAGTTTCGGCCTGTGATTGGTTCATCGAACGTCAACGTACGCCTAGTTTCGACATCGTAGCAAACAGGTAGAATGGTGGATCGGAAGCAAAAGGAAAAGATAGATTTGGTTGGGCTACCTAAGAAGCCAATTTTCCTTTTCTATCACAGTACTTGCGAGAAACCTGAGAGAAACCGATCTCGGTGCAGTACATTTGGAACAACACCTTGTACGATTAATGAATGCCTTTCTTGCCAGTTGTCTAGTTTGCAAGAGGGTCATTATTCATACCTAAAGAACATCAAACAAGGGTCTAAGGTAAGCAGCAACTTTACACAAGTTGAAGGCCTTGTTCTTCAAGCACTAAAGCTAAAGGTTCGCAGTGATGCTCTGAAGCTCAATGATTATGACGCCGAGCCCTTGCTCGAGTATTGTGATATATTAACTGTATTCTACATGGCATGTTTGGAGTCGCAAGTGCTGGTCAAATGAACATTGATCAGTATGCATGGGTTGCCCATGGCGATAGTCCAAGATAGACCAGAAGTCAAACGTTGATAAACGATATGGAGCGATAGGATTCCAAGTGATAGACTGGAAAATAGATGGGACAGTATTGCCCGCAAAGGTTTAAGGAACAACAGGTTTCGGGGACAAAACCGTTTAAGGGGGGTGGACTTGTAACGCCTGGAAATTTCGATTTGGAGTGTCATGCGACTGGAGCGTCCAATCGCATGGAAAACAAGCGATTGAAGCCAACCGCACGACTGGAACTCAATCGTACGATTGAAGTGTTCAGTCGCATAGAACTTGGACGACTGAAGGTCCAATCGCATGGAGAACTCGGGCGACTGGACAGTAGTATTTAAGGGAGAGGGCAGCCCTAACTCTTTCCCAGACTCGCCAACATCAGAGAGAAGAAGGAGACAGTTCGGTCCAAGCGGGTTCGTGAGCCAAAATCGACGTATAACGGGTCAAATCGAAGATCTAACCGAGGAGGCTACTAAGGTGAGTTCTAAGACCCCTCTTTTACACGTTTTGAATGATTTTGGGGCTGGAACACATGTGAAAACTATATTTTTGAGTTTTTGGGTGTTTAACCCGTGTATGTACGAATGTGTATGTGTATAGTATGTTTAGAGCGCGATTTCGGACATGTAGGTGCTTGAATGTCGTCATAGTATGATTCCCTAAGGTTTAGGAGGGTTAATTTGGGCTTAAAACGAGTTTGAAAGGATTTGGAGGTCGTGAGTCACGACTGCTATTCGGGGTGAACTGCAATCGCTGCCCAGTTAGGGCTAGGCGACTGAAGTGCCAATCGGCCGACTGAGGAACGACTGACGTTCAACCGCACGACTGAGGTCTAGTCGAACGACTGGGGATCCAGTCGCATGAGAGTCAAGCGACTGAGGTCCAGTCGCATAGGGGTCCAGTCGCATGGGGATCCAGTCGCACGGGAGTCAAGCGACTGAGGTCCAGTCGCATAGATGTTCATCCGCATATGCTTAGTCGCATACGTCCATTCGCATGGTTGTTCAGTCGCACGGCTGAGGGTTCAGTCGCATAGAGGCCCATACGTATAGTGTTCAGTCGTACGATAGGGAGTCCATTCGTACGATTGGGGTGTTCATCCGCATGGGTGTTCATCCGCATTGGCCCAATCGCATAGCTGTTCAGTCGCAGGAAGTTCATGCGACTGGGGGGTGCCCAGTCGCCCAAGTAGGGCTGTTATGTACGAGAAGAGACGTAGTTCAATTACTGGCCTTCGGGAGAAGAGCATGGGTAGGAAGTGACGTGATAGCTCCCGTAGGTACATGTGTGATGACTATTGAGGCTTAGAGGTTAAGTGGACACGATGACGATAGTGTTGCATGTATATGCTCGAGGTATGTATGTTAAGTATGATGTTGCTATAATAGATGGTGAATACTGATGATTTGTAAATACCAACGTTCCTTGCTTCGATGTATGTTTATCTTTCCGTATCTTTACGTGTATTGTTTATGAACGAATGAAAAGTATTAATAACGTAAAGTGAAAGATAATAAAAGAGGAATACTATGATTGAATGAATCATTAATGAACGAATGAAAACGTGAGAGACTTGCAAGCAAAGTGTACCAAAGTACACGGCTCTAAATGCCTCAAGCTCAACCGCATGAGGTTCAGCTAATCTTTAAGGGTGCACGTAGAGGTTCCAGTCTTGCGACTGACCTTCGGTGTGGTGCATGGTGTATAGTAGTTACCCACTTCGGTGGGGGTAATGTTACCCACTTCGGTGGGGGTGTAGTTACCCACTTCGGTGGAGGTGTAGTTACCCACTTCGGTGGGGGTGTAGTTACCCACTTCGGTGGGGGTGTAGTTACCCTCTTCGGTGGGGGTGATGTTACCCATTTCGGTGGGGGTGTTGTTACCCGAGTTATGTTTAACTTCGGGGGTGTGGCATAAAGCCAAGCATAGTTATGAGGTGAGCGACTTTGTGTTGCAACAGACTCGGATGGAGTTCAATCTCTGTGATTGACTCCTATGGGATCTTTGTCGCGTATCCCGGTGATGTGTCAGTCTTCGGGCATGAGTCGGGGGTTTGTGAGCAGGCCCCGACACAGCATCAGCTTTCGAGCATGAGTCGGGGATATTGCATGAAACAGGATCTAGATGGATGAGTAGAGGATCGCATGCTCCGGTACTGTGTCAGTCCTCGGGGACATGAGTCAGGAGTATTGCGTGAGTTGATGAATGAGAGAAATGATTGTGAAAGAAAGAACGTAAGAAACGAACGAAAGATAATGAACGTAATGAAAGCTAAAGAACGAACGAGTGAAAGTAATGAACGGAAGGAACATAGTGATAACGCATGAAATGAGATCCTTGTCACTCGACCTCAGTAATCATGGTTGTGTGCAATGAAGAGGGTAAAGTGTGACCGGATCCAGATAGAAGTGAAAGATAGAGAATGCATGAAAGTTAAAGATAGATAATGAACGAATGAAAGACAGAGAATGAATGAAAGTTAAAGATAAAGAATGAATGAGAAAAGAAGATAATAATAATATTATCTATGTATACGTATGATGTGTGATCGCATGTATGTAAGAACATTTTTAATGGAAAGTAAAGTATGTTTTATTTAAAACTAGAACTCACTCAGCAACGCTGACTTTTGATGTGTTTCCAGTTGGCAGGTATGTTGCTGAGGACGGCGCGAGGCGGCTACTCGGTTTCGTTGAGGATGGCATCCATATTTTGACATGTCATTGTATTTTGAAATGAAAAAGAATGTTGTAAAGTTATGAAATGACATTTTTTAGTTATTAATGAAAGTTTTAAATTCCGCTGCAAAGTAAATGTACATTTTAAAATGTTTTATGTGCGATGATAGACCAACCGTAAGGTTCCCGGGAACGGGGCCTTACAACAAGCTTTCAAAATGGTCAAACCCGGTTAAAAACGCGTTTTAACGGTCTAAACGTAAAAACGAGTCTTTCCACTACTAGAGGCAAATTTTGTGATTTAAAGGGTTGGAAAATTATAAAAAATGACTTTAAAAAGTTAGCTACTGGTCCTAGACTCAAAAACATGAATACTCATAGGTAACCATCTTAGACCCTTCGGTTTTACCGTAACCGGTAACGTTAAACGCGTAATTTATAAACCGAGTCTATAAACTGAAAATTTGGGTATATGTTCTTAAGATAAGTTAGCTTAAGGTCATGAACCTGATTTTTGACTATAAATGTCATCTAATACAAGAAACCAAACTTAAGGGTAGAAACTGTCAATTTTGAAACTTCAGGGGCTAAACTGTAAAATTTTGCCAAACTTCACAACCGACTCAAATGACGCTTTTAGTCACTTGAATAGCATATTTACCCTATATTCTTGACTTAATAATGTAAAAACCCTTGATTTCATGAGAAACCTTGACTTTCCATAAAAGGAAACTTTTTATGCAAACCCTAATCGAATCAAAGCCGAATCCGACCAACTAAGACTTAGACACTCTTGTTGCACCTTAAATAGGTTTAGATCAGTAGCTAATCACTTAATATATTCATGTTAGGGTGCTAGACTTGAGATATTCCCGGCACACGAAGAATTCTTTTGCTTAATATCAAAGGTGAGTTCTAGTGATCCCTTTTTACTTACTGTTTTTGGGATGAAACATGCTCTGTTGTTTTATGAACTATGATTATGCTTTACTTGATACTTGTATGTGGGACTTTTGGATACCTGCTGACACTTATATCATGATCATTAATTCTTTTGTGAACCGCTTGTTTTATATGGATAGATCTATTTGGGGAATCCCCACACACAGTTGCTCCTGCTACAGGGAGGTACCCCACTGAGATCCTGAGTGATCGTATGTGGCATGTAACAAGTTTTGATTAAGAAACTATGGTTCACTGATTTGAGGCTTGGTTCCTTCCTTCGGGAATATCCGGTTAAACACAAGTGTAGAAGAGGCCAACCGGGGACCAAGTGCAGGGTTGATTGTGATACCGCACGATGACTGATACTAAAAATGATGATTTTAAAATCAATTGAGATTTTTCATAAGCTTTCACACTTGATTCTAAAACCTTTAATGTGGACTTTAAGAGTTCCTTTTATTGTTTTTGAAACTTTAGGCACTTGAATTTACCAACTTTTTAGTTGACACTATTTTCTTTTGAGCATGTTTCAGGTAACCCGTGAAGACTCTTAGCTATTATGGAAGACTTAGACTCAACCCTGAGACCATGGCATTTGCTTGTGTGACCAAAATCATGACTTGAACAATTTGATTCAATGACTATTTTTATTTTGTTGAACAATGTAAACATTTGGGGCTGGATCTCTTTCCAGCCCTGTGTCTTTTAAAACTTTAAATGCCATGTGATGTTCTCTCCCTTTGAGCTCCTATATTGGTTTGTTTCCGCTGCCATATATGTTGTTGCTAATCTGTGACGTCCCACCCTACCTGGGCCCGGGGGTGTGACAGATTGGTATCAGAGCCAAAGGTTGTAGAGAAGTCGGGAATACCATAGTAGACCCTAGGCTACAACCCTGATACCCTTGGACTGTCCTTATGGTAAAGTGTTGGAATAATCGGGTTGGGTAAATTGATGATTACACTTGATCAATGTAATCATGAATTTACCGTACGCGTAATTTCCATCACGAAACTCTAAGTTATGTTTGGGCTTTTCTGTTTAATACTGATGTGTTGGAACAAAAGAACAAATGAGCCAGATCAGAAAAACCTTTAAGTCCCAAAGACATCACAACAACTGCTGAAGACTCTATCAGCTGATGATGACAACAACTGAAGACTTCATCAGCTGAAGTACAAAGACTAAATATATCAGCTGATGTACAAAGTCTAAAGACATCAGCTGAAGTACAACAACTGAAGACATCAGCTGATGTACAACAACTAAAGACATCAGCTGATGTACAAAGTCTAAAGACATCAACTGAAGTACAAAGACTGAAGACAACAACTGAAGACATCAGCTGAAGACATCAGCTCATGACAACAACTGAAGTTCAAAGTTCAAGTCTGAAGTTCAAGTACTGAAGACTTCAGAGGTTGTCACAACAGCTGAAGAAGTATGCTTCAGTTGTTGTGATGGTTTTCCTTTTCAGTAGTTTCTTTTCAGTTGTTTCCTTTCAGTAGTTTTCTTTTAAGTTTCAGTAATTTGTAAAACGTCTGAAGAGCATGTTCTTCAGACGTTGTAGTTTCAGTAGTTTCTTTTCAGTAGTTCTAGTAGTTTTACACTTGTCTTTTGTAAGACGATGTCAGCTGTTAGACATCTTCAGTAGTTTAGTTTTTTTCAGTAGTTTGTTGTAATAACGGTTAGATGTCACTGTCAAGTGACATCAGCTGATGTCATCTTTCCTATAAAAGGAAAGATGACCTAATTGTAACCTTGCCGAAGCATGTGTTGAATGAATATATACCTTTTGGCAGAAATTCTCTCTCTCTCTATAACCATATTGTTTCATTGATATATCGTGTGTGTTCTTGCTATAGTTTGTTCTAATTCGTGTACAATTCCGCTGCAAATCCAATCTAATTGATCAAACTAGATGCTGAGATCCTTTCATGATGAACTTTGAAACTTATTTTGACCGGGGATTTGAAATGGATTTTTAAAGATGAACTGTTTTACCTGACATTATTTTGAGAAACAATTGATTCTAATATCATTGATAGGGAATACATAGAGATTCCTGATACTAATGCCATCACTAGTACTATGAGTACAATATTATTAGTAAGACTATCATGAGCTATGAGAAACCAAATTACTCATGATGTCTTTTACAGGAAAACAAACTATGGCTGATAAGGGAAAAGCACCTGCTTACCCTACTGAGAGCAGTGCACCAACGGAGGACACAAAGAAGACAAAACCGTGTACTGAGTATGAGGAATACCTTAGGAGGTGTGGACACCCAGGATGGATATCCTTCACCTCGGACGACACTGAAGCTTACGAGGACTCTTCTTCGACGACACCTTCCAGGAGCCGGACGCGCTCCCACTCGCCGCATGTTGCCGCTCCGACCCACTCACCTATCCCGTCTATTGGGAATAGGGGAGCACGCACCATCACTCGTCCATGCAAGAGTGCTAGGCCTGGACCTTCAGTCTTGGTTAGGATGCCACCTCCTCCTCCACCACCCCTTAGGACTCCTATACCTGCACCACCGCCGTTTGACCCACTCCGACGCCACCCATTGGAGGAGCCTTGGATGCCTCCGAGGCACAGCATGTACGACGGCCCTAGCATACTGGCAGGGGATAGGTACTCCCAATCCAGCCACCGGGCAAGTAACGTAGGACCCACTGATGCAGCACTGGAGGAGCTCTTGAAGACCGTCCGTCGCCACGAGCTGATTCTTTAGCATGCTACCCGGACCACCCAGTCTGCTCAATTCCAAGCTATGATGGCGTCACACGGGGTGCAGAGGTTGGAGCAGGAGCAGAAGAAGAAGAGCTCTGGATCGATGGGATGGCTAAAGAAGAAGTGGATGTGAAGGTGACATGTAGAAGGAGGAAGAATATCTGTCTTGAACAATTGAAGGAAACAATCTTATTGTTATCTGACACTATTATTATTATTATTATTATTCATGGGGGTGATGGCACCTTCCACTTTGTAAGAGCTAGACTCTGATACTATTGACTTTGTCTTATTTTGAACTGATTTCTATGATACAATGTTGTTGAAACATTTATGATTATCTGCCATGTGTTGTGTATTTCATGGTGTTGGGCCATGCTATTCTTGATGACTGTTTAACTGTTTAAATTAGTAATCTGTGGGAAATTGGAAGGTTGTGTATAATTATACACCATATTCTCTCCTCATATAGAGGAAGCCTTGTAGGGAATTGATGCAGAGATTGTTTGAAACAAATTATGAGACGCTAAAATGACTTTATCTGTGATACTATCAGAATGCCTACCAGAAGAAGGACACGTATCGGGAGACAAGGAGCCTACCGAGGTCGTCATAAAGGAGCAGGGCGAACCAGAAATCAACCTCCTACTCCTCCAGAGACTCCCATCAGGGGGAATGCTAACCTAGGGAATGACGAGAGGATAGCAAATCTCTTAGCACAGCAAATTGCTCACGCGATACCAACCGTCATTGCTCAGATCAATGCTGACCGGAATGATGCCGGAGGTAGTAATGGGACTGAAAACAATGAGGAATCTGAGGCGTTAAGGAATGGATGCTCCTATAAGACCTTTATGGCATGCAAACCTAAGGACTTCTATGGAACTAAGGGTGCTATAGAGACTTACAGATGGATTGACGAGATGGAGGCTGTACTAGACATCGGCGAATGCAAACTGGACCACATGGTGAGATTTGCTTCTCAATCACTGAAAGGATCGGCATTGGAGTGGTGGAAGACGATCACACAAGCTCGGCGAAGGAATACTGCAATGCAAATGAGCTGGACCGAATTCAGAGAGCTGATAACCACCAAGTATTGCCCCGTCAATTTACTTGAGAAGCTAGAATCGGAGTTCCTGAGCCTGGAGATGAAAGGTCACAATTATACGGAGTACATCAATCGTTTCTTAGCCCTATCCCTGGTGCCACACCTGGTGACACCCGAATCCAAAGGCGTAGCACGATTCATCTGGGGGCTACATCCCAGAATTAGGGGAATGGTCCGATCCTCTAAGCCCTTGAATTTACAATCTGTAGTTGACCTCACCAGCAGTTTGACCGATGACCTAGTTAAGGCTGGATGGACTGAGCAAATTAGGAGTGATGAGAAGAAGAAGTTTGTTGGAGAGAAAAGAAGGTGGTTTGAAGCAAAGAAAGCAGTTGGAAGTAGTAGCGGGTCAGGAAGAAAGAGCTTCGAAGGTGCAAGACGTGATGATCAGGGAAGCAAGACCCGGAGACTGTACACAGGGACAAGCCCATTTTGCAACACGTGCAAGCTACATAATCAAGGGGAATGCAACCCAATACCCTGCTTTAGGTGCAAAAGGACTGGGCACCCGATCAAGGATTGTACTTTCATACCAGGGAAGCAATGCTATGAATGCAGGGATCCAGGACACATGAGGAGCAAGTGTCCTAAGCTGGGTAGCGATAAGGATGCCAAGCCCAACAAGCCTAAGGAAAGAGCTTTTGTGATGGACCCAGCTGGAGCCCGAAAGGAATCTGATGTGGTTAACGGTACGTTTCTTGTAAACAATCATCCTGCTACCGTTTTGTTTGATACAGGAGCGACTGCTAGTTTTATCTCTAGTGCTTTTAGATCCTTGATTGACCTAGCTACATGTACCTTAGCCAATACATTTACCGTCAAATTAGCTGAAGGCAACATTTTAGAAACTAATGAAATCATCAAGGATTGTTCAATGAATCTAAATGGAAATACATTTAAAATACATCTGATGCCCATTAAGTTAGGAGGATTCGATGTGGTTGTTGGCATGGACTAGCTAGCTAAGAATAGAGTCGAAATTGTATGTGAAGAACGCCTACTCAAAGTACCGTTGAATGACAAGGAAGTGTTAGTGGTGCAAGGAGAAAGGAGTAACACCTTATGCCCCATGATATCCCATTTAAAAGCTACCAAGAGCTTACAGAAGGGATGCTCAGGTTTCATAGTCTACGTGATGAAGACCAAAGACGAGAAGAAGATTTCAGTGGTTTCTGAATACACTGAAGTGTTTCCGGAAGACCTACCGGGACTTCCCCCGAGTCGACAAGTAGAGTTCCAAATAGATTTGCTGCCTGGCGCTGCACCGGTAACCAAGGCGCCGTATCGACTCGCCCCTCCTGAAATGAAGGAACTGATGATACAAATTCAAGAACTATTGGACAAAGGATTCATACATCCGAGTGTCTCTCCATGGGGTGCCCCGGTGCTATTTGTGAAAAAGAAGGACGGAACCTTACGCATGTGCATTGACTACCGAGAGCTAAATAAGCTGACCATAAAGAACCGTTACCCTCTTCCGAGGATAGACGACCTATTCGATCAACTTCAAGGAGCAAGCTACTTTTCCAAGATAGATTTAAGATCCGGTTACCACCAACTGAAGATAAGAGAAGAAGACATACCCAAGACGGCTTTCCGAACTAGGTATGGACACTATGAGTACTTAGTCATGCCTTTTGGACTGACTAATGCACCAGCAGCATTCATGGATCTCATGAACCGTGTATGCCGCCCATATCTTGACAAGTTTGTGATTGTGTTCATAGACGACATTCTGATCTACTCCAGTAATAAGGAAGAGCACGAGAAGCATCTCAGGCTAATTCTTGAGTTACTCAAGAATAAGCAACTATATGCCAAATTTTCTAAATGTGAATTTTGGATGCGAGAGATCCAATTTCTAGGGCATGTAGTGAATAAGAATGGGATTCAAGTTGACCCTTCCAAGATTGAAGCCATAAAGAATTGGAAGATTCCTGAAACTCCCACTGAGATTAGGCAATTCCTAGGATTGGCCGGATACTACCGACGATTCATAAAGGACTTCTCGCGCATTGTGCAACCATTGACCGCACTGACTAAGAAGAACAAAACCTTTGTGTGGGAACTAGAGCAAGATGAAGCCTTTAAGAAGCTCAAGGAAAATTTATGCAGTGCACCTGTTCTGGCCCTCCCAGAAGGAGTCAAAGACTTCGTAGTCTATTGTGACGCCTCGCGTCAAGGGTTAGGATGTGTGCTAATGCAACGCAACAAGGTCATTGCCTATGCATCTAGACTGCTAAACGATCACAAGAAAAACTATACTACGCACGATCTGGATTTAGGTGCCATGGTGTTTGCTCTCAAAATGTTGAGGCACTATCTCTATGGCACGAAGTGCGTCATTTACACTGACCATCAAAGTTTGCAACACATTCTTGACCAGAAGATGCTAAACATGCGTTAGAGAAGATGGGTTGAGTTGTTAAACGACTAAGAGTGTGAAATCCGTTATCATCCTGGTAAGGCCAATGTGGTGACAGATGCTTTGAGCAGAAAGGAGAGAGAAAAACCTCTTCGTGTACGAGCCTTAAGGATAAGTGTGTATACTGACCTAATTGCAAGGCTGAAAGAAGCTCAAAGTGAAGCGTTAAAGGAGGAAAATTTAGCGGGAGAAGGGTTAACTGGAATGGAAAATCGATTTGAAACAGGAAATGATGGTACATATAAGTGCGAAGGGAGAACTTGGGTGCCAAAGCATGGGGGAATTCGAGAGGTAATTGTCGACGAGTCTCACAAATCTAGGTATTCAGTTCACCCTGGAAGTGATAAAATGTACCAGGATTTGAAGGCACTTTTCTGGTGGCCTGGAATCAAGAAATCAATCACTGTTTATGTCGGAAAATGTCTAACTTGTGCCATGGTAAAAGCTGAAAACCAAAAACCATCAGGGACGTTGCAGCAGCCAGAAATCCCAGAATGGAAATGGGATAACGTCATGATGGATTTTGTTACTAAGTTACCCAGAACGTCTAGAGGTCATGATGCTATTTGGGTAATAGTGGGTAGACTAACCAAATCAGCTCACTTCTTACTAATTCGGGAAGACTATGACATGTCAAGACTGCCTCAACTGTATATCAATAAAATAGTGGCTAGGCATGGTGTGCCACTATTAATAATCTCCGACCGTGATAGTCATTTCACTTCACGTTTCTGGAAATCACTCCAACGAGCTTTAGGAACCCGGCTGGACTTAAGCACGGCTTACCACCCGCAAACTGATGGTCAAAGCAAAAGGACTATTCAAACTTTAAAAGATATGCTGAGAGCTTGCGTGATTGATTTTGGTAGGAACTGGGATAACCATCTTCCATTGGTGGAGTTCTCCTATAATAACAGTTACCATGCAAGTATCAATGCAGCTCCGTATGAGGCTCTCTATGGTAGGAAATGTCGGTCACTATTGAGTTGGAATGAAATTGGTGATAGCCAAGTGTTGGGGCCAGACAACGTATTGGAGACCACCGATAAGATTTTCAAAATCAAGGAACATCTACGGGCAGCAAGGGACCGTCAAAAGAAGTACGCTGACAGAAGACGAAAACCATTAGAGTTTCAGATAGGTGATAGAGTAATGTTGAAGGTAGCACCATGGAAGGGAACCGTGAGATTCGGAAAAAAAGGAAAGTTAAGCCCGAGATACATTGGACCCTTCGAAATACTTGCAAGAATTGGTCCTGTGGCTTACAAGTTGAAACTACCTCAGAAGTTGAGTTATATACACGACACCTTCCATGTGTCAAACTTGAAGAAATGCCTGGTAGACAAAACCTTGGAGCTACCGTTAAAGGAGACAAGAATCAATGATAAGCTGAACTTCGTGGAAGAACCCATAGAGATCACGGAACGCTAGGTTAAGCAACTCAG
This sequence comes from Flaveria linearis, assembly GCA_024085815.1. NCBI lineage: Eukaryota > Viridiplantae > Streptophyta > Magnoliopsida > Asterales > Asteraceae > Flaveria > Flaveria linearis. Next base: position 51,358,813 of record CM044010.1, on the reverse strand, counting down.
GCGAAGCCGCATACCCAAGGTCAAGGTTAGATGGAACTCGAGACGAGGGCCGGAATTCACTTGGGAATGTGAAGACGAGATGAGGAAGAATTACCCGCATCTTTCAAACCCACCCGTCCAGATTCTAATCGAAGCTAAAATTTCGGGACGAAATTTCCTAAACGGTGGGAGAATGTGACAACCGGTCCCAAGGTCACTATTCTAAACCCTAATTTAATTGCATCATATCCCATCTTATGAGTACTAATAATATAAACAATTTAATTATATCAATAAAGTTAGAATCACCATTTGTTATTTGATCCATTTTTATGATTCTAAGTGATTTTGTGAATTTTTGTTACTTTAAGTCTTGACTTTTAGAAAATTAGTGCCCCGGGAATATCAATTAGCCACCCTAAGTAGGATATACAATATCAATTGAAACAATTAAAAGTATATGTGCACATACACTTGAAATTTTCGGACCTAGCATGCATAATCATGCATTAGACTTATCAACTAACAACATCTTTTATAACTAACAATTTTACACTACACTACAAAATAGTACTACTAATTATTTTGAGATTAAAAATTAAAGGAAAACCCCTCACTAGAAGACAACCTTCGGCCGCCCCCTTGTCCACCAATGGGCTCCTTTGCTTGCCACTACACACAACCCACTCCATCCATCCATACAACACACATGCATTCTTCACTTTTGCAAGATTCACTCTACCCTCATTCCTCTCCTCTCTCTCTCAAACTCAGCTGAAACACATACCCAAACTCTCCCATTTCAGCCTCATTCCAGCAGCAAAATCGTGAACTACAACAACAACAACATCGGCCAACACCAAAACCGTAAGAAGGTGTCTCTTTGTGAAGCTTTTGGTGCTTGAATCTTACAAAATCGTGAACTCCAGCTTTTGTTCGAGATTCTCCAGCCTTGTCCAAGGAGATTCTAGCCATTCACGACCATCCACACCTTCCAAACCGTGAGTTACATCAAGTGTAAGCTCCATGTGCTCGGTTTTGGACATTTCTCATGTTTTCTTCATTTTTCACCTAAAAACCTTACTTTTTCTTGTTGCAGCAGAAACTTCTCACCACCACCTTGTTCTTGAGGAGTTCCCAATGTTCTTGAAGGTATATCACACGGTAGAATAGTCATTTTAAGGGGTAGAACCCGATTTACCCCTTAGAAAACCCTATTTTTGGTGCTTTGCACCATCCAACTTGTGTACCTTGTAACCCTTGAAAACTAACCTTTTAACCTACTTTCTAATGGCTCATTAAACTCCTAATAATCTGTTTTGAATGTTACAAATGGTTGTACACCATGAATGGAAGGTATTAGCACAAGAACACCATGAAAAACCCCTCTTTCTACAAGTAGCAACCTCTTTTAGAACTTGTTGAAAACCCTCTCAAACAAGGTTTATAACCTGCTCAAAAATGTCTTTTAAACACCCCAATAATCTGACTTTTAAGTAAGATAAAGTTTTGGTAATGGTTAAACTCAAGTTACAATGATTTACACATGTGTAATGGTCGATTATGACAACTAGGCCATGATTTGGGACTGTTATTTCAGTAGGTTATGATGAATATTAAGAGTGTTAATATTGTTTAATCTCTAGAACAAAGGACATGTTGTGTTTGGACCCATTTTAGTCACTTTCGGGACCCGAAAACATGTTAAAATTACTTAAAACAAGAAAACTTGGGCTATAAACTTTTTAAAGAGAATTACAGGTTCATTAAGGATTGTAAAGTGTTCTGGAGTCAATGGGAATTTTAGTGGTCAAAAGGTAAATTAAATGGATTTTTAAGTGAAAACGGGGTGCTAATCAAGAGACGTTTTTGAGGAAAATCTAAGAAAAATGGGTATAAGGTTAGAAATTATAAAAATCATGTTATTCTAGTAGGTTAAATGACAAAATAACTTCAAAAGTAGAATGGTTGGTCAAACAAGCTTTCAAAATGGTCAAACCAGGTTAAAAACGTGTTTCAACGGTCTAAACGTAAAAACGAGTCTTTCCACTACTAGAGGAAATTTTGTGATTTAAAGGGTTGGAAACTTATAAAAATGACTTTAAAAAGTTAGCTACTGGTCCTATACTCCAAAACATGAATACTCATAGGTAACCATCTTAGACCCTTTGGTTTTACCGTAACCGGTAAAGTTAAAGGCGTAATTTATAAACCGAGTCCATAAACTGAAAATTTGGGTATATGTTCTTAAGATAAGTTAGCTTAAGGTCATAAAACTGATTTTTTACTATAAATGTCATCTAATACAAGAAACCAAACTTAAGGGTAGAAACTGTAAATTTTGAAACTTCAGGGGCTAAACTGTAAAATTTTGCCAAACTTCACAACCGGCACAAATGACCCTTTTAGTCACTTGAATAGCATATTTACCCTATATTCTTTAATTAATAATGTAAAAACCCTTGATTTCATGAGAAACCTTGACTTTCCATAAAAGGAAACTTTTTATGCAAACCCTAATCGAATCAAAGCAGAATCCTACCAACTAAGACTTAGACACTCTTGTTGCACCTTAAATAGGTTTCGAGCAGTAGCTAATCACTTAATATATTCATGTTAGGGTGCTAGACTTGAGATATTCCCGGCACACAAAGAATTCTTTTGCTTAATATCTAAGGTGAGTTCTAGTGATCCCTTTTACTTACTGTTTTTGGGATGAAACATGCTCTGTTGTTTTCTGAACTATGATTGTGCTTTACTTGATGCTTGTATGCTGGACTTTTGGATACCTGCTGACACTTATATCATGATCATTAATTCTTTTATGAACCGCTTGTTTTATATGGATAGATCTATTTGTGGAATCCCCCACACACAGTGGCTCCCGCTACAGGGAGGTACCCCACTGAGATCCTGAGTGATCGTATGTGGTGTGTAACAAGTTTTGGTTAAGAAACTATGGTGAACCATCCTAGCTGGTATGGTTCACTGATTTGAGGCTTGGTTCCTTCCTTCGGGAATATCCGGTTAAACACATGTTTAGAAGAGGCCAACCGGGGACCAAGTGCAGGGTTGATTGTGATACCCCACAATGACTGATACTAAAAATGATGCTTTTAAAATCAATTAAGATTTTTCATAAGCTTTCACACTTGATTCTAAAACCTTTAATGTGGACTTTAAGAGTTCCTTTTATTGTTTTTGAAACTTTAAGCACTTGAATTCACCAACTTTTTAGTTGACACTATTTTCTTTTGAGCATGTTTCAAGTAACCCGTGAAGACTCTTAGCTATTATGGAAGACTTAGACTCAACCCCGAGACCATGGCATTTGCTTGTGTAACCAAAATCATGAATTGAACAATTTGATTCAATGACTATTTTTATTTTGTTGAACTATGTAAACATTTGGGGCTGGATCTGTTTCCAGCCCGGTGTCTTTTAAAACTTTAAATGCCATGTGATGTTCTCTCCCTTTGAGCTCCTATATTGGTTTGTTTCCGCTGCCATGTATGTTGTTGCTAATCTGTGACGTCCCACCCTACCTGGGCCCGGGGGTGTGACAGGAGTTTAGATGATGCTTTAATTTTAGAGACCAATTCTTGAAATCAGCTCTATTAATGAGCTTGGAAACCCTGTTCTCTGAATCCTCAGACTTACCCATTTTGCATTTTGAATTAATGAATTTGAGTTGTTTTTGTTGATTGTAAAGTTGTCCAACCCCCTGGCCCAAGTAGGGTGGGACGTCACAGACTGGCGCAATATATGGCAGCGGAAACAAACCAATACAAGAGCTCAAAGGAGAGAATATCACATGGCATTTAAAGTTTTCAAAAGATATCGGGGCTAGAAACAGATCTAGCCTCCAAATGAGTTATACAACCAATATAAAAACAAATTGTATTGTTTAGCAGAAATTTTCAATTGTTCAAATTGTTCCTTAAGTAAAATAAGACAATGCCATGGTCACGGGGATAAGTCTAGGTCTTCAACAACAGCTAGAGTCTCTTCATGGATTGCCTGAAACATGTTCAAAAAGAAATTGTGTCAACTAAAAAGTTGGTGAATGCAAGTGCTTAAAGTTTAAAAAGAAGTGGACTTAACAAAATCCTCATTTGATAAAAAGGAAAGAATCATAGTTTCAACATCGTGGGAGTATCATAGTCAACCCTGCATTCAGTCCCGGTTAGCCTCTTCTAAAGTTATGTTTTACCGGTTATTCCCAAAGGAAGAACTGAGCCCCAAACCAGTGCACCATACCTGTCCGGATGGTTCACCTTAGTTTCTTAACAAAACCTGTCACATGCCGCAAACGACCCCTTAGGATCTCAGTGGGGTACCTTTCCTAAACGGAAGCCACTGTGTGTGAGGGATTCCCCAAATAGATCTATATTATAAAACAAGCGGTTCCTGAAAGAATTAATGATCATGATATAAGTATCAGCAGATAACCATAATCCCATATATAATCACCAAGTAAAGTACAATTATAGTTCATAAATAACAGAGCATGTTTCATCCCAAAGCAGTAGTAAAAAGGGGGATCACTGGAACTCACCTTAGGTGTTAAGCAAAAATAACTCTTCGCGTGCCGGGAATGTCTCAAGCCTAGCACCCTAGCATCAACATTATGTGGTAAGCTACTGCTCTAAACTCAATCAAGGTGTATATAGTGTGTCAAAGATTTTGTTGTCAGATTCAGCTTTGATTCGATTAGGGTTTGTATAAAAAGTTTGCTTTTATGGAAAGTCATAGTTTCTTATGTAATTTAGGATTTTACACCATTAAGTTAATGATATAGGCTAAATAATATTGTTCAAGTGATTATTAGCCTCATATGAGTCGGTTATGAAATTTGGTAAAATTTTACAATTCAGTCCCTCAAGTTTCAAAATTGACAGTTTCTACCCTCAAGTTTGGTTTCTTGTACTAGATGACTTTTATGACCAAAATCAGGTTCTTGAAGTTAAATTAACTTATTATTAAGTAAGTGTTCACAAACTTTCACATTATAGGTCCGGATTAATACCTATGTGTTTAACGTTCTTTTGTAGTTTAAGATGTATTGCATAACAACAATAGTTATTTAATAAAATGACTACTTTTTGTCAATGACTTCCGTTGTAATGTTTTATGAAATGTATAGTATTATGTATGTTTAGTGCTATGAATGACCAACTGTGAAGTGCCCAGGAACGGGGCCTTACAAGTTGGTATCCGAACTAAAGTTTAAGTGAATTGGGTAAAAATTTTCAAAGCCTAATCTTAAACTGAGAATGGGACTAATGGAAGGGGATGCCAGCCCGAGTAGCTACGTGCCTTCAAGTATTTCTTTTCCTAAAGTTAATGAGTATTATGTGTGTGCTATTTGACTTATGTGTTCTTAGTAGATTTAGATACTGATGTAGTCAGGATAGGAAATGCTTGGGGTGTGAAGAGTAAAGTATGTGGCTAATCACAACTAGCCACTGTAATTACGAACTTACTATACTTAACATAAACTGAGCTATTCCTTGAATGACTGTGTTAGTGTTTGAATCCTATAGTGATTAGAGAATGACTGGAGGTAGATCATCTAAGGCCTCTAAGGGTGGAGTACAAGGAGGACGTGGTGCTCTCAGCTTGTCACTAGGAAGAAGACTAAGACTACTGAGAGGACCCATGAAGAACCCGAGATGCATTACCAGGAAGGTGGTGATGAGAGCGCGCATCTAAGGTCCTAGGTAAAAGATGCAGTATTAGAGGAGGTGCATCAAGTCATGCAGACGATTCTGCCATCTGTAGTGATTGAACTGATCAAAGCTGTAAGGGAGGACAAGAAGAAAGAGAGGAGGAGGACCATAGGAAGGGAAGAGAAGGAACGATCTGAGACCGAGACAATTGTCTCGAGTGAGGAGGAGGAGGAAGTAGTGGTGCAGGAAACTGCACGTGGTTGCAACTATAGGACATTTAAGAGATGCAAGTCCCCAACATTTGATGCGAATGGCACTGCTGTTGCTCACTGATGGACGAATGAGATGGAGGCAGTACTTGATATCAGCGAGTGTCAAGAAGACCAGAAGGTGAAGTTTGCTACCTACTCGTTTGTGGACACAGCCTTATGCTGGTGGGACAATATTGTCCAGGCCGAGGGTAGTAGAGCCATTAGAAGGATAAGGTCGCCAGAGTTGAAGAAGCTGGTGATCAAGGAAATTTTTCCTCACCGGGAACTCAACAAGATAGAGAGGGAGTACCAATAGCTGGAGGTAGGCACCATGAGACACCAGCAATACACCACCAAGTTTAATGAGATGGCAAGGTTGGTGCTGGATCAGGTGACATCGGTGTCAAGGAAGATCAAGAAGTACATATAGGGATTGCCAACTGATGTCGTAGGCATTTGATCGCTGCCCGACCGGGTACCTTTCGATGGGTAGTAGACTTGGCGGGTAGCTTGTATGATGAGAGGGAAGTGGTGGTAGTCGAGGTGAAGAACATGGGTGATGGTGATAAGAGTTGGGGAAGGAAAAGGTTTTGACGTGGTGATTTCACTCCAGACGATGAAAGGAGGAAAGTGGATGACCGAAGGGTGGCGTCCTCAAGTTCAGGGATAGAGAAGTGTGGTAAATTCGGGAGAGTGCATGCTGGTGAATGTAAGTGGGGTTTGAATGTGTGCTTCAAATGTGGGAAGACTGGTCATATGGCAAAGGAGTGTGGAGATATACGGTGTTATAACTATGGCAAGGAGGCCCATTGAGCAGGGACTGCAAGAAGCCAGGGCTGAAGGTTCAGGGACGAAGAAGAGGCCAGAGGAAGGAGGATAGAGGGTAACTCCTAGAGCTTTCATGATGGCGCGGGAGGAGGCCAGAAAGGATCCCGATATCGTGTCAGGTATGTTTCTAGTAAACGAAATGTGTGCCTCTGTGTTATTTGATTCTTGTGCTAGTCGGAGTTTCATTTTGTCTACTTCTGTGCTAAATTGCCTCTTAGTTGTAAGACTATTGATAAGCCATTCGATGTAGAAACTGCTATTGGCATGTCCACTAGAATTACTGATATGATAGACCACTGTGTCATAGAACTAGAAGGTCATAGGTTTTCTTCCAATTTACATGTGATGCCCCTAGGCGGATTCGATGTAGTACTAGGGATGGATTGGTTAGTAACCTATGAGGAGAACATCGTGTGCCACAAGAAGTTGATTCAATTAATTGCCACCCGATGGGAGTTCGGTGACGGTTCACGGTGTGCGTGTCACTACGGTTCCGAAGGTAAATTGATGGTGGTGGCAGGAAAGTACATAAGACGTGTAGTGCCTACCTGGCCTACGTGAAAGATATGGATGCATCGGTACCCTAACTGTTTGATGTGCCAGTTGTGTGTGACTTTCCGGACGTGTTCCCAGAGGACTTACCAGGTGTGCCATCGGATCATGAGATTGAGTTTCAGATTGACCTAATACCCGGTGCTCAACCCATTGCCAAAGCACCGTATCGATTAGCTCCTATCAAGATAAAGGAACTAATGAATCAACTGCAAGAGTTGATGGATAAAGGGTTTATCTGACCGAGCATCTCTCTTTTGGGTGCTCCGGTATTGTTTGTGAAGAAGAAGGACGGTAGTATGCGGACGTGCATCGACTACCGAGAGCTGAATAAGCTGACGGTGAAGAATCGGTATCCGTTACCGAGGATTGAGGATTTTTTTTATTAGCTCCAGGGTGCCAGTTGGTTCTCGAGAATAGATCTTCATTCTGGTTACCATAAGTTGAAGGTGAAGGAGCGGGACATTCCTAAGACAGCTTTTCGCACGCGTTATGGACACTACGAGTTTCTCGTTATGCCTTTCGATTTGACTAACGCGCCAGCTGCTTTTATGGATTTAATGAACCGAATGTGTCGGCCCTTGTTAGATAAATCAGTGATTGTGTTTATTCATGATATCCTGATTTATTCAAAGAGCGAGGAAGAACATGCCGACCACATACGCGAAGTATTGGAAATACTTATAAGAGAAAAGTTGTATGCTAAATTCTCTAAGTGTGCTTTTTGGTCGCCTGACGTGCAAATTCTGGGTCACGTGGTGAATACTAAAGGAATTATGGTAGACCATGTAAAGGTTGAGGCAGTAATGTAATAGAAGTCTCCAAAGACGCCATCCGAGATCCGTAGTTTCTTGGGTTTGGTAGGTTATTACAGGAGGTTCATCTAAGACTTCTCCAAGGTAGCCGTACCTTTTTGACCAAATTAACCCGCAAGGATGTGAAGTTTGAATGGGGTCAGAAACAGGAGGATGCTTTTGAGGAGTTAAAGACATGATTAACTCGAGCAGCTGTTTTGACGTTACCCGAAGGGAGTGAGGACTTAGTGGTATATTCGGATACTTCCTATTTGGGGCTAGGTTGCGTGTTAATGCAATGTGGAGGAGTAATAGCCTACGCATCCCGACAGTTGAAAACCCACGAAGTCAACTTCCCTACCCATGATTTGGAGTTAGCGACTGTGGTGTTCGTGTTGAAGATTTGGCGGCACTAGTTATACGGGACGAAGTGCGCAATCTTCATGGATCACAAGAGCTTGAAGTATTTCTTCGAGCAGAAGGATCTCAACATGAGAAAAAGGAGATGGTTAGAGCTCATCAAGGATTATGATTGTGAGATCAATTACCATCCGGGTAAGGCCAACGTTATGGTCGATGCCCTCAGTCGAAAAGAGAGACCCGAGCCGATCCGGGTGAAAGCTTATCAGATGGTTATGACCGCTGATGTAATGACCTAAGTGAAAGACTTTCAAAATGAGGCGTTTAAAGAAGATCGCCTTAATTCTAAGCGAATGAAGGGTGTAGTTGCAGAATTAGGTGAAAACACTCTCGGTGTTAAAACCCAAAATGGACGGATATGGATCCCTTGTTACGAAGATCTACGTGGGCGAATCATGGATGAAGCTCATGAAACTCGATACTCGAATCATCCCGGTGCCACGAAGATGTATCAGGATATGAAGAAAGATTATGGGTGGCCGGGAATGAAGCATGACGTAGTAGAGTACGTGAGCAAATGCCTTACTTGGTTGCCAGTGAAGGCAGAACATCAGAAGCCGTACAGGAAGATCCAACCATTGGATAAACCCAAGTGGAAGTGGGAGCACATCACCATGGATTTTATTACTAAGCTACCTCATATGGCGAGGGGGTGCGATACCATTTGGGTGATTGTTGATCGTCTACCAAGAGTGCTCATCTCCTACCAATCCGCGAGATGTATTCATCAGAAAGATTAGCAGACCTGTTCATTAAAGAGATTGTACCTCGTTATGGCGTGCCGGTGTCTATCGTGTCAGATCGTGACACCTAATTCACATCGAAGTTTTGGAAGAGATTCCATGATACGATGGGGACAAAATTGCACATTAGCACAGGTTATCATCCTTAGACGGAAGGTCTGTCTGAGAGAACGATTCAGACGCTCGAGGATATGCTCCGGGCATGCGTGATCGATTTTGGAGAAAGTTGGGATGATCACTTACCATTAGCTGAATTCTCATACAATAACAGTTATCATGCCAGCATTGGTATGCCACCTTATGAGATGCTATACGGTAGAAGGTGTAGGACACCCGTATGTTTTACATGTTTTATAAGTTTTCAGGGCTAAAAATGCATGTAAATAGTTTTTTTATAAAACATTATTTGCATGATTGTATGTTTTTAATTCATGTATGTTAGTGTTGTGTGGTTGTGCATACTAAGTTAAAGCTTAGAATGGTGGTATGAAGCTTAGATTATGTTTTAGATGAGATTGGGACTGAAAAGTACGTTACAAACATGTATGTTGGTGTTCATCCGCCTAGATTTTACCTGAGAAAGTTAAGTGTATGATGATGCGCCCAAACAGTATCTCATGCGCCTACAAATGCCTTAGAAATTTCTAAGTGTAGGTAGATGCGCCTAAACAGTTCATCATACGCCTAAGTATTTAGCTGGAATGCCTAAGTATAAGGTCATGCGGCCAAATAGTGCCCATGCGCCTGAACATTTCATGCACCCAAACATTTTGGAAAATTAGTTAAGTATGAGGACATGCGCCCGCATAGTGTTAATGCGCCTGAGCAGGGCTAATGCGCCCAAATAGTTCCCATTCGCCCAACACTTAGAAAATTTTTTGAAATTTGAAGAAAAACAGAATTTTAGGATTTGACTCTAGTTTGACTTTTGAATTGTTTTGGACTATTTTAAGCATGACCATATGAGGGTTTATGCATAGAATGTGTAGGAGGTGATGATGGATGTATTTTATGCATTTGTGCATGATGTGTTATCTTTCTATGGTTTTCAAAACGTATATTTTATATTTTAATATACGTCAAGTATTACGTTGTGACCTTACATAGTATGACATATGTGTGAATGAACGTAAAGTATAACATAACGAAGTGAAAGGTAACAAAGATTGAAAAGTGAAACATAATGAAAGAAAGAAAAGGCTTGCAAGCAAAAGGAGGATCATAACTCTTGAGAGTTGTTAGCTCAACTGTGTTTTATAGCGTGCGATTTTGACTAACCCATGATGGTTCTCACACAGGGGGATCAGTCTTGGTGACTGAACCCATAGTACGGAACGGGATCCTTGTCATTCGACCCCGGGCTTTGTGCCAAGATATGATACGGCTTTGTGCCAGTTAGAAATGGGGCTTTGTGCCTAGAATGGGGTCTTCGGGCCACAATGTGGGAAAAGCTTGACAGGATCTAGAATCAGTGAAAAATAATAATAAAGTACGAAACGAACGATAAGGGTAAAGTACGAAACGAACGATAATGATAAAGTACGAAATGAACGATAAAGATAAAGTTCGAAACGAATGAAAGGATAAAGAAGTACGAAACGAATGAACACGTGTGATAAAGAATGATGAACAAGGTTATACTTTGTTGTATGTATGACGAATGATCATGTGCGAAAGCAAAGAAAGTATTTTAATAAAAAGGGTATTTTCACGTACAAAACATATGAAGTATTTTAATACAAGAAAAAACTAGAACTCACTCAGAAACGCTGACCTTTATGCATTTTCAGTTGGCAGGTAATCGTTGCTGAAGATGGCATGCAGGGAGGCTACTTGGCGGGGCAAGACTGGCATCCATTCATGCATATTATTATTATTGTTTTGTAATGCAATCGAAGAATGATGTCTTTTGTAGTTTAACAATATTGTATTGCATAACAACAGTAATTGTTAATAAAATGAATGGTTTTTAGCAATGGCTTTCGCTATAATGTTTTATGAAATGTATGGTATTATGTATGTTTAGTGATATGAATGACCAACTGTGAGGTGCCCAGGAATGGGGCCTTTGTGATTACATACCTGGATTTTCTCCTTTGATGGAAAAAGATGCCAATGTGCACAACCCATTCAAATGGATGGTTAGAGATTATCAAATGGTTTAGCAATGGTAATTTGCATCTAAATTATAAAAATGAACTCTGGTTATGAATATATGTCAGGTTAATAAGTTGAGAAAATGTGCTTTCTTGTATACCTTAATGATAGTTGATCTCTCTAAGTCTATGTGTGGGTCACATCATGTCATATGTAATTAACCCTAATCAATCTGAGAATTGAAAAGGTAAGTGGGTTGATTCTTTTACCAAAAACACTCATTGTCTGTCCTTGGATCTTGTTTCACCTTTGCTGTGAAATCACTGACCTGGAACACACTTGATCAGGATTTAATCATTGTCTATGACTATTCATAATTTCATTTATTTTACTGTACTGATATTAACTGATATGATCGCACTACAGACATTGATTCAGTTGTAAATATTAGATTTTAATTCTGCTTTAATTTTGATTTTTGCATGTTTTCTGTGTGCAAGCAAATTAACAATGATTATTATGATCTTCATGTCACACCTCAAGAAACTTCTATGTTTTGTCAAACTTAAAAGTTTATGGGGAGTAAAAAGCAAAAGTGTCTAAATGAAAATAATTTAAATTTCAAGATATGAAAGTTCCAAATTAAATATTTTGGATGGAAAGGATGAAGCTAAAAGTTTAAGCATGTGTTTTGTCATAATGTAAAAATGAACCTGAAGTATTTTAAAGCTGAAAAGCTTCTTGCAACATTTTAATATGAGATTATTTGTTAAAATCAGAGACTAAAATGAAGGGATATTGTTTTTAAAAATTTTAAAACAAAAATAAAAAGGTCAAAACATAAAAAAAATTATAAATTAAAAATAAAAGTTTGAAATGTCAAAAGTTCAAAATTAAGGGTCAATTATGTAAATTTTGGGTGAAAGTCAAAATTTGACAAATTGTTTAAAAATGAGTACTTGAGCAATACTAATGGGTTTAAATAGTGTTCAGGTGAAAGAATTGAAAATTACAAGTTTTAGACTCATGAAAGGAGTCTCATGCGTCTAAACAGTGTTCAAAAGTCCAAATAGGAGCATGATGATTTTTTAGAAATTTTAGAAGTGTTTAGGTGTTTCAGACATCCTCATGTGACTAAATAGTTGTCATAAGTCTAAAAATTTGGTTAAGTGATGGGTGTTTTATCCATACTCATTCACCTACACAGTACCAGACGGTCAAGAGTTGGGCGTTTCAATCGAAAAATTACCAAGTGTTGGCGTTTCAGCTAGTCTCGTGCGCCTGATCAGTGCAAAAGCGCCTACATAGTGCTTATGTGTCTGAACAATGCTCTTGCACCTAACCTCATGTGCACAAGCAGCGCTCGTGCGCCTAAATACTTTGTTTAAAAATCAACTCCATGCGCACAAATAGTGATCATGCATCTAAATTCTTAGTGTGAAATTTAGTCTCATGCGCACAAACCGTGCTCATGCGCCTAAAAAATATCACTTAGCATACATAAAACACTTTGTGATTTCATTCACAAACTCTCAAGCACCTTGATTCTCATACAATGATTGTTTATTGTTCTAAACTTGCGATTGATTGATTGTTTTTCAGTTTATAAACGTAAGTTCATAAACAAATTTATACAATTTCTAGATTCTGATTTGAATTTGATTGGACATTTCATTGCTATTCAGGCGTATGAACCCTAGTCGACTAATATTTTCAAATTTGTGAACTAAATGAGAATTAAGAACAGATTGTGATGATAGATTGTTCATATAAACTTGATTTCAAACATATTGATACATTCAAAACTGTATTTCATCAACATTGGTCCTGATGATGATTGTTCACCAGTCGACCTGAAGATAAACAGTCAAAATTTTAAACTTTTAATGAAAATGAAAAATTCGTAAAAATTCGTTTTCTAATTTTTTTTACAAAAGTTTAATGGAATGATGTGTTTTAAATCATATTTACTCTAACTTGAATGTATTTGTTCTTGAACAGAATATATAAACACTTAGAAAATTTTCAAAATGCAAGTTTCATTAAAATTTTAAAACATAATAATTCTTTAAATTTCAATAAATATTCATTGATTTCAAAGTGTCAAACTTCAATTAACAAAATTTCCTATTTCCTTTTTGCAGATGGTTGAATTAATGTTAGAACCAAAGCATAATGTAGCAGCATTACTTAATGAAGATATTCAAGATGCTGTGAGTTATGAGGAGATGATTAGGTTCCTGCTAAGAATTAAGTATGTGTATGCCATGTGTTACCAACCAGTCGTTTATGCAAGATTGGTCAAGAGGTTTTGGAACATAACCACGGTTGATATTAATGATGAAGGCAGAAAAGTTTTGAGAGGATTCATCACTAATGATAGGATGATTGAAGTATCAGAAGAATCTATCAAAATTGCATTAAGATTGGGACAAAATGACCCTGAAGATTTATCATAACTTTCATTTAACGAATGTAGAGAAATAGTCATAGCTATGGGTCACCCAGATCATTTTCCAGAGAAACAACTCTTCAGAGCTAGAGTCTACAATCACTAGAAACTACTTTGTTATATCTTCCAGCATTGCATGTCTAAGAGAAGTGCAGGATGGAACTCTTTTCCTGTAGACATAGCATCACCTATTGTAGCTCTTGCAACAAACAAAAGATTTAACATGGCCAAATGGATTCAAAATGATTTTATCTTTAACTTGGGGAATTTGATCAAGAACAAATACCTGATGTACCTAAGATTCTTACAGATGATTATGAATGAAGAACACCCTGATTTCCATGTTTATGGTGTTGGTAGAGAATTTTTAGTTCTTCAGCATATGACTGAGATATCCTATAAAAGATTGGCTATGATTACAGGTGCACCAAATGTACCTATGTCTGATTACATGCTGAATGTTGCTAGAGATGAGGTAGACATCACTGTAGATCATTTTCACTTGATTGAGGATGAACCAGTTGATTCTAATGATCTCATTGAAGAAGTTCCTCAAGAACCACCCGATGATGATGAAGATAAAGGAGATGATGATAAGAATGATGATGAGCAAGATGATGATGAAATCTCTACAAGTGATGATGATGATATTGATATAGCTGAGGCTATTGTAAGGCCCCGTTCCTGGGACGCTTAAAATTAGACATTCATATCATTACAATTTAAAGCAATACACATTTCATAAGCATTCATATCATTACAATTTAAAATTTAAAATTAGACATTCATATCATTCTAAGCATTCAATCAGTTCCTTTGTTACTGAAATGCTAAGTGGAGAAATGTTTCGTGGAGAATAACATCAATGTCATGATCGGAAATACCATGAAAGCTCTAAGTAGGTCTGGACTTAGGTAATAGTAGATGTTAGTAATGTTTTGTTACCCTTAACAAGGTCTACTAGAATTATGATGCTAGCACCCTAGCGTATAGAATAGAAAACTTGTGATACTCATGATCGTTACCTCAAGGTAAGATTAGCCAGACTTCTCATGCACTGCAAATTGCAATTACGTGTGCACCCGTAATGGTAATTTGCCTTGCATGGTCACCCTTAGCTTCACCTACCCCAAGTTAACATCATAGTATTGTCAACATTCATCAAGTATGAATCATGTAATGCCCTCATGTCCATGAGCCATTAGTATTCCAATAGTAGTATGTGATAGCAAATAAACTCCAAGCACATAAGCACAATTTATCTAACGATAGTTGCCTATCCTTCATACTTTCAGGATCTCAGGCATGCTATCTTAGGGTCAGATTTAGTATTTGAGATCGACGCTACGCATGATCTGTGAAGTTTCCTTCATTTTGGGTGTTCCGACCTAATGGTATAATGTAGTGCGTATACAAATGTAAGATTCTAGTATAAGGTATCTCGTGAAGAAAGACTAAGAATAATAGTGTCTTCCTCAGGATGATCAAATAACAAGCATGTATGTATAGAATCATGTATAGAGACAAGAAACAAGTATAGAGGAACATACATGTAACATCAAATGCAAGCCAGTCCTAGCATGCATTCTACATGAAGGTTCCTAGGTTATAGTCTAAGTCAAGTGAATTGCCTAATTCTCTATAACCAATGGCTCTGATACCAGTCTGTCACACCCCCGCTAAGAGCGGAAACACGGGGATGCGAGCGAGACGGGATTGTCATAACACATGGTTAACAATAGAGATGCAATATATATGTAATTGATGACATAGCATGTCATGACGACACCCGGAACAAATGGAGACTTGTGCCGTGTTTAGTCAATATCCACGACAGCATAGCCATAAGCATAAACAGAAACTTGTAATAGATTCACATAAACGATTCACATAATCACAATAATTGTATTCTTGTATGAAATTCCCACAACCCAGGAACAAGTATCCAAAAGAATGTTAATTGTTTAATGGAATGCAAAAATGTACAAAATAATTGTTCATCATGTATGTTCAGTCTCAAAAATGCATCCTAGGGTCTCCACCCCGGAACAATTATCCAAAAATTGTATCCTAGATCTTCAGTTCTCATGTATGTATGTATGTATGTATGTACGTATGTACGTATTTACGTATGTATGTATGTATGTATGTAGGTATGCATGTATGAATGTATGTATGTATGTATGTATGTATGTATGTATGTATGTATGTATGTATGTATGTATGTATGTATGTATGTATGTATGTGTGTGTGTATGTATGTATGTATATATGTATGTATGTATGTATATATGTATGTATATGTATGTATGTATGTATGTATGTATGTATATATGTATGTATGTATGTATGTATGTATGTTTGTATGTATGTATGTACGTATGTATGTATGTATGTATGTATGTATTTATGTATGTATGTACGTATGTATGTATGTATGTATGTACGTATGTATGTATGTATGTATGTATGTACGTATGTGTATGTATGTATGTATGTACGTATGTATGTATGTGTAGGATTCTTTATGCCCAAGACACATAGAATATTGATGCGGTTAGTATGTTATGACCCAAGTCGGGTTATACCCAATAACAAGCTTAGCAAACACAAATTGATATTTAATTGATGATATGATCATGCAATTAAATATAAACACCAATTTAGAAAATGGCTTTTCTAAATTAGTTGCATATGAGATAGAACAACTTATTAAGATACTTTGTTCAAATATTATTATTTGAAGTGTTATTTAACTTAATTAGATAAGATCAAATAATAAATTGGGTGTATGAGTTATACAATTAAGTGTTAATTGTACAACTTATTTAGAGACCAGTTTAATATTGGAGTTGGATAAAAATTTTTAGGGGGAAAACCCTCCTAACTTAAAATTCGGCCGCCCCCTCTCATATCATTGGTCCTTTAATTTCTTGAGTAGCTCCAACATTTACTAGTTGAACGCACTACCCAAACATCTCATTGATACATGCAAACACAAGCAAAAAACTCTCTCTTTCTCTCTAGAACTCACGGCAACAGCAGCAAAAATAAGAGGGTTTTTGAGTTGTTTTGGGTGTTATTCTTCCTAACAAGAGTTGTTTGCTATCAAGCTTGGGGTATACTAACTTGAGAGGACCTCCCTTGGTGCCTTGGTCAGATTTCCTGCTACATATCATCCTCATTTCGTCACTTTTAGCAGCTCAAAGGTAGATTATGGCAGCTTCCATATGGCTGTCCATAATGTTCGTTTTCTATTTCATAGCTAGCATCATTCACATATATAAGATCCCCTTTGTTCTTGGGTTTGTTTGAAACTTATAATATCAAATAGAACTTGATTTTTCAGCTTATAAACAAGGTTATAAATCTATTATTCCGCTGCGTTTTTCTTGTTTAAATGGTTAAACAACTATGTTCATGTTCTAACAAACCCTACAATGGCATCTAGAGCCGGTTATGTGGATAGCTAGCTTGTATTGTCCTTAAAAAATCGTTTTATGGACTTTAAAACCCCTTTAAGGGCTGCTATGTTCATGTGTTATGAATCCCCAAACTTTCAAAGTTATGTCACACATGCTTGTGATTAAACTTTGAAAGACGTGTATGTTGTTTATTTGTTTGTTTGGACAAAAGAAAACCTGAAATTTCGGTTTATGTTGGCTGAAATTTCATGTTTTTAGTGGGGTTTCATTATAGTTTTGGATGATATGATCATTGGTTATTAGTGTGCATAACCTATCCTTTGGCCTTATGTTATTTGGATGATTGGAATGGTTATTTTATTCATTCAATTGGGTTGTAATGTTTATGTTTATTATTTGGGTTGTAATGTTTATGTTTACTGTTTGGGTTGTAATTATTTATTTATTTGGTTATGTAATAAATAGATTAGGTGCATTTCTTTTATTAGAAAAATGTATTAGGATATAATTTTGTAAAAGGAAGATGCACAAGATGAAGACCCAAAGATGGACATCAAAGACATATGATGTGTCATTATAAACCCTTAGGAAAGACCTTATGACGACACTTGTGATGGCAAACAAGTGTGGTCAACTTAGTGGCTATGGTTATGCACTCATGTTTATATGTTTATGCTTGTTTGAATATTTGTTGTTTGATTGTTTGGTTGATATTTGGAAATGCATTACAAACTCATTAACAAACTTAACAAGCTAAAAATTTATGGTTCTTTTTTCATTAAGTGGTTAATAAAAGGTTATTAAGAGGATTAATGGTTTTAATAAAAGATGTTTTATTAAAAGTGAACCATAGGGTACCTTGTATTTGAAAGCATGTAAATATAAGGTACATAGAGTTTTCTAAACTAAGATTATGAAAACAATAAATTTCTTTGATAACAAGTCTAACACCATCCTTTTGCACAACACTTGAGTCACTTGGAAACTCTTAATGGGATAAAGGTCACCTAACCATTTTAAGGGAACTTATGATTTGAGGTAGGGATACCACATTTGTGGGATAAAGATCACCTAACCACGTATGTTGGAAAACTCACATGTGTGTGCAAATAGGGTAACTTGATTTGCAAACCATGTTAAATGGATCACCTACAATATGGTTTCCAAATGGTGTTGATGGGATTAACATGCCAACTTTACATATGATGTTTCAAGTCGATCCCATACCTCTAGAAGTTGCAAATGGTTGCAACCGTCAATCGTTGACCACCTTATTAATTTAAATCGTGGGATAAAGGTCACCTAACCACAATTTAAATGTAATGTTGGGTTCTAGATTTTAATATGAAAATGACCTTAAAAGGCATTAATTAATTATTAAAAAATAGCAATATTGAAAATACTAAAATCGATCTTTATTAAATTTTGTAGATGGCCACCAACAATGATAATCATGATAACTCATCCACGTCCACCCAAACTTTACAAGCGATTCTCCAAAAGGAACGTCTGAATCATAACAATTTCATTGATTGGTATCGAAACTTGAGAATCGTTCTCAAGCAAGAGAAACGATCATATGTTTTAGATGACCGTATCCCCGATCAACCTACTGAGGATGATGAGGAGGCCTATAACTATTGGCTGAAGTACACTGAGGACTCTGTCCAAGTGTCTTGCCTTATGCTGGCAAGCATGACTCCGGATCTCCAAAAGGAGTATGAACATCACGGAGCTTATGACATGATAACCCAGCTGAAGGAAACGTTCCAACAGCAAGCGAGGGTTGAGCGCTTCGAAACCGTTTGAGCACTCCATGCATGTCGTATGGACGACAACCAATCGGTTTCATCTTATGTACTTACGATGAAAAGCCACATTGATGGCCTCGAAAAGCTTAATTATCCCGTCTCGAAGGAACTGGCCACAGATTTGATCCTTAATGGCCTTACCAAGAAGTTCGAGATGTTCGTGTTGAACTACAACATGAATGCTTGGGACAAAAGCATTGGTGAGCTTCACTCAACGCTCAAAACGGCCGAGGCGGCCATGGGTAAAAGGGTTTTACCCGTTCTTACCATGAATGAAGGTGGAAATAAGAAAAGGCCTCATCCCGCACCTAAGACAAAAGTTGCCAAGGGTAAGGGACCCGTATGGGGAAAGGGGAAACGGGTGGCAACGGTGCCACCCAAACCGCAAGAGAAGAAGCAAAAGGTTGCTACTAATGACCCATGCTTCAAGTGTCGGGAGATTGGATATTGTGCAAGAAATTGTCATGTCCATCTCCAAGAGTTGAAAGCAAAGAGGGATGCCGGGCAGACGTCAGGTACAATATACATGATTCATATTGATCTTAATGTTACATCTTCTAACACATGGGTATTAGATACTGGATGTGGAACTCATATTTGCAATTTGTTGCAGGGGTTCAAAAGAAGTAGGGACTTCAATCAAGGGGATGTTAGCCTCTTCATGGGCAATAGAGCTAAAGTCAAAGTTGAAGCTCATGGGGACTACATCCTAAAACTTCCAAGTGGTTTGGATGTAATTTTGAAGAATGTTTTGTATGCTCCTAGTTGGCTAGGAACATTATTTCTGTATCCCAATTAAGACATTATGATTATGTATTATCTTTTGTTGAAAATGATATTCATGTTTCTTTAAATGATATGTTCTATTTTAAAGCTATTCCCATTAATGGTATTTATGAATTGGTTCATGAAAATATTTTAAACAGTTCATTGTACCAAACTAACACCAAGAAACTCAAGTTAGATTTGAGTGATACCTATCTTTGGCATTGTCGTCTTGGACGTATAAACAAGAAATGTCTACAAACACTTCAAAAGAATGGTCTTTTAAAAACAAATGAATATGATTCATTTGATGTATGTGAATCTTGTTTACAAGGAAAAATGACTAAGGCACCCTTTAGTGGAACTAATGAAAGGGCAAAAGATTTATTAGGAATCATACATTCGGATGTATGTGGTCCTTTTAAGCCAATGACTAGGAATGGTGAAAGATACTTCATTACCTTTACCGACGACTATAGTCGCTATGGGTATGTGTACTTATTAAGGCACAAAGATGAAGCTTTTGAAACGTTCAAAATCTTCAAGAATGAAGTAGAAAATCAACTTAACAAGTCGATTAAAGTTCTCCGCACCGATAGAGGAGGTGAATACCTAAGTGATGCTTTTCAAGATCATCTTAGGAGTTGTGGTATTGTCTCACAACTCACTCCACCTAGAACACCACAACATAATAGTGTGTCTGAGAGGAGGAATCAAACCTTATTGGATATGGTCCGATCTATGATGGCTAGAAGCACATTGCCTCTATCATTTTGGGGTTTCGCTTTGCTCTCCGCGGCCCGTATTCTAAATATGGCCCCAACCAAAAAGGTGGAAAGGACACCCTTTGAGATATGGCATGGAAGAGTTCCATCCTATCATACTTAAGGGTCTGGGGTTGTGAGGCTTATGTTAAGACTCCCACCCCAAACAAATTGGAAGTCCGATCCACCAAGTGTATCTTTGTTGGATATCCTAGAGATTCTATGGGATATTATTTCTATGATCCCATGGAACAAAAGGTGTTTGTTGCCAGAAAGAGTGAGTTCTTAGAAGCAAAGTTCCTTATGGAAGAAACTAGCAGTAGAACAGTGGATCTTGAGGAGGATCAAGAACCACAACCCGATGCATGTTTGGTTGAAACTAGCACTCAACATGAGGATGTTGAGAATGATCAAGCGGTTGATCAATACACATAAAACGTTCGCAGAAGTGGTAGAACTAGTAATCCACCTAAAAGATACGGATTTTTCATGGATGGATGCTATGTGTTAGCTTCAGATGAACCAACGACATACCATGATGCAGTGTCCAATTCGGATTATGACAAATGGCTTGAAGCCATGAACGTTGAGATGCAATCCATGTATGACAATCAAGTTTGGGAACTTGTTGTACCACCTCTTAATTCCAAGGTAGTTGGAAGTAAGTGGGTTTTCAAGAAGAAAACAGACATGCATGGAAACTTGGATACTTACAAAGCTTGACTTGTAGCAAAAGGCTTCACTCAAACTCAAGGTGTTGATTATGATGAAACCTTTTCTCCTGTCGCTATGCTTAAGTCAATTAGGATATTATTTTCCATAGCCGCATATTATGACTATGAGATATGGCAAATGGATGTCAAAACCGCTTTTCTAAATGGGTATCTTGAGAAAGATGTCTATATGGTTCATCCTGAAGGTTTTGTCGATCCCAAACATCCTAATAAAGTATGCAAGTTAAAGAAATCAAGCTATGGATTGAAACAAGCATCAAGAAGCTGGAATCACCGTTTTGATGAGGAGGTAAAGAAATTTGGCTTCATCAAAAACTCTGATGAGACTTGTGTGTATAAGAAGGCTAGTGGGAGCATAATAACTTTCCTAGTATTATATGTCGATGACATTCTACTATTTGGGAATGACGTTTAAACAATGGAAGGTGTAAAAGCCTGGCTTAGAAGCTGCTTAAGGATCTTGGTGAAGCCGCCTATATTTTAGGAATAAAGATCTATAGGGATAGATCAAGGCGGTTGATTGGTTTAAATCAAAGTGCATACTTTGACAAAATCTTGAAAAGGTTCAAGATGGAAAACTCTAAGAAAGGTACTGTACCTATTCAGATAGGGACGATATTAAGTACGACTCAATGTCCAAGCTCAAAGGAGGAGCAGCATAAAATGAGGGCAATCCCATATGCATCTGCTATAGAATCCATCATGTATGCTATGATATGCACTAGACCGGACGTGTCATGCGCTTTAAGCATGAAAAGTAGATTATTAGGACCGTGTACGGATGGAGTACTAACTGATTCTACGTGAAAGCGAATCAAATAGCATGGAATTCTATTTGATTGGCGATCCAATCAGGGAGAACGTTATTCGGATCAAACCTAACGATTAGAATACGTTAAGAATGAAGTAGGAATGATCTAAAACGTTCTATGAACTTGGAAGGGACGCTCTATGCGAACTAGGACGGCTAGGGTTATGAATTCTCGAAGTCTTCCGTTTTTCCACGAATTAAGTGGTATTTATAGGTTACAGCTTTCATTCATACGACTGAGCCAAGCGACTGGCTCAGTCGTGCGACTGAGTCATACGACTGATTCATTCGTGCGACTGAGTCAGTCTTATGACTCAGTCGTGCGATTGATTCAATCACCTGGTTCAGTCGTGCGATTGGCCTATTCGCATGGTCCAGTCGTGCGACTGAATCAGAATACTTAGTTCAACACATTCGTGAATCTTTAATGATTCAGAACTATGTCTAATAGCTGTAAACCTATATAACATGTTCATATATGCGTGTAACACATCCTCCCCATCAGGCTGGAAGTCCTGATGGAACCCTGCTGTCTCTAAATCACCGTGTGGAGATGGTGGAGATGTAACATGAGCAGTAGTGGTCTGAGTATGCGACGGACCTATATCTCCACTATCACCCCTATCACCATCATCTAAGTCATCATCAAGAACAACTAGCGGCTCTACATCAGAATCACTGTCGTCGTGGTGCCACTTCCTCTTCGTTGGCGCCACATAGTCTTCACGGGCCAGATGCCCAAATAATCTCCTCACCAGGGGCTTCACCTGCTTCCCCCGGTACACCCTCATCCATCCCAGAGTAGTGTCATCCATGACCTCCAGGACCACAGCATCCTCTTTCCCCTTAGACAGTGAGGGGAGCTTCTGATCTATGATCATCTGTATAAACCGTGGATACATACAGAAGCTTTCCTTCCCCTTCGCCTCGATGTTCTACACCAGATAGGTGAAGATCATCCTGGAGAAGCTGAATGGATGATTCAGCACCAATGCAGCGTACACGTTCTGCATCTGGTCGGATAGCTCATCGAATCCACCCTTCCTGGATGTGATGCATCTTAGTAGTACATGGGCTAAGTATTTGAACTGGGGGCACAAGTTGCTCTTGTTGAGCATACTTGCGTTAATGTCCCCAGAATACTTAGCCCTCATAAAGCAGCCTCGAACAGTGAGGGGATGTAATCGGGTGGGGCAATCAGAATCATCCCCGAACTCCAGCACTGTCCTGATATCCTCCTCTGTAATCTCGATGGCCTCCCCGAATATAGAACTCAGTGGACCTATCTACAGTAGCACCTTCCCAAAACGCCTACTGTAAGGATCTGTAAGGTGTGCATGGCGTAGAGATAGCTCGAAAAATCCTCGAGCGTCGTAGGAATGTGATAATGCCAGCAAACTCCGCAGCGTTGCAGGAAGAGAGATCGAGATGAGCACATATGTTGTGCTTAGTGCTTATCGGTCACCGACTAGCCATCTGTGACACAAAGTAAATAAACATTAGTACGTGTCAAAGAATACAAGACTTGTTTCATGAACTTGATATTTTGTTTAGTCGTGCGACTGAGCTGAGCAACTGAGATCTAGTCGTGCGACTGAACAATGCGACTGAGATCTAGTCATGCGATGGAGCTCATACGTACGACTGAGTCTTGCGACTGGACTTAGTCGTGCCATCTCTCGTGCGTTTACCTCAGTCGTACGATTTAGCTCAGGCGCATGGTACAGTCGTGCGATTGAACCATTCGTCCATCTCAGTCGTGCGATTGAGCCATTCGTCCAGGTCGGTCGTGCGATTGAAGTTCATCAGTGTATCCAATCACATGTCCGACAGTTTGTTCATTCAAATTCAATTTTTTAGCAATACTTGATGTTAAACGTTATGGATTGTAACACCTCTGAAATATGACCCAATTGAAAACCTATAAATGTTATAAAACACAATAAAAGTCTGAATTGAGTTGGGCTTAACATGGAAACCTTGCAAAACGAAACTAGTCTTTTGGGCCCAATAAGGCCAATAAGCCCAATAAGGGCCCGAACTTGTAAAAAGGCTCATTTAAGGCCCAAATTCACATTTACGAACTAATTAAATGAGAAACCATAAAGCAATGAATTCTTATGTGATTTGAAACAACTATGGAAAACATCCAAACTGAAAACAGATTCAGAACCCATACCGGGTAAAATCCGGCAATTTAACGCGTACTAACGTCTGAATTCCATCAGAATTCCTTATAATGTCTTGTCATCAAATCCAAATCATTTTTAATGCTAGCAATATCATAAATGATGCTTGTTGAAAGATTTTTCATCAATCAAGCATAAACAACAGAATTTCGTAAGCGAAACGCGAAAACCAGTTTTCACCGGCATTTAACTGACGTCTGTTATGACGACCGAGTATCGTAACTCCGTGAATATTTATATAATCCTTGTTTACTATCATAACATGTTAAATTTGATGAATGGTACGTTGTCCGGAATAACTGCGTTCCGAAACGCGACCGTGACGCGAACCGGGTTACGATCTGGTAAAACCCGAGAATTCGTCAGATAAAGCTTTAACGCGACTAACATAGAAAGTTAACGCTCAAAATATCATTTAAATACTTAGTTACATATATTTTGATAGCAAAATGATCACATTAACGCTCATTCGATAAAAACGCGTGAAACCGTGAAACGTGTTAAATACGCAATAAGTTACAAACTCGTTTGATTATCCGGCATGTTTTAAATACATAATATCGGAACACTCATAACGTTTTGTATAAATTGAAACTAACCAAAAACAATTTTAAACGCTACGTGAAAACTTTAACCGAACGTGTGCGAACCGAACCCGTTTCGTTAAACCTAGTATATAAACAACATGATTTTCACTTAGGGTTTAGAAAACCAAAAATTTAGAGAAGAGAGAGAGAGGCGCGTGACCTCCCCCTTCTCCCCCCCTGTTCCCTTCGATCCGGCCAAACCACCGGCCGGAGGCGGCCGATTCCGGCGAGTGAACGCCAGCCACCGTTTCCCCTCGACGCCCCGGTCGTCATAGTGGCTTCAATTTCTCCTAAAACTCCACGAGGCGACGAGAATCGAAGGATGAAGTGGCGGTTGCAGGTCGATTTCGAGGTGATGGTTCCCGAGGGTTCATGGTTGGGAGGCTATGATGTTGATTGGCAACGATAGTGGTTGTCGATTGTGGCTGCGACAGCGGTCGACAAGCGACGGTGGTGATGTGGGTTATCGGTGGTGGTCGACGGTGGCTGTGGTTATTTTGGTGGTGGAGGTCGACCACGATTTCGGTTGTGATGGTGATAATGGGGTTCCGATGATTGTGCTACGTGGTGTTCCCTCACCACCGGGACGACAGCCGAGGTCGCGAAGGCAAGGGGGCACCCGAAGGTGTCCCAGACCGCCCCCACTGTCTCTCTTTCTCGGTAAGGTTCCCCTATAATCAATTAGTCCATTCATCCTTGTTTTCTTGGGCTACAAACCGCAAATTACTATGATTGTGGGACTGCATGTGTAGATCTGTACTAGATCGGGGTCCAAGGCAGCAGTACTGGTGGATGGATGGTTGCGGCGGTGCTGATTGTGGTGATGGGAGGCTGCTGTTGGTGGTGGTGTTCATGGCGTCCTGGTTAAAGGCTGTCGGTGATAGGCTGCAATGAGGGATGTTAATGGCTGTCGGGTGGTGGCTGTTGATGGTTGGTGTTTGGTGATGGTTGTGATGGCAGTGGCGATGGCTGCATGTGGTTGGTATTTGGGTAATAGCTGCAAAACAACAGTAATAGTGAGGTAATCTGTGATTGGGGATGTGTTGTTGTTTGTTATTGGCTGCGATTCTGTCTGCCGTGGTTTGTTGCTGTTATTGGTTGTGATTTGGGGCTGTTAATGGTGATGTATCAGTGTGCATGTCGACTATGGTTGGTCTAGTTTAGGTTATGGTCTTGGTGGTGTGTTGGACCATGGTTGTCGATATAATGGCGATGGTAAAGATGGATGTGATTGTGATTTTGGTTGTGGGTTTTCAAGCCTAGTTGTGACATTGGCTGCCTCGATGATTGTCTAGAATTCGGTTAGGCTTGATGGTGTGGCTGTGGTTGTTGTGGTTGATAATGGTGGTAGTGGTGTTAGAGTGATATGATGGCGTGTCGGGTGTCGGTCAAGCATGGTCAAACGAGGTCAACGGATAGTCAACAACAAGAACATGATGGGATCAAGAACAATACGAGTGGGTTAGTGAACGTGAATCGAGTGGAAGGTAAAATCGGACGCGCAACGCATTGAAATTTTAATTATAATTTGCATACGTGTTATTTGAGCTCTAAATAACAAAAGGCATAAATTATAAAATACGTGAACTATAAACGAAAGATGAACGTCACTTGTTATAATTATTTGATTTAAATAGATGGTTTGGACTCAAGATTTAGATAGCAACGTTAATTACTAGAAGTCAACCTCGATAAAATATATGAAACATTAAGTTTTGGGAAGTAGTTATAACATGTCATGGATTTATCAAATAAGTTAATTTCATGTCACGTTAACTCCTTACAATACTTCGGGATGTAAAATTTCATACAAAAAGATTTATTTGTACAATAGATACATTAGGTTAACCGATGTTCACGCATACGTAATTATGGCAAATGGGCTTATAATTCTATAATGATCCATTATCTTGTCGTTATTAGGAATTGGCCATCTCATTGTTATTGACATAAATATTTATTGTAACACTCTTTTTATACAAATTATTGTCAATCAAGTTAACAAATATGATATAAACGCTAGCATTATAAACATCGTTTGAAACATTATATATTACTTGCATTGTTAATGCAAGTTAATTATAAAGATTTGGAATCCATGACATAAATTGATTTTTCTACATTCTTCATGCTATGACTCAAGTCTTGATTAAATGCATTAATTAACCTAATGTACACAAGTTAATTCATGACAATTAACAAATACACAAGAAGCTAAGGATACTAATCACCAACATTGAATTAACTAAAGAGCTCAACTGCACGCATGTAATAACATCATGCTAACTCTAAACGTGAATCTTATATGTTCTAGTTAGGAATTACTTTGTTGGTGATCATCACTTTCTTTATCAAGCTCTGAAATTATATAAGGATACTAGGTGAGTTCTCGTGTTCCCCCTTTCTACTTTTGTTTTGGGGATGAAGCATGCTCCTTTTAAATTGAAACTCTTATGTGTGATACTGTTTACTGTTTGGCATGATCTTTTGTTTTATGAACTATGATTATGCTTACTCGATGCTTGCATGTGGGACTTTTTGGATACCTACTGATACTTTAGTCATAATCATTAATTCTTTTGTGAACCGCTTGTTCTTACGTGAATAGATCTATTTGGGGAATCCCCCACGCACAGTGGCTCCCGCCACAGGGAGGTACCCCACTGAGATCCTGAGGGGTCGTTTGTGGCATGTAACAGGTTTTGGGTAAGATATTATGGTGAACCATCCTAGCAGGAGTGGTTCACTATTCTGAGGCTTGGTTCTTTTTCCTACGGGAATATCCGGTTAAACACAAGTTTAGAAGAGGCCTACCGGGGAGCAAGTGCAGGGTTGATTGTGATACCCCACAATGACTGATACTAAAAACGATGTTTTAAACATCAAATGAGATTTTTATAAACTATCACACTAGACTCTAAAACCTTTACTGTGGACTCTTGTAGTTCCTTTTAATTGTTCTGAAACTTTAACAACTTGAACTCACCAACTTTATGTTGACATAATTTTCTTTTTGAGCATGTCTTCAGGTACAGCTAGGGAGAATAGTTGAGCTATAGAAGATACCTAAATCCGAGGCAAGAAGTGAGGGTAGCTGTTGAAGACAAAAGTCGAGCCTAGAAGCTTTAGTTACCGAGGCATCAAGAAACCTTTACCAAAAGATTGATCATAACACCTATAGACTGTAGATTTAGGCACCTTGTGAATTGAAACAAAGCTAATATTCTGATGTAAATGTTGAAAGTTGTATTGTATTAAACCATTTAGTTTCCGCTGCATTTTGGTTGTTGTTTACTAATCGTGATGTCCCGCCTCTATGGGCTCGGGGTGTGATAGATTGGTATCAGAGCCAAAGTTAGTAGCGAAGTAGGTCTGCTTCGCGAGACCTAAACTACAACCATATGAACCTCATAGGACCACCTTAGTAAGAAGACTCTTCTGAGCTTTGCTGAACCAATGGTGTAAAAATACGGGTTTGCTTTGCAATACCCAAGGTGTAACAATAAATAGGACCAACCTGGTAGGTTGTTTCCACGTTACAGTGATCCAAAGTTTGTAGCAAGAATAGGTTTCCCTAAGAACACCCTTCTTTAACCTGGATACCTTAAGGATTACATATATCCCATTAAGAATTCCCTACTCTATAAGAAACCTTGATACATTAGGGTATTACCTATGATAGGTGCACCCGAGTAAACCATGAAAGTGTGGAATCTTTTAGGAGTTGACTCTTAGGACCACTGATTGTCAAACTCTTAGGACTACTGACTGTCAAGTACTAAGAATATTAGAAACCAAAGGTGTGTATATAAACTAGGACTTAAATCCTAGAAAGATACTTATCTGATTGCACAGTTGACTTTTGTCACTATATGAAACAACTGCTGTTAGCTATACACTTGATACGACCTGTGTCGTTACCCGAGACAACTGTTATACTAATACTTGTTTGAAATGATGATACTTGCCATTATGCCTCATTTGTAAGATGATGCGTGTTGGAATTTAGTGATAAGATATTAACCATGATGCCTTTTTGTTTGTTCTGCTCCCTAGGATAGCATGTACCTGAATGCTCACTTATTGCTTGATTTGCTGAAACTTACTTCGAGACAATTTCTGGGTTAACTCGAATGATTAGCATAGTTGGAATCTAAGTGTGCTTAATTGCAGATGATAACTAAATGAAAAATCATTAACCCCAGAACCTAAATACACAAACTTGGAACTTATGATGGGAATGACTAGAATGATAGTGTAAGGTAAATTGACGATTACGGGTGCACACGTAATGGTGAATTTACAGGTACACTTGAATTCTGGTGGGCCCTGTCATGTAAACTAATATCAACGTAAAACACTTAAAGAACCAATAAATACAAGAATAAACACACATTTGGAATATATTCAATAATTTCAGGTTCAAAACTTTCATGCTGGGCGAAAACCATTTGACACTGGAAGAGCTACCAAGGACGATGTTGCAGTAACTATTCCTTTTCTTCTTCTTCTCTTTCTTTTATTCTACTCTCCGATTGGAATTATAATGATAAGACCATCAGACTCTGAAGATCATTAAATGGTGTCCTCAAACTTAATTGGTCTCGTGCTGAGTATGGCACTTCACCTCGTTATGCGTGTAATCTAGCCATACTATTTTTTTTGCGATGCCTGAAATTTCCTTCCTACCCAATATTGAATTTGTCAAAACTTCCCCAACATAAAGGAAGACTCTCTAACAAGGCTTGTGCAACGGAGAACATACCGGAGTAATAAATTTCAAAGAAACGACTCTTGTGGTCAATGACATAGAAGACTTGTCACTTCTTTCTTTCTTAATAGTTCACACTTCATAGGATCTTTCGGATTCTAGAATTTCTCTGAGCATTTTCTCAAAGCCTTTGGGGAATATAACTTCTCTCTACCTATTCATTGTAATGGAACCACCTAACTCAAAGGAATATTCTTATTATCAGCTCCGATTGTGATTGATAATCACTTTCCTTAATACTATGCTCGTGAAATCTTCCATCATCTTAAACCGTTAGTCATCTAATGACAATCTTCACTCGAAACTTAAGTTGAGTTATCTTAACCATGCTTTTAACCGACCTTGTTGTTGGTAAATTTCTGAACACCAGATTTCGAAGGAAATGAATCCTCGTTCTAAAATCCAGATTCTTCGGAAATAAAGATTCAAGTGCTAGAGATAATTGCCGAGAAAAGCTAACCTTTGAGATTCAAGACAAAAATCTGAACTTACAACGTATTTGGATCCCCAATTTTCATCCACCCTCTGTTCTCAATTTATTCCCTTAACGAGTAGTGCTACTCACTTTAAGCCCTCTAGCATAACCCTCATTTTTGGAAACGCGTGATAGCCAATGCGGAAAATTTTAATACCTTGTAAGTTATCTCTACTCGGAGATCTCTACTATTTAAGTGATAAGTTTGTGATTCGAGCGCGAAGATCTGAAGTAGAATACGACCTCGAACTACATGATACGTTATTAGAATGGTAGTTAACCTTCTTGTTCTAGCGAGCACCTTGATGAAGTCCTAAACTTGTTCGAATCGACGCGGTCGATAATAATGAAGAATTCATGGGAAGAACTCATGGTCGAACTTAAAGGATGGTAATGATCCAAAAGAGGTATTAAGAAGCATAAAAGATCAGCTACAAGAAATCTCATGTGTTAAATCACTTGAGATCCAACTATAACGAAGTGATAGACATGCAACAGATTGTAGACAAAGAAAGTCTGCATAATCACCCTCGATCGTAAGCATTGGTGTTATTCCTCTCTAAATTTTCAAAGCTCTCCTAAAGTGATTCTCTAATACATTACCCTAGAACGCTCCATACCGTCGGAAGTTCGAGCAAAAAGTCTTACTCCCATATCTCGTTGGAACAATCGATATGATTATAAAGGATTGGAATCTAAACAGAGTTACTTGCTTCACGAATAGACCCTCTACAGGGCACAGTTACCTTGGAGAATATGGACCGAGGAAGAGGTCATCTAGAAGGTTGACCTTAATTGGGAAGCATTATAAAGAAATTAGTGGGAACGTTTGCAGCAATTCTGTAGCTTAAGACAACAGTCGAGGTTGCTCTTAAGGAAATTGAGTCGGAGAGTAGAAGTAAAATATGTAAATGGAGGTACTGGACTTGAAGCTTATATTAAGGAGCTGGTGGAAGGAAAGCAGATTCGATAGCTGTTAGATAAACAGGTCATAAGACCTAGTATGCCGTCTTGAGGAAGCTTGATGCTCTTCGTGAAAGGAAAATAGAATGCTCTAGTTATGGATGGGCTATTAAGAGTTAAATAAAGTCACCAAGGATAAGTGATATCCTCTTCGTAGAGATGATAACCTACTTAATCAATTTCAAGATGCTACCTACATCTTAACTGTTATCAGTCATGTTCATAAGGAAAACGACATTTCACAAATAACAGTTGAAACCAGATATGGCAAGTATGAAGGTTGTGGTCAAGCCCGTGTGGGAGGACCTACACATCTCATGTAATCAGGAGTCTCATGGATAGGATCTGTAAGACATAATTAGACATGTCTGTCATTTTGCCACTACTACTAAGCACGAGATTCGAGACAAATCGCTATAGTTGAAGCTATAAAATTTCGGGAAGAAGTAAAACCCCATTGAGACGCGTCAATGCTTAGGGTTAGGAGAAAGTTGTAAAGGATTGACAGAAACTTGATTCGTGTAGCTATACGACTGGCATTGTTATCCTTGGAGAAAAGCGGGAATCGTTTGGGCACGTATAAGGAAGTTTCAGACGTGTGTTGATGCAATAGTACAAGACGATTTTCTAGTCGCCCGATTGAAGCTGAGAAAAGATATGGGGAGCTACATTAAGCATGAACTGGAAACTTCTGCAAAAATAAAAGGATGCACCTGCATACATTATCGATGCGACACTACCAACTACACATCATAATACTAGATCAAGCACAATAGAGTGATCGACAATCGGTAACGATAACCGTATTGACAAGTGCGGATAAGTAGCTTCCGTCCGCATTGTCCTAAGACATCCATATTTCCAAATGAGAGAGAACGAGTCCTGACCGCATATGTATGCGCTTACCCTCATTCACGAATGCGGATAGCCTACAGTTAGGATTTCCTTCTATTACCTACACCGTATCATTTCTTGAACTCGTGATTCTACCAGCGTCAGTTCATGTGAATATGTATATATATAGCACATCCCATTTTGGGGAGACTCTTGTCATGCATCAGATAAGATGAACGGATCTACTCGAAGACTGAGGTTCTGATATATAGAACCGTTCCAGAAAAGGGTGCATACCAGAAGAAGCATGTAGTGGAAGAAAGGACTTAACCCCTTAAGATGAAATCATAGAAGGAAGAGATCGAAGAAATTTTTCAGAAGGAAGTTGAGAACTAAAGAGTAGACTTTGAAAGTTGAAGACCTTTGTGCATGAGCTAATCTCTATATCCTTTGAAATCGTGAAAACTTCTTAGTCTTAGCTTCATAGAAATGATCGCGTGATGCCTAGATGTTCATCTGTACTCGTTTGGAAAACCCAAACCCTTCTTGATTGAAACCTTTAATCTATTGTATCATGACTATCCTGTCTAATTAATGGCATTCACGCTAATATCCTCTTCTTTTCAATCGTTCTTAAGATTCTCAGTGAGGATGGTAACATCGTTGGGAATTTGGGAATCGTCTCCTTGCTAGATCTATTTTGTAGGTTGGTGTATTAAACCACAGTGGAGAGTCTCTTTTTATTAATTCTGTACAATTGATAAATGATCTGATTGTGAAGCCAACAACCAGTTCATAGTTTGACTCACCGATCCTGTCAAGCATGATTCTAACATTCGGATAGTTACTCCAATTCAAATCAAACCTGATTATTTGACACCTAATCATCAACATTGGTCCTGGAATGCTCAAATAAATAACTCCAAATCCTCAAGACTCATACCATGAGTGTATCACACTTGGAAACAAATATTAACGATACTAAAATTTCGAGGGCGAAATTTCTAAAAGGAGGGGAGAATGTAACACCTCTGAAATATGACCCAATTGAAAAAATATAAATGTTATAAAACACAATAAAAGTCTGAATTGAGTTGGGCTTAACAAGGAAACCTTGCAAAACGAAACTAGTCTTTTGGGCCCAATAAGCCCAATAAGCCCAATAAGGGCCCGAACTTGTAAAAAGGCCCATTTAAGGCCCAAATGCACATTTACGAACTAATTAAATGGGAAACCATGAAGCAATGAATTCTTATGAGATTTGAAACAACTATGGAAAAGATCCAAACTGAAAACAGATTTAGAACCCATACCGGGTAAAATCCAGCAATTTAACGCGTACTAACGTCTGAATTCCATCAGAATTCCTTATAATGGCTTGTCATCCAATCCAAATAATTGTTAATGCTAACAATATCATAAATGATGCTTATTGAAAGATTTTTCATCAATCAAGCATAAACAACAGAATTTCGTAAGCGAAACGCGAAAACCGGTTTTCACCGGCATTTAACTGACGTCTATTATGACGACTGAGTCTCATAACTCCGTGAATATTTATCTAATCATTGTTTACTATCATAACATGTTAAATTTGATGAATGGTACGTTGTCCGGAATAACTGCGTTCCGAAACGCGACCGTGACGCGAACCGGGTTACGATCTGGTAAAACCCGAGAATTCGTCAGATAAAGCTTTAACGCGACTAACATTGAAATTTAACGCTCAAAATATAATTTAAATACTTAGTTACATATATTTTGATAGCAAAATGATAACATTAACGCTCATTCGATAAAAACGCGTGAAACCGTGAAACGTGTTAAATACGCAATAAGTTACAAACTCGTTTGATTATCCGGCATGTTTTAAATACATAATCTCGGAACACTCATAACGTTTTGCATAAATTGAAACTAACGAAAAATAATTTTAAACGCTACGTGAAAACCTTAACCGAACGTGTGCGAACCGAACCCGTTTCGTTAAACCTAGTATATAAACAACATGATTTTCACTTAGGGTTTAGAAAAACAAAAATTCAGAGAAGAGAGAGAGAGGCGCGCGACCTCCCCCTTCTCCCCCCTCTGTTCCCTTCGATCCGGCCAAACCACCGGCCGGAGGCGGCCGATTCCGACGAGTGAACGCCAGCCACCGTTTCCCCTCGACGCCCCGGTCGTCATAGTGGCTTCAATTTCTCCTAAAACTCCACGAGGCGACGAGAATCGAAGGATGAAGTGGCGGTTGCAGGTCGATTTCGAGGTGATGGTTGCCGAGGGTTCATGGTTGGGAGGCTATGATGTCGATTGGCAACGATAGTGGTTGTCGATTATGGCTGCGACAGCGGTCGACAAGCGACGGTGGTGATGTGGGTATCGGTGGTGGTCGACGGTGGCTGTGGTTATTTTGGTGGTGGAGGTCGACCACGATTTCGGTTGTGATGGTGATAATGGGGTTCCGATGATTGTGCTACGTGGTGTTCCCTCACCACCGGGACGACAGCCGAGGTCGTGAAGGCAAGGGGGCACCCGAAGGTGTCCCAGACCGCCCCCACTGTCTCTCTTTCTCGGTAAGGTTCCCCTATAATCGATTAGTCCATTCATTCTTGTTTTCTTGGGCTACAAACCGCAAATTACTATGATTGTGGGACTGCATGTGTAGATCTGTACTAGATCGGGGTCCAACGCAGCAGTACTGGTGGATGGATGGTCGCGGTGGTGCTGATTGTGGTGATGGAAGGCTGCTGTTGGTGGTGGTGTTCATGGCGGCCTGGTTAAAGGCTGTTGGTGATAGGCTGCAATGAGGGATGTTAATGGCTGTCGGGTGGTGGCTGTTGATGGTTGGTGTTTGGTGATGGTTGTGATGGCAGTGGCGATGGCTGCATGTGGTTGGTATTTGGGTAATAGCTGCAAAACAACAGTAATAGTGAGGTAATCTGTGATTGGGGTTGTGTTGTTGTTTGTTATTGGCTGCGATTCTGTCTGTCGTGGTTTGTTGCTGTTATTGGTTGTGATTTGGGGCTGTTAATGGTGATGTATCAGTGTGCATGTCGACTATGGTTGGTCTAGTTTAGGTTATGGTCTTGGTGGTGTGTTGGACCATGGTTGTCGATATAATGGCGATGGTAAAGATGGAT
This sequence comes from Flaveria linearis, assembly GCA_024085815.1. Taxonomy (NCBI): domain Eukaryota; kingdom Viridiplantae; phylum Streptophyta; class Magnoliopsida; order Asterales; family Asteraceae; genus Flaveria; species Flaveria linearis. Next base: position 51,323,759 of record CM044010.1, on the reverse strand, counting down.
GTGATTGTGATTTTGGTTGTGGGTTTTCAAGCCTAGTTGTGACATTGGCTGCCTCGATGATTGTCTAGAATTCGGTTAGGCTCGATGGTGTGGCTGTGGTTGTTGTGGTTGATAATGGTGGTAGTGGTGTTAGAGTGATATGATGGCATGTCGGGTGTCGGTCAAGCATGGTCAAACGAGGTCAACGGATAGTCAACAACAAGAACATGATGGGATCAAGAACAATACGAGTGGGTTAGTGAACGTGAATCGAGTGGAAGGTAAAATCGCACGCGCAACGCATTGAAATTTTAATTATAATTTGCATACGTGTTATTTGAGCTCTAAATAAGAAAAGGCATAAATTATAAAATACGTGAACTATAAACGAAAGATGAACGTCACTTGTTATAATTATTTGATTTAAATAGATGGTTTGGACTCAAGATTTAGATAGCAACGTTAATTACTAGAAGTCAACCTCGATAAAATATATGAAACATTAAGTTTTGGGAAGTAGTTATAACATGTCATGGATTTAACAAATAAGTTGATTTCATGTCACGTTAACTCCTTAAATACTTCGGGATGTAAAATTTCATACAAAAAGATATATTTGTACAATAGATACATTAGGTTAACCGATGTTCACGCATACGTAATTACGGCAAATGGGCTTATAATTCTATAATGATCCATTATCTTGTCGTTATTAGTAATTGGCCATCTCATTGTTATTGACATAAATATTTATTGTAACACTCTTTTTATACAAATTATCGTCAATCAAGTTAACAAATATGATATAAACGCGAGCATTATAAACATCGTTTGAAACATTATATATTACTTGCATTGTTAATGCAAGTTAATTATAAAGATTTGGAATCCATGACATAAATTGATTTTTCTACATTCTTCATGCTATGACTCAAGTCTTGATTAAATGCATTAATTAACCTAATGTACACAAGTTAATTCATGACAATTAACAAATACACAAGAAGCTAAGGATACTAATCACCAACATTGAATTAACTAAAGAGCTCAACTGCACGCATGTAATAACATCATGCTAACTCTAAACGTGAATCTTATATGTTCTAGTTAGGAATTGCTTTGTTGGTGATCATCACTTTCTTTATCAAGCTCTGAAATTATATAAGGATACTAGGTGAGTTCTCGTGTTCCCCCTTTCTACTTTTGTTTTGGGGATGAAGCATGCTCCTTTTAAATTGAAACTCTTATGTGTGATACTGTTTACTGTTTGGCATGATCTTTTGTTTTATGAACTATGATTATGCTTACTCGATGCTTGCATGTGGGACTTTTTGGATACCTACTGATACTTTGGTCATAATCATTAATTCTTTTGTGAACCGCTTGTTCTTACGTGAATAGATCTATTTGGGGAATCCCCCACGCACAGTGGCTCCCGCCACAGGGAGGTACCCCACTGAGATCCTGAGGGGTCGTTTGTGGCATGTAACAGGTTTTGGGTAAGATACTATGGTGAACCATCCTAGCAGGAGTGGTTCACTATTTTGAGGCTTGGTTCTTTTTCCTACGGGAATATCCGGTTAAACACAAGTTTAGAAGAGGCCTACCGGGGAGCAAGTGCAGGGTTGATTGTGATACCCGACAATGATTGATACTAAAAACGATGTTTTTAAACATCAAATGAGATTTTTATAAACTATCACACTAGACTCTAAAACCTTTACTGTGGACTCTTGTAGTTCCTTTTAATTGTTCTGAAACTTTAACCACTTGAACTCACCAACTTTATGTTGACATAATTTTCTTTTTGAGCATGTCTTCAGGTACAGCTAGGGAGAATAGTTGAGCTATAGAAGATACCTAAATCCGAGGCAAGAAGTGAGCGTAGCTGTTGAAGACAAAAGTCGAGCCTAGAAGCTTTAGTTACCGAGGCATCAAGAAACCTTTACCAAAAGATTGATCATAACACCTATAGACTGTATATTTAGGCACCTTGTGAATTGAAACAAAGCGAATATTCTGATGTAAATGTTGAAAGTTGTATTGTATTAAACCATTTAGTTTCCGCTGTAATTTGGTTGTTGTTTACTAATCGTGACGTCCCGCCTCTCTGGGCCCGGGGTGTGACATGGATTGACTCATTTGGTTCGCATATGACCGAATAAACCCTAATAACTTTAATTTGTTCAAAAAGCTTAGTTTTAGTGGTTTATTTGTCATATTTGGTTCGGTTTAAATTAGGTCTTTGTTTCGCTCCTTTTGACGTTGTAGTAACCGATTATTCGGCCAACTATTGTCGCGCGGTACCTATAGAGTCGAGACAAACAGTCAGAGAGAGTCAAGAACCGGTCTATAAAGATCAAATCAAATTTCGGTAGTAAGGGTGTGTATCATGCGTCTGAGGGGTGATTTGGGAGAATGAAGCGACTGAGACCGACTCCCCCTCTATTTATACTAGGGCAACCTTCAGTCGTGCGACTGAACCTAGTCGCATGATTGATTCATGTGACTGAGCTTCAATCGTACGACTTGCCCATTCAGTCTTTCTCCAATCGTACGATTGAGGATCATTCGTGCGACTGTCACAGTCGATCACCTCCAATCGTGCGATTGGGCTCATTCGTATTGTCCATTCGTACGACTGGTCCATACTCATGGTCGAGTCATACGAATGGGTTAATTTGTATTGTCCAATCGTACGGCTGGTACATATTCATGATCCAGTCATGCGAATGGGTCATACTTATGAGATTTTTCCCTTTGACCCTTTGACATTTAGCCCCTTATAACAATAGATAAAACATTTTGATCAGTTGATCATCTCAGACATGACCAATTTACGATTAAAAGCCTTTTGATCACCTCAGACGTGATCCATTTATCCACCTGATCACCTCAGACGTGATCCATTTATCCACCTGATCATCTCAGACATGATCCTTTTACCTTTTCAGAAACAATTTATTTAAGATTTACGTTAAGTTTATTTTGTGACATTCACAGAGATGAATAACATTGCGAAGTCCAACACTGACACACTTTACAAATGACTTGAAAGACTAAAGAAAGTAACAAAATAAACATGTTTTTGTGATTTTGTTAGGGTAGGGTAGAGTAGCCTATTAGCATTAACATTGTTTCTAAGACAGATTCATATAGAATCAGACAGGCATAAACTCAATTACTTGGAACTAACATATTACATATCACAGTTTCTCATTCATCTGAGACTTCTAAGTTCTAACTGGAAATCATGCTTGATCTGATATGTAACACACATTGATTTTGAACCTCAGGCGGTGCAGCCACGACGATTGTCAGTATACTTGTCCACTTATATCCATACACAGACTTTTGACACATATTGGTGATGTATTAGGTTATATTATGTTGGAGCATATATAGTCATATATAGTGTGTCCGTCGCTTGACGAATATTCTAGGCTTAATGTTATACACCTTGTAAACACATGAAACTGGGTCATTCGCAGGAGCATATGCGAATGAGACTCAGTCGTACGACTGAGCCATGCTAATGGACCAGTCGTGCGACTGAGAGATGCGATTGGGGCATTCGTAAGACTGAGCCATAAGAATGGTCCAGTCGTACGATTGAACCATACGTATGGTCCAATCGCACGAATGGGCCCAGTCGCATCTAATATGGGCCGAGGCCTATATATACCAGTTTCAATGTGTAAAAACCTAAGGGTTTTTGATAGTGTGCCCGGCGCCCAGGCGCTGCCGGATGAGAGGGGAGATCATGCTCGATCTCCCCTTGCCAAAAGTCTTGATTCTTAAGTTGTGATGAGCTTAAAATCGTTATGTTTTATCAATGAAATCATTCGATTATTATCCGTACCATTGTATGTCTTTTGGTTTTTATCCTTCCGTCAAGAACATGCTCGGATGTTTACCGATCCAGTGACTTCACAATTTCTTGTTAGGACCGTGTACGTACGGAGTACTAACTGATTCTTCGTTATACCGGATCAAATAGTGCGGAATCCTATTTGATTGGTGATCCAATCAGGGAGAACGTAATCAAGATCAATCCTAACGATTAAACAACGTTAAGAATGGACTAGGAATGATCTCAGACGTTCTATGAACTTGGAATTGACGAACTGCACGATCTGGGTCGACTAGGGTTATGAATATTCGAAGTGTTACGTTTTTCCATGAATTAAGTGGTATTTATAGGTTACAGCTATCATTCCTACGACTGAGCTAGGCGACTGGCTCAGTCATGCGACTGAGACATACGATTGGTTCATTCGGACGACTGAGTCAGTCTTATGACTCAATCGTACGATTGACTCAATCTCCTGGTTCAATCGTGTGACTGGCCCATTCGCATGGTCCAGTCGTGCGACTGAATCAGAAAACTTAGTTAAACACATTCTTGAACCTTTGATGGTTCAAACCTATGTCTAACAACTGTAAACCTATATAACGTTGTCATATATGCGTGTACTAATAGTTGATATGAGTAGATATAACATTCAATAACCAACAACCATATATAGAAGAGATTCTCATTATATTGATTAAACATTACATATGTGTTACAAGAAGAAGTTCTATTACATTTAAGTTCACTAGACTAGAACTGGGGACATGTGTACCAACAAACTCCCCCTTGGACCTAGTTCTATCTAGACTTTGACTTCTTTCTTGAATTCTTCAAATCTCTTAACTCTTTCTTCTCTGGAGACCCCTGCATGGATATTCAGTGCATAGCATAGACGTATGATATGTTGAAACTGTAGTGCTTGCACAATATCCTGTGTGTCAAAAAACAGTGGCCACTTGTACAGTGTATAAACATCAGTCACTGACAAGTTTATTAGCCACATGGGGTCAAACACCCTTATTGTGTCCATCGACCCGTCCTTCTCCAAAACGATGACTGCCTCTCCCGAGCGCCAGTCATAGTACCACCACTTAAAGTGTGGAGTAAACTCCTGTGGCATCTCCCTCAGTGGAATTCGGGACATTGTGCGCGGAGGTCGCCACTTCAGGACTATCTTCGGCTGACCTGTGATGCGACTCACCTCAGACCTTCTGAGGCACCTCGTAGCCTGCTGAGGTTTGAAGTTTACCCATCTAGTCCTGTACTCCTTTTTCAAGGCAGCCTCAAACCAGCCAGACATCTTCTTAGGATCAGCATAAAGAAGCTTTAGTCAAGCCAACTGGTTGAGCTCAAAACCTGGGAGAGTCTTCAGATCATGAGGGAATCTGAAGTACTCGATTCCCCTCTCCCTTTTCACTGCATACACGCCAAGGTCATCAAAATGAGCCCAAGCAATGATCTTCCCTGACACCTTCATATTCTTCTTTACTTTGTATAGCTTGGTGTAGGTACTCTGAGTTGCTGTAGCATGTTGGGCTCGGACCTCGGCGAAGCAAGCCGCCCATTCAGCCTTTCGAATATCGACTTCAGCGTCCGAGGCTTGGGCTTGACTTGTTGAGGCTTCTGCTCCTTTCTCTTTATCACTGAGTTTATCTAAAATATCACTGTCATGGTTGTTTACTAAATCTGGAAACACGTTTCCCTCTTGATCAGTGTATTCTGGATAGTGCTGATCTGTGATGTCTTCAATTTCGATTTCTTCAACATCGTTGAGCTCGTCATCATTAGCATCATCAAAAATTGGAGCATCCTTAACAATTTCGTCTGGATTCAGACGAAATATTTCAGCAAGCTGCTCATCAGTAAGGTCGTGAATAATTTCTCCTTCTTCAGGAGTATAACTCACTGACCTTCTGACGATCCCTTGCAGATCAAGAATCATTGTGAGTTGAGACTTGACCTGTTGGAGGGGAGCAACATCATGCTCATCTTGCTGAAATCCCTTATCTGTTTAATATCAACATGTAGAGTAGCAATCATTAGTATAAACTCAAGTTAATTAAACATTAATCATTAAATATTTACAAGAGTTTCATATACATCAAAAGATGAATCAAGTACAAAATCTTAAGAAATAAAACATCTAATCAGTACTTTTGTCTTGTATCATCGCTGGATCTCCGGCAGAAGGGGAGGTAGGTGGGGCAGCAGTTGATGCTCCCTGGTCTTGTCTTTTCTTGGATCGTTGCTCATGAGCAGAGGCAGAGGTAGATGCATCTGCTTCATCATCATCATCATCATCTTTTTCTTTATCTTCATCATTACATTCCTCGTCATCATCATCACTATCATCATCCTCATCATCTTCCTCATCATCATCATCTTCACCTTCTCCTATCTTGAGAGGCTCACTCTGAGTGCTTTTCAGCTTTAGCAATAGAGTCTTGTGAGCCGCCTCCAGCTTCTCCATCTTCTCATCAGTCTCAGCCTCGTGTTAAAGCAAGCCTGTGATCTGATCAGTCTGTGCAGTGATCAACTGGGCTTGTGAAGATGTCAACTCCCTCAATCTCTCAATCTCAGCTGTTTGTGTAGAACTTTGCTCTTGCAGCTGTAGAATCTGAGCCGTCTTAGCCTTGTCAGAGGCTAGCAACTGGAGCACCATGTTGTTCAATGCAGCAAGTTGCTCAACCATAGAGACAGGTGGTATAACTGAGCTCGAGGGTGCAGATGAGGGTTGGGTTTGGTGAGTGGTGGTTGTTGTTGTAGCTGTGGTGAATATGGGAGGTGATGGAAATGATGTAGTAGGGGGTACAGTGGTGGTGGTGGTGGATGTGGGAGTGTGAGATGTAGGAATGGTGGTGGTGGCTTGAGGTGTTTGGGATGGAGTGAATGTGGTGGCTGTGGTAGTGGGTGGTATAGAGGTAGTGGCTGTGGTGGTGGTAGTGATCAGAGTAAGCCTTCGGCGTTTGTGCCACTTCCCTTGGGCCTGAGCCATTCTCTTTATCCTGGATCCCTTGGATCCTGAAGCTCCCCCTTGGCTGATGGGAGTGTCTGGGGTATAAGATGGGTCTGCCAAAGAGCTCCCCAACTCTCCTGAGCTTCCACCAACAGCCCGTAATCCCTCCTCAGTGGCCACTACCCGACTGCCCACAGTCCGGGTTAATGGCACCTTATCAGAATCCTCCTCCTTTTGCATGTGGAAGTCAGGGTGGATTGGAGCTGGTTCAGGTCCTCCTTGACCATCTCCTCCCTGATCAGTACCGTGGTCATCATCGTCGGAATCATCGGAGGGTAGAGCCACCTGCTCTACATCAGAATCACTGTCCTCGTGGCGCCATCTCCTTCTTGCCGGCGACACATAATTTTCCTGGGCCAGATGCCCAAATAACCGCCTGACAGGGGGTTTTACCTGCTTCCCCCTGTAAACCTTCATCCTGCCCAAGGTGGTATCATCCATCACCTCGAGCACAACTGCATCCTCCTTCTCCTTTGGTAACATAGGAAGCTTCTGGTCAAAAATTATTTACAGGTAGCGAGGACAAATGCAGAAGCCCTCTCTGCCCTTCACCTCTATGTTCTCCACTAGGTAAATGAAGATCATCCGGGAGAAGCTGAACGGATGGTTCAGCACTAACGCAACATAGGCGTTCTGCATCTGCTCAGAGAGTTCATCGAAGCCTCCTTTCCTTGAGGCAATACATCTGAGCATGACGTGGGCGAGATACTTGAACTGGGGGTAGAGATTGCTCTTGTTGAGCATCCCTGAGTTGACGTCCCCAGTGTACTTTGCCTGTAGGAAACACCCTCTAACAGTCATCGAGTGTAAACGAGTAGGACAGTCACCATCATCTCCAAACTCGAGGACTGTCCTTAAGTCCTCCTCAGTGATCTCTATAGCATGACCAAGGATGGAGCTCCTAATCCGATAGGGCTCGACTGATCTATCTAGAGCAGCATTCTCCCAGAATGCCTGCTGTAAAGAGCGGTACGGAGTGCAGGGAGTCGATATCGCCCTGAAGATCCTCAATCTCCGTAAGAATGAAATTATGCCCGCGAACTCCGCAGCATTCCTGGAGGTCAGATCAAGATGGGCACAGATGTTGTGCTTCGTGCTTATGATCCAATGACTTGCCATCTGTCACAATGTAAGTAAATGTCAGTACATTCACAAGATAGCAAATTAAGGTCAATAAGTTTTACACTTTGGTTAAGTCGGGCGACTGAGCTACCGAATGAACATAGTCGTGTGACTGAATCATTCGTCCATCTCAGTCGGGCGACTGAGACTAGTCGTCTTCTTAGTCGGGCGATTGGAGTTCATCAGTGTGTCCAGTCGCCTACTCGACGGTTTGTCAATTCAAATTTGTATTTTGAGCCATACTTGATGTTAAACGTTGAAATTTGACTCATTAGACTCAGAAATGACCGATTAAGCATATTTTAACTTTTGTTTGAACGTTTAGATCAGTTTTGATTATCTATTTGGTCGTTAAACTCTCGGTTACTGTTGGGTCAGAATTCACGCGATTCTTGATGTCATTGAACGGTTTCAACGATGAAACACCACGACTATTACCTGTTTAAACACAAATGAGTGTTAGAACGCACCAATAGGAGGTAAAAATGAATCAAAAGAAATTTCAGCAGAGGTTCTTTAGGTCGTGCGTATAAAAGGGGCGATTTGGGTGAGTGAACGACTGATGATGATCCGGCCTGAATTTATACTAGGGCAAATCCCAATCGGGCGACTGAGCCTAGTCACTTAGATCAGTCGTGCGACTGAGCCTAGTCGTCTAGGTCAGTCTTGCGACTGAGTCTCAGTCGTTCAATCTACCCAATCGTTCATCCCCAATCGGGCGATGGAGGTTCATCCAAACGACTGTTACAGTTGGTTACCTCCAATCGTACGATTGGATTCATTCGCACTTCCCATTCACACGATTTGACTCATAAGTGTGTTCCAATCGGACGACTGGACCATATTTATGGTTCAGTCGTGCGACTGGGTCATCCTTTTCATCTTTTGACCATGTTACCATAACGACATCTAGTTCCATTTAATAGTAGATAAAACGTTATGAACAAGTTGATCATCTCAGACATGATCAATTTAATAAAACAGTTTGATCACCTCAGACGTGATCCATTTATCCACCTGATCATCTCAGACATGACCCATTTATCCACCTGATCATCTCAGACATGATCCATTTATCCACCTGATCATCTCAGACATGATCCTTTTAACCTTTCAGAAACAATTTGTTGAATAAACATTAAGCTCATTTGGTGATGATAACAGAGAACAATATACACAGTCCGACATTGATACATTCTACTAAAAATTTAAAAATCTTAAAACGACGAATAGAATGAACATGTTTTTGTGATTTTTGTTAGGGCAGGTTTGTGTAGCCTATTAGCATTGACATCATATCAAGGACAGACTCATATGGAATCAGACAGGCGTAAACAGCATTACTTGGAAACTTTGATTAGTATTTAACTTTAAACACTTGCATATCACAGCTTTCTCACTTATCTAAGACTTCTAAGATCTAACTGGGAATTATGCTTGATATGATACGTAACGTACTTTGATTATCAACTTTAGTCAGTGCATACACGACGATTGTCAGTATATTTGTCCACTTAAATCCATACACAGACTATTGACAGGCATTGGTAAAGAATTAAGTTATATTATTTCAACCAACATTTGTGGATCCAAAGCTTATATAGTAATCAGTATTCCTTAGAGGACTTTCGAGCAGTCTATAGGTATTTTGACAAGAAGAGACTATTCTTAGAGCTTACAAAGAGAAGCCAAGCCTCAGGTCAGTGCCATCGCACAGCAGAGAGGTGGCAAACAACAATGAATTCTAGAATATGTAGGTTATGCTTATCCTCAGGTCAGTGCCATCGCACAGCAGAGAGGCACACAACCTATCTCCTTGTTAGAGCATTTCTTATTTTTCTTTTTCACATAACGCACCAACAACATTTTGTTATTAACATGATTGCGCTTGTATTCATTTTTTTCTTTTGCTACTTTTGTAGTCACACGCACACCTTTGGTGGCGTTTATTTGCTCGTTATCCCTTATCGGAAATGGCTAATTGTGTTAACCAGTGATAAGATGGGAACCCACAGTTGATTGAACCATTTAGGTTAGATTGAGTTTACCAATGTCATCTACTCGTCTAATGTGTTGAATCTACCGACACATCGTATAGTGAACTAGCACCTCCCTAGATCAACTTTCTCCGTGTAGTTACAATACCAACCAAGCGTACTATCATCTTCCCATTTTGTTAGACTTAGACTTCTCGGATTTATAATTTTTATGTGATTTAATTAACTTTGCAGAACCGAAAATCCTTTTGGTGTTCCAAGTAACTCGATGCCTGTGTACTATCACTTTCCATTTTGTTGATTCACATTTCCTGTCTTTTTGTCTATGCCTTTTTCAGCTTTACTTACCTTCTCCCTTTTTTTTAATTATTTTTTTAAGTAAATGAATACTGAAATAAATCTCCCCCTAAAATACTAAAACAGAAAATCTTTTTGTGTTTTTGGATTTTATATAACAAGGAAATAAAAAAATAAAAAAATAAAATAAAATTAACAAAAAAATAAACAAATAAACACGAGTCGGACTATGTATCTGCTTCTTCCGCAATCACATCACTTTTCTTTTTAACGCCGTTGAACTCTAGCAGATAGAAAAATCTAGGTTTATCAAATGGTTTGGTGTAGAGGTCAGCGCGCTGAAAATCCGTGTTAATTTTAATCACATCAATCAATTGTTTTTCATAGCAATCGCGTATGAAATGATATTTAATGCCGATGTGTTTTGTTTTTGGATGTTGAACAGGATTTTTAGTAACAGCTATGGCAGCAGAATTATCAACATAAATAGGGGTGTTAGAAAATTACAAACCGTAGTCGCGCATTTGCTGTTGGATCCAGATGATCAGAGAGCAGCAACTTGCAGCAGCAACATATTCAGCTTCACAGGATGATAAAGCAACCCAGGTCTGCTTCTTGCATTGCCACGTGACTAATCGCCTTCCAAGGAACTGACACCCTGCTGATGTAGACTTGAAGTTCATCTTGCAACCACCATAGTCTAAATCGCTGTACGCAGTAAGCTCAAAGTCATCATCATGAGGATACCACAACCCCAGTGTTGGAGTACCCTTCAGATAACGGAAAATCCTTTTCACCCCAATCAGGTGATTCACTTTTGGCTTCGCTTGATATCTAGAACATAGACATGTGGCATACATAATATCTGGACGCGAGCCAGTGAGGTACATAAGAGATCCGATCATCCCACGATACATAGTGGCATCCACCAAATCCCCATTCTCATCAGGAGCAACATCATGATTTGTGGCGAGAGGGGTACCGGCAGTAGAAACATTCTCCATATCAAACCAACTCAGAATATCGCTGACATACTTGGTCTGATGTAGGAAAATACCGGTTGGTGTTTGATCCACCTGTAATCCTAGGAAGAACTTCATTTCTCCCATGGAACTCATTTCGAACTCCGCCTTCATCACAGATTCGAACTCTTTGCACAATGCTTCATTCCTAGACCCAAAGATGATGTCATCCACGTAGATCTGCACCATAAGCAAATCACAGTCCTTTTTCTTGATGAACAATGTACAGTCAATTACACCCCTACGAAAACCGTGTTTCAACAGATGGGTGGAGAGCTTCTCATACCAAGCTCGAGGAGCTTGATGTAGCCCATACAGAGCCTTATCCAGCTTGTAGACTCTGTCCCGATGATACGGATCCTCAAATCCTTCGGGTTGACTGACATAGACCTCTTCACGGATTTCCCCATGAAGGAATGCACTCTTCACATCCAACTGATAGACTTTGATCTTCATAAACGATGCATAGGCAAGGAAGATCTGAATTGCTTCCATTCTTGCCACTGGTGCAACCACTTCATTGTAGTCGATCCCTTCAACTTGTCTAAATCCCTGAACAACCAAGCGTGCCTTGTTTCTGATAACAACACCTTGGTCATCCTTCTTGCATTTTAGTATTGGTACCAATCACTTTAACTCCTTTTGGCCTGTCAACGAGGGTCCAGACTCCAAGTTTCTTGAACTGGAGTAGCTCTTCTTGCATAGCATTGACCCAGGCCTCATCTTTCAGGGCGTCACTGACATATTTAGGCTCGATTTGTGAAACAAAACATGAGAAAGCCCCGTCATTGACATAACCCTTCTCCATGACTGCAACATAATCAGCAGAGTACAGCTGATTTCGCGTCTGCACACCGGATTGAATATCCCCAATGATAGACGTGGGGGGATGATTCACACTGATCCTAGTCACTGGTGTGGAAGGAACCACAACTTCAGAGTCAAGATTGGTGACTACAGGTTCAGTATCTGGATTTCCCAATGCTGGTTCAGCAGCTGATGACCCACTTTGTTTATTAACATTGTGATCAAGGTCTGGTTCAGCTGCTTCTTCATCACCTGATGAGTTATCACTCTCGTCTTGTGCAGGGGTCGAAGAACTTGAGGCACCGTTTGCAGGTGTGATGTTGCTTGAATCCAGATTCGGTGTGTTGAGGACATCGTACATCATCTGGGTAGCAACCTCATCATTTGAATCAAACTGAGGAAGATTAAAGGAGTTGAAAAAGCCATCATAATCAAAGAATGGTGATGGACCTTTTCCAGCAGGGGGGGTGGTGTATCTCTGAACATCTACGTTGCACCACACTTCTACCTGACCTGTCGAGTTATTGTAAACTCGTTTGTCTGGTATGTTGTATCCTAAGAATATTCCTTGATCGGCTTTCTCACTAAGCTTCCCGCCCTGAGTCTTCTTCAACAGTGTACAAGGAGCTCCAAAAGGTTCCAGATACTCCTAGTTAGGCTTGCGCTTCTGAAGCAACTCATAGCAAGTTTTGCAATGCCTTTTGACTACTAACACACGGTTAAGTGTGTAACAAGCGTTGGCAACCGCCTCATTCCAGAACTGGACTGGAAGCTTAGAATCAGCTAACATGGTTTGTGCAGTCTCGATCAAGCTTCAATTCTTTCGTTCTGCAACTCCATTCATCTTTGGCGTGTATGCTGAAGTGAACTGATGAACAATCCCCTTTTCCTTGCAGAAAGCATCCATCCACTGATTCTTGAACTCTGTGCCATTGTCAGAACGAATCTTCCTTACCTTCAGGTTGTAGAGTGACTCCAGTGTCATGACGAGCACCTTGAATGATTCAAATGTTTCTGATTTAGTTTTCAAAAACATCACCCAGGTGAATCTTGAGTAGTCATCTGTGACTACAAAGCAGTACCAGTCTCCCGCAATACTCTTTGTGCTAACTGGACCAAAGAGATCCATGTGTAGCAACTCCAGGGGCATCTCTATAGAATTTACTTGCTTGGTCTGGTGAGATTTCCTGGTCTGCTTTCCCTTCTTGCATGAGACACAAAAATCAGGAAGTTTGAAGTTCTTGATAGTAACTCCTTCAACAAGGTTGTTGTGAATCAGATGATTCATCTTCCTGTGATTGATGTGTCCCATCCTCCTGTGCCATGAGATGGATTCCTTCTCTGTTGCTTTTGATAGGAAACATTAAACTGTAGACTCAGAGGTAGAAGCATTAGACATATCCAAGACATATAAATCATTGTACCTGGATGCGGACATCAGAACCTACTTCTCTGGAATCTCCATCTCCTTCTTCAGTATGTAACATTTGCGATTGTCAAACATAACTTTGAAGCCCTTGTCACATATCTGAGACACTGACAGCAGATTGTTTTCCAGTTGTTGAACAAAATTTACTTTGTCAAATCTTACCTTCTCATTACCTACTTCACCTTGAGCAGTAATGTATCCTCCTTTGTTACCAGCAAAGGAAACATGTCCCCCTTTAATTTTTTGACATTTAAAAGGAGAGACTTGTTTCCTGTCATGTGCCTGGAAGCTCCGCTATCCACAATCCATGTATTCGTAGAAGCACTATAGCGGACAACCTGCACATAATTGAAAACAATTAGTTAAGGAGGGGGACCCAAGCCTTAACTGGCTTGGGTTTCCCAGAGGCATCACGCATGATGAACTCAACCCACTGTCCTTTGTCACTTGGTGGGACATCAACCTTCAACTTGTCATTTCTATCAGACACATCAGATGATTTTGCCTTCCACATACTGTCTTTATGAAAAGATTGTTTGTGGTAGACACTAGATTGATTTACTGTTTGTATCTTTGGTTTAGGTTCCAAAACCGGTTTCACCTCAGGCATCACAGACTTGCCAGTGACATGTCTATGTTGTCTGTGGTGTGGAGGTGAGGTATAAGACCTAGCAGGTGTGTTGGACCTAACTGGAGTCTTAGATCTTTTTTTTGGTATCTTATTGACATCGTGATCTAAGTCAATCTTAACCCGAGGTGTCTGATAACGAGGACAACTTGAAGAGATGTGACCTTGTTTTCCACAAGAGTAACAGGATCTCCTTTCAAGTGGACTAGGAGTTCTCTTGTGGGGTGGGGAGTAGACCTCAGGAATGGGCTTTTTGGTCTCAGTCTTTGAACGTTCACCTTCTTTGACAAACTTAACTTGTTTAACATTTTGGTTTATTTGTCTTTGTGGCTGAATATTATCTCTTTTAACTGATTTAACTTGAGTGGTTTTGGACATCTTGGATTGTGTGGCATTAGACTTTGAATCCAACCCAAGAGATGTTTGGACATTCTCTGCCACCCGTTTCTCAGTAGTGACATTGCTCGATGCTGAGGTTTTCTTATCATCATCCGGAGAAGCAGGTTTAACTGCTGTGTCCAGATCACTAACCAAAGGAGTTGTCACCACATGATCCTTAATTGGATTATTATTTATTGGACGTTGTTTAGTGTTCAAAAGGATCTCATGTGGTGGTAGAACAACCTTGTAACCCAAACCCTCCCCATTGTTGCGTTCTTTAACCAAGTTTTTCAAAATGTGCGAGGAACTTGCTAAACTATGTAGTTTTTGTTTCAAAGACTCATTTTCTACTTGTAAAACCGCTTTGTCTTTTTTAGTCTCTTCAATGGTCTTTAAGTAGAATTTAATGTCATTTTCTTGGTTAAACACAACAACTTCAGTTTCCTTTAATTACTTATTTAAAGCATCGATCTTTTCCTTATAACTGCTCTCATTCTGTTTTAACACTCGACTAGCTTCTGAGCATAGTTTCAAGTCATTTACTAAGTTATCATTGTGTTCTAATAACCTAGCAAATTTTAAGTCAATGCTTTCTCTAAATTTATCACAATCAACACAATCATGTTTAGCGAATAATTCATCCTTAGATTGTACCTGTGCAGCTGTGGACGTTCCAGCCATGAAAGCATTCTGAGACGCAGGTTGAGCTTCAGATTCTGAATTCAGCTCATTCTTGACAATTTCATCCACTGCATCAAACGTCTCTTCCAAGTCAGCAGTATCAACATCAGCTGAGCTCTCCCCCTCACTCGTTGAGTCTTCGTTCAAGTCTTCCACAGAAGCTATGTTCGCTTCACCATCAGATAAGAACCGAAAGGACCAGTCCTGTCCTTCATCTCCTTGTGCTACCATAGCTTTAGAATCATTCCCTGTGGATGTTGGCTTCTTGTCTTTATCTTGCCTATTGAACGAGGAGAATGGATTCCCGTTCCCAGTCTTCTTAGGCTTCACGCATTCTCTTTTGAAGTGACCCTTTTCTCCACAGTTAAAGCACGTGACTTTAGACTTGTCAAAACCAAAGGTCGTATCTTTAGTAGCCACGAGACTCTGCCCTGTTTTCTTCATAAACTTCTTGGCTCTACGGACAGCACTTGCAAGAGCCCACATGATATCCATCCTTTCAAGCTCGTTTTCATCTACTTGCTCATAGTCTTCATCAGCAAGGTGGCAATTTCCAATCTTACCCGCCACCAGACCATCATAAGAGTGCACAACTGCAGCAAGTAGATCCATGTGCTCTTTAGCAACCTCCACTGTTACTTTTCCCAAATTTTCTATCATCAACTTAGTAGATTGAGTAACAATTGGACTTTGTAAAATCCCAAATGCACCATGAGACTCATTTGCAGATGATGAGCCTTGATCAGTAGATGACGATGCATTGGACACAAAGGCTGTTTGCAGAGGTGCTCCAGAAGACTTTGCAGCAGGAGTGGAAGTAGGAGTTACATTGTAGAGTGATGGGTCTTGTGTATACGCTCCTATTTTCGTCCTGTACTTGTGACGCACTTCTTGCTCTCTCAGTTTTAGAAAAAAGTCATTAATATCCAAGGTCTCTAAAACTGAGTTGTGTCGCATAGTGGAAATGAATGAATTCCACTTTTCAGGTAGACCATATGCCAAGCTTGAAACTTTGTCTTCCATTGACGTCTTTACTCCATGAGTGTGAAGTTCACTCATCAAGTGATAGAAGTGATCGATAATTTCATCCAAGCTTTCATTCCCAATAGCAGAGAAGTTGTCAAACTCCTTCTTCAACGCTTTACCCTTTAGGGACTTTAGAGTAGAATTCCCAGCATACCTCTTCTTAAGAGCTTCCATCAACTTTTTACTTTGCTTGAGATCTGAGTATTGGTGAAAAATGGCCTTGGGAATGGACTGGGTCAAAATAGCATATGCCTTCTTTTCGGCATTGTAGGCAACCTTCTGTGTATCAGTGAGTCCACTTAAAGTCAAAGGAACACCATCAGCTCCCACGGGCATGTTATAACCAGTCTCAATAGAGTTCCATAAGTTCGTGTCCACTCCATTAACATGAATCTCAAAACGTGTCTCCATTGTGGAAATTCATCTATACTCAATAGCTTAGGTGGCTTGTTATGGTTCCCTATCTCATTTTCCAGTAAAAGCAGGTTTTGTATCCTTGAGTCCTTTCCAGCTGACATTGCAAAGTTTTCTGTGTCCATTATGTTATTACTTTAACTTGTGAATGAAACTGCTAATGCGATTGGGGAGTGCGACTGGGATGCGACCGACACTAGCTGTATGCGATTGGACTCAAACGTACGATTGAACAGACGACTGAGAGACTTAGGCGACTGAACAGACCGAACGACTCAACTGGGCGACTGAAATGGGCGATTGACTCAATCGGGCGATTGCATGAAGCGACTTACTCAATCGGTCGAATGAATGGGCGACTGGACTTCAGTCGTACGATTGAGCTAATCGTGCGACTGAGACTGCAGAAATCGAAATTTTTCACACTTTTGACCTAAAACGTGTTTTTTGACACCCTACATGGCTGTAAGTCGAAAAACACTGATTTTGCAAAACATGCACACGTAAAGACTCGGTTTTGAGCAGAAAGATTGGATCTTTTCGCAAAAAACGTGGACTTTAACAAAACTTGATTGAATCAAACGAAGAATCAAGAGCCAAAGCTCTGATACCACTTGTTAGGACCGTGTACGTACGGAGTACTAACTGATTCTTTGTTATACCGGATCAAATAGTGCGGAATCCTATTTGATTGGTGATCCAATCAGGGAGAACGTAATCAAGATCAATCCTAACGATTAAACAACGTCAAGAATGGACTAGGAATGATCTCAGACGTTCTATGAACTTGGAATTGACGAACTGCACGATCTAGGTCGACTAGGGTTATGAATATTCGAAGTGTTACGTTTTTCCACGAATTAAGTGGTATTTATAGGTTACAGCTATGATTCGTACGACTGAGCCAGGCGACTGGCTCAGTCATGCGACTGAGACATACGATTGGTTCATTCGGACGACTGAGTCAGTCTTATGACTCAATCGTACGATTGACTCAATCTCCTGGTTAAAAAATGTGACTGGCCCATTCGCATGGTCCAGTCGTGCGACTGAATCAGAAACTTAGTTAAACACATTCTTGAACCTTTGATGGTTCAAACCTATGTCTAACAACTGTAAACCTATATAACATTGCCATATATGCGTGCACTAATAGTTGATTCAACCAACATTTGCGGATCCCAAGCTTATATGGTAATCAACATTCCTCAGAAGACTTTTGAGCGGTCTACGAGTATTTTGACAAGAAGAGACTATTCATAGATCTTTCCAAGAGAAGTCAAGCTTCAGGTCAGTGCCATCGCACAGCAAAGAGGTGGCAAACAACAATGAATTCTAGATATCTAGGTTATGCTTATCCTCAGGTCAGTGCCATCGCACAGTAGAGAGGCACACAACCTGTCTTCTTGTTAGAGCACCTTTAAATTTTTCTTTTGCACGTAACGCACCAACAACATAGGTTATCAGCTTTATTGCATTTATTTTCATTTTTTCATGCTTTGTTCTTTTTGTGGTCATCCGTACACTTTTGGTGGCGTTTATTTGCTCATCATCCCGTATTGGAAATGACTGATTGTGTTAACCAGTGATAAGATGGGAACCCACAGTCAGTTGAATAGATAAGTTTAAATTGAGTTCACCAATGATGTCTACTAGTCTAATGTGTTGAATCTACTGACACATCGTATAATGAACTAGCATCTCCTTAGATCGACTTTTTCCGTGTAATTACAGTTACAAACAAGCGTACTATGATTTTCCCAATTTGTTAGACTTATAATTCTTTGACTAAGAATTTTCTGTGATTTAATTAAGCTAAAGTTGCAAAAATTGAAAATCTTTTTGGTGTTCCAAGTAACTTGACACCTGTGTACTCTCACTTTCCATAGTGTTAAATCACATTCTTATCTTTGTTGTTTTTGCCTTTTTAGCTTATCTACCCT
This sequence comes from Flaveria linearis, assembly GCA_024085815.1. Taxonomy (NCBI): domain Eukaryota; kingdom Viridiplantae; phylum Streptophyta; class Magnoliopsida; order Asterales; family Asteraceae; genus Flaveria; species Flaveria linearis. The sequence goes on along the minus strand of CM044010.1, from coordinate 51,305,161 downwards.
CCCCTTTTTTATGTAAATAAATACTGAAAGTAAACTAATCTCCCCCTAAAATTCTAAAACAGAAAATCTTTTTGTGTTTTTGGTTTTTTATCAGACAAGGAAATTAAAAAAATAGAAATAAACTAAAAATTAAAAACTAAACAAGTGTCAGACTAAGCGTCTGTGTCTGCTGAAATGATATCACTTTTCTTTTTCACGCTGTTGACCTCTAACAGATAGAAAAATCTGGGTTTATCAAACGGTTTGGTGTAGAGGTCGGCGCGTTGAAAATCCGTGTTTATTTTAATCACATAAATTAATTGTTTTTCATAGCAATCGCGTATGAAATGATACTTTATGCCGATGTGTTTTGTTTTAGGGTGTTGAACAGGATTTTTAGTTACAGCTATGGCAGCAGAGTTATCAACATATATAGGGCTGTTATAAAATTGCAAACCGTAGTCCCGCATTTGCTATTGGATCCAGATGATCTGAGAGCAGCAACTTGTAGCAGCAATATATTCAGCTTCACAGGTTGATAAGGCAACCGAGGTCTGCTTCTTGCATTGCCAGGTGACTAAACGCCTTCCAAAGAACTGACACCCTGCTGATATAGACTTGAAGTTCATCTTGCAGCCACCGTAGTCTGAATCGCTATACGCAGTTAGCTCAAAGTCATCATCATGAGGATACCACAACCCCAGTGTTGGAGTACCCTTGAGATAGCAAAAATCCTTTTCACCCCGATCTGATGATTTACTTTTGGTTTGGCTTGATACCTGGAGCATAAACATGTGGCATACATGATATCTGGACGCGAGTCGGTGAGATACATAAGATATTCGATCATCCCACGATACATAGTGGCATCCACCAAATCCCCATTCTCATCAGGTGCCACATCATGATTTGTGGCTAGTGGGATACCGGCAACAGTGACATTTTCCATATCAAATCGACCTAGAATGTCTCCAACATAGTCTGATGCAGAAAAATACCGGTAGGTGTTTGATCCACCTGTAATCCGAGGAAGAACTTCATTTCTTCCATGGCACTCATTTCAAATTCTGCCTTCATCACAGATTCGAATTCTTTACATAGATCTTCGTTTCGTGAACCGAAGATAATGTCATCCACATAAATTTGCACTATCAGTAAATCACCATCACTCTCTTTGATGAACAACGTGCAGTTAATCACACCCCTGTGAAACCCGTGTTTCAGCAGGTGGGTGGAGAGCTTCTCATACCAAGCTCGAGGAGCCTGATGGAGCCCGTACAGAGCCTTGTCCAACTTGTAGACTCTGTCCCGATGATAAGGATCTTCGAATCCCTCAGGTTGACTGACGTAGACTTCTTCACAGATTTCCCCATGATGGAATGCACTCTTCACATCCAGCTGATAAACCTTGATCTTCGTATACGTAGGCTAGGAAGATACGGATTGCTTCCATTCTAGCCACGGGTGCAAACACTTAATTATAGTCGACTCCCTCGACTTGTCTGAAGCCTTGAATAACCAAACGTGCCTTGTTTCTGATTACGACACCTTGGTCATCCTTCTTGCAGCGTAGCACCTATTTGGTGCCAATCACTTTCACTCATTTGGGCCTGTCAATGAGTGTCCACAATCCAAGCTTCTTGAACTGTAGCATCTCCTCCTGTATAGCGTTGACCCAGGCCTCATCCTTCAGGGCATCACTTACATGTTTGGGCTCGACTTGAGAAACAAAACATTTGAAAGCCCCGTCATTCACGTAGCCCTTTTCCATAATTACAGCATAATCAGTAGCGTATAGTTGATTTCTCATCTGCACACCAGAGTGAAGATCCCCAATGATAGTCTCCAGGGGATGATTCACACTGATCCTAGTCATAGGTGTCGTAGGTACGACAACTTCAGTATCAAGATTTGTGATGACAGGTTCAGTATCCGGATTCCCTGATGCATGTTCAGCATCTGTTGAGCTTACACCTTGATTAACGTTATGCTCATTACTGATCCCAACTGCTTCTTCATTGTCTGATGAATCATCACTCTCGTCCTGAGCAGCTGCTGAAGATCCCGAAGCACCACAGGCTGGTGTCACATTGCTGGTATCCAAATTCAGTGTATTTAGGACGTCGTACAACATCTGAGTAGCAATCTCTTCATCTGAATCTATCTGAGAAAGGTTGAATGATTTGAAAAAGCCATCGTAATCGAAGAATGACGACGGACCTTTTCCAGCAGGGGGAATGGTGTATCGTTGCACATCGACGTTGCACCATACTTCTACCTGACCAGTTGAGTTGTTATAAACTCATTTGTCTGGTATGCTGTATCCAAAAAAGATCCCCTGATCTGCATTTTCGCTGAACTTGCCCTCCGGAGTTTTCTTCAGTAACATGCATGGAGCTCCGAATGGTTCCATATACTCCAGGTTAGGTTTACGCTTCTGAAGCAACTCATAGCAAGTCTTCCCATGCCGCTTAACTACTAACACACGATTAAGTGTGTAGCAAGCATTGGCAACAGCTTCATTCCAGAACTGTACTGGCAGCTTTGAATCAGCCAACATAGTCCTTGTAGTCTCGATCAAGCTTCTACTCTTCCATTCAGCAACTCCATTCATCTGTGGCGTGTATGCAGAGGTGAACTGATTAACAATTCCCTTTTCTTTGCAGAAAGCATCCATCCACTGATTCTTGAATTCGGTTCCATTGTCTGAACGTACCTTCCTCACCTTCAGATTGTAGAGGGACTCCAGTGTTGTGACGAGCACCTTGAACGACTTAAAGGTTTCTGACTTAGCTTTCAGAAACATCACCCAGTAGAAACATGAGTAGTCATCTGTGACTACAAAGCAGTACCAGTCTCCAGTGATACTCTTGGTGCTGACAGGAATGAAAAGATCCATATGCAGTAGCTCCAGTGGCATCTCGATAGAGTTAATGTGCCTGGTCTTGTGAGACTTCCTGGTCTGCTTTCCCTTCTTGCACGAGACACAAAAATCTGGAAGTTTGAAGTTCTTTACAGTAACTCCCTCAACTAGGTTGTTATGAATCAGAAGATTCATATTCTTGTGATTTATGTGTCCCATTCTCCTGTGCCATGAGATGGACTCCTTCTCTGTTGCTTTTGATAAAAAGCACTGAACAGTAGACTCAGTAGTAGAAGCATTTGACATGTCCAAGATGTACAGATCGTTGTACCTTGATACTGACATTAAAACCTGCTCCTCAGGAATCTCCATCTCCTTCTTCATAATATAACACTTTCGATTATCAAACATCACTTTGAATCCCTTGTCACATATCTAAGAAACTGAAAGCAAATTGTTTTCTAACTGTTGAACAAAATTTACTTTATCAAACTTTACCTGTCCATTACCTCCTCCTTATGTGGTAATGTATCCTCCTTTGTTTCCAACGAAAGAAACATTTCCCCCTATAATTTGTTTGACGTGAAAAGGAGAGACTAATTTCCCGTCATGTGCCTGGATGCGCCACTATCTACTATGCATGTGTTGGTAGAAGGACAATAGCGGACAACCTGCATATAATAAAAAATAATTAGTTAAGGAGTGGGACCCAAGCCTTGACTGGCTTGGGTTTCCCAGAGGCATCACACATCACAAACTCAACCCACTGACCTTTAGCAGTTGGAGAGACCTCATCCTTCAGCTTATCAACACTATCAGACACATCAGATGTTTTAGCTTTCCACAGACCATCCTGGTCTAAGGATTGTTTATGGTAAACCGATGACTGATTTACTGTTTGAACTTTAGGTTTATTTCAAAAACAGGTTTCCCCTCTGGCATCACAGACTTGCCGATAACTTGTCTATGTTGTTTGTGGTGTTGGGGAGGGGTAAAAGACCTAGCAGGTGTTTTAGACCTAACAGGAGTTTTAGATCTCTGTTTTGAAGAAAACTATTTAACATCTTGATCTAGTTCAACTTTAATCCTAGGTGTCTGATAGCGAGGACAGTTTGAAGAAATGTGACCTCTTTGTCCACAAGTATAGCATGATCTCCTCTCTACTGGACTAGGAGATCTCTTGTGGGGTGGGGAGTACATTTCAGGTATGGGCTTTTTGGCCTCAACCTTTTGATTTTCACCATCTTTGACAAATTTTACTTGTTTAACATTATGATTACCTTGTCTTTTAAGATGATTGTGATCTTGCTTAACTGGTTTAGACTGAGTGGTTTTTGAAGTCTTAGGTTATGTGACAGCAGATTTTGAACCCAAATCAAGAGATGCTTGAACATTCTCTTCCACCCTGTTTTCAATGATGGTTTTATCCGTTGTGCCTGAAGTTGATGTCTTCTGATCAGTAACCAGAGGAGCAGGTTTAACTGCAGTGTCCGGGTCACTGACCAGAGGAGTAGTCACCACATGGTCCTTGATGGGATTATTATTAACAGGTCTCTGTTTGGTGTTCAGGAGGATCTCGTGTGGTGGAGGCATAACTTTATAACCCAGCCCTTCCCCGTTGTTTCTTTCTTTAACCAAGTTTTTTAAGATGTGAGTTGAATTAGCTAAACTATGCAGTTTTTGCTTTAAGGATTCATTTTCAACTTTATGTCCTTTTTAGTTTCCTCAATTGTTTTTAAGTAAAACTTTATGTTATTTTCTTGGTTAAAAGCAACAACTTCAGTCTCTTTTAATTGTTTTCTCAGCAATTCAATTTTCTCCTTAAAAATGCTTTCATTTTGCTTTAATACTCGATTAGCTTCAGTGCAAAGTTTTAAGTCATTTACTAAGTTATCATTATGTTCTAATAACCTAGCAAATTTTAGATCGATGCTTTCCCTAAACTTATTACATTCAACACATGCATGTTTATCAAAGAGATCATCTTTCGATTCTACCTGTGTAGATGTAGAGGTGCCAGCCATTAAAGCAGCCAGGGGTTCCTGGTGTGCTGAAGATTCTACATTTAGTTCATCCTCCACTAGTTGATCAACAACAGCCATGGTCTCATCCACATCAGCAGTATCAAGCTCCACTGAGTTCTCCCCCTCACTCGTTGAGTCTTCGTTCAGATCATCAATCGTTGCAATGTTAGCTTCACCATCAGGTAAGAAATGGAAGGACCAGTCTTATCCTTTATCACCATGTGCTACCATTGCTTTTGAGTCATGACTGGTTGATGTTGCCTTTGGAGTCTTCTCCTTATCCTGCTTGTTAAATGCTGAAAACGGGTTGCCATTTCCTGTCTTCATAGGTTTGACACACTCTCGCTTGAAATGGCCTTTTTCACCGTAGTTGAAACAGGTGTCTTTTGACTTGTCAAATCCAAACATAGTATCCTTTGTAGCCACCAGATTCTGTCCCGTCTTCTTAACAAACTTCTTTGCTCTACGCATAGCACTAGCGAGAGCCCACATTATATCCATCCGTTCAAGCTCTGTTTCATCAGCCTGTTCATAATCTTTGTTGGCCAAGTGGCAGTTACCAATATTTCCTGCTACTAATCCATCATAAGAATGTACCACAGCCGCAAGTAGATCCATATGCTCCTTAGCAACTTCAACAGTTACGTTGCCCAAATTCTCTATAGTTAACTTTGTTGATTGAATTTCTGGAGCATTGAATTGGACACTTGATGATCCACCTGATTCACAACTTGAGGAAGTCCTTGGAATGCTTGCAGATGTGTTAAGACACGAAAGCAGTCTGCAAAGGTGCACTTGAAGACGCTGTAGTAAGAGTCACATTGTAGAGAGAAGGATTCACGAAAGCAGTCTGCAAATGTACGAATATCTATGAACCTTGGCAGCAACCATTGCTCTATATTCATGCCTTACACACTGATTGTAAGATTGCTAAGACACCCATAGCAAGAAATCACTCCCTTGGGCCTGATCTTGAGGGTGAGTGTATGGATGAACACCTTTACAGGGCTATGAGTGGGTCCCTTATGTATCTTACAGCTAGCAGGCCTGATATCATGTTTGTCACATGTATTTGTGCAAGATATCAAGCGAACCCCAAAATGTCTCACCTCATCATTGTTAAGAGAATTCTAAGATACCTCAAAGGTGCCTCAACACTTGGTCTTTAGTATCCCTAGAATTCTGACTTCAATCTGTATGCATATACAGATAGTGATTATCGTGGTCGCAATATCACTGCAAAGTCTACATCTAGGGGATGTCAGTTCCTTGATGGAAAGGTTGTCTCATGGCAATGCAAGAAACAATCCTGTGTCTATGCATCAACTGCTGAAGCTGAATACATTGCTGCTGCAAGCGACTGCGCTCAAGTGCTTTGGATTTAGAATTAGATGCTCGACTATGGTTTAAACTTCAAGGGGACTCCCATTCACATAGACAACAACAGTGCTATCTCCATCACAGAGAATCCTGTGCAGCACTCAAGGACAAAACACATCAATATCAGGTATCATTTAATTAGAGATAACTTTGAAAAGGTATTAATTAAAGTAGTTAAAGTTAACACAAATGAACAATATGCTGATCTATTTACAAAAGCCTTTGATGAACAAAGATTTAAGTATCTTATATCAGCGATTGGGATGATTAACTTTGAGTAGCTTTTTCTTAAAACTAATTCATTTTATTTATTGAAATATGTGTGTCGTAAGTTGTCTAGTTTTTCACCTTCATAAGCTCATGTTTTCTATGGATAAAAACTTTTTGAAGAGTTTTCTTAGATTTTTGACAAATCTTGATCTATCGGAAGATATGATTTTATCTTCGGAAGAAAATATACCTTCAAGACAAATAACTGCCTAAGTAAATTTTGCCTTCGAAAGAAATTTCTGAAATTTCTTCCGATGCTTAAAACTCTCTTAGGAACTTATATGTTTTCAAGGACCATTTTCTTCTAAAGGAAATTAACTCTCAGAAGCTTTGTTCTGTTGAACAAAACATCCAAGTCTAAATTCTCTTCCGAAGTAAATTTGTCAAAACTCTTCGGAAATTCTTCCGAAGTCATTTTGGCTTCGGAAGCTTTTTCATTAAAACTTCCGAAGAAAATTTACCTTCAAAAGTTTTTCATTTCCAATCGGTTCCCCCTCATTCTATCATCTTCATCTTTCTTCCAAACCTAAATTCCAAATTTCTCTCTGAAACCGCCCTCGTTCATCTTTCCTTCACCTTTAAGCTTTCTCATAATAGCCAACCTTAACAGAAGAAATGACCCAGATTTCTCCACGCAGTTACACATGCAACATAATCAGGGTGCTCTGTTAAACTCTGAGAAAGGTTCACATTTCTCAGAGGTGTGCCAATTCTTGGCTCTGTCAAACTACTTCACCTCCCTTACCATTGATCCTACTATATATGAGGATCATTTGCTTGAATTTTGAAAGACCTGCCAAGAGGTCATTATGGATGGGGAGAAGGCACTGTCTACCATAGTCAGGGGAGAACAATCTTCATCACTCCGACCATCATCAACAATCATCTTCAGCTGGGTGATGAAGAAGGTGATGTGTTCTTCCTAAAATAAGCTGTTAATCATTCTTTTGAGCAGATGGGCTATGAGGGAGATTTCTCTGTAAAGACCTTCAAGAAAAGGAAGGTCTCACCTCAGTGGAAATACCTACTTCATGTGGTTATCCACAGCTTGTCCAACAAGCATGGAGGGTGGGACCAAATTCCTGAAGATTTCTCCTTCATAGTGCATGGGATGGTTCAGGGAGTCAAGTTCAGGTACTCTCAATTTTTTTATACTAATCTGAATGCAAGCTTGGACTCCTTAGAGTATTACATGTTTCCTAGATATGTTCAATACATTATTAACTGTGAACTGGGCTCACAGTTGAGGGAAACAGGTAATATTCTTAAATTGGGACAGATGAAGCTCGGCATCTTTAAAATTTTGAGGAAGCCAACTGTTGGCTTCTCAGGGGTAGAAACAGCCCTTGTCCCAAAAATGTTAGAGCTCATTTCTCAAGGTGACAACCTAGTAACACAGGCTAGTGTTGAACCCACACCTTCTACATCTCAACCACTAAAGCAAACACAAATCCCCCTCACCTACAAAAGAAAACTCAAACGAACCCCTGCTCAGACTATTGAGTCTGTGCAGGCCCCCATATACTTACCTATACAGGAGGACGTGGATACTGGAGCTCCCACTTCTCCTAAGGAGCAAACCACTCCTATTACTTCTAAGATCAGTGCTGAGGTTCGTCATGCTCAGCCTGATGAGCTCACAATCCCAAATGCCTTAAGCCTTCACTTTGAGTCTTAACACTCAAGTGAACAACCTTCAGGGGACAGCTACCATCCCCAACCTTTAGACTTAAACCAACCTATTCCTACTCTTGACTTCTATACTGATGAAGACTTAGGTGTCAGTGAGTACCATGAGTCTCCTGACTACTCCACTCCTCAAAGAGAGCTGAGTCACCTAGGTCTAGCCCATATCAGTCACCCATCACTGATGTGGATACTTCTGAACCTGTTCAGGATATCCATATGGAAGAGGCTCTCACTTCAGCAAGTGATTACATCATTTAGACCTTAACCATGGCAACTCAGCTCATTGACACTTCAACTGAAGCTGTCACTGAGCAGAGGAAATCCAGTAGCCAAGAACACCATGCTGGTGGTGAGAGAGAAGACCTTGGTCCAGTTCTCTCATCCCCTAATGATTCTTATGATGAAGATGAGGCGAATCTGAGACTAATGGTGCAAAACCTATCACAAACATGCACTTATCTAGTCTCCACGGTTAGTCATCTTGAATCTCAAGTGACTACCTTGCAAAACAGGGTCAATGATTAGCAACTTGAGATATCTTATCTTAAGGAACAACTAATTAGGAGACCTTTAAGGGGAGCTCAACCATGAACACAAGAACTTGTGAATGTGATTGACCTAACTCCTAGCTCACCTAAGCAAGAGGGTGATGCTACCGAAAAGGGGGAGAAAGTCATTACAGTCACAGAACCAAGGAGTTCTTCAGGGAGTATGGACATTGAGGACTCACCATCCTCACTTGAAATTATGCATACTAAGCAACTTCCTCAAGTTCAAATTGATATGGACAGTATAGACTCTGTCATTAGGAGTCTCTTTAAGAAAGGCATTCCAAGGGCTATATCCTCTCCACCAACTTCAAATCACATTATTGGGTGGAGGTATGATGCTGATAGAACAACTCTCATTCTTGAAAGAGTTCAAGACAGGAACACTGTAGAGTTCAGCTTCAGAACAAGACTAAGGCAATCAGGCAATATCATCGGTCAACTGGATGTTGAGGCAGACCCTAAGATTAGTTTCATAGGGGAAACCTTGACTGAAGGCCCAGTGGTAGAACCTGAGAGCCCTGTCTCACCATCAACTACTGTAGAGTTTCATTCCCTTGATGATACACATGCTGGTGAAGGTGCATCTCAAACTCTCTCTGGCCAGAGCTTGGAAGCTACACAAAGCAATGAAGGCAAAAGCTCCCTCCACCCTGAGTCACAAAGGTCCGTGAGTGATAAAGGGAAAAGAAAATTGACTTATGAGGAGATTGAGGAGGAGCTTAGAAGGAGGAAAAGGAAGCTAAGGGGAGAAAGTTCCTCTACTGGATCTACAAGACTCATGGAAACTGCTATCAAGGCTGCCCCCAAACCAAATACTCAGGATGATGAGTTAAGGGCAGTAAGGATCAACTACTTGCAGACCAGAAACTATGACATTGATAAAAGAGAGAAAAGAGGAGGAGGATGTAGAATTACTTCTTAAAATCAAAGAAGAAAAAAGACAGAAAAGACTCTACAAGCATATGCCTACTCTGTCACCAGTTCAAGAAAGTCATGAACAAGAGGATGTGGTTCCACAAGAACCTCAGGTAGACAAAGAGAAGGATAGAATCAACATGATAAACTACCTGAGTGCCACAGGCCTCTATCAGGCTAATACACTTCTTCCCTTACCCTTTGATTACATTGAGTTTGAGTACCTCAAACAACTTGAACTTGATATAGTCAAAGAAAGAAAGATCACCAAAAGAAAGTTAAGGGAAGAGGCTTTAAAGTCAAGAGCCATCATCGAGAAAAACATGAAGAAGTCTGCTGATAGGCAGAAGATGATGAGCTTCTTGAAGCTGTACGGATTCTTCAGAAGGAGACTTGGTCCTATGTCTCTGTCCACCATGGATGATCACATCAAGGTAATCAAGCAGAAGATTCAAAGAGGTGAACTTGCTGACTTACACTCCCCACCAAGTTAGGTCCCTCAGGAAGTAGATATTAAGGTTGAAACATTTAAGACAACACAACCTAAAGCTCCTACTGAACCTCAGCAAGCTTCCACTTCTGATCCACAGCAAGGCTCCGTCCCCTCTCAATCTAAACCTGTGAGAGAGGAAGACCCAATTAAGAAAGACAAAGAAGATCAATCATGTGCTGCAGGCCAGTCTTCTTAGTTAAAAAGTTCAAAGAGGAGAAAAAGGATGGTTTCCAAACCAAAGTGAAAGAAAAAGAACAAAGAAGCATCCATCTCCAGACCTCATGATGAGTCTGAACATCCTGAGGATGTGCAACAAGAGGATGCTCCACCAACTCCAATTCATGCAGCTTCTTTAGCATCAGGAATACCCATCTTGTCTTTGACATACGCTACAAATCCAGAAAGATGGCATGTCATCAGAGATCAAGGTGTTGTAAATATCTAAACATGGCATGATATGTTCAATCTGCCTCTGCATGATCTCTTTGACATGAGAAGACACTATGAGAGTCTGAGTGATCCTGATCATCTTATGAAGAAAGGGATGGTCATCATCATAATGAGGACTATGAACATCTGAAATCTTCAAGTGTTTTGGTAGCATCATGAAAGGATCTCAGATCTAGTTTGATCAATTAGGTTATGATTTGCAGCAGAATAATGTTAGAATTAGATGAAATTTAAGCCAGAACAAGGTAAATATTCAATCAAACAGTAACGGTTATAGAGAGAGAAAGTTTTCTACAAAAGAGAATGTTTTCATTCATTCATATGCTTCGGCACTCATACAATTAGGTCAACTTTCCTTTTATAGGAAAAGATGACGTCAGCATATGTCACCTGATAGTGACATCTAACCGATTACACAAACAACTGAAAATAACTGAAACTACGGAAGATGTCCACACCAACTGAGGACATCTTCTTACAATAAAAGCTTAAGTGTTAACTAATTCTACAACTACTGAAACTAAAACATCTAAAGAGTAAGTTCTTCAAACGTTTTACATCTACTAAGCTACTGATTACAATCTACTAAAAACATAAAGACAACTACTGAAAGTAAACCATCACAACTACTGAAGAGTACTTCTTCAGCTGTTGTGACAACCTCTGAATACTTGGTCTTTAGACTTTGTCTTCAAACTCTGTCTTCAGACTTTGTCTTCAGCTTTTGTCTTTAGACTTTGTCTTCAGACTTTGTCTTTAGACTTTGTCTTCAGCTTTTGTCTTCAGACTTTGTCTTCAGACTTCATCTTCAGACTTCGTCTTCAGACTTTGTCTTCAGACTTTGTCTTCAGACTTTGTCTTCGGACTTTTGTCTTCAGCTGATATAGTCATCTTCAGTTGTTATGATGTCTGTGGGACTTAAAGGTTCATCTGATCTGGCTCATTGGTTCTTTTGGTCTAACAAACTCCCCCTGAACCAATGCAGCCAAAACCTTTAAGTTTATTGGTGTCCCACTTATTAGGCAAAAATATTGTCTTTTTCTTCTGGATCAGCTCAGAAGTGACCAATTTAAGCGCAGGCCTAGGAAGAGGTTTCAGAAGATTTGATTGGCAGGGGATGGATGGGAACTCTGTCTTGGGGAATTGGACACAGAGTTGTTGCCCCATCCATGAAACCTACTTCCCTACAATGAGTCTGTAAGACTCTCGAACATAGGCCTCAAGGAAGACAATCTTTTCTTCCAGGGTGAGCTCTTCAGCTTCTCCTTCGAAGAAGAACTCTGGCCCATAGTACTCAGATAGGTACTTAACCTGTTTCCTATTCTTTAACTCCACAATTGTTATTTCTCTGTAGGCGAACTCATCAGGATGATTACCTTCAAGTAACAACTGGAGCTCATTGCTTCTGACTTCTTCAAGCCTCTTATAGATCATCCTCTTTTTCACCATTTTGTTTTCCAGTAATGTTTGTGGGGTAAGATTAGACTTGTAGGCTCTACTGAAGTCTTCTAGGATTTCCTAGGGTGACACTACAATGGCCAGCATTATCACTGCATCTACAATCTTCTTTACTTGGCCATTGTATTTTCTTAGATGTTCTTCTTGTGGATTCTATCACTCACCCTGGGATCAGGCCAAATTCAAACTCGCTCTTTCTGATATTGAAATGTAAATCTGAGAGCATACAATCTATGAGCATGTTTCCTCATAGTTTGTATCGATGTAAACTGAGGAAACTCTTTATCAACCAGATTCAACAGCTGCTCATCATGTTGTTTGTGCTTTTCTTCTTCTTCAAGCTTTACTTTTACAGTTTGCCTCTGGATGGCAGGTTTGATCGTTGTTGGTTGACTCCTGGCAATTATCTTTAATGCATCAGGCATCTTCCCTTTTGTTTTAACAACAGTTGAAATGGGCAGCCTATCGTCATCATCCTCATCTTCTTCTTCTTCTTGAAGCCTCAACACCCTTCTCTTCCTCTTGGGTGCATCATCAACAGTTATTTGTGTCGGTTTCTTGGGTAAAGGAGTTGGTTTTGTGGGTTGTGATGTTGGTTGTTCTGGTGTGGGAGATTGTACAGGTTGCTCTAGCATTTTAGTTATAAGTGTGGCTTTGGAGCACTTTGCTAGATCAGTCCTGCTCCCAGCAAGGGCTTCTATGATTAATCCTTGGGTAAATACTTCAGACGAACAGATTTTATTGGTTATCTCCAAAATACGTTCCCTAGTCTATGATTTCCCTTCGAGGATTGTCCTCCCCAAATACTTTGATATAAACCTGACCATAGCTTCCAGCCTTTCATTTTCTTTCTCACTATAGCAGGCCCATCGGTGCTCAATCTCTTGTATTTCCAGCTTTCTGATCTCAGTGTCAAGTTTGGCAGTGTCAAATCCTTGTCTGAAGAGCTGATCAATAATTTTATCCATTGATCTGCTATGTTGCTCATCAGCTTCTTTGATCAGTTCTTCTAACTTCTTCTCAAGGGGAGTCTTTTCACCACCCTTCCTCTTCTTGCAAGTAACATGGAAATCCTTTTCTTTCTCCTTCTCCTTTTCTTTTTCCTTATCCTTCTTCTTTTCCTCTTCAACTCTCTTCCTCATGTCTGCTTTCACTGACTTAGACTCCCCCTTTATGGTTGCATTGGGTTCAGGGGTTTGAATGTTAGAAAGTCTTTTAGTGACTGCATCATCAACTAAGGTTTGAATATTGGCGGAAAGCCTCTCATCATGAGCTTGATGTACAATGTTAGCTATGATGGGAGTGATGAGAGGCAGGGAAGATGTAAAGGCAGCAACCATTTGCTCAGAGGGGTTCTGTCCCTGAGAAATGGTGCCAGAATCAGAGGCTGGTGGCTGAGTTGTTGTGAGTGGCTCAGTATGTGGGAAACCTTCAGAATAAGGTGCCATCTATGGGTGAATTTGGGCAGATGGTCTTGATTCTTGAGACATTTTGGCAAGCAGTTCTTGTAGTGTGCGTACCTCAGCCTCAAGAATGGTATTGTGGGCTAGAACATCATAGAAAAAGCCCAGGTCATCATCAGTGGTTGCTGAATCATCGGACCTCCTGATTACATCAGGATGAATATGTGCTGAGTGTAGATCAGTGTTCACATGTGCCCCTTTTTCTTGGCACAGGAGACTTCCTGCCTCAGGATTATGCCCTTCATCGGCAGTTTGCCTCTGGTGAGGTCTTAGAAATGTTACCAACTTTAGCCTGTTCATGTGCTGAAGCAGGAGAAGTGGTAGCCTCACTAGAAGTTCTGATCTCCACCTCCACACGGGGAGATTAAACTGTGTAATCCCTATGTTGTGGGTTATCAACAACACTATAGTCCTCCCCCTCAACTGTTGAGGTTTTCCTAGTTCTAATGGGTTTCTAGGAAGGGGGTGGAGTGTTTAGCTGAATCGTCACTTCTGCAATGATAAAAGTTGGGCTTTGCGGGGTGGTTGCAGTAAGGGATAGGTGTGAGCAGATTGCACCTGGGGTGACTGGTGCTCTTCAATGGCAACCTTCTCAAATGAGAGAGGTTCCAGTAATGTGGCATCACCAGAAATTGTTGCTTCAAGATCCTGTTAAGAGGATACCTGAGCGGTTGTTCCTGGCCGAGTGTATGTAACTGCTGGTGGATTACTACCAGCAGTTTCTTCCTGCCTTGGTGCAGCAGGGGCATCCTCAGGGGACTCAACTCCCTGAGTAGCATTTTTAGGCTTTTTAGATTTTGGCTTGGAGGGGACTTTGGATCTGGAGGATGAGGCTGTGGGTTCCCGCTGCTTGGATTTTAGCAGCTTGGCAGCCTCTTTGAGTTGTGTGTTCGAGTTGTGCCTGGAGTATACTTCAGGTAGAACTGCCACAGCAGGGACTCCTAGGCCAAAAAGGCCTTTAGTTTTTAGTTGGTTTTCAATAATAGCCATAAGAAACCTTGGATATAATATCCATCTGTTAGCCACAGGTTTCAAGGCCAGATCTTTTAATTCTAAAAATATGATTTTAGAAAAATTTAAGTTTTGGCGTTCAAAGATTGAATACAATACCTGCTGCCACCTTGAAGACATTTGATCCCATGAGGAGGTCTTGGGGGCAAGGCAGACGTTGACCATGTGGAAGAGTAGGTGTTCGGGGTCATGGAAGTACTTTTTCAAAATTGTGGTAGCACTTAGGTCGCCTTCGTACCCATTGTTGGTGAAGGATAAGTCTGTTGTACCCTTAGGGTATTCGGTGACGAAGTTGGCATCATTCAGATTTAGGGTTTTCCGAATAATATCAGAAGTTGCAACCACCTTCTTCTGATTGACAAACGACTGGAGAGCGATCTCGCCATCATTCTTACCAGTTGTGAGTGTTACGTTTGTCCAGAATTGTTGTAGGGTTTCTAAGTATATGGTTGAGTTCAAAAGAAAGGTTGTTTGGTATTCAGATTCAACCATCAGATCGATGGCGTCATCAAACTTGTTCCAGAAGGCCGATTTGGTGAGGTAAGCTACACAGTTATGGCGGGGTTTGAGTTGCATGGTCGCCATTAATGCCGGAGGGAAGTTCTAAGAATTTGAATAATAAAGTTCTGAGAATGAAAAGTTCTGAAGTTAGGGTTTGGTATTTATAGGCTATGAAACGGCTGATGGAAAACAACTGAAGGTTTTGGTGTTAGTCATCAGTTGTTTGAAACGACTGAAGACATGGCTTTAACCTTCAGTTGTTGTACACGACAGAAGACTTGGTTTTAGTCATCAGTAGTTTGAAACTACTGAATACTTGGTTTTGGCTTCAGTTGTTTTGAAATGAAACAACAGTTGATTGAAATAGCTGAAGAGTAAAGTTACTCTATCAGTTGTTGTCGTCAATTCACAATTTTCAGTTGTTTCATTCGCCTCAACATTTACTCATCAAACTTTGTCTGATTTTCAGACGTTTCATTGGTCATCAGTTCTTTTGAATATTTATGCATCAGCTCTTCTGAACATTTATGCATTAGATCTTTTGAAATAAATTATTCCTCAAAACATGTGAACAAATGTTGTCTTCAGTACTTATGCTCAAGATTACACATCAGTACTTTTAGACAAATTTGTTCTTCAATACTTATCGGTTAGAAATAGGCATCAGTAATTATAACCACATCAGTAGTTGTAACTACATCAGTTCTTTTCAACAAATAATGTACTTCAGTACTTTTAAGTAATTTAGTCTTCAGTCTTTATAACACTTCAGTAGTTTTGAAAAATGTTGAAGACAAAATAACTCATCAGTACTTATTTTTGACTTTTGTATACTAATGCTCATCAGTACTTGTGATCTGAGAGTATCAGTATTAGTCAATTCATTCCAGCTGCAGCAAACCAAGCCTTAGCACTCGATTTTGAAAAGTTGCACTGTCCAAAGGCTTAGTAAATATATCTGCAAGCTCATCAGCACTAGGAACAAAGTTTGGATCAATCAGACCTTTTTCATAACAATCCCTGATAAAATGATGCCTGATCTCAATGTGTTTGGTCTTAGAATGCTGGACTGGATTGTTAACAATACAATGAGCTGAAGCACTGTCTATCAGTAATGGAGTCTTAGTCTCTGTAATGCCATAATCCAGTAATTTATTCTGTAGGACCGGTTGAAGGGTGGCACTTACAACACAACAACACAATGAGGAGAGTGTATTAGAACACTTAACAGATCAAATGGGGAACTAGTTATAGTGATGCAAAGAACACAAGTAAACTTAGAACAGAACAGAACAAGATAACAACACAAGTAGTTGGTTTTCAAGGATGCTATATATTGCTTCTCAAGTTCAAAGTTACAAGTATTCAAGCATAAGCATACACCTTTACTAAGTTGCAAGACTTGAGACACTATATACTACAACCTACAGACGGCCATACTTTGAAGGCCAGCTGGATACATGAACTAGACAACAAAATCCATGTAGAGTCAAAAGGCACAGATTGCCTTTTGACTAGTGACTATGACATGCCATAGCTCACATCCTAATATATTACAAAAAGGATAAAAGTACATAAAGTAGAAAGGTTTGACCCCAATACCTCAATGTACAGTTTTCCTTAAGTATGGACCTTTTCACCAACTCATGCAAGTTGGTGACCAATCAGAGTGGGCAGCGGTAAAGTGGTTCAGCTTTACAGAAAAAGTACATCAGATAAAAGCATGTATGATAAAAGTCTTCGGAAGAATCTATCTTGGTTCTTTGGCTTCAGAAGACTTTGTCTCTGAAGCTTTGGAAGACTTCATTTCTGGCTTCGGAAGATATTGGTCTTGGCTTCGGAAGATTTTACACTTAGAATATTTCTGGAGTGTAAAACTTCCGAAGCATTTCTACTTCATGTTCTGTGCAGCATGCAGGAAGACTTAGAGTGTTTTGGCTGCATCAGACTTATAGGAATCCTTACAAACTCCCCCTAGGCTGATGCTACCAAAACACTTGAAGATATTCAGTTGTTCACAGTCCTCAACATGATCATGACCATTCCTTTCTTTATTAGAGGGTCAGGATCACTCAGACTTGTGAAGTATCTTCTCATGTCAAAAAGATCATGAAGAGGTAAATTGAAAAGGTCTTCCCAAGAGTAGACATTTTCTTCACCTTGATCTCTGACTACATGCCACTTCTCTGGATTAGTTGAATAAGTCTAGGATACGATGGGTCTTCCTGATGCAAAAGGAGACATTTGAATTGAAGGTGATTGGGCTTCCTATTCTTGCACGTCCTTAGGATGTTCTGATTCATCCTGAGGATCAGAGGAGGTTGATTTTGACTTCTTCTTCTTCTTTGAAGATGATTTAGAAGCCATCCTCTTCTTCCTCTGTGCAGTCTTTAACTGAGAAGACTGGCCTGCAGCACCTTGTTGATCAGCTGTGTCTTCCTCAGTTGGGTGTTCCTCCCTCACAGGTTCAGAAGGAGAGGGAGTTTTACCCTGTTGTGGGTTAGATGATGAGGCTGGCCTTTGACCTTGCTGTGGGTCAATAGATGAAGAGGCTGACCTTTGACCCTGCTGTGGATCAGAAGATGAAGCAGGAGGTTCAGTTTGTGTTGTCTCAGGTTGTTCAAACTTAACCTCTACTTCAGGTGGAGCTTGACTTGGAGGAGTGTGTAAGTCAACAAGCTCTCCACTCTTATCTTCTGCTTGATTACCCTGATATGCTCATCCATAGTGGATAGAGACATAGGGCCAAGTCTCCTTCCGGAGAATCCATACAGCTTCAAGAAGCTCATCATTCTTTTTCTATCAGTAGACTTTTTCAAGTTCTTCTGAATGAGATCTCTTGACTTAGCAGCTTCTTCCCTCATTTTCTTCTTTGTTGACTTCTGCTCTTTGAGTACTTGAAGTTCAAGTTGTTTGAGATACTTAAACTCAATGTACTCAAAGGGCAAGGGAAGAAGTGCTTCTGCCTGGTAGAGGCCTGTGGCACTCAGGTAGTCTATCATCCTTTGTGTATCTGTTTCTTTATTTACCTGAGGTTCTTGTGTAGTAGCCACAGCCTCTTGCACAGGGCTTTCTTGAACTGGCGAGAGAGTAGGAACATGCTTGTATAGCCTTGTTGTCTTTTCTTCTCTTTGATCTTAAGAAGAATTCTTGCATCTTCAGCTTCCTTCCTCTCTCTTGACATTTCCATGTCAGCCAGATCATTCAATTCTTCTAAGGGGAGAGAGATAATTTCATCTATGTCATAGTTTCTGGTCTGTAAGTAAGTAATCCTGACTGCCCTCAACTCATCATCTTGAGTGTTTGGTCTATGGGTAGCCCAGATTGCAGCTTGCATGAAGCTTGAAGACCCAGTGGAACTTACTCCCCTTAGCTTCCTCTTTCTCTCTCTTTCCTCCTCCTCAATCTCCTCAGGGGTTGGAACCCTTTTCCCTTTGTCACCCACAGACCTTTGTGACATAGGGTGGAGAGAGCTTTGGCCTTCATTGCTTGGTGTAGCGTCCAAGCTCTAGCTAGAGAGAGACTGTGATACACCTTCACCAGTAGGTGTTTCACTGAGGGGTTGAGTTGCTGAAGTAGTTGTTGTGACTGGTGTTTCAATCTTTGTCACTTTAACAATGGATTGTAAGATAGGGCTCTCAGGCTCTATCACTGGGCCTTCAGTCAAGGTTTTCCCTTTGAAGTTAATCTTAGGGTCTGCCTCAACATCCGGTTAACCAATGACATTACCTGATTGCCTTGGTCTATCTTCTTCAGCTTCTTGCCTTAATATACCTTCCCCAAAGAGACTCTGAAACAAGTAGTCTAGGAAGTTCACATCAATGTGAACCTGAGGAGGTTGCTGAGTAGGTACAATTACAAGAGAGGATGGTGAGTCCCTAATATCCATACTCCTTGAAGAACTCCCAGGTTCTATGATTGTAGTGACTTTCTCCCCCTTTTTGGTAGCATCACCCTCTTGTATAGGTGAACTAGGAGTTAGGTCAATCACATCCTCAGGTTCTTGTGTTCCTGGTTGAGCTCTTCTTAAATGTCTCCCAACTAGTTTTTCCTTAAGATAAGATATCTCAAGTTGCTGATCATTGACCCTATTGTTTAAGGTAGTCACTTAAAATTCAAGATGACTAACCTTTGAGACTAAGTAGGTGCATGTTTTTGACAGTTGTTGCACCTTTAGTCTCAGATTCCCCTCATCTTCATCAGAAGAATCATGGGGGGATGAGAGAATTGGACCTAAGTCCTCACTCTCATCACCAGCTTGGTATTCTGGGCTGCTGGATTTCCTCTGCTCATTGACAACTTTAGATGAAGTGTCCATAGGCTGAGTTGCCATGATTGAGGTCTTAATGATGTAATCACTTGCAGAAGTGAGAGCCTATTCCATATGGATCCCCTGAACAGGTTCAGAAGGACACACCTCAGCAATGGGTGACTGATATGGGGTAGACATAGGGAATTCAGAAGCACTCCTCTCTTTTTGAGTAGGTGATGAGTAGAGAGATTCATGGTGCTCACTGAAGCCTAAGTCCTCATCAGTTTAGAATTCAAGGTTAGGAATTTGGTTGTTTAAGTCCAAAGGCTGGGGATGGTAATTGTCCCCTGAAGGTTGTTCACTTGAGTGTTGAGACTCAGAGTGAAGGCTTAAGGCAGTTGGGCTTATGAGGGCATTAGGCTAATCATGAGGAACATCAGCACTGATTCTTGAAGAGATGGGAGTGGTTTGCTCCTCCGGAGAAGTGGGAGCTCTAGTATCCACTTCTTCCTGTATGGGTGAGTATATGGGGGCCTGCACAGGCTCAATAACTTGAGTAGGGGTTCGTTTGGATTTTCATTGGTAAGTGTGGGTTGTATGGGGTCTTTTTGAGGGTAAGGAGATGATAGGTGTGGGTTCAACACTAGCTTGTGTTGCTAGGTTGTCACCTTGAGCAATGAGCTCTAACATTTTGGGGACAAGGGCTGTTTCTACCCCTGAGAAACCTACAGTTGGCTTCTTCATAATTTTAAAGATGCCTGGCTTCATCTGTCCCAATTTTAGAATAATATTTGTTTCCCTCAACTGTGAACCAAGTTCACAATTGAGAATGTGTTGAACATATCTATGAAACATATAGTATTCTAAGGAGTCCAAGTTAGCAAGGAAGTTTGTATATACAAATTGAGAGTACCTGAACTTGACCCCTTGCACCAATCCATGAACTATAAAGGAGAGATCCTTAGGAATCTGGTCTCACCCACCATGCTTGTTAGACAAGCTGTGAATAACTACATGGACTAGGTATTTCCACTGGGATGAGACCTTCCCTTTCCTGAAGGTCTTTACAAAGAAATCTCCCTCATAGCCCATCTGCTCAAAGGAATAGTTAACAGCTTCCTTTGGGAAATATAGTTCACCTTCTTCATCATCCAGCTGAAGATGGGTGTTGATGATGGTTGGAGTGATAAAGACTGTCTTCCTTGCACTGTGGCAGACAGTGCCTTCTCCCCATCCATGATAACCTCTTGACATGTCCTCCAAAAGTCAAGCAGATCATCCTCATAAAGAATAGGATCAATGGTGAGGGAGGTGTAGTAGTTGGATAGAGCCAGAAAACGGCAAACCTCTAGGAGACTATCATCTTTCTCAGAGTGCAACAGAGCAACTTGGTTGTGTTGCCTGTGAAGTTGCATGGAGAAATCAGGGTTGTTTCTGTTGTGAATGTTGGCCATTTTGAGAAGCTTAAGGTTGAAGAAAGGTGAAGAACAAAGGCGGTTTCAGAGAGATTATGTTTGAGGTATGGGTGAATTTTGGAGCAGGTAGAGGAAAGAGGGGTAACCGTTGGGTATTTGTATGAATTGGATTTGAGACAAAGTTAATGAAAGAGGATAAACTTTGAAATCCGTGTGTCGGTCCCACCTTTGAAAAGCAGTTTTCTTTTGACCAAAAAATAGTTTTCTCGAAAGTCGAGAAATCTTCCGAAGGTTATTTAGCTTCGGAAGTTTTGACTGAAAAGCTTCCGAAGGCAAATTTTTGCCTCGGAAGATATTTCAAAGATTTTTGACGAATTTTGCTTGGGAAGCAATTTATACCAATTTCATTCTGAGATGAATAAAAGCTTCCGAAGGCAACTTTAAATCTTCTGAAAGATAAAAAAATCTTCCGAAGGATAAAAATAGTAAAATTCTAAAAAATCTAAGGAATATCTTAAGAAATTTTTCTTCCGAAGAGAAACTGGGGCTTATGGAAGTGATAGAATAGACAACTTAGAACACACATAGTTGTAGAAATAATATGATTAAGTTTTAAGAAAAGCTACTCAAAGTTAATCATCCCAATAGCTGATATAAGATATTTAAATCTCTGTTCATCAAAAGCCTTTGTGAACAGATCAGCATATTGTTCATCTGTGTGAATTTTGACTAGTTTGATTAATCCCTTTTCAAAATTATCTCTAATCAAATGATACCTGATGTTGATGTGCTTAGTTCTTGAGTGCTGCACAGGATTCTCTGTGATTGAGATAGCACTGTTGTTGTCTATGTGAATGGGAGTCTCCTTGAAGTTGAATCCATAGTCTAGCATCTGATTTTGAATCCAAAGCACTTGAGCACGGCAGCTTGCAGTAGCAATGTATTCAGCCTCAGCAGTTGATGCAGATACACAGGATTGTTTCTTGCATTGCCAAGAGACTATCCTTCCACCAAGAAACTGACATCCCCCTGATGTAGACTTTGCGGTCATATTGCATCCACCATAATCACTATCTGTATATGCATACAGATTGAAGTCAAAGCTTTTTGGATACCAAAGGCCAAGAGATGGAGCTCCTTTAAGGTATTTTAAAATTCTTTTGACAGTGATTAGGTGTGACATCTTGGGGTTGGACTGATATCTTGCACATATGCAAGTAGCAAACATAATATCTGGCCTGCTAGCTGTAAGATACATAAGAGACCCAATCATAGCCCTGTAGAGATGTTCATCAACGCACTCCCCCTCAAGATCAGGTCCAAGGGAGTGGTTTCTAGATATGGGTGTCTTATAAACACCCTAATAATCTGATTTTTAAGTTAAATGATGTTTTGGTAATGTTTAAACTCAAGTTACAATGATTTACACATGTGTAATGGTCGGTTATGACATTTTTACCATATTTGTAGTCTATGGATGTATAGAACAAGTAGGCCACAATTTGGGACTGAAATTTCAGAAAGTTTTGATGAATGTTAAGTGTGTTATTAATGATTAATATCTGGAAATGAAAGACATGTCAAGATTAGACCCATTTTAGTCACTTTCGGGACCCGAAAACATGGAAAAACAACTTAAAAACAAGAAAGCTTGGGCTATAAACTTTTTAAAGATAATTACAGGTTAATTAAGGATTAATAAAGTGTTCTGGATTCAATGGGAAATTTTAGTGGTCAGATGGGTAATTTAAATGGATTTTTAAGTAAAAACGGGTACTAACCGGGTGACGTTTTTGAGGAAAATCTAAGAAATATGGGTATAGAGTTAAAAATTATAAAAACCATTTTATTTCAGTAGGTTAAGTCAGAAAATAACTTATAAAGTAGAAAAGTTGGTCAAACAAGCTTTTAAATGGTCAAATTCGGTTAAAAACGCGTTTTAACGGGTTAAACACAAAAACGAGGCTTTCAACTACTGGAGGCACAAATTCCATAATAAAATGACTTGAAACTTAGGAAAATGTCTTTAAAATGTTATCTCCTAGTCTAAGACTCAAAAACATGAAAGTTCATAGGTAACCGTTAAAACCCTTCGGTTTTACCGTAACCGGGAACGTTAAACACGTAAGTAATAAACCGAACCTGTAATGTGAAAATTTGTGTACATTTTCTTAAAAATAAGTTAGTTTAAGGTTATGAACCTGATTTTTGGTTATAAAAGTCATCTAATACAAGAAAACCAAACTTGAGGGTAGAAACTGTCAATTTTGAAACTTTAGGGGCTAAACTGTAAAAATTTTGCCAAACTTCATAACCGAATCAAATGAGCCCAATAATCACTTTAAAAGCATATTTACCATATATTCTTAACTTAATAGTGTAAAATCCTTGATTGTATGAGGAAACTGGACTTTCCATAAAAGGAAACTTTTTATGCAAACCCTAATCGAATCAAAGCCGAATCCGACAAACTAAGACTTAGACACACTTGTTGCACCTTAAATAGGTCTAGAGAAGTATCTAATCACTTAATATATTCATGTTAGGGTGCTCGACTTGAGACACTCCCGGCACACGAAGAGTACTTTTGCTTAACACCTAAGGTGAGTTCTAGTGATCCTTTTTTACTACTGTTTTGGGGTGAAACATGCTCTGTTATTTTATGAACTATAATTGTGCTTTACTTGATGCTTGTATGTGGGATTTATGGATACCTGCTCATACTTACATCATGATCATCAATTCTTTTGTGAACCGCTTGTTTTATGTTGATAGATTTATTTGGGGAAACCCCCACACACAGTGGCTCCCACCACAAGGAGGTACCCTACTGAGATCCTGAGGGGTCGTTTGTGGCATGTGACAGGTTTTGCTAAGAAACTATGGTGAACCATCCGGGCAGGTAGGGTTCACTGGTTTGGGGCTCAGTTCTCCCTTTTTGGGGGTTAACCGGTTAAACACAACTTTCGAAGAGGCTAACCGGGATTGAGTGCAGGGTTGATTGTGATACTCCCATGAAAATGAACTATGATTCTTTCCTTCTCATCAAATGAAAATTTTGTTAAGTACAATTGTTTTTATATTTTTAAGCACTTGAATTCACCAACTTTTTAGTTGACATAAATTTCTTTTTGAGCATGTTTCAGGTAATCCATGAAGAGATCTTAGCTACTGTTAAAGACCTAGACCTATCCCCGAGACCATGGCATTGGCTTAATTTTGCTTATTGAACGATTTGAATGATTGAAAATTTCTGTTAAACAATACAATCTGTTTTTATGTTGACTGTATAACTACTTTGGGGGCTAGATCTGTTTCTAGCCCCGGTACCTTTTGAAACTTTAAATGCCATGTGATATTCTCTCCTTTGAGCTCTTGTATTGGTTTGTTTCCGCTACCATATATTGTTGCTAGTCTGTGACGTCCCACCCTACCTGGGCCCGTGGTGTGACAATTTTCACCTTCTTTGACAAATTTTACTTGTTTAACATTATGATTACATTGTCTTTTAAGATGATTGTGATCTTGCTTAACCGGTTTAGACTGAGTGGTTTTTGAAGTCTTAGGTTCTGTGACAGCAGATTTTGAACCCAACTCAAGAGATGCTTGAACATCCTCTTCCACCCTGTTCTCAATGATGGTTTTATCCTTTTTGCCTGAAGTTGATGTCTTCTGATCAACAACCGGTGGAGCAGGTCTAACCGTAGTGTCCGGATCAATAACCAGAGGAGTAGTCATCACATGGTCCTTGATGGCATTATTGTTAACCAGTTTCTGTTTGGTGTTCAGGAGGATCTCATGTGGTGGAGGCATAACTTTATAACCCTTCCCCGTTGTTTCTTTCTTTAACCAAGTTTTTCAAAATGTGAGAGGAACTAGCTAAACTATGTAGTTTTTGCTTTAAGGATTCATTTTCAACTTGTAAAATAGCTCTGTCCTTTTTGGTTTCCTCAATTGTTTTTAAGTAAAACTTTATGTCATTTTCTTGATTAAAAGCAACAACTTCAGTTTCTTTTAATTGTTTTCTCAGCAATTCAATTTTCTCTTTAAAACTGCTTTCATTTTGCTTTAATACTCTATTAGCCTCTGTGCAAAGTTCTAAGTCATTTACTAAGTTACCATTATGTTCTAATAGCCTAGCAAATTTCAGATCAATGCATTCCCCAAACTTATTACATTCAACACAAGCATGTTTATCAAAGAGATGTAAAGGTGCCAGCCATGAAAGCAGTCTGGGGTTCCTGGTGTGCTGTAGATTCTGCATTTAGTTCATCCTCCACTAGTTGATTAACAGTAGCCATAGTGTCATGCAAATCAGCAGTATCAAGCTCAACTGAGTTCTCCCCCTCACTCGCTGATTCTTCATTCAAATCATCAACCGATGCAATGTTAGCTTCACCATCACACAAGAAACGGAAGGACCAATCTTGTCCTTCATCACCCTGAGCTACCATTGCTTTGGGGTCATGGCTGGTTGATGTTGCCTTTGGAGTCTTGTCCTTATCCTGCCTATTAAATGATGAAAACGGGTTACCATTTCCTGTCTTCTTAGGTTTGACACATTCTCTCTTGAAATGGCCTTTTTTACCGCAGTTAAAACAGGTGACTTTTGACTTGTCAAATCCAAAAGTTGTATCCTTTGTAGCCACCAGGTTCTGTCTCATCTTTTTAACAAACTTCTTTGCTCTACGCACAGCACTAGCGAGAGCCCACATGATATCCATCCGTTCAAGCTCTGTTTCATCAACCTGCTCATAATCTTCATCTGCTAGATGGCAATTTCCAATCTTTCCTGCTACTAACCCGTCATAAGAATGTAACACAGCAGCAAGTAGATCCATATGCTCCTTAGCCACTTCCACAGTTATGTTGCCCAGATTCTCTGTCACTAACTTTGTCGATTGAGCTTCAGCAGAACAAACCGACCGGGCCAATCGTGCAATTGAACAAGCGACTGGGCCAATCGTGCGATTGAGCTGAGCGAATGGAGTTCAGTCGTGCGATTGAGTTAATCGTGTGACTGAGACTGCTGACTTTGAAATTTTTCAAACTTTTCACGCAATTCGACCTAAAAACACAATTTTGAAAACCCTAGTCGGCTGAAACTCAAAAAAGACTAACTTTTGAACACATGCACTCGTAAAAACTGGATTTTTATGCAGAAAGAACGAATCTTTTGATTAAAAACGTTGACTTTTGCAAAAACGCGATTGAATCCACGAAGAATCAAGAGCCAAAGCTCTGATACCACTTGTTAGTACTGTGTACATACGGATTACTAACTGATTCTACGTAAAACCAGACCAAATAGTGCGGAATCCTATTTTATTGGTGATCCAATCCGGGAAAACGTTAATCCGATCAAAACTAACGATGAGAATACGTTAATAATTGATTAGAATTGATCAGAAATGTTCTATGAAGTTGGAAGGGACTATCTGGACGAACAAGCACAGCTAGGGTTAAGAATTCTCGAAGTGTTACGTTTTTCCACGAGTTAAGTGGTATTTATAGGTTACAGCTTTCATTCGTACGACTGAGCCATGCGTATGGCTCAGTCGTGCGACTGAGTCATACGATTGATTTATTCGTACGACTAAGTCAGTCTTATGACTCAATCGTGCGTATGGCTCAATCACCTGGTTCAGTCGTGCGACTGGCCCATTTGCATGGTCCCATCGTGCAACTTAATCATGAGACTTAGTTAAACATATTCCTGAACCTTTAACGATACAGAACTATGTCTAAAAACTGTAAACCTATATAACATGTTCACATAAGCGTGTAACAATTAGTCATATTAATAGATATAACATTCAACAACCAATAAACATTCAACGAAGAGTTTTTCATTTCATATATCAAACATTAGTTCTTGGAACCAACAAAGTCGTCCCTACGCCATACTTAGGCACCTTAGGCATCATGTATGAAGGAAGACCATGTATGATCCCGACTGTGAATGTGCAGACTAGTGTACCCATTTTATCCGCCTTGCAGCTTGTCAAGGGATCCAGAAAGCATGTTATTGCTTATCAAAAGATCTACCACGACCACACAGTTCCCCAGGTATGGTCCCAGACAACCTATTGTAAGACAGATCAAAAACTCCACGATGTTGAGCGTAGCTCAGATCAGGTATAGTAACCTGAGAAAAAGACAAAGATGACTTGGAAGACAGACACGTGGTGGACTGACCTCTTTAGGCAAGAGAGGCAGTAGGAAGAGAGCCATTAGAAATCAATTAAAAATGTTCCTGATGGAAGTGGCCATGGGTCCATTTTCGTTATTACTTTCCGAGTCCGAGGGACTATTGCTGTAGGGACTATTGCTGTAGAATCTATTAATAGCATTCAAGGTTAAACATGACTCCTAGAGAGTTACCAAAATACGAAGTTATCTTTTCGTTCTCTTCTTTCTTTTTTATTTTTACTTAGGTTAGCTAGTGTCATTGGCCTTCGGCTTTCTGGCTACTTGAATAGCAACTGGGCAGGGGCACTCTAAGCAGAAACAAAACCTTTCAGAAAAGCGGGTCAGTAGCTACATGAATCAAAGCAGATACTGGAGTGGGACCCTCCATAGCATCGGGTGACCAAGTATGCGATCCTATCTGTGCAGATTTCCCAGCAGCACCAATAAGAAGTAAAATACAAATAAGAGTTATGGCATTCAATCTCATATTGTGAGAAATCCAAGAATTTCTGGGGGCGCTAGCACAAGCAAAAATGGTGGAAAAGTCTACTGTTTGAAAGAGAGTAAAACAACCCGAAATCCCAGGAGCGGATAGGACCAGATCTTCTATTTTCTCGACAGCTCTTACTGTAATAGAAAAGACTTGCTAGGGAATAGGGATTCGTTGAACTATGAAAAACTCATACCGGTTGATAAAAGGTCGAATTCAGCAGGACTGCAGGCACGAAATGCCAAACAAATCCGTTAAAGGAAGCCTAATCAAAGCAGGCAAACAAGAAGATCTGACTGAGTTGATGATGGACCGGATCTCGAAAGACGAGAGGCTTTCATAAAGACTATGATAAAAGGATGGTCGAGAGAGGCTTATTGCACGATCCACCCAAGCTGCATTCTTGGATGGGTTTTATCTCTTCACTGAAACACTACGATAGTTCAGCTAAGAGCCCTAGAGACAGACACAAATGAAAGAGCCTTTGCACCAGGAGCTAACCAGTGATCCACCTGTTACAATATGAAAGTCAATTACATATAAGCTCACTAGAACTAGAACTAGGGACATGTGTACCAACATTTTGGATACGTGAAATTAAATTTCTTGGTCACATAGTGAACAAGGATGGAATCCAGGTTGATCCATCAAAAATAGAAGCAATTAAGAACTGGAAGATCCCGGAAACTCCTACCGAGATCCGACAATTTCTTGGCTTGGCTGGTTACTACCGGAGATTTATCAAGGATTTCTCTCAGACAGTGCAGCCATTAACCGCTCTGACCAAGAAGGATACAACCTACGAATAGGGAAAGGAGCAAGATAACGCTTTTAACCTATTAAAGGAAAAACTCTGCAGTGCGCCTATCCTTACGCTACCAGAGGGAACAGAAGACTTCGTAGTCTATTGCGGCGCATCACGACAAGGATTTGGTTGCGTATTAATGCAGCGGGGAAAAGTGATCGCGTATGCATCCAGATTGCTGAACGAGCATGTAAGGAATTATGCGACACACGATCTAGAACTGGGTGCCGTGGTGTTTGCACTCATAATATGGAGACATTACCTCTATGGTACTAAGTGCGTCATTTATATGTAGAAAATGCTAAACATGCGCCAAAGAAGATGGGTAGAGTTACTGAGCGATTACGAATATGAGATCCGTTACCATCTTGGTAAGGCAAACGTAGTGGCCGATGCCCTGAGTAGAAAAGAACGGGAAAAACCTCTTTGCGTTCGTGCTCTAAGAATAAGTGTGTACACCAGCCTTGTTGCTAAGTTGAAGGAAGCACAAAGGGAAGCTTTCAATGAGAATAACCTGACGGGTGAGATGTTAACATGGATGGAGAAGCATCTAGAAATGGCCAACGATGGGCTATACAAATGCGAAAGAAGGACGTCGATACCTAATCATGGCGGAATTAGGACTATAGTCTTAGATGAAGCTCACAAGTCTAGATATTCGGTTCACCCAGGAAGTGATAAGATGTATCAGGTCTTGAAAGCACTTTTCTGGTGGCCCGGACTAAAGAAATCTATCGCCACCTATGTGAGCAAATGTTTGACATGTTCGATGGTAAAGGCCGAAAACCAAAAACCATCGGGAAGCTTACAGCAACCTGAAATCCCGGAATGAAAATGGGATAACATCATAATGGATTTTGTCATGAAGTTACCAGGAACGTCTCGTGGTCATGATGCCATTTGGGTAGTTGTGGACAGGCTTACCAAATCAGCCCATTTCTTACCAATTCGAGAAGACTATGAGATGTCAAAGTTTGCCCAAATATACATTGACGAAATAGTGACTCGGCATGGAGTGCCACTCTTGATCATCTCTGATCGTGATAGTCATTTCACGTCACGATTCTGGAGATCTCTCTAACAAGCTTTAGGGACTCGTCTCGACATAAGCACCGCGTATCACCCCCAAACCGACGGGCAAAGTAAAAGAACTATTCAGACCCTGGAAGACATGCTGAGAGCTTGCGTGATTGACTTTGGTGGAAGCTGGGATCACCACCTTCCCCTAGTGGAATTCTCCTATAATAATAGTACCACACAAGCATAAAAGCCGCCCTGTACGAACTTTATATGGCAGGAAATATCGGTCACCGTCGAGTTGGAATGAGATAGGTGAT
Source organism: Flaveria linearis (assembly GCA_024085815.1). Lineage (NCBI taxonomy): Eukaryota > Viridiplantae > Streptophyta > Magnoliopsida > Asterales > Asteraceae > Flaveria > Flaveria linearis. The sequence goes on along the minus strand of CM044010.1, from coordinate 51,275,623 downwards.
AGTCAAGTGATGGGACCCGACACCATAGTAGAGACCACTGAGAAAATATCTAAGATTAGGGAATGACTGAGAATAGCCAGAGACCGTCAAAAGAAGTATGCTGATAGAAGACGAAAACCTCTTGAATTCCAAATGGGTGATAAAGTAATGTTGAAAGTCGCACTATGGAAAGGAGCTGTGAGATTTGGCAAGAAGGGTAAGCTAAGCCCAAGATATATTGGACCATTTGAAATACTGGCAAGAATTGGTCCGGTAGCATACCAGCTCAGACTACCTGAGGAGCTGAGCTACATACATAACACTTTTCATGTATCAAATTTGAAGAAGTGTCTGGTAGACAAAGCTTTAGAATTGCCATTGAAAGAAGCAAGAATAAATGACAAACTAAATTTTATTGAGGAACCCATAGAGATTACTGATCGATTGGTCCAAAAACTTAGGCGAAGTCGCATACCCAAGGTGAAAGTAAGATGGAACTCTAAACGAGGACCTCAGTTTACATGGGAGCGGGAAGATGAGATGAGAAGGGAATACCCATACCTCTTCAAACCCAACCGTTCAGAGACTTAACAGAAACAAAATTTTTGGGACGAAATTTTCTAAACGGTGGGAGAATGTAACAACCCTTCCTCGACCCTAAGATAAATCAGGGACTTATACAAAAGATTTGTGGAAATTTTTCTAAGTCATGCACGTGAATAGTGCTCATACACCTGAACAGTGCTCATGCGCCTGAACAGTGCTCATGCGCCTGAACAGTGCCCATGCGCCTGAACAGTGCCCATGCGCCTATGCCCATGCGCCTGAACAATGCCCATGCGCCTGGGAGTTTTGCTGGAAAATGGCTAAGTGTGCTCATGCACGTGAATAGTGCTCATGCACGTGAACAGTGCTCATGCACCTGAACAGTGCTCATGCACCTGAACAGTGCTCATGCACCTGAACAGTGCTCATGCACATGAACAGTGCTCATGCACCTGAACAGTGCTCATGTGCCTAAAAAAAATAATTCACTCAACTATTGTATTATTATGTATGCTGGTTATTATTATTATGGATACTAATTCATGTTTTAATCTTTAACTCCGGTTTTAGCCAAGTTTCTAGAGTATTAATTAGTTTCTACCATGTATTTTATTAGCAATATTAGCTAATTGTGTTCGGGTCTATGTGCTACACTTAAACAAATAAAAATATCAAAGTGTTACTTTAGTGCATCTGCAAACAATCACCGAAAAGTAAATAAATGATACGAAATAATTCAAATAAAAGACTCCACTAAACAACAAACATGGCCGCCCATCCACCCACTCATAAATTTCCTTGAACCATGCGAACACTCAGCCACTCTTATCACATGCAAAACCTGATTCTTTTCTTTTCTTCTAACATTCTCATTCTTGGATCCTCTCTACTCTCTTTCATTCCTTCTCTCAAACATACACACACATCTGAATTTATCTTCCCTTCTAGCAAGAACACACAAGTCATCCGTTCATCATCCAAAGTGTAAGTTCCTTTGTACTTTTATATTCTAAATCTTTGAACACGTCTTAATACTACCCCGAACCTTGTTCTATTTGCTCAAACAGAAAATTTCAGCCGTGATTCTTGTTCCTAAGGAGCTCTCAATCTTGTTCGAGGTAAACTTCTTAAATATTTGATGAATCTAAGCTCGGTGCACCATTTTATACCATGAGAATACTCTATATGTGAACAAGCACCACATAGCCGATTGTTTGTAAAGCCTTTCTTGCATAACATTTAAACCCATGTAAAAAACAGCCTTTAAACTACATTATAATCTGATTTTTACGCTCCAAATGACTTGCGAGATACACATGTACAACTTATGATATTCACACATGTGTAAACCATGCTAAACCGCTCAGTTATGGCCATATTCATGTTATGTAGGTTCCACCGAGAGCTAGACTAAACTTTCAGTAGGTTTTAGGCTGTAAAACTTGGGTATGGATGGCTGAAAATTTAACAAGGACCGATTGTGATAATGGTGAACCGATTTCGGGGGCCCGAATAGACTTAAAACGTTTTGGAAAAGAAGTCCAGGCTCAAAAGTAAATATTTTGAAGGTAAGAATCTGATTTTGAGATTAACTAAATTAAAATTGAATTTTAATGAATCATTAAATAAAAGTAAGCCTAAACCGCGAAATTTTAGATAAAATATTAAAAATAGAAAAAGGGTCTAAAAGCTATAAAAACTTAATTACTTCAGTAAGTTAGAACCCTGAGATGATATTTTGGTGAAAATGTGGAATAGACAATCTTTGGGGTAAAAACCATAAATTTTGAAACTTAAGGGACTAAAAGTGTGAATTCTGAAAATTTATCAAAAATGCCCCAAATGGCTGAAATTATTTGATAGACTTAATATCATTTTAACAAACCATTTATAGTCATAAAAACTTGCTATTTAGATAAAGAAGTACAAACTTTCCTAAAAGGGAAACTTTTAAACTTAAAGTGTGTTAATTTAAAACTCATGAAACATTTAACAGTATTAAACAATCAAGTACACCTGTAATGACCGACCTTTCCAACACTTGTTCAAGATTCTCCAGCCTTGTCTAAGGAGTTTCAAGCCATCCACGACCAACAACACCCTCCAAACCGTGAGTTACATCAAGTGTAAGCTTCATGTTGCTAGTTTTGGTCATTTCTCATGTTTTCATCATTTTTCACTTAAAAACCTCTCCTTTCCTTGTTGTAGCAGAAACCCAACACCATCACCTTGTTATTGAGGAGTTCTTAACGTTCTTGAAGGTATATCACTTGATATGATAGCTATTCTAACGGGTAGAACCCGATTTACCTCTTGAAAACCCTCATTTTGGGTGTTTTGCACCATTCAACTTGTAAACCTTGTAACCTTTGGAAACAAAACTTGTAACCTGCTTTCTAATGGTTCATAAGACTTCTAATAACCTGTTTTGAATGTTACAAATAGGTGTACACCATAAATGTGAGGTTATAGCATAAGTACACCTTGAAAAATCCTTCTTTCTACATGTAACAACACCCTTTAAGCATTTGTTTGAAAACCCTCTCAACCAAGGGTCATAACCTGCACAAGAACAACTTTTAAACACACTAATAATCTGATTTTTAAGTTAAATGAAGTTTTGGTAATGTTTAAATTCAAGTTACAATGATTTACACATGTGTAATGGTCGGTTATGACATTTTCACTATATTTGTAGTCTATGGATGTGCAGAACAACTAGGCCACGATTTGGGACTGAAATTTCAGAAATTTTTGGTGAATGTTAAGTGTGTTATTAATGTTTAATCTCTGGAAATGAAACACATGTTAAGATTAGACTCATTTTTGTAGGGTTTGTTGGAACATAAAATCATAGTTTAACCATTTAAACTTTCAGAAAAACGCAGTGGATATTTATGTTTTCTAACATGATTATAAACTGAAAAATCATGTTTTAGATGTCAAATATATGTATAAAACAAACCCATATAACAAAGGATCATTTATGTGAATAAGCAAGCTATGAACATATGTAAAACTACATAAAATCACAGCTATATAGAGTTGTGATTACTACCTTACTGCAGCAGCAAAATCGTCCAAACAAATGTGGAAATGATGTCCAAAATTGGCCAAGACTTCAAGGGTAGAAGTCCTCAAGCTTGTATACCCCAAGCCTCTTTGCAAACACCTTCTTGTTAGGAAGATTTAACACCAAATCAACACCAAAAACTGCACTTCAAAAACTCTTAGCTGCTGCCTTTGTTCCGTAACAAGAGAGAGAGAGAGAAGAAGAGCCGTTTGTGTGTGTGTTGCATGAGTTTTTAATGGCATGAGAGGTTGAAGTCACCAAGACAACTAATATGTGTATGTGGTCTACAAGAAAAGATGGTCCAATGAATGGCAAAGTGGGGAACGGCCAAAAGGAGTCCACTAACAAGAGATTCCATCTTTAAACATACATACATATTATATGTCTAGTTTAGGAGTCCACTAACAAGAGATACCCTCTTTAAACATACATACACATATTAAATCTAGTCTTGTAACTAGACATATAATTAACTACTTAATTATATGTATAATTCATTTAAGTTGTACAATTAAGTAATTAACTTATAAGTTACAAGTTCTCATTATTATTTGGTGTTATCTAACTTATTTAAATAACACTTCAAATAATATTATTGAACAAAATATCCTAATAAGTTGTTCTTTCTCATATGCAACTTGTTTAGAAAACCCATTTTCTAAATTGGTGTAAATATTTAATTGCATGATCATATCATCAATTAAATATTTATTGGTGTTTGTTATGCTTGTTATTAGGTATAACCCGACTTGGATCATAACGTACTAACCGCATCAATATTCTACGTGTCTTGGGCATATAGAGTCCTACAATCTCCCACTTGCCCAAGATTCATAGAAGATTGATGCAAGCAGTAAATACCGCCTAACAACGGTTTACTACCCTTAATACGCATGACTTATGGCCATTCAATAACATCATCTCATTCAAGTACCCTACTTGAAATGATTTAGGTGAATCACTCATCTATCCTTTTGTCACAGATGTCATGTTAAATCCAAGTACACAAAATGATCATTTCTTGTTGATTTAACTTATCAGGCCTTAGACATCTAACTCTCAACGAATAAGAGGAACAAATTCCATCTTGACTACATACGTTTCTCACAAACACCCCGTGTCATACCTGAACATACCCTTATGTACTGTCCACTATTTCAGGACAGTGAAGAATTAGCTCAAGGTATAACACTTGGTGAATATCAAAACCCAATATGTATCTCAGGTCAGAGGATACCAAATGATCTTCGCCTTTACTCAAATTTACTTATGATCGATCGATAGGATTCCATGTAGTAAAATTTGAGATACGGGTTAGTCCAATATTTGTATCCCACAAATATCTATGAACCTTGGTAGCAACCCATTGCTCTATATTCATCCTTATGAATATCAACCAATCCAAGTTCATAATAGTCGTACCCTCACACTTGTTCCCACAAGTTTGAACGACTACGGTCATTTAAAGTAAACAATTTACTCATGGATTAAACATGCTAAATTGGAACATTAATTGAAACATTATAACCAAATAATTTTATTCAAATAATAAAGAGTTCCACATATCCAAATACAAAAATTACAGATCAAATCCAATCACTAGAATATCGAAGTCCCATGGCACAAGTATGACCTTCATGCTTTGCCTTTTCAAGGAGCTTCGTGAGAGGATCCGCAATGTTTTGATCCGTGTGAACTTTGCGAACACATATCTTTCCCTTTTCAACTTCATCTCGTATGTAGTTGAATCTTCGCTCAATGTGCCTAGTCTTTTGATGAGCACGTGGTTCCTTGATTTGTGCAATCGCACCCTCGTTATCACAAAAGATCTCTAGGGGGTCCTGAATGGAAGGGACAACCCCTAGATCGGCAATGAATTTCTTCAACCATGTAGCTTCTTGAGCTGCCAATGAGGCGGCGACGTATTCTGATTCTGTAGTTGATAGAGCCACAACATCCTGCTTGGAGCTCTTCCAAGAGACCGCTCCTCCATTCAGAATGAAAATGTATCCCGATTGTGACCGTGAATCGTCACGATCGGTTTGGAAACTCGCATCCGTGTAACCTTTTATAATGAGTTCCTCATCACCAGATCCATAGATCAGGAACATATCTCTCGTCCTCCTTAGGTACTTAAGTATGTTCTTAACAACAATCCAATGACTGTTTCCAGGATTTTGCTGGTATCGGCTTGTCATGCTTAAGGCGCATGACACGTCCGGTCGAGTGCATATCATCGCATACATGATGGATCCAATAGCAGATGCATATGGGATTCTCTTCATTTTATCTTGCTCATCCTTTCAGCTTGGACATTGAGTCGCACTCAATGTCGTTCCTTTTTGAATAGGTACCGTACCTTTCTTAGAGTTCTCCATCTTGAACCTTTTCAAGATTTTATCAATGTATGCACTTTGATTTAAACCAATCAACCGCCTTGATCTATCCCTATAGATCTTTATTCCTAGAATATAGGCGGCTTCACCAAGATCCTTAATGGAAAAACAACTTCCAAGCCAGGTTTTTACACTTTTCAAGGTTGGAATGTCATTTCCAAATAGTAGTATGTCATCAACATACAATACTAGGAAAGTTATTGTGCTCCTACTAGCCTTCTTATACACACAAGCCTCATCAGCGTTTTTGATGAAGCCAAATTTCTTTATCTCCTCATCAAAACGGTGATTCCAGCTTCTCGATGCTTGTTTCAATCCATAGATTGATTTCTTTAACTTGCATACTTTATTAGGATGTTTTGGATCAACAAAACCTTCAGGCTAAACCATATAGACATCTTCCTCAAGATATCCATTTCGGAAAGCGGTTTTGACATCCATTTGCCAAATCCCATAATCATAATGAGCAGCTATGGCAAACAATATCCTTATAGACTTTAGCATCGCAACAGGTGAGAAGGTTTCATCATAATCAACCCCTTGAGTTTGAGTGAAACCCTTTGCTACAAGTCTAGCCTTATAAGTATCCAAGTTTCCATGCATATCGGTTTTCTTCTTGAAAACCCACTTACTTCCAACTACCTTGGAATTTAAGAGGTGGTACAACAAGTTCCCAAACTTGATTGTCATACATGGATTGCATCTCGATGTTTATGGCTTCAAGCCATTTGTCACAATCCGAATTGGACACTGCATTATGGTATGTGGTTGGTTCATCTGAATCTACCGCATAGCATCCATCCATGAAAAATCCGTATCTTTCAGGTGGATTACTAGTTCTACCACTTCTGCGAACGTCTTGTGTGTATTGATCAACCCCTTGATCATCCTCAACATCCTCATGTTGAGTGCTAGTTTCAACCAAACGTGCATCGGGTTGTGGTTCTTGATCCTCCTCAAGATCCACTGTTCTACTGCTAGCTCCTTCCATAAGGAACTTTGCTTCTAAGAACTCACCCTTTCTAGCAACAAACACCTTTTGTTCCAGTGGATCATAGAAATAATATCCCATAGAATCTCTAGGATATCCAATAAAGATACACTTGGTAGATCGGACTTCCAATTTGTTTAGGGTGGGAATTTTAACATAAGCCTCACAACCCCAGACCCTTAAGTATGATAGGGATGGAACTCTTCCATGCCATATCTCAAAAGGTGTCCTTTCCACCTTTTTGGTTGGGGCCATATTTAGAATACGGGCCGCGGAGAGCAAAGCGAAACCCCAAAACGATAGAGGCAATGTGCTTCTAGCCATCATAGATCGGACCATATCCAATAAGGTTCGATTCCTCCTCTCAGACAAACCATTATGTTGTGGTGTTCCAGGTGGAGTGAGTTGTGAGGCAATCCCACAACTCCTAAGATGATCTTGAAAAACATCACTTAGGTATTCACCTCCTCTATCAGTGCGGAGAACTTTAATTGACTTGTTGAGTTGATTTTCTACTTCATTCTTGAAGATTTTGAACATTTCAAAAGCTTCATCTTTGTGCCTTAATAAGTACACACACCCATAGCGACTATAATCGTCGGTAAAGGTAATGAAGTATCTTTCACCATTCCTAGTCATTGGTTTAAAAGGACCACATACATCCGAATGTACGATTCCTAATAAATCTTTTGCCCTTTCGTTAGTTCCACTAAAGGGCGCCTTAGTCATTTTACCTTGTAAACAAGATTCACAAACATCAAATGAATCACATTCATTTGTTGTTAAAAGACAATTCTTTTGAAGTGTTTGTATATATTTCTTGTTTATATGACCAAGACGACAATGCCAAAGATAGGTGTCACTCAAATCCAACTTGAGTTTCTTGGTGTTAGTTTGGTACAATGAACTATTTAAAGTATTTTCATGAACCAATTCATAAATCCCATTAATGGGAATAGCTTTAAAATAGAACATATCATTTAAAGAAACATGAATATCATTTTCAACAAAAGATAATACATAATCATAATGTCTTAATTGGGATACAGAAATAATGTTCCTAGTCAAACTAGGAGCATACAAAACGTTCTTCAAAATAACATCCAAGCCACTTGGAAGTTTTAGGATGTAGTCCCCACGAGCTTCAACTAAGACTTTTGTTCCATTGCCCATGAAAAGGCTAACATCCCCTTGTTTGAAGTCCCTACTTCTTGTGAACCCCTGCAGTAAATTGCAAATATGAGTTCCACATCCGGTATCCAATACCCATGTGTTAGAAGATGTAACATTAAGATCAATATGAATCATGTATATTGTACCTGAGGTCTGCCCGGCATCCCTCTTGGCTTTCAACTCTTGGAGATAGACAGGACAATTCCTTGCCCAATGTCCATTCTCCCCACACTTGAAGCATGGGTCATTAGTGGCAACCTTTTGCTTCTTCTATTGCGGTTTGGGTGGCACCCTTGCCACCCCTTTCCCCTTTCCCCAAACAGGTCCTTTACCCTTGGCAACCTTTGCCTTGGGTGCGGGATAAGGCCTTTTCTTGTTCCCACCTTCATTGATGGTGAGAACGGGTAAAGCCCTTTTACCCATGGCCGCCTCGGCTGTTTTAAGCATTGAGTGAAGCTCACCAATGCTCTTGTCCCATGCATTCATGTTGTAATTCAACACAATGTCTTGAACTTCTTAGTAAGGCCATTTAGGATCAAATCCGTGGCCAATTCCTTCGAGACGGGACAATTAAACCTCTCGAGGCGGTCATTATGACCTTTCATCTTAAGTACATAAGATGAAACAGATTGGTTGTAGTCCATACGACATGCACGTTTCGAAGCGCTCAACCCTTGCTTACTGTTGGAATGTTTCCTTCAGCTGGGTTATCATGTCGTAAGCTCCGTGATGTTCACACTCCTTTTGGAGATCTGGATTCATGCTCGCTAGCATGAGACAAGACACTTGGACGGAGTCCTCAGTGTACTTCAGCCAATCGTTATAGGCCTCCTCATCATCCTCAGTAGGTTTATCGGGGATAGGGTCATCTAAAACATATGATTTTCTCTCTTGCTTGAGAACGATTCTCAAGTTTCGATAATAATCAATAAAGTTGTTATGATTTAGACGTTCCTTTTGGAGGATCGCTCGTAATGATTGGTTGGACGCGAATGAGTTATCGTGATTTTCATTATTGGTGGCCATCCACAAAATTTAATAAAGATCTATTTTAGTATTTTCGATATTGCTATTTTAATAATTAATGCCTTTTAAGGTCAACTTTTAAATTAAAATCTAGAACCCAACATTACATTTAAATTGTGGTTAGGTGACTTTTATCCTGCGATTTAAATTAATAAGGTGGTCAACGATTGACGGTTGCAACCATTTGCAACTTCTAGAGGTATGGGGTCGACTTTAAACATCATATGTAAAGTCGGCATGTTAATCCCATCAACACCATTTGGAAACCATATTGTAGGCGATCCATTTAACATGGTTCGTAAATCAAGACATCCTACTTACACACACGTGTGAGTTTGCCAAAATGAGTGGTTAGGTGACCTTTATCCCACGAATATGGCATTCTCATCTTAAGTCATAAGTTCCCTAAAATGGTTAGGTGACCTTTATCCCACTAAGAGTTCCCAAATGACTTAAGTGTTGTGTAAAAGGACGGTGTTGATCTTGTTTGTTAAGTATTTATAGTTTTCATAATTCTAGTTTAAAAAACTCTATGTACTTGTATTTGCATGCTTTCAAATACAAGATACCCTATGGTTCTTTGATTAAAACCTATTTTAACCTTTAAAATCATTAAATCATTTTAATAACCTTTTATTAACTTTTAAGAACCATCAATTTTCAGCTTGTTAAGTTTGTTAATGAGTTTGTAATGTATATCCAAATATCAACCAAAACAATCAAACAACAAACATTCAAACAAGCATAAACATATAAACATGAGTGCATAACTTTAGCCACTAAGTTGACAACACTTGTTTGCCATCACAAGTGTTGTCATAAGGTCTTTCCTAAGGATTTGTAATGACACATTATATGTGTCCATGGACTCCCACTTGAATCCATATCCAAATACTTCAAGGTCCATGTCTTTGATATCCATTTTTGGGTCTTCATCTTGTGCATCTTCCTTTTACAAAAAATTATATCCTAATACATTTTTCTAGTAAAAGAAATGCACCTAATCTATTTATTACATAACCAAATGAATAAATAATCACAACCCAAATAATAAACATAAAATTACAACCCAATTGAATGAACAAAACAACCATTGCAATCATCCAAATCAAAAGGCCAAAGGCTAGGTTATGCACACTAACATATGAACAATCATTAACATCATTCAACAAACAAAATAAACCCCATCTAACCCTAAATTTTCAGCCAACATAAACTGAAAATTTAGGTTTGTTTGTCCAAACAAACAACATCCAAATATATCAACCAATTGACATTCCTATCTTTCAAAGTTTAATCATAAGCATGAAGATATGACTTTGAAAGACATGGGGTTTATTCAATCAACCAAAATCAGCCTATTATGAGTTTATAATCATCCTCTAAAATCTTGAGTGGGATATACTGGTGTAAAACCTTGAAAATCTCCCAGAAATCAATAACACACGATCTCAATCTTGTGAACGCGGAATATAAACAAGATTGGAGTAGAAGAAGAATCAATTTGAACTCAAAATGATATTGAATTGATGAACAGAAACCTATTACAGGTCTTATGCGATTTCGCACAGTGCAAAATGATAAAATGAATGAAAAGCTTAATTACAAAACGAAACTTAGCTATTTATACTAAACTGTGAGTTCTCGCGCGAGATGCTTTTCGCGCGGCTTAATCTTTCGCGTGGGTCTTCATCACGCGTGGAAGATCTTCTCGCGTGAGAGCTGCTTCTCGCGTGGGATCTGCTTTCGCACAGGCTGTTTCTCGCGTGACTTCTTCCTGTCGCGTGGATCTGGATTTCGCATATGATGTTTTGCCGAGCCTTGATTCATCTTCAACAATCTCCCCCTAGGCTCGGTGAAACATATTCAATCAAAGTCAACATTCGCTTTCTTGTACGAGCCTGCATAGGCATACCATTTGTTTCTCAGGATCCGGTCAATCATCCACACGTACTGGCAAGATAGAAAATAAACAGACTCATCAGCTGAAATAGGGCAGTGTAACAGCTTGAGTAAGTCGTCTTTGCCAAACTTCATCAAGTCTGCTGGATCAATGATTCGATAAGACCTGTCTATACATCTGATCACAGCGTGACCGGAATCCTTCTCACATCTCCAAGATATAAGTTGCTTCAAAGTGTTGGGAGGAACTGGAGCATGCACAGGGACTTTTCTGATAAATTTGGGATGTTGATAGACTCGTATCTTCATAGGAGCTTTAGTATTTTCATCAATTCTTGTTGAGTCATCAATCAACTTTGATTTTGCAGTCTTAAAATCCTTGAAGTTTGTGCGCATCTCCCTTCGTATTAGTGATCTTATCAGTTCAGCTTCACTGTAATTACTTTCATTGAAGAATGGAGCTTTGCCCATGGAGTATAAATCAGCAGCACGTAGAGTATGGAAGTCTTGAGTGCTCTTCAGATAATCAATTTCTCCATTCTTTCTTTTAATTACATACAGTCTTTTCTCGCCATCATATCCCCAGCTAATGACATGAGACATTTCACCATACTTCTGCTTAGGCTTAGAAATGAATAGAAAATGAGATTCAGTAGGTGGTGGTGGTGCTTTGAACATCAATCCTCCTCTAGTAAATAAAGCAATCTGACCAGTAGAATCTTTCTTTGTAGCAACTGCAGGAGTTTCACCACTCACAGTCTCATTGGGGATTTCTCCTTCTTTAAGATTGAAGTCTTTGAATAGCTCTTGAAGGTTGTTCCCAAAAATGTCTGTATATTCATTCTGCTCTTCTAGATCATCAAACATATCAAGTTCTTCTTCAACAGCTCCAGATGAAGTTTGTTGAAAAGAATACAGTTCCTTTTCATACACACTTTCCGTGGCAGGGTCCAGTGGATCATATCCTTCTGGATCACTAACACTTGGTCGATCGACATTATCAGTGTTAGTATCTCCAGTTGGACTCGAAGAAGAACCTGTAGCATTACCTCCATCATTATCACCTCCATCATCATTATCACCATTATTACCTCCATCATCTCCACCATCATCATCATCATTTTCATCGTCATCCTCATCATCATCATCCTCATTATCATCAGAATCAGCATAATCAACTAACTCTTCATCCTCCTGTTCATAAACAATAGGTAAAGTGAACATGTGCTCTGGTTCAACGAAAGCTGTAGACGTGTAAGCTTCGGTGATAGGTACTTCAGATGAAATAGGAACATCCTCAGTAGTGCTAACACTTGGCTGTTCAGTGGAGATTTGAGCTTCGTTAACCACTTCCTTTTCTTGAACATTCTTAGTAGGAGGAGGGCTTGGAGTTCGTCTACTCGATTCACCAATTACAGTTGTAGACCATATGATTGGTGGCTGATGAAAATAAGTCTGTGAAATGAATTCTCTCAGCTCATTCAGTTGTCTTTCCAGCCTGAAGAATAATCGAACATGTTCTTCATTTGTTGTTCAAGAGAGGCCAGTCTTGTGTCTTTAATTGCTGAGTCGAGATGAATCATGTTGATCAGATTTGTCTTCTCATCATTGCCTTTCTTTAATTCAGCAATCAACTTCATATTCTCAAAGTTTTCTTTCTCCAAGTTCTTTATTCGTTCTTCTAAAGTGATAGAACCAGGAGTGCTTGATGATTCCTCTCTCCTTTGAAACTCTGGAGGAGTATTCAAAAGTGTATCAACATCAAACTCTAAATTCTCTTGATGAGGAGGTGTAGAAAAACCAGATCCAGAAACATTGGCTGCTCCAGAAACAGGAACTGTTTCTGTTTCAGGAGCAGAAGAAGTCACATTGGTTGTCTGATCATGCTCAGTCTCAGTGACAACCACATGTGTTCGTGGTCTCCTGGGTATGATACCTCGACCTCGTTTTCTAGCTGGAAAATCTCTCCTCCTTGCCATACGTTTTCTTCTTGAGGATGTACTGGGTGACTCTTCAGGGACATAATCAGTATCCCTGTCTTCATCATTTGGTCGAGAAGATGTTAGAGTAGATGGTGTTTGATCAGTTTGTATTACATAAGGAACATTCCTGATTTGGTCACTAGCTGTCTCAGAACTGGAAGCAGAGTGAACACCTCCTTCCATTCCTCCTTCACGCACAGGCTCATCTTCAAACAATTTCTCAATCTCTTCATCCAAATTATCTCTAGCAGTAGAAGTAGAAGCACCAGTTTGTGCCTCATCAGTATGAGCACCTTCACCAAACTCATCAACATTTTCTTCAATCTCAGAGAATTTTCCGATCTTCGCAAAACTTTCACCAGAGCATTTGTTTCCTCTGGCTCCAGTGAGGTGTGTAAAAATCTCCTTCTTAATCGTCTGTACAACATATTTTGGAGATCTCTGAGTGGCAAGCTCAGGAAAAGCATCGTTGATAACCAGCTGAATGAATCTGGGATACATGATGAATTTCTTCCCTGGATTAGCAGTAGTGTTCTTTTGCATTTCCTGGAAAATTACTCCAGAAATGCTAAAAGGAAGATCGTCTACCAGAGAAACCAATAAAGAACCAAACACAGCACTAAGACTGTCCATCCCAGCCTTCAGATTACTTAGACAGTGGATTACCACGTGAAATAAGTATTTCCAGTATGGTGGTAACCACTTCTTTTCCAGACTTGGATATCTATACTCGTATCCCATACGAGTCAAACAATCTATCACAACATCATCCTCAAGTCTAGTTGGAGCATTATCTTGATCATCAAACAGTAACACTCTGTTTAGAATAGCCTGTGAGACAGTCACTCTTTTCTCCTTGACTGTGGCAGTGATAATCTGATTACCAGCTTGGTCTTTTTCTAGAGCAGCAGTGCTCCAGAAAGAATCAATAAGCTCTGAGTAAATTGCTGGATCAGCAGATATGGCATATACAATCCGAGAATTCTTCGGTCCCTCGATCATAGAAGAAAATAGTTCCTTTCCTTCCGGAACCTCGTCTAGATAAGCAACACAATTATGATTTTTATTGAAAATCATTTGTGCCATCTGCATTGTCCCAAAAATCAGTATTAGACCACTTTGAACACTTAGAACATATTAACAATTGAGTTTGTATGTTAAACACTTTGAACACTTTGAATTAAAACACTTTCATAAAGAGTTTCAACTCTTAGAAACAATTTATCATCGCAATGTTTATTACACTTAAAGTTTATCAGCAAAATGTTATTGTGTACAATTCCATTTGAGAGACAAAAGCATCTAACACTTAGAAAAATTTGACAGCCTTTTGTTATGCGAAAAGCAAGCTCATGCGAAACTGAACAGTGTGCGAAATGTGTACATCAAGCGAAAGTTAACTTTCAAGCGAATTCAAATCATACGCGAAAATCACATTCATGCGAAAACTAGGTTTCGCATCTGTTCAGTTTCTGTGCGATTCGCACAACTAAGATTTTCAAATTAACCTTTCAAAAATCGATTTTAATCCATGAAATGTAGTTCATTGCTGTCGCCTAGGACTATTAAGTTGATTTCATTAATCAATTTCATCATTTAAGTCATTTTATTGAGATTTTAAGTCAAAGATGTTAAGTTCCCCTTATCATTTCATATCTACAGTAACCAGATCAAACGTGTTATACCTTTAAATCACAATTTGAGAGTAAGGATAACGAAATAAGGAACACAATCACAACAGGAGTGAGAAGATGACAGATTTTGGTGTATGCGAAAAGAGAATTCGGATGATGTGCGAAAAGGGTTTTCGGGTGTAAGTGTGAGCGAAAAGTGATTGTGTCTTGTTCACTGTGACTTTTATACCCCTGACAAGTCACGCGAAAACTTCTTTCGCGAAATAACCTCTTTCGCGTGACTTCCCTTTGTCGCGTGACTTCCCTTTGTCGCATGACTTCAAAGTTTTCAAAATTTTCAACTTTTAAATCTTTTCAAACCTTTACACAACTTTCAATCTTTTTATTTTCAATGAATTAAGTCAACATAAAATGTTATTTACCAAGTGACCAATTAATTTAATGAATCTTCAATTTTCAAAAAATTTCTTGTTATTTATTTGTCCTAAAAATAAAACACTATAAAAGTGAAATAAAAACAAACACTTACATACAAAATAACAAAAGAATGAAAACAATTAAAGAATCAAGATCGGATTTGCTTGTTTTGGTATAAGAATTTTCATAATGAGATCATATAGTTCTTTGTCAAGTTAAGACTCTGTCCGGCTTTATTTAAAATAACTGGTTAAGTTGATTGTCAATATATTTTGTCCTTTTAAACTTATACTTCAGTTTTTACTCAGACACATAGTGAGTGATATATATCATGTTTTGTGTTGATTTAATATAAGTCAGTGGATCCCACAATCAGAACTTCTGTAAAGTAATTATTATCCTTCAAGACACTATTGAGATTTTCAATTTCAAGTCACCCCAATTTGACTTAAACCATGCATTGATGATCAGTGATAACATTTATTGTATTCCTAAATATAACTATTTGAGCATAACTAGCCTGAGAAATATTCTTAACCCGGAATATTAACAAGTTTAAGGACTTACTGACAGCCATCCGGACTTACGTCTGCCCTCTCAAGATGTTTAGGACTTACAAGCCATCCGGACTTACATGCCCCATCTTTCGATTTTGCCTTCCAAAGTTAAAAACTATTCTCAAAACAGAAAATATATACCATATAGTATGTATGTCTTTTAGACATATCTTTTGATTTGTTTTGCTTCTTGGCATCTTATATCCTATATGGCCTTTGTTGGCATCTTTTTGCTCAATTATTTTCTTTTGTGTTTTTCTCCTTTGTTTCTTTTGGTATTTTATCTTATATATATATATAAATATATATATATAGTTATGATAATCACTGAATCAATCACATACAGGCTTGAGTATGACAAGATTATATCTCTCAGTCTGTGTTAGAACATTTTGGTACATAATCCTGATATGTTCCCCACTAACTCATATTTCTTTAATTCAAGTGTAATCACTCAATTATGATCTTTTCATTTCTGAAAGCAAAGCCTATCGACATATCAAACATAATCCAAGTGTATTCGTATTTATGCCTTTGAAAGTACTTATACTCGTTTTGAACTTTGTAATATCATTTCTCATTTTAAGTATGAAAATTTCTTCTTTTTACTTTTGGCAATCCTTTGATCTTAACTCCCCCTAAGACCAAAAATATTTTTCAGAACTTCTAATTTTCTCCCCCTAAAATTGTGATTGTCCTTTTAAGAAAAGGAAACAATTGCAATTTTATTCTTTATTAAAAAAAATCTTTTTGTGAAGATTCATTAAACCAATTTATCCAAAGTTAATCATTCCCAATGATTGCACAAGGAAATCAAATCGAGAATGATCAAATGCCTTGGTAAATAAATCAGCGATATTTTCAGTTGACGGCACTTGTTTTAGATGAATAAGTTTACGATCAAAACAATCGCGGATAAAATGGATGCGGATGTCAATGTGTTTAGTTTTTGAGTGTTGAATGGGATTTTTCACGATGTTCAGAACTGCCGTGTTATCGCACCAAATTGGTGTGTCATAAATGTTGAGGCCATAATCGAGAAGTTGTTGCTGAATCCAGACAAGCTGGGAACAACAACTCGAAGCAGCCACATATTCAGCTTCGGCAGTGGATGTGGATACAGTGTTCTGCTTCTTACACTGCCAAGAAATGAGTCGGTTACCCAAGAATTGACATCCTCCTGTGGTCGATTCCTGTCTAAGTTACAACCACCATAATCACTGTCAGTATAAGCAAATAAAAGGAAATCGGAATTTCGAGGATACCAAAGACCAAGTTTAGGTTGACCCTTGAGATACTTGAAAATCCGCTTGACAGCTTTTATGTGTGATTCCTTTGGATCACTTTGATAGCGGGCACACTGACAAACAGGGAACATGACATCCGGCCTGCTTGCAGTGAGATACATGAGGGAACCAATCATCGATCTGTAAAGATGTTGATCAACTGATTCTCCTAATGGATCCGGAGTAAGAGTAGGACGAGAAGTCATTGGAGTTGGAGCTACTTTGGAATCTTGAAACTTGTATTTCTCAAGAATAGTCTGAACATACTTTTCTTGATGAATGAGAATACCAGTATCAGATTGAGTAACTTGAATACCCAAGAAAAAGGAAATTTCTCCAAGGGAACTCATTTCAAATTTCTTCTTCATCACTGCTTCAAACTCCGTGCACATACTTTCATTAGTAGAACCAAAAATGATATCATCGACATAGATTTGAACCCAAATAATATCATCGCCTGATTTTCGTAGGAATAAGGTTTGATCAATTGCACCTCTTGAATAACCATTTGCAAGCAAATGTTCAGTCAGAGTTGCATACCAAGCACGAGGTGCTTGATATAATCCATATAGTGCCTTATCCAACTTGTATACATAATCAGGATGATCTGGGTCTTCAAATCCAGGAGGTAAAAATGCAGTTTTAACATCCATCTGGTACACCTTGAAGTTCATGTATGAAGCAAAGGCTAAGAATATGCGTATTGCTTCTAGTCTTGCAACTGGAGCATACACTTCTTCATAGTCCAATCCTTCAACTTGATAAAATCCCTGCACAACAAGACGTGCTTTATTCCGAACTATAACACCTTTTTCATCTGTCTTGTTTCGAAAAATCCACTTTGTTCCAATCGGAAGCTTATCCTTTGGAAGTTCAACAAGATGCCAAACATTGAGCTTCTTGAATTGCATCAACTCATCTTGCATTGCTTCTATCCAGCTATTTTCTTTGAGTGCCATTTCCACATTCTTGGGCACTATTTGTGATAGAAAGCAAGCATACAGATATGTATTTATTGTCCCTGATCGACTTCTTGTAATTACACCTTCGTGCAACGGACCAATGATTGCTTCAGTTGGATGAGTTTTATGTATTCTTAATTGAGGAATCTCATCTGCAACTATTCCATCTTCCAAATTGGTAATATGTTCAACATTATCAAGAGCTTCTTCAGAGTGTTGAGATTGATACACAATAGTTTCTTCAAGTGTGTCATCTGAAACATGAGTTTCAGAAGCAGTAGACATATTTGGAGATTCTTCAAATGGAACTTGAATGATTTCTATTGGTGTATGTATAGTCTCTGAAGAAGATGAAGATAATGGAGAACTCAAAGATTCTTCCAGCTCCTGAGTAGGAATTTGTTCTGAATGAACATCGAATGACTCAGAACAGGCAGATACTGGTACAGAAGCTGTAGGAATATCTTTGGATGATGAAGTAGCAGCAGAATCATCAGATATTAAAGATGGAAGTTCCTCAATTAGTTTGTTATCCAAGGAGATTGCTTGAGAATTAGAATCTGCAGATGAAGATTTAGAAATTTTAAAATTTATGAACAAAGATTCATAATCATATACCCATGAAGGAGCTGAACCTGCATCAGTTATGTTTAGTTCGTGCCAATCAATGTTAAATGACTCGATTATTTGTCTAGTTCTTTTATTATAAACACGATATGCAACCTTATTGGCAGCATATCCCACAACGTAACATTCATCAGCCTTTTCAGAAAATTTTGAAGATGATTCAGTTGTATGCAACAAAGTGCAACAACAACCGAAGGCTTTAAAATATTTAACCTTGGGTTTGTGATTATAAAAGATTCCATATGGAGTCTTATTTAATCGTTTATTAATTAAAACACGATTCTGAACATAACATGCAGTATTTACTGCTTCTGCCCAAAAGAACAGAGGTAATTTGGCGGCAGAGATCATCGTTCTAGCAGCTTCAATCAATGTTCTATTTCTTCTTTCTGCAACCCATTCTGTTGTGGAGTGCCAGCAGTACTGAATTGTCTGGCAATTCCCTTAGATTCACAAAACTCATTCAGAGTTTGATTGCAAAACTCTATCCCATTGTCACTTCTGATGCATTTTACCTTTTTCTCTGTCTGATTCTCCACCAAAGTAATGAACTTGATCAAAAGGTGTGGAGTTTCATCCTTAGATGCTAAGAAAAACACCCAAGTAAATCTAGAAAAGTCATCAGTAACAACCAGACAATAAGATCTTCTACCCAAGCTTAAAACACTTACTGGACCAAAAAGATCCATGTGTAAGAGTTGTAAGATTGATTCGACTGAGTTGTGTGCAACTGGTTTGTGAGGAAGTTTATGTTGTTTACCTTTTGAACATGACAAACAATGTTCATTTAATTGAAATTCTTTTTCAGGTAAACCAATAACATGATTTTCACGTACAAGTTTATTCATGTTTTTAAGATTGACATGTCCTAATCGACGATGCCATAACATGGAATCATTCTCTGAGGCTTTGGATAGTAAGCAAGAAGCTGTTACCAAAGAATTAGAACAATGCATATCAAGAAGATATGTATCATTGTCTCTCGGAGTCCTCATCAAAATCCATTCATCAGGAACAACAAAACCTGGTTTTAAAATTAAGCATTCTTTGTTAGTAAAGTGTGTAGAATATTGTTTGTCACAGATTTGAGACACACTTAACAGGTTATGTTTTAATTCCTCAACAAAATTAACATTCTCAAAACTAAGGACGCCGTTTGTAACTGTACCACGTTTAGTTATACGTCCTCCTTTGTCTTCCGCAAAAATCACTCTTCCTCCGTTGTAAGACTGAACATCTTGTAGTAGTGATAAATTACCAGTCATATGTCTTGAACAACCGCTATCTACATGCCATAGACTTTCAGTAGCCTTTTGCGGTTGACCCTGCATTAGTAACAAAATTACTTAGTTTTTGGTACCCAAGTCAGACAAGACTTGAGCACATTATGTGTTGCAGCAAGACAAAATGATTTGATATTATTATATTTGTTTGCACATCATTCTTTTCATTTATGCTTTTAGCTTGACATTTTCCTTTACATCATTAGTCAAATTCTTGTCCCGTTTTACATTAAAATCATTAACAACCTTTGATTTCATATTATTTGAAAATTTTCCACGAGTGAAAAATAGTTTTCTATTATGAGAAATAGAATTATGAAATCTTTGTTTACTTAATGATTTTTGTCGAAAAGGACAATTGTTTGCCAAATGATTTGTGTTTCCACACTGATAGCATCTCTTTATTGTGTATGGAAAACAAACTGTGAGTGACAATTATGAAAATTGTCATAAAAACCAAAGTCAGAGTGACTAGGTTTAACTTTCTCCACAGTCTCTCGAATCTTTGCTTCGTTAGACAATTGCAAGTTCATCTTTTACAGATTCGAGGAAATCGATGAATTATGACCACTTTGGATTGGAGATTTGGCAGTTTTGACTTTTGGAATTGGTGGTGTTGGAATAGGAACAGTCTTTGATTCTGCTGGAGTAGGACCAGACTTTGAATTGCTGGAGGAGGACCAGGCTTAGATATACGAATTGGTGCTGGAGAAGGACCAGGCTTTTGAATTTTCAGATTGAATGCAGAAGAATCATTCACTTGCAAATCTGGGCTACAAACATCTTGATTCACAAGATTAGCATTATAATGAAGTTTATTTTTAAAGAATCGAGAATCGTTTCTTTAAAAATATGTTCTTCATTTTCAATTAAACCTTTTGAAACAAATCTATTTTTAAAATCCTTTTCAATTTTTCTTTCTGATTTACCCTTAGATTTGCATTCAAATTATATTTGCTATTAGATTTAATCTCATTCAAATGAACCAACTTTTCATTTCCATATAGAGTTTGTTTACAATCAGATTGTAAAACTTTTACATTCTTATTTTTCAAATTTTCTCTCTCATTTTCTCCTTCAATATCACTCTCCCATTCTTCAACCAACCCATCCACCTTCAATTTATCTGCATAAAAGTTTACAGTTGATTGTTTAGGTTTTGGTACTATGATAGGATCAACAGATAAATTTACTTTGACTGAAGGGTTTAGGTCTTGAGATGGAGAGAAACCAATCCCATAGACATATCAGAATCACAAATGTTATCAGATGAAGGTAAACATGAATAATCATGATTAATTGGAGGAGCAATGTTAGAAAATCCAACACCACATTTCCTCCTTTGATCTTCTGAGTCATTTGTGACTTGATTATTCCTTCAACCATTGTTGATGAAAGTTCAAATTTTCAACAGTCAATTTAGCCGTGGCTAATTCACTGTTAAGTCTATTAATTTCTAAAGCGAGTTCATTATTTCTATTTGTCAAGTCATTATTGGTACATTCTTATCATGAAGATTTAATTTAAATATATATTGTTTTGTTTAAACCTTCAAGTTTTCTTAAAAATCTTTTCATATGACTTGTGTTTGCAAGCTTGATACTGAAGTTTTCAACTTCATTATCAGGTCTCATTGTGAACTCTGTATCTTTGAACCTTCTCAACACATGAATTTTTACATAAGCTATCATATACCTTGGGTTCTGAAGTTTCCCCTTCTGTTTCCTCAACCTTCTTGACCATGAATGCTTTCATTTCAGCAGCTGGTTCTTCCACTGGAGCAACATCAACAGTCTTTGGATCAACACATGGGCTTTTGACTGGAAGCTCGACAGTGTACTCTTCAATCACACTCTTTTCTTTAGCAACTTTCTCAACCTGATCTCCTTCACACAGTCTCCTTATCTTCTTCCACTTTCTCACCTCTATTTCAACTTTCTCCTTCTCTTTTCCACCGTAGCAAACAAACCCTCCAACAAATCATCAGACACGAATTCAGCAAACAAATTTTCTCTCTTTCTGGTTCTGGAACAATCTTTGCAACAAGTGCATGAGACAAAGTTAGATCAAGGGCCTCCATTTGATCAGACCAATCATATTCAGCATTAGTTTGAGAACTAATGCTTTAGTACCACAGCAGTACTAGCTTTGTCTTTCTTCGGCTCTATCTCCACAGTCACCATCTTCTTTGGGCCTTCATTTTGACCAGTTTTGGTTCAGTACACTCTCTGGCGAAATGACCTGGTTTGTCACAGTTGTAACACCTCAGGTTAGATTTGTCAAAAACCGATTTTGCTAGAATTGTTAACTCCAAACATTTTCCTCCAGTCTTCTAGCAAAATTCTTCGCCCTGTAAACTACCATGGCCATCTGATACTTGATGTCATTCTCTTCAACATCATCTGGATTAACTTGTTGAAGATCATCAACCAGAACATTTGGAGCAGTAAGTCTTCCGGCCATGAAAGCTTATAACTTGTCATGAACTGGTGTGAAAAGAGCAAGATGCTCCTCAGCGATCTGAACAGTCTGCTTGGATGGATTAGTGGTAGCAACATAAGCATGTTGACCACTATGAGAATCTTGAGATTGAGAGACTTGTTGGTGGATGATAGGGGAATAGTGGTTGAGCAGCTGGAACATGAACTTGATGGGTAGCTGGTTGCATATAAGAAGATGCTATACTCCCGATTGTTGTTGCTGCACATTTGTGTATAACTGACATAGTAATTTAGATTACTAGCCATCTTTGCATAGAGAGCAGTTCCTTCAGCACCCAGAGAACTGAGATGATTAGCAGCTTGCTGCTTATCATCCATAGCATAAGACTTGATTGTTGAAATGAGATCAGTCAACTGAAGAGTATACAAGTCTTGGGTTCTCTTTATTAAAGTACAGCTGTTATTCCAACTGTATGGAGGGAATATAGCAACTTCTTGTTCACAGTGATGGTTCCAGAGTATACACGCACTCTTCATCTTTGTTACCAGTCTAACAAATCTGGCCATCTGAGCTTCCAACTCTTCACCAACAATATGATTGAACATGTTGAATTCTTGGTTCAACATATCCTTTTTGCTCTCTCTCATATCTTTGTTTCCCATAATCTGAGACTCCAGAGCATCCCATAGTACTTTAGCACCCTGAACTCTTGAAACTTTTGTGAGATCTCAGTAGTAAGAGCCATTGTGATTGCAGCATACGCTTTATCATCCAGTTCCAATCTCTGATGTCGTCTTCATCCCACAAATGTTCAGGTTTCTGAACCATTTCTCCTTTATCATTTTTGTACAACGGAATGTAAGGACCATACGGATAGATCTCCACATTTTAGGTTCCGTGTAAATAACATATCTCTCAAATCGAAACGCCAATCGGTATAATCATCTTCACAGAGAAGTCTTGGCGGCTTGTTACCAGTACCAATTTCCGTGTCTAGATGAAGTGAAGCAGTAAGATGCTTCAAATTCGGTGTTGTTGAAGCCATAGTGATCAGAAAGTCAAAAATCTGGTTTTCGTGCGAAAGAAGAACTTGTGCGGAAAACCAATGTCGCGCGGAATAGATTTCGCGCGATGCAGCAGTTCGTGCGAATTCTAAAAGTACCTTTCACGCGAATCGCACAAAAAGGTGAAATACCTAACTGAGCGGAAAACACCACCTTTTCGCGTGCGAAAACTTACAGATCAAGCGAAAACTTCAACTTTGTGCAGAATCAAATTCCAACCGTTTGTTCACGCGAATGTCACCTCCATTCACTGATTAGGTTTGATTAAACCCATTTTAGTCCAAATTAATGAATTTAGTTCAATTAAGTATAATTGATTAAAATTCAACTAAAGTCACTAATTCAGTTTCAATTGGTCCAAATCAGTCCAAAACCTCCAAAATCAAGCAGCATAACATCGCCATATCAGAATCTAAAGTGATCAAAGATAAATTTCTTCAAAATCGAGTAGAACACAATCCAAATCTTCTCCAAATCGTGGTTCAAGAGCCTAATGCTCTGATACCAATTGTAAAACTTGAAAACTCCCAAGAAATCACTAACACACGATCTCAATCTTGTGAACGCGGAATATAAACAAGATGGAGTAGAAGAAGATGAATTGAATCACAAACGATGATATTTGATTGATAAACGGAACCTATTATAGGTCTTGTGCGATTTCGCACAGTACTGAATGATAATGACGAAAAGCTTAATTACAAAACGAAACATAGCTATTTATACTAAATGTGAGTTCTCGCGCGAGATGCTTTTCGCGCGGCTTAATCTTTCGCGTGGGTCTTCATCTCGCGTGGAAGATTTCTCGCGTGAGAGCTGCTTCTCGCGTGGGATCTGCTTTCACACAGGCTGTTTCTCGCGTGACTCTTCCTGTCGCGTGGATCTGGATTTCGCATATGATGTTTTGCCGAGCCTTGATTTATCTTCTACAACTGGGTTTGTTTGTTTGTTTGTTTGTTAATCATCCTCTAAACTGATTTAAAGGACAAGAACAAGCAAGATCCACATAACCGGCTCTTGATGCCATTGTAGGTTTGTTGGAACATAAAATCATAGTTTAACCATTTAAACTTTCAGAAAAACGCAGCGGATATTATGTTTTCTAACTTGATTATAAACTGAAAAATCATGTTTAGATGTCAAATATATGTATAAAACAAACCCGTATAACATAGGATCATTTATATGAATAAGCAAGCTATGAACATATGTAAAACTACATAAAATCACAGCTATATAGAGCTGTGATTACTACCTTACTGCAGCAGCAAAATTGTCAAACAAATGTGGAAATGATGTCCAAAATTGGCCAAGACTTCAAGGGTAGAAGTCCTCAAGCTTGTATACCCCAAGCCTCTTTGCAAACACCTTCTTGTTAGGAAGATTTAACACCAAATCAACACCAAAAACTGCACTTCAAAACTCTAGCTGCTGCCTTTGTTCCGTAACAAGAGAGAGAGAAGAAGAGCCGTTTGTGTGTGTGTTGCATGAGTTTTTAATGGCATGAGAGGTTGAAGTCACCAAGACCACTAATATGTGTATGTGGTATACAAGAAAAGATGGTCCAATGAATGGCAAAGTGGGGAATGGCCAAAAGGAGTCCACAACAAGAGATTCCATCTTTAAACATCATAAATTATATGTCTAGTTTAGGAGTCCACTAACAAGAGATTCCCTCTTTAAACATACATACACATATTAAATCTAGTCTTGTAACTAGACATATAATTAACCACTTAATTATATGTATAATTCATATAAGTTGTACAATTAAGTAATAACTTATAAGTTACAAGTTCTCATTATTGTTTGGTGTATCTAACTTATTTAAATAACACTTCAAATAATTTATTGAACAAAATATCCTAATAAGTTGTTCTTTCTCATATGCAACTTGTTTAGAAAAACCCATTTCTAAATTGGTGTAAATATTTAATTGCATGATCATATCATCAATTAAATATTTATTGGTGTTTGCTAAGCTTGTTATTGGGTATAACCGACTTGGATCATAAGTACTAACCGCATCAATATTCTACATGTCTTGGGCAAATAGAATCCTACAAGTTTAGTCACTTTCTGGACCCGAAAAACATGGAAAAAAACAACATAAAAACAAGAGAAGCTTGGGCTATAAACTTTTTAAAGAGAAAGAATCCAGCTTCATTAAGGATTAATAAAGTGTTCTGGAGTCATCATAGCCCTGTATGCATGTATGTGTGTATGCATGTATGTGTGTATGAATGTATGTGTGTATGCATGTATGCGTGTATGGATGTATGCAGTATGCATGTATGTGTGTATGCATGTATGCGTGGATGCATGTATGCGTGGATGCATGTATGCGTGAATGCATGTATGCGTGGATGCATGTATGCGTGTATGCATGTATGCATGGATGCGTGATGCATGGATGCATGTATATGTATGCATGTATTCGTGTATGCATGTATGCATGTATGCATGTATGCATGTATGCATGTATGCATGTAGCATGTATGCAGTATGCATGCATGCATGTATGCATGTATGCATGTACGCATGGATGCATGGATGCATGGATGCATGGATGCATGTATGCATGTATGCATGTAGCATGTATCCATGTATCTGTATGCATGTATGCATGTATCTATGTATGTATGTCTGTATGCATGTATGCACGTATGTATGTATGTATTTATGTATCTATGTATGCATGTATGTATGTATCTAGTATGCATGTATGTATGCATGTATGTATGCATGATGTATGTATGTATGTATGTATGCATGTATGCATGCATGCATGGATGTAGTATGTATGTATGTATGTATGTATGTATGTATGTCTGTATGTATGTATGTTGCATGTATGTATGCGGTATGTATGCGTGTATGTATGCATGTATGTATGCATGTATGTATGCATGTATGATGCATGTATGAATGCATGTATGTATGCATGTATGTATGTACGTATGTATGTATGGATGTATGTATGGATGTATGTATGGATGTATGTATGGATGTATGTATGGATGTATGTATGTATGTATGGATGGATGTATCTATGTATGCATGTATGTACGTATCTATGGATGCATGTATGTATGTATGTATGTATGCATGCATGTATGTATGCATGGATGTATGCATGCATGTATGCATGTATGCATGTATGCATGTGTGTATGTATGCATGTCTATTTGCATGTATGTATGTATCAAGAATGTATGTATGCGTGTATGTATGTATGCATGTATGTATGGATGCATGTATGTATGCATGTATGTATGGATGCATGTATCTATGCATGCATGTATGGATGTATGCATGTATGTATGCATGCATTAGGTATGTATGTGTATGCATGCATGCATGTATGCATGCATGCATGATGTATGCATGGATGTATGTATTATGTATGTATGTTTGTATGTATGTATGTATGTATGTATGTATGTATGTATGTATGTATGTATGTATGTATGTATGC
The DNA here is from genome assembly GCA_024085815.1 of Flaveria linearis. NCBI lineage: Eukaryota > Viridiplantae > Streptophyta > Magnoliopsida > Asterales > Asteraceae > Flaveria > Flaveria linearis. Next base: position 51,248,805 of record CM044010.1, on the reverse strand, counting down.
ACGTATGTATGTATGCATGTATGCATGTATGCATGTTGCATGTACATGTAGGTATGTATGCATGTATGCATGTATGTTGTATGATGTATGCATGTATACATGTATGCATGAATGCATGGAGGCACGTATGCATGTATGCATGGATGTATGATGTATGTATGATGTATATATGTACTTATGTATGTTTGTATGTATCTATGTATGCATGTATGTATGTATGTATGTAGTATGTATCTATGTATGCATGTATGTATGTATCTATCTATGCATGTACGTATGCATGTATGTTGCATGCATGTATGTATGCACGGATGCATGCATGTATGTATGCATGCATGTATGCATGTATGTATGCTGCATGCATGATGTATGTATGCATGCATGCTTGCATGTATGCATGTATGTATGTATGCATGAATGTATGCATGTATGCATGAATGTATGCATATGTATGTATGTATGCTGTAGGTATGTATGCATGTATGTTATGGATGCATGTACATATGGATGCATGTATGTATGCATGTATGCATGTATGTATGCATGTATGCATGTAGGTATGCATGTATGCATGTATGCACGTATGTATGTGTGCATGTATGTATGTATGCATGTATGTATGTATGCATGTATGTATGGATGCATGTATGTATGCATGTATGTATGGATGCATCTATGTATGCACGCATGTATGGATGTATGCATGTATGCATGTATGTATGCATGCATGTAGCTATGTATGCATTTATGTATGCCTGCATGCATGTATGTATGCATGTATGTGTATGTATGTATTGTATGTATGTATGATTATTTATGTACGTATGTATGTATGTATGTATGTATGTATGTAGTATGTATGTATGTATGTATGTATGTATGTATGAATGTATGTATGTATGCACGTAGTATGTATGCATGTATGCATGTATGCATGTATGCATGTATGTATGTATGTATGTACGCATGGACGTATGTATGGATGCATGTATGTATGCATGGACGTATGTATGTATGTATGTATGTGTGTATGCATGTATGTATGTATGTATGCATGTATGTAGCATGTATGTATGTTGCATGTATGTATGGATGCATGCATCTATGTATGCATGTATGGATGCATGCATCTATGTATGTAGTAGTATGTATGTATGTATGTATGTATGTATGTATGTATGTATGTATCTATGTATGCATGTATGTATGCATGTATGTATGCATGTATGTATGCATGTATGAATGCATGCATGTATGCCATGGACGTATGTATATGTATGTATGTATGTATGTATGTATGTATGTATGTATGTATGTATGTATGTATGTATGGATGTATGTATGTAGGTATGTATGTATGTAGTATGTATATGTATGTATGTATGTATGTATGTATGTATGTATGTACGTACGTACGTTGTATGATGTATGTATGTATGTATGTATGTATGCATGTTTGTATGTATGATGTATGTATATGTATGTTGATGTATGTATGTATGTATGTATTATGTATGTATGTATGTATGTATGTATGTAGGTATGTATGTGGGTATGTATGTATGCATGTAGTAGGCATTTATGTATGCATGTATGTATGCATGTATGTATGTAGGTATGTATGATGCATGTATGTAGGCAGGTAGTATGCGTGTATGTATGCAGTATGCGTGTATGCGTGTATGTATGTATGTATGTAGGTTATGTATGTATGTATGTATGTATGATGTATGTATGTATGTTGTATGTATGTTTGTATGTATGTATGTATGTAGTATGTACGTACGTATGTATGTATGTATGTATGTAGTATGTATGTAGTATGTAGGTACGTATGTATGTATGTATGTATGTATGTATGTATGTAGTATGTATGTAGGTATGTATGTATGTATGTAGTATGTATGTATGTACGTATGTATGTATGTATGTATGTATGTAGGTATGTGTATGTATGTATGTATTTATTATGTATGTGTGTGGTAGTATGTATGTATGTAGTATGTATGTATGTATGTATGGTATGTATGGATGATGGATGGATGGATGTATGTATGTATGTATGTATGTATGGATGTATGTATGTATGGATGTATGTATGATCTATGTAGCATGTATGTATGCATGTATGTATGCATGTATGTATGGATGCATGCAAGTATGAATGTATGTATGCATGCATGTATGTATGTATGCATGTATGTATGCTGCATGTATGCATGATGTATGTATGTGTGTGTGTGGCTGTATGTATGTATGTATGTATGTATGCATGTATGTATGTATGCATGTATGCATGTATGCATGTACGCATGGATGCATGGACGCAGGACTCATGTACGCATGGATGCATGTACGCAAGGACGCATGTACGCATGGAGGCATGTACGCATGGACGCATGTACGCATGGACGCATGTACGCAAGGACGCATGGACGCATGGACGCATGTACGCATGGACGCATGTACGCATGTATGCATGTATGCATGTACGCATGTATGCATGTATGCATGTATGCATGTACGCATGGATGCATGTATGCATGTATGCATGTACGCATGTATGCATGTATGCATGTATGCATGTACGCATGTATGCATGGATGCACAGATGCATGTATGCATGGATGCCATGGATGCATGGATGCATGGATGCATGGATGCGGATGCATGGATGCATGTATGCATGTATGCATGTATGTATTATGTATGTATGTATGTATGTATATATGTATATATGTATTTATGCATGTATGTATGTATGTATGTATCTACGTATGCATGTATGTATGTATGTATGTTGTATGTATGTATGTATGTATGGTATGTATGTATGTATGATGTATGTATGTATATATGTATGCATGTATGTATGTATGTATGCATATATGTATGTATCTATGTATGCATGTATGTATGCATGTATGTATGCATGCATGTATGTATGCATGGATGAATGCTATATGTATTTATGGATGTATGCATGTATGTATGTATGCATGTATGTATGTATGTATGTATGTATGTATGTATGTAGTATGCATGCATGTATGCATGCATGTATGTATGCAAGCATGTATGTATGCAAGCGGGTATGTATGTACGTATGTATGTATGTATGTATGTATGTATGTATGTATGCATGTATGTATGTATGTATGTATGTTGTATGCATGTATGTATGTATGTATGTATGTATGTAGGTGTGTATGTATGTATGTACGTATGTATGTAGTGTGTATGTATGTATGTATGTATGTATGTATGTATGTGTATGTATGTATGTACGTATGTATGTATGTATGTATGTATGTATGTATGTGTCTGTGGTGTACGTACGTATGTAAGTGTCTGTGTGTGTACGTATGTATGTATGTGTTTGTGAATGGGTATGTATGTATGATTGTATGTACGTATGTGTGTAGGTACGTAGGTACGTATGTACGTATGTACGTATGTACGTATGTACGTATGTACGTATGTACGTATGTACGTATGTACGTTGGTACGTATGTACGTATGTACGTATGTACGTATGTACGTATGTACATAGTACGTATGTATGTATGTATGTAGGTATGTATGTGTACGTAGTACGTATGTATGATGTTTGTATGTATGTATGTATGTATGTATGGATGTATGTATGTATGTATGTATGTATGTATGTATGTATGCATGCATGTATGTATGTATGTATGTATGTATGTATGTATGTATGTATGTAGAATGTATGTATGTATGTATGTATGTATGTATGTATGTGTATGTATGGATGTATGGATGTATGTATGTATGGTGTGTGTATGTATGTATGTGTGTATGTATGTATGCCTGCATGTATGCGTGCATGCATGTATGCGTGCATGCATGTATGTGTGTATGTATGTATGCATGATGGTTGTATGCATGTATGTGTGTATGTATGTATGTATGTATGTATGTATGTATGTTGTATGTATTATGTATGTATGCATGTATGTATGTATGTATGTATGTATGTATGTACGTATGTGTGTATGTGCGTATGTACGTATGTGTGTATGTGTATGTATGTGTGTGTGTGTTGTATGTGTGTGGTTGTGCGTACGTACGTATGTATGTATGTATGTAGGTATGTATGTATGGATGGATGGATGGATTGATGGATTGTATGGATGGATGATGGATGGATGTATGGATGGGTGTATGTATGTATGGATGGATGGATGTATGATGTATGGATGGATGTATGTATGGATGTATGGATGTATGGATGGATGTATGTGTTGGGTTTACTAGAACACAAAATCTATGTTTAACCTTTTCAAACATCTGAAAAAACGCAGCGGATGCATGGCTTTTAAAACCAATTTTAAAGCTGAAAATCTTATGTTCTATATGTTGTTTTAAGATGAAAACAAAAACCCAAATCAAAGGATCATATATATGTGAATAGATAGTTATCATGAAGCAAATATAACAACCAAATCAACACAATGAACTACCTTTAGAAGCTGTCAAAAATTTGGATTTATCATGAAGTTCCAGCGCTTGGAGCGCCCCCATGGAAGCTTGAGCGCCCCCTATGGAAGCTTGGAGCGCCCTATGGAAGCTTGGAGCGCCCCTATGGAAGCTTGGAGCGTTCCTGATGCGGGCTTTCATAAGCTGCTGAAATCGTGGATTGAATCAAGATAACGATGTTCTTGAGTGGCCAAAACACCAGAGAAGGTGTTCTCAGCAATCATACCCACAAGCCTCAAAGCAACACCCTTTTGCTAGGATTTGTAGCACCAAATCGAGTCATGCAAGCTGCTGGAACCTTGTTTCAGCCGTGAACTTCTATGTTCCAGCAGTGAACATCCATCAAGGATGTTAACTTTTGTTCCAACCATGAGCATCCTTCAAAATCGACTTGTGAAGGCTGCTGGAACCTTGTTCCAGCCGTAGCAACCATTGTTCCAGCCGTAGCAACCTTGGTTCCAGCCCTAACATCCAACAAAGATGTTAAACATCATGTTCCAGCCGTGACATCCTTCTTCCATAAGAAGGATCTATGTCTTGTAACTCTTGCATGTAAGAAATCGAGAGAGAAGAGCTGAAAATAGAGGTATGTGGTGTTCTTGTGAGATGCACACTTCTTCTCTTTGAGAGAGAAAACGAAATTGAAGAGAGGAGAGGAAAAGGGGGGCCGGCCGAACCCTATTATATTAGGGTTTTCCCCTAAAAATCTCTTTTATAAAATTTCACAAGAGTTTAAGTATTATACATAATTACCTTTTAATTTTGTATAATATACACACACCATATTTATTATTTTGATGTTGCTTAATTAATTTAAACAACATAACAAATGATATCCATGAACAAAATATCCTTATATTTGTTCTTTCTTACATACAATTTATTTAGAAAACCCATTTTTAAATTGGTGCAATTATTTAATTGCATGATCATTATCAATTAAATATTAATTGGTGTTTGCTAAGCTGTATTGGGTATATGACCCGACTTGGGATCACAACGTACTAACCACATCAATGTTCTTGTGTCTTGGGCATACAGAATCCAACAATCTCCCACTTGCCAAGATACATAGAAGATGATGCAGCAGTAATACCGCCTAACCAACCGGTTTACTACCCTTAATACGCGTGACTTAAAGCCATTCAATAACATCATCCCTTCAAGCATCCAACTTGAAATGATTTAGGTGAATCAATCATTTATCCTTTTGTACGGATGTCATGTTAAATCCAAGGACACGAATGATCATTCCTTGTGATTTAACTTAATCAGGCCTTAGACATCATACTCCAACGAATAAGAGAACAAATCCCATCTTGACTACATACGTTTCTCACAATCACCTTATGTCATACCTGAACATAGCCTTATTATTCTAACAATATTTCATATTAGTGAAGAACTAGCTCAAGGTGCAACACTTGGTGAATATCAAAACCCAATATGTATCTCAGGTCGGAGGATACCAAATGATATTCGCCTTTACTCAAATCTACTTATGATCAATCAATAAGATTCCATGTAGTGAGATTGAGTTGCGGGTCAGTCCAATAATCGTATCCCACAAATATCTATGAACCTGGCAGCAACCAATTGCTCTATATTCATGCCTTATGAATATCACCAATCCAAGTTCATAATAGTCTTACATCATATTTGTTCCACAAAATATGACCGACTACGGACATTTAGAATAATAAAATTATTCATGGATGAACATGCTAAAAGGAACATGACTCAAGGTATCGTGAATATAGTAGATGAGTCAGGTATACAATTGTTCCATATTATTATTATTAATACTAACACAGATCAACTCCAACACTCAGAATATCGAAGTCCTAAGGCACAAGTATGACTTTCATGCTTTGCCCTTTCTAGGAGCTTCGTGAGTGGATCCGCAATGTTTTGATCATGTGAACTTTGCGCAACTACATATCTTTCCCTTTTCAACTTCACCCTTATGTAGTTGAATTCCGCTCATTGTACCTAATCTTTGATGTGCACGGGTTCCTTGATTTGAACAATCGCACCCTCGTCATCAAAGATTTCTAAGGAGTCTTGATGGTAGAGACCATCCTTAGATTGGTGATAAACCTTTTATCCTGCAGCTTCCCAGCTGCTAATGAGCGGCTATGTATTCGAATTCTGCTGTGGACAACGCTACCCTATTCAATGGAGACGACCCGATTGTGATCGAGAATCATCTCGATCAGTTTGGAAACTAGCATTCGTGTACCCTTTACAACTAGTTCCCTTCACAGATCCGTATATTAGAACATATCCTTAGTCCTCCTAAGGTATTCCAATATACTTTCAACAGCCATCCAGGGTGTTACATGGATTCTGCTGATTCTACTTGTCATGCTTAACCGCATAACATGTCCAGCTAGTGCATATCATCGCATATATGATGGATCCTATAGCAGAGGCATATGGGATGTCCTCATATAATCTTGCTCATCCTTTGAGCTTGGACATTGAGATGCACTCAATATTGTCTCTTTTGAATAGGTACCATACCTGTCTTAGAGTTTTTTTCATCTTGAACCTTTTCAAGATTCTATCAATATATGCACTTTGGTTTAGACTATCAACCGCCTCGATCTATCCCTATAGATCTTTATTCCCAAAATATAGGGCTTCACGAGATCTTTTATGGAAAAACAATTTCCAAGCCAGGTTTTAACACCTTCCATGGGTTGGAATGTCCTTTCCATATAGTATTATGTCAATAATATACAATACTAGGACATATGATTACACTCCCACTAGCCTTTATACACACAAGCTTGTCAGTGTCCAAGTTTCCATGCATATTTGTTTTCTTCTCGAAAACCACTTGCATCCAACCGGTTTTGGATTTAACGTGGAGGGTCAACCAATTCCTAAACTTGGTGTTCATGCATGGATTGCATCTTACGTTCATGCTTTCAGCCATTTTGTCCACAATCCGAATTGGACATAGCATTATGGTATGTAGTTGGTCATCGGAGTCAATCTCATAGCATCCATCCTTGAAAAATCCATATATTTTCAGGTGGAATGCTAACTCTACCAGATCTATGAACGTTTTGGGTGTGTATTGATCAAACCTCTTGATCATTAATCAACAACCTCTTGTTGACAGCTAGTGTCAACCAAACAAGTGTATCGGCTTGTGGATCTTGATCCTCATCAAATTCCACTGTTCTATATGCGTCATTCCTTCCATAAGGTACTTGGCTTCCAAGAACTATGCCTTTTGAGCAATAAATACCTTTTGCTCTGTTGGATCAAGAAGTAGTATCCTATACAGTCCTTTTGGATATCCAACAAATATACACTTAGTGAATCGACTTTAGTTGGTTTGGGTGTTAAGCTTAACATAAGCTTCATAACCCATACTTTTAAATATGATAGCGATGGAACTATCCATTTCTATTTCAAAAGGCGTCGTCCACTTTTCTTGGTCGGACCATATTCAAAATATGAGCGCGAGAGTAAGTGCGAAACCCCAAATTATAGAGGTAGTGAGCTTATAGCCATCATAGGTCGAACCATATCCAATAAGGTCGATCTCCTTTCAGACACATCATTATGTTATGGTATTCTGTGAGGAGTAAGTTGTGAGACAATCTTACAACTTCCTAGATGATCCCTAAAAGTCTCACTTAGGTATTCACCTTTATCTAAACGGAGAATTGGTAGTTCTATCGAGTTGATTTCCTACTTCATTCTTGAAGCTTTTGAACATTTCAAATTCTTCATGTTTATGTGCCATCAAGTACACATAACCATAGCGACTATTATCGTTGGTTAAGGTAATGAAGTAAGTTTCACCAACCTTGTCATTTTCTTAAAAGGACCACATACATCCAAATGTATGACTCCTAATAAGTCTTTTGCCCTCTCATTAGTACCACTAAAGGGCGTGTTTGGTCATCTTGCCTTGTAAACAAGATTTCACACTAATCAAATGAACAACTTTCATCTGTTGTCAAAAGACCATTCTTTTAAAGTGTTTAAATCAGATTCTTGTTTATGTAACCAAGATGACAATGACAGAATAAGAGTCACTTAAACCATTTAAGTCTCTTAGTGCAGATGGGTATAATGTTTTATTATAGGACAATCATCATGAACCAATTTCATCAACATCATTAGAAGGCTTAGCCTTGAAATAATGTATATCATCCATATAAATATAAATACCATCATTTACTAACTTTAAATCATAACCATATCATTTTAAAAGGGAAAATTAAATCATGTTCCTAGTCAAACTAGGAGCATATAACATGTTTTAAAAGAAAAACTTCCAAACCCTTTGAAAATTTCAAAACATAGTCTCCTTTCTAAAGTGCTTATTTCTTTTGAACCCTTGAAACAAATTGCAATAGTGAGTTCCATATGAGGTATCCAATTACCCATGTGCTTGTAGGAAATAACACCTAAGTTAATATGGATATGAAAGTTATATTAAGGTTTGCCCAGCATCCCTTACTTCTCAACTCATTGAGATAGGTTGAATGAACTTTTCAAATGACCTATCTCACCATACCTTTAGCATGGATCGTTTTCGGTTACCTTAAGCTTCAAAAGCTTAAGTTTTGGAGGTTCCGATTTGATCTACCCTTACCCATGCCTTTGATGTGCCCTTCTCCTTTGCAACATTGCCCTTGGGATCGGAATGGCCTTTCCTTATTGATCTAGAGAATAGGTAGAACCTTTCTATCCATCCCTGCCTAGACTGTGCGGGCATTGCGTGAAACTCACCAATGCTCTTGTCCTATCCATTCATATTGAAATTCATATGAATGTCTCCAAACTTTTAGTTTGGCCATTAAGGATCAAATCCTTGGTCAACTCCTTTGAGACAGGACAGCT